>CM019695.1:33220581-34435619 GCA_009760885.1 Achatina immaculata
AAAGCGTATTACTGACATGGCAGCGGAGATTAAGCACTCATTCAAACTGGAGAATGACAGTCTCAGGGCTGAGCTTACGTCACTGAAAGACGAAAATGCTAAAATGAGACTCATGATATCTGAATGGCAGAGTGAGCCACGCAGACACAAACAAGGAAGTATTGACACAGTATTCAAGAAGTGACTGCTGACACAGACAATATGGCTGTAAATTCATGCACAAGTTCACCAGATATCAACAAAGAAGACACGCCACAGCAAGGAGCTGCACAAGAGAAACACACCAGCACCACAACACCTATAAAGGTAGCACCTGAAAATTTAGCTTACCCTATTGATGTGCAGATAAGTAATAGGTTTCAAGCTTTACAAGATAACCCCATTGTATATAATCATAAAGCAACAAGAACCCAAACAGATATCTCAAACAAGACATCCACTCCTCAGTCACGGTCTCATAAACATCAACAAGAACAAGATACACAACAACACAGTAACAACATCAAAGAATATACGACACACTTGATAATCGGAGATTCCTTACTTAAAGGAATCTATGGAGAGCGCATGTCAGTTACCTCTGAAGACACTGTCTCAGTCATGGCAGTACCTGGAGCTGGTATTATAAAAATAACGCAGACACTGAGACGACTTGACGTCAATCTGAGAGTGACGAGAACGACCGTGCATGTTGGCATTAATGACAGCATGAACGGCCAGAATCTTCGGCCCTCTGATATACAGGACTTGATATCCACCATCAAGAAAAAGTACCCCAACACTTCCATAAACATTTCATCCATCATTCCACCTTGTTCTGGTCCTGGACGTCGCATGGTGGATATAAACAACAAAATACTAAAAACATTCTGTCTACAGAACACAGTAGTTTTTATAAACAACACGCCATTTTTTACTTCAGCCACAGGTGCTCCCAAAAAACGCCTTTACAGGGACCACATCCACATTAACAAGACTGGCAGCAGCATCCTTGCCAAAAATATCAAATATCCAGCAAGAACTGAGCAGAACATAACAAAACACTCAAATAACCAGAAACAGTTTAGACAGCCACCCACATCTCATAGATCCAGAAACACACACTCTACACCAACTACAAGATTCCAAGGACCCTCAGAAACATCACCATCTGCCTCTCTACCATTGCCCACTCCATCCACTGGCCCACTATACGATTCCATGTTCCCGCCCCTGCCTACACGAAAAAGCTTAACAAATTATACCAACACTTAGTACAGCGAACAACATGGAGACTCCTGCACAATCACCACTTAGGAATACCACAACAACTGTACAGGACACAAACACAAGAACCTCGAATCATTATCCGTGGAACTTTCAGCTACAATATCTAATGCAGTTTAGTCCTGCAGCTCTGAGCCACGCGTATATGATGTCCTTACTACACAGTCAACACTCAACACCCACATACAGATACTAGATAGCTTGAAACTTCCAGCACTTTTTAACTTCTGTAGATAAATTTAACTGAACAAAAACAAAAAAACCACAGAAGTTCTTACAGCAGAACAGACATTTCTTAGAGCTAGCTTACAGCTAATATTGTCATCAAGTCTTTTACAATTTACACTTACATAATGTTCATTGCATTGTTGATTTTTGTACTTTTTTCCATTATTTGTCAGTATATTATAAACTTAGTTAGATTCATTATCTCTACTAGCTTAAACGTATACCTATAATTGTATGATTGAAGTCTGACCAGTTATTTTATTTTTACTGAAATATAATATTTCTAACATTGTTATAAAGTGACTCAGAAAATGGAGGAGTGGCTGCAACATGATGGCCTACATGTTGGCCACTTAAATGTTTATCATTTGTTAGGAAAACTCCCAGAGGTTACACATATACTTCAACAACATTTTCATATTTTTGGTTTCTCTGAAAGCAGATTAAATAAAAACATCACAGACAATGATATAAGAATAGATGGTTTTAATTTGATCAGGCGCGACCCAACTAGGAAGCTAGAGACAGGTTTAGTCGTTTACATTTCTAACACAATTAAATTTTGTAGAAGAGAAGACCTGGAAACATCAGAGGTTGAATGTATTATGCTAGAAATCAAAATATCAAATCTTAGTCCGATTCTAATTAGTTTTATATACCGAAATCCAAATGCTTCAGTCGAGTGGTATGATCACTTTGCGACTATGATGGATGATGCTGTAACTCATAAATTCAAGGACATAATCATTCTAGGTGATTTCAGTATAGATCTTAATCAGCCAAGTCCTACATGGAAGAACATTTTAACATCTTACAACTTCTCCCAAATTGTTAATAAACCTACTAGAGTAACTGAATCATCATCACTAATAGATCATATTTATGTAGCTGATCCAGGAAACATTACTGAATGTGCTGTCCCTCATGTGTCGCTGAGTGATCACTACCCGGTCTGCTGTACGTGGTCACATAAGGGGTATAAAATACCGAAACACAAACATACCAGCATCAAATATAGAAACTTTAAAAACTTTAACTTGGAATTATTTTTAACTGATCTGAAAGCTTCGCCTCTTACGTACGTTTTCCAGTTAACAAATCCAGATGAGGCTATTGAATACTGGATCAAGATATTTAGAAATATTTTTGACAAGCATGTCCCCATCAAAGAAATGAGAGTAAAACACATAACAAAATCCCCGTGGATAACTCCCGATATATTGCAACTCATGAGGAAACGGGATGAAGCTCACAAAAGCAGAAATTTCAGTAGCTATCGTTCACTTAGGAATAAAGTGCAGTATTTAATTAGGCAGGAAAAGAAAAATTACTTCAGAAATTTAATGAAAGACAAAACTGATAGTAAATCAATCTGGAAAGCGATTAATACTCTTGTAAATAAAAGGAAGCAAACTGACCCACAAACACTTAATGGTGAACATACTTGCACTAACTTCAGTGAACATTTTAGGGAAGAAATTAGTATTCTAAAATCTTCATTACTGACCCCTAATTGTGACCTGAGTGTGTTGAAAACTTTCAGTGACAGTAAATGTGTAAAGCTAAAACAAATTAATATTCCTTTCCTCACAGTCGGTGAGGTTTATAACTACATCCGGTCCTTAAAGAACACTAACTCAGCAGGATGTGATGACATTAGTAACAAGATACTACGCTACGCTGCACCAGTTATCACAGACACACTAACATACTTATACAACTTGTGTATTGGCAAAAAATATTTCCCTGACGCTTTTAAACTCGCCAAAGTTTTTCCTCTTTTTAAACCTGGACAGACTAGTGATCTCTCAAACTATAGACCCATATCCATTCTGTCATCACTATCAAAACCTCTTGAAAAACATATACAAAAGTTAACTCTGCTCCACATGCAAGAAAACAATCTACTAATAGACAGTCAGTCAGGTTTTAGACCAAATTACTCCTGCCACACAGCATTAACTAAAATGACAGAAAGCTGGCTGTCTAATATAAATGATGACAAATTGTGTGGTGCTGTCTTTGTTGATTTTAAGAAAGCCTTCGACATGATTGATCATAAAATTCTTGCAAAAAAGCTGGAAGGCTATAGATTACACCCTGACCTAACAAAATGTATTACATCTTTTCTCTCAGGTAGAAAACAAGTAATTTGCTTTAGAAACAAAATATCTGGCTCATCTGTGGTTGATACCAGTATTTCTCAAAGCTCCATTCTTGGTCCTCTTCTCTTTGCTATCTATGTTAACGACCTACCACTACATTTAAAGCACTCTTCATGTGATCTTTTCGCTGACGACTGTACTGTTTACAATAGTGAATATGACATCAATAAACTACAGACAACGCTCCAAAATGATATAAACAGTTTGATTAAATGGAATAATAAAAATGGTATGTTGATAAACACCAACAAAACAAAATCCATCCTCATCACTACAAGACAGAAACTGCAAAATGCAACAAAAACTTCACTACAGCTTTGTGCTGGGACTAAGGCAATAGAAAATGTTCATGAACATAAAACCCTAGGACTCATCATTGATCAGCATTTAACTTGGAATTCTCACATACATAACCTAACAAATTTGATTTCACAGAAAGTTTACCAATTAGCCAAAATTAAACACTTTATCGACAAAGACACAAGAAAGATATACTACATATCACACATACAAACACACTTAGATTACTGTTCCACAATCTGGGATGGATCCTCAGTCTCAAACACAAAAAGGCTCCACTCACTTCACAAGCGAGCATTAAATCTTATTTGTGACAAACACCCAGTACAGACTGTAGATCAACACAAACAACTCAAAATTCTACCCCTCAGAAATAGAATCATTTTTAACAAAGTTAAGTTTGTTCACAGAATTCTGTCGCACAATGCTCCGCCTTACTTGTGGTCACTGTTTACATATAACATTAAACATAGCCAGCGTTTAAAAAACTGTCTTCTTCCTAAACCCAGGATTGATCTGTACAAGAAAAGCCTTGCGTACTCTGCAGTACAGCTCTGGAACACCCTCCCCTACAATTTAAAATCCGTTGGTAATACTTCATCCTTTAACTCAAACCTGTTTCATTATTTACTTGCTTGTAATTATATGCCTCCATAAAATAACCAGCACTCTCTCAACACATGGCTCGTAAACCATCAAGTACTTCAATGACATAGTTAGAAAAGCAACTTGTTAGATATTGTTAGAAATTATTTTAATGTTTGTTAAAAAAAAACATATGTTAGAAGATCTGTATTTACAATGTATTTTTATTTATGTATATGTCTGCGTGTATATGGTTGTGCAGTCAAGACAGAAGAAGGGATGAGTGAATGGTTCCAGATTGAAACAGGCGTGAAACAAGGATGTATACTGTCTCCTTTACTTTTTGGGATTACAATAGACTTCATAATGAAAAAATGCTGCACAGGTAACACAGGTATTGACTGGGTACATGGGACCCAACTAGAAGATCTTGATTTTGCTGATGACATAACTCTTATCAGTAATAATGTGAATTCCATGCAAGAAAAAACAGATAGCCTATCTTCACTGGCTAGCAAAATAGGACTTGAAATTAACAAGGACAAAACAAAAATAATGAAAATTCCCATCAATCAAAATGTAAAAATACACATAGAAGGGACAGATATTGAAGAAGTCAATCAATTTGCATACCTTGGCAGCTACATAGACCAGGATGGTGACACTAGAAAGGAAGTTAGGATCAGAATTGCAAAAGCAGCATCAATCTTCAAGAATCTTGAGAACATATGGAATTCAAAAGTTATAAGCACAAAAACCAAGTTAAGACTATTCAATTCAAATGTAATATCCACCCTCATTTATGCATGCGAAAGCTGGAAAACAACTAAAGAAATAGAAAAGAAATTAGACTCTTTTGAAAACAAATGCCTAAGGAAAATACTCGGCATCAAGTGGAATGAATTCAAGAACAATGCAGAGATAAGACAGATGACTGAACAACAACCAGTCTCACGGGTGATCAGGAAAAGGAGATGGACATATGTTGGCCACTTGATGAGAAGAAATGATCAGAGAATTCCAAAACAAGCTATCAAGTGGAACACAACAGGCCGAAGAAAAAGGGGCAGACCGCGTGAAACTCTGAAGAGAACATTATTAAGAGAGGCCAAGTTAACAGGCATAAAATCCTTTGATGAGGTTGAAAGACTCGCCGAAGACAGGAAAAATTGGCGAACTACTTTGCGAGCCCTATGTGACGTCTAACGGCACGGGAAGGATATAAGATATAAGATAAGATGTCTGCGTGTGTATGTGTGCGTGAGTGCTATTTTATTAGGTTAATTACTTCTTCTCTTTTACTTTGAATGTAGTAGTTAAATCTTACTGTTTTGATATGTTTTTCCTAATTTAATTTGTATTTTTGTACTAAATCAAGTGTGTGGGAAGAATGAAAGATGGAGTGATGAAGGGCAGAATGTAAGACGGGCCTGCTTGCCCAATTCTTTACCCTTTAAAAATAAAGATTATTCATTCATTCATAACTACTATAACATGTTACAAGGTGAACAGATGTTATAGTTTGAGATCAGACACTAGGTACAAGTCACAACTATAACATGTTACAAGGTGAAAAAATGTTTTAGGCTGAGATCAGACACTAAGTACAAGTAACTACTATAACATGTTACGAGCTGAACAGATGTTATAGGCTGAGATCAGACACTAGGTACAAGTCACTATTATAACATGTTACAAGGTAACATCTGGTCTAAGTACAGGCCATTGAATTCAAAAGAATTGAGTTGGAGGACAAGTCATGTAATGCCAGAATAATGGGCGTAGGAATAGAGGGATTGCGTCTTTTGTTCAGAAAGAACTAAAGTCCCTGGTCATGCGGGATGGATGTGTATAAGGACACTACATCAAGAGTGAAGATACGGTAGGTGTGACCAGGCAGGAGTGTAAGGGTCTCAAAAGTAATGAGAGTGTGATTTGTGTCCTTAAGGTAAGTGGGCAGACTAGAGACAAGAGTTTGAAAGATAAGTTTCTCGTTTAGTTATGTTTTGTCTCATTTGTGTATGTAATCCTTGAACAAGGCTCATGCCAAAATATTGGATGTTGTATGTATTTAATTTATAAATTCTCATTTTACTCTCATACTTTCTATTCGTTTTTTTATCACTTACTCACTCCTTCTGCCGTCTTGTAAAACTGCACCATACACCTCTATCTGTTTGAACCAGTTTTACTGCAGTCGCCATCCCTTTTATCTGACAAGTCAGGCACTGACTCTGTAATGAGTTGTAGACGGTGTGACTAGTCAGATCACTGACTCTGTAATGAGTTGTAGAGTGTGTGACTAGTCAGATCACTGACTCTGTAATGAGTTTTAGAGTGTGTGACTAGTCAGATCACTGACTCTGTAATGAGCAGTATGTAAGATGAGCTAGGAGCTGTTTTATAAACTTTAGAAAGTGTAAGTTCAGTAACTAATTTTATAATGAAATTTGATTCCATTCAATTCTTTATGTATTCCTTGTAAACCAGGCCATATGTAACAGTCTTTCATGTAAACCAGGCCATATGTAACTGTCTTTCATGTAAACCAGGCCATATGTAACTGTCTTTCATGTAAACCAGGCCATATGTAACAGTCTTTCATGTAAACCAGGTCATATGTAACTGTCTTTCATGTAAACCAGGCCATATGTAACTGTGCTCCACATAAGCCACAACATTTTTGCTATGCTTCACATAAACCACACAATTTTTGCTGTGCTCCACATAAACCACACAATTTTTGCTGTGCTTCACATAAACCACACAATTTTTGCTGTGCTCCACATAAACCACACAATTTTTGCTGTGCTGCACATAAACACAATTTTTGCTGTGCTCCACATAAAGCACACAATTTTTGCTGTGCTGCACATAAACACAGTTTTTGCTGTGCTCCACATAAAGCACACAATTTTTGCTGTGCTCCACATAAACCACACAATTTTTGCTGTGCTGCACATAAACACAATTTTTGCTGTGCTGCACATAAACACAATTTTTGCTGTGCTCCACATAAACTACACAATTTTTGCTGTGCTGCACATAAACACAATTTTTGCTGTGCTCCACATAAACTACAATATTTTTACTGTGCTCCACATAAACCACACAATTTTTACTGTGCTCCACATAAACCACACAATTTTTACTGTGGTCCACATAAACCACACAATTTTTACTGTGCTCCACATAAACCACACAATTTTTACTGTGCTCCACATAAACCACACAATTTTTATTGTGTTCCACATAAACCACACAATTTTTACTGTGCTCCACATAAACAACACCATTTTTATTTTGCTCCACATAAACTACACAATTTTTACTGTGCTCCACATAACACCATTTTTATTTTGCTCCACATAAACTACACAATTTTTACTATGTTTCACATAAACTACACTATTTTTATTGTGCTCCACATAAACTACACAATTTTTACTGTGTTTCACATAAACTACACTATTTTTATTGTGCTCCGCATAAACCACATAATTTTACTGTGCTCCACATAAACAACACAATTTTTACTGTGCTTCACATAAATCATACCATTTTTATTGTGTTATGCTTAAACTAGGTCATGAAAATGCTGCTACAGAGCCCAGAGAACACTGACCTTGAACTTCTAGCCTTGTGTATAAACCTAGCCGCTAACAAACGCACAGCTCAAATTATCTGTGAAGGTCAGGGTCTCAAAATGTTGATGAAGAGGGCCTTCAAATTCAAAGATGCGGTCTTGATGAAGATGATACGTAATCTGTCTCAGCACCTGGGACCCACCAAAAATCTGTTCATTGTAAGCTTTCATTAAGCACTTCATCTTTGTTTCTCGTTGTGGTGTCTCATAGTCTGACAGTATAGTGATGGTTGTAAGTTTTTGTCTTATAATCTGACAGTATTGTGGTAGTTGTAATTCGTCTCATAATCTGACAGTATAGTGGTGGTTGTAAGTTTTTGTCTCATAGTTTGGCAGTATAGTGGTAGCTGTAAGTTTTTGTCTCATAGTCTGACAATATAATGGTGGTTGTAACTTTTCAACTTGTAGTCTGTCACTGTAGCTGTCTTCCTTTGCTTTTTTTGTGTCACAGCTGTCTCTATAGTAGTTTTGATTTTTCCTCACATTGTCTGTTTGTCACTGTAGTGGTTGTTGTGATGTCCCTCTCATAGTCTGTCATTGTAGTGGTATTTGTGATGTCTCTCTCTGTCATTGCAGTGGTTGTGATGTCTCTCTCATAGTCTATCATTGTAGTGGTAATTGTGATGTCTCTCTCTGTCATTGTAGTGGTTGTGATGTCCCTCTCATAGTCTATCATTGTAGTGGTAATTGTGATGTCTCTCTCTGTCATTGTAGTGGTTGTGATGTCTCTCTCATAGTCTATCATTGTAGTGGTAATTGTGATATAATTCTCATAATCTGTCATTGTAATGGTAGTTGTGATATCATTCTCATAATCTGTTACTGTAGTGGTGGTTATAATGTCCTTCTCATTGTCTATCACTAGTGGTATTTCCAATGTCTTTCTCATTGTCTCCTACTGTAGTGGTAGATGTGATGTCCTTCTCATACTCTGTTACTGTAGTGGTTGTTGTGATGTACTTCTCATACTCTGTTACTGTAGTGGTAGATGTGATGTCCTTCTCATACTCTGTTACTGTAGTGGTAGATGTGATGTCCTTCTCATACTCTGTTACTGTAGTGGTTGTTGTGATGTACTTCTCATACTCTGTTACTGTAGTGGTAGTTGTGATGTACTTCTCATACTCTGTTACTGTAGTGGTAGATGTGATGTCCTTCTCATACTCTGTTACTGTAGTGGTAGATGTGATGTCCTTCTCATACTCTGTTACTGTAGTGGTAGATGTGATGTACTTCTCATTGTCTCTTACTGTAATACATTTGGTAGCTCATCATTTGAAGTATTTATTTGTAAGGAAATACACGTTTTGAGTTTTTCTGTTAGGCAAGACATTTCGGTGTTATACTTATTTGTATAAATGTGTAATTTTGGTGCTTTTTTTATATGTAGATTAGTTTGAAGGTGCTAATCCAGGTATGTTACTCTACTTGAACTATAATCTTAATGTCATTGTGGATGTTTTGATTGGATTGAGCAGGATGACAAAGCATCATAATAAAAGTTGATGGAGCAGGAGACAAAGCATCATAATAAAAATTATGGAGCAAGATTACGAAGTATCATAATAAAAGTTGATGGAGCAGGATAACAAAGCATCATAATAAAAGTTGATGGAGCAGGATAACAAAGCATCATAATAAAAGTTGATGGAGCAGGATAACAAAGCATCATAATAAAAGTTGATGGAGCAGGATAACAAAGCATCATAATAAAAGTTGATGGAGCAGGATGGCAAAGTATCATAGTAAAAGTTGATGGAGCAGGATGACAAAGCTGGCAGATAGATTGAATGATACACCATGTGAAATCCATGAGTTTATGAAGTTGTTCTGTTAGTTGTGTGTGGTCAAACCTGGTTTTTGGTTCTGTTAGTTGTGTGTGGTCAAGCCTGGTTTCTGGTTCTGTTTTGTGTGTGGTCAAATCCAGGTTCTGGTTCAGTTAGTTGTGTATGTGGTCAAACCTGGATTTTAGTTCTTTTAGTTGTGTTTGGTCAAGCCCAGTTTCTGGTTCTGTTAGTTGTGTGGTCAGGTCTGGTTTCTGGTTCTGTTAGTTGTGTGTGGTCAAGCCCAGTTTCTGGTTCTGTTAGTTGTGTGTGGTCAAGCCCAGTTTCTGGTTCTGTTAGTTGTGTGTGGTCAAGCCTGGTTTTTGGTTCTGTTAATCATGTGTAGTTAAGCCCAGTCTTTGATTCTGTTAATTGCCTGTAGTCAAGGCTTTATTCTGGTTCTGTTAGTTGTATGTGGTCATGCCCAGTTTCTGGTTCTTTTTTTTTTTTGTCATGGTCAAGCCTGGCTTCTGGTTCTGTTAGTTGTGTGTGGTAAAGCTTGGGTTCTGTTCTATTATTTGTGTATGGTCAACCCTAGTTTCTGGTTCTGTTAGTTTTGTTTGGTCAAGCCCAGTTTCTGGTTCTGTTAGTTGTGTGTGGTCAAACTCATTTTCTAGTTCTGTTGTATGTGGTCAAGCCCAGTTTCTGGTTGTTAGTTATGTATGGTCAAGCCTGGTTTCTGTTTCTGTTAGTTGTGTATGGTCAATCCTGGCTTCTGGTTCTATTAGCTGTGTGTGATCAAGCCCAGTTTCTGGTTCTGTTTGTTGTGTATGGTCAAGCCCAGTTTCTGTTCTTTTAGCTGTGTGTGATCAAGCCCCACTTCTGGTTCTGTTAGTTGTGTGTGGTCAAGCCCAGTTTCTGGTTCTGTTAGTTTATTGTGGTCAAGCCCAGTTTCTGGTTCTGTTAGTTGTGTGTGGTTAAGGCTGGCTTCTGGTTCTGTTATTCTTCTGTGTGTGCTCAAGCCTGGCTTCTGGTTCTGTTAATTGTGTGTGGTCAAGCCCAGTTTCTGGTTCTGTTAGTTGTGTATGGTCAAGCCTGGTTTATGGTTCTGTTATATGTGTGTGGTCCAACTCTGTTTCTGTTGATTATATGGTCAAGCCTGTTTCTGGTTCTGTTTGTTGTGTATGGTCAAGCTTGTTTTCTAGTTGTTAGTTTTGTGTGGACAAGCTTTGTTTCTGGTTCTGTTAGTTATTTGTGATCAAGAATTGCTTCTGGTTCTGTTAGTTGTATGTGATCAAACCTGGCTTCTGGTTCTGTTAGTTGTGTGGTCAAGCCCAATTTCTGCTTCTATTAGTTGTGTGTGGTCAGGCCTGGTTTCTTGTTCTGTTAGTTGTTTGTGGTCAAGCCCACTTTCTGGTTCTTTTATTTGTATGGTCAAGCCCACTTTCTGGTTCTTTTAGTTGTGTGTTCAAGCCCACTTTCTGGTTCTGTTAGTTGTATGGTCAAGCCCACTTTCTGGTTCTGTTATTTGTGTGATCAAGCCCAGTTTCTGTTTCTGTTAGTTGTTTGTGGTCAGGTCTTTCTTCTGGTTCCATTTGTTGTGTGTGATCAAGCATTGCTGCCTGCAAGCCAAGTTTCTGATTCTGTTAGTTGTGTGTTGTTGAACCTAGTTTCTGGTTCAGTTAGTTTTGTGTGGTCAAGCCCAGTTTCTGTTTCTGTTTATTCTAAATTGTCAAGCCTGGTTTCTGGTTCTATTAGTTTTGTGTGGTCAAGCCTAGTGTCTGGTTCTGTTAGTTGTGTGTGGTCAAGCCTGATTTCTGGTTCTGTTAGTTGTGTGTGGTGAAGCCTTGCTTCTGGTTCTGTTAGTTTTATGATCAAGCCCAGTTTCTGGTTCAGTTAGTTGTGTGTAGTCAAGCCCAGCTTCTGGTTCTGTTAGTTGTGTGTAGTCAAGCCCAGTTTCTGGTTATGTTAGTTGTGTGTGGTCAAGCCCAGTTTCTAGTTCTGTTAGTTGTGTGTAGTAGTCAAGCTCAGCTTCTGGTTCTGTTAGTTGTGTGTAGTCAAGCCCAGCTTCTGGTTCTGTTAGCTGTGTGTAGTCAAGCCCAGTTTCTGGTTCTGTTAGTTGTGTGTAGTCAGGCCCAGTTTCTGGTTCTGTTAGTTGTGTGTAGTCGAGCCCAGCTTCTGGTTCTGTTAGTTGTGTGTAATCAAGCCCAGTTTCTGGTTTTGTTAGTTAGTGATAAAGCATTGCTGCCTTCAAGCCCAGTTTTTGGTTCTGTTAGTTGTGTGTGGTCAAGCCTGGTTTCTTGATCTGTTAGTTGTGTGTGGTCAAACCTGGTTTCTTGATCTTTAATTGTGTGTGGTCAAGCCTGGTTTCTGGTTCTGTTAGTTGTATGTAGTCAAGCCTGATTTCTGGTTCTGTTAGTTGTGTGTGATCAAGCCCAGTTTCTGGTTCTCTTAGTTGTGTGTGGTCAAGCCCAGTTTCTGGTTCTCTTAGTTGTGTGTGGTCAAGCCCAGTTTCTGGTTCTGTTAGTTGTGTGTGGTCAAGCCCAGTTTCTGGTTCTCTTAGTTGTGTGTGGTCAAGCCCAGTTTCTGGTTCTCTTAGTTGTGTGTGGTCAAGCCCAGTTTCTGGTTCTGTTAGTTGTGTGTGGTCAAGCCCAGTTTCTGGTTCTGTTAGTTGTGTGTGGTCAAGCCTGGCCTCTGACTTCCTGAAATTTATTATCCTATCAGCAGAGTAACAGTTTATACCACTGAACAACTGGGGTTTTCATTACTACAACATTGTCTAGTCCACCATACAGATCTGATAGGTGTCCACTTTCTTCCAGTCCTTTATACAGACAAGATAGACTGTCACTTTCTTCCATTCCTTTATACAGACAAGATAGACTGTCACTTTCTTCCATTCTTTTATACAGACAAGATAGACTGTCACTTTCTTCCATTCCTTTATACAGACAAGATAGACTGTCACTTTCTTCCATTCTTTTATACAGACAAGATAGACTGTCACTTTCTCTAATCCTTTATGCAGACAAGATAGATTGTCACTTTCTCTAATCCTTTATGTAGACAAGATAGATTGTCACTTTCTCCAGTCCTTTATGCAGACAAGATAGACTGTCACTTTCTCTAATCCTTTATGTAGACAAGATAGATTGTCACTTTCTCCAGTCCTTTATGTAGACAAGATAGATTGTCACTTTCTCCAGTCCTTTATGTAGACAAGATAGATTGTCACTTTCTCCAGTCCTTTATGCAGACAAGATAGACTGTCACTTTCTCTAATCCTTTATGTAGACAAGATAGATTGTCACTTTCTCTAATCCTTTATGTAGACAAGATAGATTGTCACTTTCTCCAGTCCTTTATGCAGACAAGATAGACTGTCACTTTCTCTAATCCTTTATGTAGACAAGATAGATTGTCACTTTCTCCAGTCCTTTATGCAGACAAGATAGACTGTCACTTTCTCCAGTCCTTTATGTAGACAAGATAGACTGTCACTTTCTCCAGTCCTTTATGTAGACAAGATAGACTGTCACTTTCTCCAGTCCTTTATGTAGACAAGATAGACTGTCACTTTCTCTAATCCTTTATGTAGACAAGATAGACTGTCACTTTCTCCAGTCCTTTATGTAGACAAGATAGACTGTCACTTTCTCTAATCCTTTATGTAGACAAGATAGACTGTCACTTTCTCTAATCCTTTATGTAGACAAGATAGACTGTCACTTTCTCCAGTCCTTTATGTAGACAAGATAGACTGTCACTTTCTCTAATCCTTTATGCAGACAAGATAGACTGTCACTTTCTCCAGTCCTTTATGCAGACAAGATAGACTGTCACTTTCTCTAATCCTTTATGCAGACAAGATAGACTGTTATGGATCACCACATGTTTATGAAGTTAAAAGATCACTTGCAGGGTAAAGATGAGAAATGAGCAATCGAAATCTGGTGATTAAAAAACAGGTTCCTGAGTTTCTTAGTGAAAGATTCTAAACACCAGAGACAGATTTTTTTTTTTTTAATTTCAAGAAAAAATAATTGTGTAACCTTGTAAGTAAAAGGAAAAACTAAGCTTCTGTTGTATGTTTTATTGGCCATGTGAAAATGTTCTTTTATTTGTTTGTTTTTTTAAATTGAATTGGAGAGAGAATGTTTGAGACCAGCATTGTGAGGAGTAAGCTGGGGCTTTTTTTTTTATCATTCTTGTTTTGTAGCGATGATGAAAAAAACTATGTCATGTGATGATTGTGTGTCTTGCTCATCATCTTCTAGGACTACATCTCAGATTTATGCAGCCATATCTTAAAGTGGGACAATCCAGAGTTTTGTCTGGAGTGTCTGGGTATCCTTGGTAACCTGACTGTGCCAGACCTGGACTATGAACTTATCCTTAATGAGTACAGTTTGATAGCCTGGATAAAGAGCAAGCTGCAGCCAGGTGTGTGTGGGTGTGTGTGTGTGTGTGTGAGAGATATCAGGTCATTGTTTGGTGTGTGTGTGTGAGAGATATCAGGTCATTGTTTGGTGTGTGTGTGAGTGTGTGTGTGTGTGAGATATCAGGTCATTGTTTGGTGTGTGTGTGTGTGAGAGATATCAGGTTATTGTTTGGTGTGTGTGAGTGTGTGTGTGTGAGATCTCAGGTCATTGTTTGGTGTGTGTGTGTGTGTGAGAGATATCAGCTCTGTGTATGGTGTGTGTGTGAGTGTGTGTGTGTGAGAGATATCAGGTCAATGTGTGGTATGTGTGTGAGTGTGCATGTGAGATATCAGGTAGTTGTTTGATGTCTGTGTGTGAGTGTGCATGTGAGATATCAGGTCAGTGTTTGGTGTGTGTGTGTATGTGTGAGATATCAGGTCATTGTTTGGTGTGTGTGTGTGTGATATCAGGTCATTGTTTGGTGTGTGTGTGTGTGTGAGATATCAGGTAATTGTTTGATGTGTGTGTGAGTGTGTGTGTGAGAGATATCAGGTCATTGTTTGATGTGTGTGTGTGAGTGTGTGTGTGAGAGATATCAGGTCATTGTTTGGTGTGTGTGTGTGAGAGATATCAGGTCATTGTTTGGTGTGTGTGTTTGTTAGATATCAAATCATTGTTTGATGTGTGTGTGTGTGTTAGATATCAGGTCATTGTTTGGTGTGTGTGTGTGTTAGATATCAGGTCAGTGTTTGGTGTGTGTGTGTTTGTGTGTGATATCAAGTAATGTTTGGTGTGTGTGTGAGTGTGCATGGAAGATATCAGGTCATTGTTTGGTGTGTGTGTGTTTGTGTGTGATATCAGGTCATGTTTGGTGTGTGTGATATCAGGTCATTGTTTGGTGTTTGTGTGTGATATCAGGTCATTGTTTGGTGTTTGTGTGTGTCATATCAGGTCTTGTTTGATGTGTGTGTGATATCAGGTCATTATTTGGTGTTTGTGTGTGTGATATCAAGTCATTGTTTGGTGTATGTGTGTTTGTGTGTGTGATATCAGGTCATTGTTTGGTGTGAGTGATATCAGGTCATTGTTTGGTGTGATTGTGTGTGATATCAGGTCATTGTTTGGTGTGTGTGATATCAGGTCATTGTTTGTGTGTGTGTTGTGTGTGTGATATCAGGTCATTGTTTTATAAGATCTTATCTTTTGTGTATGTGTGTTTATGTCATTGTTTGATACAATCTTATCTTTTGGTTATGTGTGTTTGTATAGTAAATAATGGAACCCTCACAGAAATTATGCCTGAGGTTTATTATGGAAATATCCCCATTGAAAGATGCTGTAACCTGAAATACCAAGGAATTAACTTGGGCAGGAACTTATCTTTCACTAAACATAGAGAAGAAACAGCATTTAAGGCAAGGAAGGGACTGGCTGCCATTAGAGTCATAGCATATCTACAACCCCCACAAAGCAGCCTGTTCACACTAATGACAGCCATGCTCCTATCCAGAATAGACTACAGCCTGGGCTTATTAATGTGTTTAGTTTAAGACAGGCTTGTAATGCAAATAACCAAATTTGAATGATGAGATTCATTTTGGGCTGAGCCAAAGACACACCCATGGCAGCAATGAGATACATATTAAATCTTCCTGATCTACAAACCCACCACAAATGTGCCCAAGTAAAGGAATATCTCAAAATCAGCAACAATAAAACCTGCCAACTCCATAATAACCTTCATGTGATCAAAGGATCAAGAATAAAAAGGGGCAAATCCTGAATGGTTGAAGCAGAAGACTTGATACTTCTCAACCAAACCTGAATGGTTGAAGCAGAAGACTTGATACTTCTCAACCAAACCTGAATCAACCAAACCTGAATGGTTGAAGCAGAAGACTCGATACTTCTCAGCCAAACCTGAGTGGTTGAAGCAGAAGACTCGATACTTCTCAGCCAAACCTGAATGGTTGAAGCAGAAGACTCGATACTTCTCAGCCAAACCTGAGTGGTTGAAGCAGAAGACTCGATACTTCTCAACCAAACCTGAATGGTTGAAGCAGAAGACTCGATACTTCTCAGCCAAACCTGAGTGGTTGAAGCAGAAGACTCGATACTTCTCAGCCAAACCTGAGTGGTTGAAGCAGAAGACTCGATACTTCTCAGCCAAACCTGAATGGTTGAAGCAGAAGACTCGATACTTCTCAGCCAAACCTGAATGGTTGAAGCAGAAGACTCGATACTTCTCAGCCAAACCTGAATGATTGAAGCAGAAGACTCGATACTTCTCAGCCAAACCTGAATGGTTGAAGCAGAAGACTCGATACTTCTCAGCCAAACCTGAATGGTTGAAGCAGAAGACTCGATACTTCTCAGCCAAACCTGAATGGTTGAAGCAGAAGACTCGATACTTCTCAACCAAACCTGAACGGTTGAAGCAGAAGACTCGATACTTCTCAGCCAAACCTGAACGGTTGAAGCAGAAGACTCGATACTTCTCAGCCAAACCTGAACGGTTGAAGCAGAAGACTCGATACTTCTCAACCAAACCTGAACGGTTGAAGCAGAAGACTCGATACTTCTCAACCAAACCTGAACGGTTGAAGCAGAAGACTCGATACTTCTCAACCAAACCTGAACGGTTGAAGCAGAAGACTCGATACTTCTCAACCAAACCTGAACGGTTGAAGCAGAAGACTCGATACTTCTCAACCAAACCTGAACGGTTGAAGCAGAAGACTCGATACTTCTCAACCAAACCTGAACGGTTGAAGCAGAAGACTCGATACTTCTCAACCAAACCTGAACGGTTGAAGCAGAAGACTCGATACTTCTCAACCAAACCTGAACGGTTGAAGCAGAAGACTCGATACTTCTCAACCAAACCTGAACGGTTGAAGCAGAAGACTCGATACTTCTCAACCAAACCTGAACGGTTGAAGCAGAAGACTTGATACTTCTCAACCAAACCTGAATGGTTGAAGCAGAAGACTTGATACTTCTCAACCAAACCTGTATGGATTACTTGCAGCGAGGCCAGACAAAATCTCCCTAAAGTACACATAAACCTTACAAAAAATTGTCGAATTAACAACATACAACTCCTGAGGATGCAATCTTTTATACAGACAGATCAGTGAGCAGGGGGACTAGAAGAGGTTGAAGTTGTGTAGCATACTCATGGCCAGGGCTTATACAAACACCTGCTCAAGTATGGGCATAGAAATAGAGGCCATCACTCAAGCATTAAAATGGATAGTGACACAGAAAACACACGGCATCACCATCATTACCGACTCTCAAAATCTAGTAAGGAAAGGGAACACAAAGCCATTAGAAAGGAATGGCAAGAAATATTAAATAAATCCCACATCAAACACATCTCATGGATATACTGTCCAGGCCATGCCGGAGTTTACGGTAACAACAAAGCCAGCCAGCTACCAGCAGGGACCAAGCCAGAGGGCCTCATCAAAATAGACAAATCAGACCTGTACAAATTCATCAAGCAACACCTTGACAAATAAATGCAAAGCAACTTCCTCTAGAGTACCTGTCACATACAACTCAATGCATTACATGTAGCCAAGGGCAATGGTTGCAAATCCCAAGTAAATGCTAGATCAAGGGCAACACACAACCAACACAACATTGGAGTCATCTCCCTAAAAACACTGAAGGTAATCCTGATGTCAAAGGCTGAACACGTATGGGCAGGCCTCAAGTGTAATGAGGCTACTCCCCAGAACCAGTAACAGAGCTAGGCCCCTTTTTTACAGTTACAGTGTGTTTGTATAATTGTTTGAGGCAGTCATACCTTGTGGTTATGTATGTTGTATAATTGTTTGAGGCAGTCATACCTTATGGTTAGGTATGTTTGTATAATTGTTTGAGGCAGTCATACCTTGTGGTTATGTATGTTTGTATAATTGTTTGAGGCAGTCATACCTTGTGGTTATGTATGTTTGTATAATTGTTTGAGGCAGTCATACCTTGTGGTTATGTATGTTTGTATAATTGTTTGAGGCAGTCATACCTTGTGGTTATGTATGCTTGTATAATTGTTTGAGGCAGTCATACCTTGTGGTTATGTATGTTTGTATAATTGTTTGAGGCAGTCATACCTTGTGGTTATGTATGTTTGTATAATTGTTTGAGGCAGTCATACCTTGTGGTTATGTATGTTTGTATGATTGTTTGGATTGTTTGTCTTCTGTCATGAGACTTTTCACATAAATATAATTGTGAATGTATAGGTGCTGCAGATGATGATGTTGTGTTGGAGGTTGTCATTCTTGTGGGTACAGTCTGTAGTGATGATGGTTGTGCTAAGTTGCTGGCAGAAAGTAACATCATTCATTTACTGATTGAGCTTCTCAATGGTAAGTCAGTCATCTGTCTTATCTGTCAACAACAGCAGCTTTGAGTTACTGTATGTCTGTCTTATCTGTTAACAACAGCAGCTTTGAGTTACTGTATGTCTGTCTTATCTGTTAACAACAGCAGCTTTGAGTTACTGTATGTCTGTCTTATCTGTCAGCAACAGCAGCTTTGAGTTATTGTATGTCTGTCTTATCTGTCAACAACAGCAGCTTTGAGTTACTGTATGTCTGTCTTATCTGTCAACAACAGCAGCTTTGAGTTACTGTATGTCTGTCTTATCTGTCAGCAACAACAGCTTTGAGTTACTGTATGTCTGTCTTATCTGTCAACAATAGCAGCTTTGAGTTACTGTATGTCTGTCTTATCTGTCAGCAACAACAGCTTTGAGTTACTGTATGTCTGTCTTATCTGTCAACAACAACAGCTTTGAGTTACTGTATGTCTGTCTTATCTGTCAGCAACAACAGCACAGAGTTACTGTATGTCTGTCTTATCTGTCAACAGCAACAGCTTTGAGTTACTGTATGTCTGTCTTATCTGTCAACAATAACAACACTGAGTTACTGTATGTCTGTCTTATCTGTCAACAATAACAACACTGAGTTACTGTATGTCTGCCTTATCTGTCAACAATAACAACACTGAGTTACTGTATGTCTGCCTTAGCTGTCAACAATAACAACACAGAGTTACTGTATGTCTGTCTTAGCTGTCAACAATAACAACACAGAGTTACTGTATGTCTGTCTTATCTGTCAACAATAACAACACAGAGTTACTGTATGTCTGCCTTATCTGTCAACAATAACAACACAGAGTTACTGTATGTCTGCCTTATCTGTCAACAATAACAACACAGAGTTACTGTATGTCTGCCTTATCTGTCAACAATAACAACACAGTGTTACTGTATGTCTTATCTGTCAACAATAACAACACAGAGTTACTGTATGTCTTATCTGTCAACAATAACAACACAGAGTTACTGTATGTCTTATCTGTCAACAATAACAACACAGAGTTACTTTATGTCTTATCTGTCAACAATAACAACACAGAGTTACTGTATGTCTGCCTTATCTGTCAACAATAACAACACAGAGTTACTGTATGTCTGCCTTAGCTGTCAACAATAACAACACAGAGTTACTGTATGCTGTCTTATCTGTCAATAGTAACAACACAGAGTTACTATATATCTGTTTAACTGTCAACAACAACAGCACTGAGTCTGTCTTATCTGTCAACAACAATGGCTGTATACACACTATCAGATAAAGGGGATGGCGACTGCAGTAAAACTGGTTTAAATAATAAAATTAGTTAGAGGTGTATGCAGGAAACTCTACTGTAGAGAGCGGAATAACAACACAACTCCTTCAGATCATCAGAGGAAGTACCCCCCCCCCCAGACAAGTGTTTGACCCTATTAAACTCCTGACACTCTAAGGGGGTGGGCCCCTCTTGGTCATGACTCCCAGAGGTCTTGTGAGTTGTTGCTTTTTTTTGTTTTTTTCGTTCCAGGATTGAACCCATGATCTTCCAGTTGGATTGAACCCTAACACTGTGAAGTGCTTCTATTTAGCTACAGATGACTGGTATTGGTTGTGACAAATGAAATTATTTATGTTCTCAATGCTTGTTTCGCATACTCCGCAGCCGTAATGAGGCCTTTTCTGCTGTTTCTGAAAGGGTTTTCAATGCCCTTGCTCTTGCTTGCCCCTTTATGCCCAGTTGCTTACATATGTCGTATGCTGATATTGCTACGAATCCTCTTGCTCCCACTTCTACAGCTATCATTTTTGCCTTGACTCCTGCCCCTTGCCTCAGTTGCTTGACCAGATCATTGTACTTCTCACATTTGAATAGATGCTGCTCCTCTGTTCTTGTTTCATACGGAACCGTAAGCTTGATCATAAACTCATATATGGTGTAGTTTTACAAAGTGGCAGAGGGAGTGAGTAAAGTGAGAAAAAAACGAATAAAAATTATGAGAATGTATAACTGAAAAACATACAACATCCAATATTTTGGCGTGAGCCTTTTTCAAGGATTACATACACAAACAAGACAAAAACATATAACTAAACGAAGAACTTATCTTAATATGACCTCCTCCAGAAGTAGGAAACAGAGAAATGCATGTCCACTAGAAGAGGCATAGAGACCATGCAGGGCCACACAAAGGATAAGCAGATAGAGCCAGTCGTAAAGAAGAGGTGGAGAGAGAGGAGGAAAACAGGTGGTTGAGGGGAGGGGAAGGGCAATAGAAACATGATAAGCAAGGTCAGTGGCGGTGCGGGAAAGGAGAGGTGGCAAAAGACTGAAAGAGATAGTAATAAAAGACTTGAGAGATTTGGTGATGGATTTCTTTCATGGTGACGAGAAAAGATATCGAGTAACAGGAGTGTGGAGGGAGAGTAGAGGCTAGCCAAACAAGCAGAGAAGGAATGAAAACAGAGATGAATGAAGAGATGATAACAGGTGAGGGAGGTGAAAAAAGAAATGATAACAGGTGAGGGAGATGAATGAAGAGATGATAACAGGTGAGAGAGATGAATGAAGAGATGATAACAGGTGAGGTAGATAAATGAAAAGATGATAACATGTGAGGGAGTGAAACAAGAGATGATAACAGGTGAGGGAGATGAAACAAGAGATGATAACATGTGAGGTAGATGAAACAAGAGATGATAACAGGTGAGTTAGATGAATGAAGAGATGACAACATGTGAGGGAGTGAAACGAGATGATAACAGGTGAGGGAGATGAAAAAAGAGATGATAACATGTGAGGGAGATGAAACAAGAGATGATAACATGTGAGGGAGGTGAAACAAGAAAAAGATGATAACATGTGAGGGAGTGAAACAAGAGATGATAACAGGTGAGGGAGATGAAAAAAGAGATGATAACATGTGAGGGAGATGAAACAAGAGATGATAACATGTGAGGGAGGTGAAACAAGAGATGATAACATGTGAGGGAGTGAAACAAGAGATGATAACAGGTGAGGGAGATGAAACAAGAGATGATAACATGTGAGGGAGATGAATGAAGAGATGATAACATGTGAGGGAGGAAAAAAAGAGATGATAACATGTGAGGGAGATGAAAAAAGATATGATAACATGTGAGGAAGGTGAAAAAAGAGATGATAACATATGAAAGATATGAAAAAAGAGATGATAACAGGTGAGGGAGGTGAAAAAAGAGATAATAACAGGTGAGGGAGATGAAAATATATCAGGAAAAGCTACATATTTTATTATTTAAACCAGTTTTACTGCAGTCACCATCAACTTTATCTGTCACATTCCCCTACTTGACTGCGATGCTGTTGCGTAGATTTTTGTCCATTTTCGTTCACTTGTGCCATCTATCTATCCTTGTATTTCTTTCCGGACTCTGTACCTCTATCTATCCCACTATTCGTTTTCAGAATGTGTAACTTTTCCTGATATGTGTTTCATCTCCCTCACCTGTTATCATCTCTTGTTTCATCTTCCTCACCTGTTATCATCTCTTGTTTCACTCCCTCACCTGTTATCATCTTTGTTTCACTCCCTCACATGTTATCATCTCTTCATTCACCTCCCTCACCTGTTATCATCTCTTCATTCATCTACCTCACCTGTTATCATCTCTTCATTCATCTACCTCACATGTTATCATCTCTTCATTCATCTCCCTCATATGTTATCATCTCTTGTTTCACCTCCCTCACATGTTATCATCTCTTGTTTCACTCCCTCACATGTTATCATCTCTTGTTTCACTCCCTCACCTGTTATCATCTCTTGTTTCACTCCCTCACCTGTTATCATCTCTTGTTTCACTCCCTCACCTGTTATCATCTCTTGTTTCACCTCCCTCACATGTTATCATCTCTTGTTTCACTCCCTCACATGTTATCATCTTTTGTTTCACCTCCCTCACATGTTATCATCTCTTGTTTCACTTCCTAACATGTTATCATCTCTTGTTTCACCACCCTCACATGTTATCATCTCTTGTTTCACTCCCTCACCTGTTATCATCTCTTGTTTCACTCTGTCACATGTTATCATCTCTTGTTTCACTCCCTCACATGTTATCATCTCTTGTTTCACTCCCTCACCTGTTATCATCTCTTGTTTCACTCCCTCACATGTTATCATCTCTGTTTCATCTCCTCACATGTTATCATCTCTTCATCATCTCTCACATGTTATCTCTTGTTTCACTCCCTCACATGTTATCATCTCTTGTTTCACTCCCTCACATGTTATCATCTCTTGTTTCACCTCCTTCACATGTTATCATCTCTAGTTTCACCTCCCTCACATGTTATCATCTCTTGTTTCACTCCCTCACATGTTATCATCTCTTGTTTCATCTCTCTCATATGTTATCATCTCTTGTTTCACTCCCTCACATGTTATCATCTCTTGTTTCACTCCCTCACATGTTATCATCTCTTCTTTCATCTCTCTCACATGTTATCATCTCTTGTTTCACTCCCTCACCTGTTATCATCTCTTGTTTCACTCTCTTACATGTTATCATCTCTTGTTTCATCTCCCTCCCATGTTATCATCTCTTGTTTCACACCCTCACATGTTATCATCTCTTGTTTCACCTCCCTGACATGTTATCATCTCTTGTTTCACGCCCTCACATGTTATCATCTCTTGTTTCACCTCCTCACATGTTATCATCTCTTGTTTCACTCCCTCACATGTTATCATCTCTTCATTCATCTCTCTACATGTTATCATCTCTGTTTCACTCCCTCGCATGTTATCATGTCTTGTTTCACTGCCTACATGTTATCATCTTGTTTCACTGCCTCACATGTATCATCTCTTGTTTCACTCCCTCGCATGTTATCATCTTCATTCATCTCCCTCACATGTTATCATCTCTTGTTTCACTGCCTCACATGTTATCATCTCTTCATTCATCTCTCTCACATGTTATCATCTTGTTCACGCCCTCACATGTTATCATCTCTTGTTTCACCTCCCTCACATGTTATCATCTCTTGTTTCACTCCCTCACATGTTATCATCTCTTCATTCATCTCTCTCACATGTTATCATCTCTTGTTTCACTCCCTCGCATGTTATCATGTCTTGTTTCACTGCCTCACATGTTATCATCTTGTTTCACTGCCTCACATGTATCATCTCTTGTTTCACTCCCTCGCATGTTATCATCTTCATTCATCTCCCTCACATGTTATCATCTCTTGTTTCACTGCCTCACATGTTATCATCTCTTCATTCATCTCTCTCACATGTTATCATCTCTTGTTTCACTCCCTCGCATGTTATCATCTCTTCATTCATCTCTCTCACATGTTATCATCTCTTGTTTCACTCCCTCGCATGTTATCATCTCTTCATTCATCTCCCTCACATGTTATCATCTCGTTTCACTCCCTCGCATTATCATCTCTTGTTTCACTGCCTCACATGTTATCATCTCTTGTTTCACTGCCTCACATGTTATCATCTCTTGTTTCATCCCTCACATGTTATCATCCTTGTTTCATCCCTCACATGTTATCATCTCTTGTTTCACTGCCTCACATGTTATCATCTCTTGTTTCACTCCTCACATGTTATCATCTCTTGTTTCACTGCCTCACATGTTATCATCTCTGTTTCACTGCCTCACATGTTATCATCTCTTGTTTCACTCCCTCGCATGTTATCATCTCTTGTTTCACTCCCTCACATGTTATCATCTCTTGTTTCACTCCCTCACATGTTATCATCTCTTGTTTCACTCCCTCACATGTTATCATCTCTTGTTTCACTCCCTCACATGTTATCATCTCTTGTTTCACTCCCTCGCATGTTATCATCTCTTGTTTCACTCCCTCGCATGTTATCATCTCTTGTTTCACTCCCTCACATGTTATCATCTCTTGTTTCACTCCCTCGCATGTTATCATCTCTTGTTTCACTCCCTCACATGTATCATCTCTTGTTCACTCCCTCACATGTTATCATCTTGTTTCACTGCCTCAATGTTATCATCTCTTGTTTCACTGCCTCACATGTTATCATCTCTTGTTTCACTGCTCACATGTTATCATCTCTTGTTTCACTCCCTCACATGTTATCATCTCTTGTTCACTCCCTCACATGTTATCATCTCTTGTTTCACTGCCTCACATGTTATCATCTCTTGTTTCACTCCCTCACATGTTATCATCTCTTGTTTCACTCCCTCACATGTTATCATCTCTTGTTTCACTCCCTCACATGTTATCATCTCTTGTTTCACTCCCTCACATGTTATCATCTCTTGTTTCACTGCCTCACATGTATATCTCTTGTTTCACTCCCTCACATGTTATCATCTCTTGTTTCACTCCCTCACATGTTATCATCTCTTGTTTCACTGCCTCACATGTTATCATCTCTTGTTTCACTGCCTCACATGTTATCATCTCTTGTTTCACTGCCTCACATGTTATCATCTCTTGTTTCACTCCCTCACATGTTATCATCTCTTGTTTCACTGCCTCACATGTTATCATCTCTTGTTTCACTGCCTCACATGTTATCATCTCTTCATTCATCTCCCTCACATGTTATCATCTCTTGTTTCACTGCCTCACATGTTATCATCTCTTCATTCATCTCTCTCACATGTTATCATCTCTTGTTTCACTCCCTCACATGTTATCATCTCTTGTTTCACTCCCTCACATGTTATCATCTCTTGTTTCACTCCCTCACATGTTATCATCTCTTGTTTCACTCCCTCACATGTTATCATCTCTTGTTTCACTGCCTCACATGTTATCATCTCTTCATTCATCTCTCTTACCTTTTATCATCTCTCCCTCACCTGTTATCTCTTTTTTCACCTCCCTCACATGTTATCATCTCTTCATTCATCTACCTCACCTGTTATCATCTCTTCATTCATCTTCCTCACCTATTATCTTCTCTTTTTTCACCTCCCTCACCTGTTATCATCTCTTTTTTCACCTCCCTCACATATTATCATCTCTTCATTCATCTACCTCACCTATTATCATCTCTTGTTTCACCTCCCTCACCTGTTATCTTCTCTTGTTTCTTCTCCCTCACATGTTATCATCTCTTGTTTCATCTCTCTTACCTGTTATCATCTCTTGTTTCATCTCCCTCACATGTTATCATCTCATGTTTCATCTCCCCCACCTGTTATCATCTCTTGTTTCATCTCCCTCACCTGTTATCATCTCTTGTTTCACCTCCCTCACATGTTATCATCTCTTCGTCATCTCTCTCACCTGTTATCATCTCTTCATTCATCTCTCTTACCTGTTATCATCTCTTGTTTCATCTCCCTCACCTATTATCATCTGTTCATTCATCTCTCTTACCTGTTATCATCTCTTCATTCATCTCCCTCACATGTTATCATCTCTTTTTTCACCTCCCTCACATGTATCATCTCTTCATTCATCTGCCTCACCTGTTATCATCTCTTCATTCATCTCCCTCACCTATTATCATCTCTTGTTTCACCTCCCTCACCTGCTATCATCTCTTGTTTCACCTCCCTCACTGTTATCATCTCTTTTTTCACCTCCTTCACCTGTTATCATCTCTTCATTCATCTCTCTTACCTGTTATCATCTCTTGTTTCATCTCCCTCACCTATTATCATCTGTTCATTCATCTCTCTTACCTGTTATCATCTCTTCATTCATCTCCCTCACATGTTATCATCTCTTTTTTCACCTCCCTCACATGTTATCATCTCTTCATTCATCTGCCTCACCTGTTATCATCTCTTCATTCATCTCCCTCACCTATTATCATCTCTTGTTTCACCTCCCTCACCTGCTATCATCTCTTGTTTCACCTCCCTCACCTGTTATCATCTCTTTTTTCACCTCCTTCACCTGTTATCATCTCTTCATTCATCTCCCTCACCTGTTATCATTTCTTTTTTCACCTCCCTCACCTGTTATCATCTCTTCATTCATCTCTGTTTTCATTCCTTCTCTGCTTGTTTGGCTAGCCTCTACTCTCCCTCCACACTCCTGTTACTCGATATCTTTTCTCGTCACCATGAAAGAAATCCATCACCAAATCTCTCAAGTCTTTTATTACTATCTCTTTCAGTCTTTTGCCACCTCTCCTTTCCCGCACCGCCACTGACCTTGCTTATCATGTTTCTATTGCCCTTCCCCTCCCCTCAACCACCTGTTTTCCTCCTCTCTCTCCACCTCTTCTTTACGACTGGCTCTATCTGCTTATCCTTTGTGTGGCCCTGCATGGTCTCTATGCCTCTTCTAGTGGACATGCATTTCTCTGTTTCCTACTTCTGGAGGAGGTCATATTAAGATAAGTTCTTCATTTAGTTATATGTTTTTGTCCTGTTTGTGTATGTAATCCTCGAAAAAGGCTCACGCCAAAATATTGGATGTTGTATGTTTTTCATTTATAAATTCTCATACTTTCTATTTGTTTTTGTCTCACTTGACTCACTCCCTCTGCCACTTTCTACACCATACACCTCTATCTACCTTTATTACACACTATCAGTAATTACTAAGACAGACCTGTGTTTAGTTCAAAACAGACCTGTGTTTTATTTTTACAATATCTGTAAATACAAAGACACTTTATGAAGGCTTAGTCACACTTTCTGGTGTTTTAAATGTGATGGAGTCAGCACTTTTCAATGATCAGAAGTGACTGAATGGTTAAATGTGTGTGATGGATTCTTGTGATCCTTTATCACCCTTTACTTCTCACAGATATTTCAGGAAGATTTTTTTTTCTTAGATCTTGTTAGATGTCATGTACAAGAAGAGCTCTTCATAACGCCATGTAGATTTTCACACTTTCATCATCATCTTATCTGCAAGAATATGACTACACTTTTTTGTGAAATATTCAAGGTTGTTACCTATAAATTCATAGAATCATTTATGATGATGTGTTTTTCTATTCATGCATTTTTGAATGCTCCCAGAAGCTGATTCTGATTGGTGATATTTTTTATATTAAGTTTCACTGATTCTCATTGGTGATATTTTTTATTTGATAAGTGGAGAGTTTTGAATATCTTGGATCACTGCTAACTAATAATGGAGATACAATGAGGGAAGTTAAAAGGAAGACATCTATCGCTCTTCAGAAAGTAAAACAGCTAAAGAATCTGTGGAGAGGAACAGACAGAACTACAAAAATAAAATTTTTAAGGGCATGCATCTTTCCCATCACAACATATGCCTGTGAGACCTGGACACTTAACAAAACAGCTGAGAAACACTTAAATGCCTTTGAATGTAAATGCTACAGAAGAGTTCTTCAAATATTATGAACGCAAAAAAGAACAAATATATCCATACTATAAGAATTTAATATTGAAGAAGGCTGGCTAGTAAAGAGGATTAAAGAGAGAAAACTTAAATATTTTGGACACATTAAACGTCATGAGAATCTAGAGAAAACCGTATTGGAAGGGTACATAATGGGAAAAAGAAAGAGAGGAAGACCAAGGCGAAGATGGCTGCAAGACATCAGTGATGATCTGCAAGTGGATGCATCAGCAGCAGGCCATCTTGCTCACAACCAAGAGGCCTACAGGAGTGCTTTTAGGGAGGCAAAGTTCCGCAAGGGACATGCAAATAAGTGAATGAATGAATTCACTGATTCTGATTGGTGATATTTTTTTATATTATGTTTCACTGATTCTGATTGGTGATATTTTTTATATTATGTTTCACTGATTCTGATTGGTGATTATTTTTTATATTATGTTTCAGCCAAGCAAGAAGATGATGAGGTCGTGTGTCAGATCGTTTATGTTTTCTACCAGATGATTTTCCATGAAGCTACAAGAGAGATTATCATCAAAGAGACCCGTATCCTTGTGTTTACTGTAGCAGCTAACACACTTGCTTGTGCATTTCTTGAAGTAATACACACAAATGTCTGACAGACTTGTTTGCCAGTTTTAGTGTATCTGACACTTTTGGTTGGGCTTATTATAGTGTTCTAGCAGATTATGATTGCTAACTTGAGAAGAAAGATCAAACTGACATGTATACAGGAGATGGAAGGGATAAGATCACGGGGCCAACCAAGACAATGCTGGAGAGGCAGTGTGGAAGAGGAGCACAAGAGAGCTAGGAGTAAATAACTGGAGGAACAGATTATGTCTGTAGCAATGAGACTTAGAGGTTCTGTAGAGAGTGAGAGAAATAGCAAGATTATGTCTGTAGCAATGAGACTTAGAGGTTCTGTAGAGAGTGAGAGAGACAGCAAGATTATGTCTGTAGCAATGAGATTTAGAGGTTCTGTAGAGAGTGAGAGCAAGATTATGTCTGTGGCAATGAGACTTAGAGGTTCTGTAGAGAGTGAGAGCAAGATTATGTCTGTAGCAATGAGACTTAGAGGTTCTGTAGAGAGTGAGAGCAAGATTATGTCTGTTGCAATGAGATTTAGAGGTTCTGTAGAGAGTG
The DNA here is from genome assembly GCA_009760885.1 of Achatina immaculata. NCBI lineage: Eukaryota > Metazoa > Mollusca > Gastropoda > Stylommatophora > Achatinidae > Lissachatina > Lissachatina immaculata. Next base: position 33,249,809 of record CM019695.1, read on the forward strand.
AGAGAGACAGCAAGATTATGTCTGTTGCAATGAGACTTATAGGTTCTGTAGAGAGTGAGAGTAAGATTATGTCTGTAGCAATGAGACAGATTCTGTAGAGAGTGAGACAGATTATGTCTGTGGCAATGAGACTTGTAGAGTTCTGTAGAGAGAGGGAGCAAGATTATGCCATTGTAGCTCCTCCTATCTAGTGTCTTACAATCTGTGTCTCACAGTCTGTGTATGTGTATGTTACTTGTTGTTTGTGTAGCTCCTCCTGTCTCAGCTGTTCTTGTATATGAGAGTGAAAGTGTGCAAGTCTGAGCTGAGATATATAAAAACATTCTTGACCTGTTGACACAATATAAAATCATACTTGACCTGCTGACACTATATAAAAACATACTTGACCTGCTGACACTATATGAAAACATCCTTACCTGCTGACACTATATAAAAACACCCTTGACCTGCTGACACTATATAAAAACATCCTTGACCTGCTGACACTATATAAAAACATCCTTGACCCGCTTGTGTCAGAAGCCCCAGCCTATTTGATTGATCTCATGCATGACAAGAATGCAGAAATACGGAGCGTGTGTGATAACACGCTGGATATTATAGCGGTAACTCTGACACTTTTCTAGTCATTTATGTCAAATAGTTGACCTAGTCAGATCAGTGTTTTATAGGAGAAGAAAGTGGCCTCATAATCATGATGTGAGAAATCAGTCTCTCTCCTCATATGCTTGCACACATAGCATGCACACATACACATGCACACATACACATGCACACACATGTGTTAAAATTGTGTTTGCTAATGCACAGAAGTTTTATCGTGATCAAGAAATAATTAGAACTTGATACTTTCATATTTTAACTTTAGTTAAAATCTACATTTAACATTAGATTAGTTAAAGTCCTCAGTCTAAATTTAGATTAGCTAAAGTCTGTACTTGAATGTTAGGCCCTGATAAAATATGGAGTTTCTCAGAGATGAAGTTTGACAATTTCTCCATTTCTAGTGCTAGTTCCGTAGCTCTTGTACAAAGATTAAGATCTTTCAGCCAGGTTTAGGTCTACTAATTGTGGAAGTTCATAAGTTATACGTTGATGGTGATGACATTCATGAAATATATGTTGGCGATGACATTCAAGAAATATATGTTGATGGTGATGACATTCATGAAATATATGTTGATGGTGATGACATTCATGAAATATGTGTTGATAGTGATGACATTCATGAAATATGTGTTGATGGTGATGATATTCATGAAGTATATGTTGATGGTGATGACATTCAAAAAATATATGTTGATGGTGATGACATTCATGAAATATATGTTGATGACATTCATGAAATATATGTTGATAGTGATGACATTCATGAAATATATGTTGATGATCATCATCATGCGCTATGGCGACTGGCGTTGGCTATTATACTTCTCCAAAGTACACAATCCTTCATGCAGGCCATCAGCTCAGTTGGTGTTCTCCTCTCACACCATCTCATCAGACTGTCCAGTATCATTTCTCTTGGTCTTCCTCTTGATCTTCTTGCTTCTATTTTTCCTGTTGTTATAATATTTTCAATGCTCCCTTTTCTCATTGGTTGTCCTATGAAAGTACATTGTCTCTCTCTGAGTTTTTTGACAAGATTTTTTTTTTTTCTCTCCAGCTCTTCTCATACATTCTTCATTAGTTATTTTTGCTGTCCGGGGGATTCGCAACATTCTTCTAATAAACCACATTTCTGCTGCTTCCAATGATTTTTGTGCAGACCTGCCTATTGTCCATGATTCACTTCCATATAACAAGATAGGTTCAATATAGCAATTTAGGACTTGTTTTCTAACATTCATTGATAAGGATGTGTTGCATAATATGTTTCTCATTCTCTGAAATGCAGTCTTTGCTTGACCTATTCTGTTCCTAATTTCTGTTCTGCATTTCCCATCTGAAGTTATTACTGCGCCAAGGTATTTGAATTTCTACACTTGGTTTAGAATAGTTCCATTTAATTTTATACTGCATGTTGGTGGATTCTGTTTCTTAGATATAACCATAGTCTCTGTCTTTTTAATGTTCAAAGTAAGGCCTTTCTGTTCACTTTCTTTGGCGACTTTATCCAAGAGATTTTGCAGGTCTTGTTGGTTCTCAGCTATCAGTACTGTGTCTTTTTAATGTTCAAAGTAAGGCCTTTCAGTTCACTTTCTTTGGCGACTTTATCCAAGAGATTTTGCAGGTCTTGTTGGTTCTCAGCTATCAGTACTGTGTCTTTTTAATGTTCAAAGTAAGGCCTTTCAGTTCACTTTCTTTGGCGACTTTATTCAAGAGATTTTGCAGGTCTTGTTGGTTCTCAGCTATCAGTACTGTGTCTTTTTAATGTTCAAAGTAAGGCCTCTCTGTTCACTTTCTTTGGTGACTTTATCCAAGAGATTTTGCAGGTCTTGTTGGTTCTCAGCTATCAGTACTGTGTCTTTTTAATGTTCAAAGTAAGGCCTCTCTGTTCACTTTCTTTGGTGACTTTATCCAAGAGATTTTGCAGGTCTTGTTGGTTCTCAGCTATCAGTACTGTGTCTTTTTAATGTTCAAAGTAAGGTTCACTGATGATGACATTCATGAAATATATGTTGAAGGTGATGACATTCATGAAATGTATGTTGATGGTGATGACATTCATGAAATATATGTTGATGGTGATGGCATTCATGAAATGTATGTTGATGGTGATGGCATTCATGAAATATATGTTGATGGTAATGGTATTCATGAAATATATGTTGATGGTGATGACATTCATGAAATATATATTGAAGGTGATGACATTCATGAAATGTATGTTGATGGTGATAACATTCATGAAATATGTGTTCATGGTGATGACATTCATGAAATATATGTTGATGGTAATACATTGACGATGCTGGTTCGCCCACTGCAGTCGGTTCTGGCGATGCCGGTCAGTAAGAACAGGTCCTCTCTTCTAGTCCAAAGACCAGCATTGTGCAGCCAGTTCCTGACCATTTGATCTGAAATTCGATGAGCTGCTGTCATTGACTGGACTGTTGAGGACGCAGATGCAAATCGATTCCTGAGGTGACACAGCCGCATGAAGCGGTCTTCGGCAGGAGTTGTAACTATGGGTCTTCCACTGCACGGCCGGTCTGCAACTGAGCCAGTTTCTTGAAATCATCACCAAAGCCAATTAATGGTGCTTCTAACCACATTAAATTGTCTGGCCACTACACTTTGTCCAGTCTGTAAACGTCCAATGATGATGAGTCGTTGTTCTGTAGTGAGATGAGTCATACTTGCGCATTGAATTTTCAGATGAATTGATTCGAGAAGCTTCAATCTTTTATAGGCATTCACAAAAATGGGCATTGAGTTTTGTGTTCAGTAAGTTTCACAGGATTCTCGTGAACCTGTCATGAGTTATTGTCAAAAATGCTGTTTTGACTAGTGTTGCTTTTCTGTGCTCATGAATCATCTGCTGATTACAATTCAGGTCAGCAGGTGAAGTTGATGGCCAAGTGAACGTTTCAGGCAATTTGCCCTTGTCTGATCAGCAAACTTCAGTTTAAATTTCAACATCGTATTTGTTATGTTTCTTTTTTTTTTAAACAGTATATGTTGATGGTGATGATATTCATGAAATATATGTTGATAATGATGACATTCATGAAATATATGTTGATGGTGATGACATTCATGAAATATATGTTGATGGTGATGACATTCATGAAATATATTTGATGGTGATGACATTCATGAAATATATGTTGATGGTGCAAGAGCTTGAAAATGTAAATAAATCTGAATATCTAGGTTAGTCAATAAATGGTGAAACAACAACTTGGTTTGACATAAAACAAGGGGTCCATCAGGATTGCATATTGTCACCTTACTTATTTAACTTGTATACTGAAAATATAATGAGGAATGTTAGAGAAGATGTAGACAAAGAATATTACGATGTCATAACAATTGGAGGTTATGAAATACCAGAAAGAAGATATGCTCATGACACAATATTACTGTCCACAACACAAAAAAGGAATGGAAAAACTTATTATGTCATTCCGTAAGAACAGTGAAGAGCAAAACCTTTATCTTAATGCATAGAAAACTAAATTGATGACAACTGACAAAACAAATAAGGCAGCTGAAATATATATCAATGGTGAAAAATTGGAAGAAGTGGAGAATTTTGAATATCTTGGATCATTACTAACTAATAATGGAAATACAATGGGGGATATTAAAAGGAGGACGTCTATCGCTCTTCAGAAAGTAAAACATCTAAAGAATCTGTGGAGAGGAACAGACAGAACTACAAAAATAAGATTTTTAAGGGCATGCATCTTTCCCATCGCAACATATGCCTGTGAGAACTTGACACTTAACAAAACAGCTGAGAAACACTTAAATGCCATTGAATGTAAATGCTACAGAAGAGTTCTTCAAATATCATGGACACAAAAAAGAACAAATATATCTATACCGCAAGAACTTAATATTGAAGAAGGCTGGCTAGTAAGGAAGATTAAAGAGAGAAAACTTAAATATTTTGGACATATTAAATGTCATGATAATTTAGAGAAGACAATTTTGGAAGGGTACATAATGGGAAAAAGAAAGAGAGGAAAACCAAAACGAAGATGGTTGCAAGACATTGTTGATGATCTTGGACACATCAGCAGCAGGCCATCTTGCTCACAACCGAGAGGCCTACAGGAGAGCTGTTAGGGAGGCAAAGTTCTGCAAGGGACATGACTGAGTGACTGAGGTTCAGTCATCACCACCAGTGACATCTGCACAGTGGAAATCAAAAGAAGATTAACATCACAGAAACTAGGGCAATGAAAAGCTTACATATTCTCATTGCCAACACACACATGTGAAACATGGGCACTTAATAAATCACTAGAAAAGATAATAACAGCATGTGAAATGAAATGTTAGACAAGGGCACTTAGAATATCATGGATAGAACGAAAATCAAACAAAGAGATATTGGTGGGATTAGGTGTTGCAGAAAACTGGCTCATTAACACCATAAAAATTAGAAAGCTAAGATATTTTGGCCGCATCAAGAGACACAACAGCTTGGAGAGTTGATAGTAGAAGGCGTAGTGCCCGACAAAAGAGAAAAGGGACCTCGCCACAGATGGTCTCAGGACATGGCGGAAAGTCTGAATGTGTCATTGCAAGATGCTGGTCAACTTGCCCAAGGCCAGGATGCTGGTCAACTTGCGCAAGGCCAAGATGCTGGTCAACTTGCGCAAGGCCAAGATGCTGGTCAACTTGCCCAAGGCCAAGATGCTGGTCAACTTGCCCAAGGCCAAGATGCTGGTCAACTTGCCCAAGACCAGGATGCTGGTCAACTTGCCCAAGACCAGGATGCTGGTCAACTTGCGCAAGGCCAGGATGCTGGTCAGCTTGCGCAAGGCCAAGATGCTGGTCAGCTTGCGCAAGGCCAAGATGCTGGTCAGCTTGCCCAAGGCCAAGATGCTGGTCAGCTTGCCCAAGGCCAAGATGCTGGTCAGCTTGCCCAAGGCCAAGATGCTGGTCAGCTTGCCCAAGGCCAAGATGCTGGTCAGCTTGCGCAAGGCCAAGATGCTGGTCAGCTTGCGCAAGGCCAAGATGCTGGTCAACTTGCGCAAGGCCAAGATGCTGGTCAACTTGCCCAAGACCAGGATGCTGGTCAACTTGCCCAAGACCAGGATGCTGGTCAACTTGCCCAAGGCCAGGATGCTGGTCAACTTGCCCAAGGCCAAGATGCTGGTCAACTTGCGCAAGGCCAAGATGCTGGTCAACTTGCGCAAGGCCAAGATGCTGGTCAACTTGCGCAAGGCCAAGATGCTGGTCAACTTGCGCAAGGCCAAGATGCTGGTCAACTTGCGCAAGGCCAAGATGCTGGTCAACTTGCGCAAGGCCAAGATGCTGGTCAACTTGCGCAAGGCCAAGATGCTGGTCAACTTGCCCAAGGCCAAGATGCTGGTCAACTTGGGCAAGACCAAGATGCTGGTCAACTTGGGCAAGACCAAGATGCTGGTCAACTTGGGCAAGACCAAGATGCTGGTCAACTTGGGCAAGACCAAGATGCTGGTCAACTTGGGCAAGACCAAGATGCTGGTCAACTTGGGCAAGACCAAGATGCTGGTCAACTTGCCCAAGGCCAAGATGCTGTTCAACTTGCCCAAGGCCAAGATGCTGTTCAACTTGCCCAAGGCCAAGATGCTGTTCAACTTGCCCAAGGCCAAGATGCTGGTCAACTTGCCCAAGGCCAAGATGCTGGTCAACTTGCGCAAGGCCAAGATGCTGGTCAGCTTGCCCAAGACCAAGATGCTGGTCAGCTTGCCCAAGACCAAGATGCTGGTCAGCTTGCCCAAGACCAAGATGCTGGTCAACTTGCCCAAGGCCAAGATGCTGGTCAACTTGCCCAAGACCAGGGAGACAGTGAGAGAGACAGTGTTCTAGAAGGGACACGAATGAATTATGACATTCACAAAGTATATGTTGATAACCATGACATTTATGGAGTATATGTTATGTTAATGATAGAATTAATGTAGTATATGTTAGTGATGGTATAATTGCAGTTAATGTAGTATATGTTAATGAAAATAGATAGGTGTATGTAACATTTATACAAAAAGATAGAAAAACTGATGAAAGTGAGCAGAAACAAGAATGGCAGAAAGCAAAATGAGTACATATAAATGAAGGACATACAACAAATCCAGTATTTCAGAAAAATAACGGAAAATGTATCCTTCTAAAATAATATCTAACCCCAGGCCATTCACCAACCCTGTCAAATCTTGAGGACGAAATCAAAACCACAAGAACTGTCCATGAACGGACCGGCTCAAGACCAACTAAACTAATATTAGCCTGTATGTGTGGATTAGTGTTGTTAACAAGGTGTCTTGTGAGATAACTGATGAATAGTTGACTCTCCAGATCAAGTTCAGTAGATTGACCTATGAATCTTCAAGTTTTGTTTTTTTGATATTCTCATAGCAACCCATAACTTCCCAGGCACTCTCCTGCCACCACTAGACAACAGCACAGTAGAACTGGACTAAACTCAGCAAGCTTCCAACATGACAACATCTCACGGCATGAGGAATAACCAAGAATGCATTTTCAAATCTCATAGCCACAAATGTATTGAATGAGGAAATGGATGATGAATTATGAGGATGAGGAAAAAAAGAGCTGTCAACATGGCAGTGCAACCACACAAAACAGCAGTCAACTCTCATCGAGACATGGATTGCCATGTGGGAGGAAAACTAAGACTAGATTTCTACAATAACTGCACGAAAATTTTCCGTACTTACAACTCTCATCAAGACATGGATTGCCATGTGGGAGGAAAACTAAGACCTAGAATTCTACAACAACTGCATGAAAATTTTCTGTACTTACAACTCTCATGGAACACTACAACAACTGCATGAAAATGTTCCGTACTTACAACTCTCATAGAACACCACAACAACTGCATGAAAATTTTCCGTACTTACAACTCTCATCAAGACATGGATTGCCATGTGGGAGGAAAACTAAGACCTAGAATTCTACAACAACTGCATGAAAATTTTCCGTACTTACAACTCTCATGGAACACCACAACAACTGCATGAAAATGTTCCGTACTTACAACTCTCATGGAACACCACAACAACTGCAGGAAAATGTTCCATACTTACAACTCTCATGGAACACCACAACAACTGCATGAAAATGTTCCGTACTTACAACTCTCATGGAACACCACAACAACTGCAGGAAAATGTTCCATACTTACAACTCTCATGGAACACCACAACAACTGCATGAAAATGTTCCGTACTTACAACTCTCATGGAACACCACAACAACTGCATGAAAATGTTCCGTACTTACAACTCTCATGGAACACCACAACAACTGCATGAAAATGTTCCGTACTTACAACTCTCATGGAACACCACAACAACTGCATGAAAATGTTCCGTACTTACAACTCTCATGGAACACCACAACAACTGGGAGTTCCACACATTTCAATATTGCATGTTGGGAAAAAAACCAGTCTAGTACTAGGATAGGAACATGTCTGACAGTAAAACAACCTAACATTGACTCACTTTAAATGTCCTAAAAGGACCACCAACAGTACAACTACAAAATTGTCATAATAAAAACAACAAAGTACTAGCCCCTACATTTTGAAAACCACTGAACCACATTGACTCTAACAAACCATGTCTCAGTCATCCCTATCCTAATCCTTCGAAGGTCTCTCTCACTTTCTTTTATATTACTTGCATTTTCTCCCATTCTTCCCAAAGATTCTCCTCGTGAAGTTCAATTTTCCGTGAACAGACATTGTTCTATGACCTTCAGTTCTCACAAAACCCAGTTCACACGTCTCTGACAACACCCTCTGTCATCCAGACATGTGTTTCCATAATTCAACTTTCCACTAAGCTAAAATTAGATGTCCCAAGCAATTTATACTCAGTACCTAACTTCTTGATGCTTAAGTTTACTATTTTTAGACTTCTTGGTGAAGAAAATCCAGGGTCGTAAGGCGAAATATTATTAACAAGGGAAGCAAATCTATTTCTTTTATGAATTATGTCCCTTAGACTAACAAAACTTCAAGCCTATTGTCTCTTCAGAATTCTGTCACAAAATGCCCTTATGAAGGATCAAACACAAAACAACACAACAGATAAAAAATGTATTTAAAAATATATAGACTAGCTTTTTTTAGCCTTCACCTTATAAGAATGTCTGGCACAAAAGGCATTTCGTGCTGGACTTTCTTACAAGGAGGAGGCCAAAAGGCTATCTATATATTTTTTATGTTTTTATCTGTTGTGTTGTTTTTGTGTTTGATCCTTCGGAAAGGCTGTTGCTGAAATATTAGATTTGTTGTATATCCTTCATTTATGTGTACTCGTCTTGTTTTCTGCCACTCTTGTTTCTGCCCATTTTCCTCATTCTTTCTATCTTTTTTTTTTTTTTTGTAAAACTGTACCAAACACCTCCATCTATTTTCTTTACTAGAACCAGTTTTATCAAAGTTAATGTGGTTTGTAATAGTTGTTGTGATGAACATTCATGTAGTATATTGTAATAGTTGTGATGAACATTCATGTAGTATATTGTAATAGTTGTGATGAACATTCATATAGTATATTGTAATAGTTGTGATGAATATTCATGGATTATGTTAGTATAGTTTTCTCATGATCTCTTCCATTTCAGGTGTTGTATGTATATTTTTTATTCAGTTATAATTGTTAGTGTCTGTGTTTTTAAAGTTAGACCCAGTTCACAAAACAAATGAAATCTAGAAGATACTTTATATTTTAAAGCTCTTTATTGTGACATTTCAAGCATTCAAATCTGATTCACAGTTTCAGAAAAAAAAATGTACTTATGTGAATGAATCAAAATCAGATGGAAAACCTCAAGTGAATGACTGACCTGAAAAAACTCACGTGAAGAACTCACTTTTGACCTGCCTGAAGGATCAGACATTCAGCTTCTGTTTCTTCCCACACAGACCAGGAAACTCCTTCAGATTACTGTCAAATTTTTTTTTAAACTTGTCTTATTTTTTTAAAAAAATAAGTTTAAAAACTGGACTTATTTTGAAAAAAACTGGTCTTAATTAAAAAAAAAAAAAAGTGGTCTTATTAAAAATAAAAACTGGTCTTATTAAAAAAACTGGTCTTATTTTTTTTTTAAAATGGAAAGGTCAGATTAAAAAAAATGGAAAGGTCAAATTTAAAAAATGGAAAGGTCAAATAAAAAAAAAAAAGCATGACACTCTGAACTGGGGTAGCCCTTGTCACCAGTTTCTGAGGTTACCAAGGCCATCATAAAAATAATAATCTTGCTTATATAACAGATGGGTTTGTTTTGACATTAGCTGACATAGTTCATGAAACCTTGACACATATCTCAGAAAATTCTTGTAATGATAAACTTTGTGATTTGGCATAGAAAATACTACAAAAATAATTTTGGAGCATGACAAAAGTCTCTCTGGGGCCAAAATGATTAAATTAGCCCAGTTTTAGTGAAGTATAACTGTGTCACCCAGTGGGACATCTGGGATGTTGGTCTTATGTTAGTGATGGTAAAAGGAACATGATGATGATGGCTTTTCTTGGCTGGCTTCCCCAGGAGTTTGATGAAGAGTGGGCAAAGAAAGTCCAGCTGGAGAAGTTTCGCTGGCACAACTCGCAGTGGCTGGAGATGGTAGAGTCACGACAGGTGGATGAGTTTGCAGACCCAGGCTACATGTACCCGGATGAACCTGGTTTGGATCCTTACCTCCAGGATGCAGACATATTGGACAGACCTGATCTGTTTTATGGTATAGATTCAGTTTATATTGTCAACAATATTTGTTAGTCTGAGTTCTGTCATATATATGTTAGTCTAAGTGTGAGTACTGTCATGTACGTGTTAGTCTGAGTACTATCATGTACATGTTATGAGTACTATCATGTACATGTTAGTATGTCTGAGTACTGTTATGTACATGTTAGTATGTATGAGTACTATCATGCACATGTTAGTATGTCTGAGTACTGTTATGTACATGTTAGTATGTCTGAGTACTATTAATGTACATGTTAGTCTGAGTATATTATGTACATGTTAGACTAAGTCTGAGTACTATTATGTACATGTTAGTCTGTCTTAGTACTATTGTGTACATGTTAGTATGTCTGAGTACTATCATGTACATGTTAGACTAAGTCTGAGTACTATTATGTACATGTTAGTCTGAGTACTATTATGTACATGTTAGTCTGAATACTATTATGTACATGTTAGTCTGAGTACTATTATGTACATGTTAGTCTGAGTACTATTATGTACATGTTAGTCTGAATACTATTGTGTACATGTTAGTCTGTCTGAGTACTATTATGTACATGTTAATCTGTCTTAGTACTATTGTGTACATGTTAGTATGTCTGAGTACTATCACATACATGTCTCAGTATTATCACATACATGTCGGACAAATTATCTATGCAGTACATACATACATCAGAATAACAGACTACACAATTTTTTTTTCAATAGATATAATAGCCAGAATATTATTAAAATTCATCATACCTCCATCAGTTAAATAAATAACATGAAAAACTATCATGGATGATAAATCATGTAAGTGAAGTGACACCAGAAACTATCATACAATAATTAGTGTATAAGTATATAACTCTACATGAAACTATCATGGCTGATAAATAAATAAATGACATCAGAAACTAAAACAACGTATGAAAGTCAAATAAATGACATGACATGAGATACTAGTATGACTGATACATTAAAAATTAAATGACATGAGAAACTAGCATGTCTGATACATTTAAAAAGATGAAGTGACATGAGAAAATAACATGGCTGATACATAACTAACCTATGAGTAATAAGATACCATAAATAAACATTCATTTAGTAGAGTAAGTAAATATAACTTGAGGAGATAATTAGGTGTAAGCAGATAATTTGTTTGTGATATGTTGATGTAAGCAAATAATTTGTTTGTGATGGCTTGATGTAAGCAGATAATTTGTTTGTGGTGGTTTGATGTAAGCAGATAATTTGTTTGGTACTAGTTTGATGTAAGCAGATAATTTGTTTGGTACTAGTTTGATGTAAGACCCTCATTGATGTTTGGTGATAGTTTGATGTAAGACCCTCATTGATGTTTGGTGATAGTTTGATGTAAGCTCCTCATTGATGTTTGGTGATAGTTTGATGTAAGCTCCCTCATTGATGTTTAGTGATAGTTTGATTTAAGCTCCTCATTGATGTTTAGTGATAGTCTGATTTAAGCTCCTCATTGATGTTTAGTGATAGTTTGATTTAAGCTCCTCATTGATGTTTAGTGATAGTTTGATTTAAGCTCCTCATTGATGTTTGGTGATAGTTTGATGTAAGCTCCCTCATTGATGTTTAGTGATAGTTTGATTTAAGCTCCTCATTGATGTTTAGTGATAGTCTGATTTAAGCTCCTCATTGATGTTTAGTGATAGTTTGATTTAAGCTCCTCATTGATGTTTAGTGATAGTCTGATTTAAGCTCCTCATTGATGTTTAGTGATAATTTGATTTAAGCTCCTCATTGATGTTTAGTGATAGTTTGATGTATGCTCCTCATTGATGTTTTGTGATAGTTTGATGTATGCTCCTCATTGATGTTCAGTGATAGTTTGCTGTAAGCTCTTCATTGATGTTTGGTGATAGTTTGATGTATGCTCTTCATTGATGTTTAGTTTGCTGTAAGCTCTTCATTGATGTTTAGTGATAGTTTGAGGTAAGCTCTTCATTGATGTTTAGTGATAGTTTGATGTAACTCCTCATTGATATTTGGTGATACAGTCGAACCCACTTAATATCACATCACTTTATGTCACAACCCAGATATTGTCACAGAAATTTGTATCCCCAGCCAACTCCCATAAGTAATTAACGGGCTTTACTTTGGTTAATATCACCCCACTTATTGGAACAAATTGGTTAATATCACCATATTTTTGCACCCGGAGGAGCTAAAGACCCCACTTTGTATCACAGACTAGACGAGTACAAGCTACAAACATCTCACAAAGCATTATCAGCTCCATGATTCATCAAAGAAGGGGCCGGTCATTTGATCACCGAGTACCTGCCACATCAACCTTTTGAACATGTGGACATCCAAACTCTGGTGGTGGGAATGAAAGGCTTAGTACGGCCGCCCTTTCATGATTAAAATCTGGCTTCTTTCAGTCATTGTCTTCTTTATCAAGATGTGAGTGGTGTTAAGTTGGCAACGCAAGTTGATGGGTGGTCAGTCAAGTAATGTACTGTGAATAGTTTATTTTCAAGTAGTGTAATTCCAGTAGTGTACTGTGAATCATTTAGCTGGACACTTCTCTCTGGTTCACGTTGTGACAGACAATGGCTACTAAAAGCAAATGTGTTGATCTTGATTTGAGCACTAAAATGGATATTCTGAAGCAAGCTGATGAAAAAGTTACGAGAAAGGACATAGCGGATAAATTTGAAATTGACGTTTCAGCTGTATCAAAACTTGTTAAAAACCTAAACAAAACTGAACGAGACTTTCACTCATCTTTAGGTAGATCAAACTGTAAGCGAAGGCGTGCGAGTTCCTACATGGATATTGAGTGTGCTCTGCTGAAATGGTTCAAGCAGACATGCTCTGCACAGTTGCCTGTGTGCCGTCCTGTGCTGGCAGAAATCACAGAATGTTTTGTGAAAGAAAAGGATATGCCTGACTGGAAATGTTCCAAAGGCTTTCTTGAGCGCTTTAAGAAATGCCACGGCATAACATTTCAGGTCACTTCAGGTGAAGTGGCCCGAGTTAACACCGATGTCGTTAATGATTGGATTTCACGCTTGCCAAAAGTTCTGGATGCATAATAGCCCAGATGACATTTTTAACCTGGATGAATAAACTGCTACCAAACAGAACTTTGTGCTTTCCAGGTTAGAAATGCCACGGTGGCAGATGAACTGAAGATTGCTTAACAGCTGTCATGTGCTGTAACATGTCTAACATGTCTAACAGACCAGCTATGGCTACACAACACAAAATCACGCACTTTTTTTACTACTACTACTGACAAGTCAGACGCTGCTTGATTTTAGTGTTGTCTGTGCTGTAAGACTAAGACGTACTGTATTTTGTGATTAGTACATTTTGTGTCCGATGACGATAGCTTTGGCTGTTTCTTATGTGTTTAATGTAGAAAATGTGGGGCGGACAAATACACTCTCTCTCTCTCTCTCTCTCACACACACACACACGTGCACACACACGCACACACATACATGCACACTCGCACTCACACACGGTTAAAGCCCTTATAATGGAACTCTCTTAGTGTCAACTTCTCTTAATGTCACTAAATTTTGACGATCCTGACCATGTGACATTAAGCAGGTTCAGCTGTAGTTTGATGTAAGCTCCTCATTGATGTTTGGTAATAGATTGATGTGTTTGGTGATAGTTTGATGTAATGTACTCATTGATGTTTGGTGATAGTTTGATGTAATGTACTCATTGATGTTTGGTGATAGTTTGATGTAATGTACTCATTGATGTTTGGTGATAGTTTGATGTAATGTACTCATTGATGTTTAGTGATAGTTTGGTGTAAGCTCCTAATTGATATTTAGTGATAGTTTGATGTAAGCTCCTCTTTGATGTTTAATGATAATTTGATATAAACTCCTCATTGATGTTTGGTACTAGTTTGATGTAAGCTTCTCATTGATTTCATTACTAATTTGATGTAAGCTCCTCATTGATGTTTAGTGATAGTTTGATGTAAGCTCCTCATTGATGTTTAGTGATAGTTTGATGTAAACTCCTCATTGATGTTTGGTACTAGTTTGATGTAAAGCACTCATTGATGGAGTGATAACTTAATTGTTATTGATGGGGTGATAACTTAATTGTTATTGATGGATGTGGCTGGGTAGAACACCAGTTAATGAGGGATATAAAAAATCAGCAGTCTGAAGTTTGGAGAACTCGACACACAAAGCAGAACATGGCTTACATATAGGCCATATATATGAAACAAAAGATACATTATTGCACTAATGGGAGCCATGAGTGTCGCACAGATAATCTTACATATGTCACAGATAATCTAACAGATGTCACAGATAATCTTACAAAAATACATTAGTTTTCTACTTTATAACAAAACTGACATATTTCACATTCTGTGTACATGTTTTCAGTAGTTATAATGTACACATTTTTCTTGTACATGTACATATACACTGGTTATTTTACAGAAGGTTATGACAACAGCATCATGATGGATGGACATCTAACTCCAGAGTACACAGATGATGTGGGCATGAACAGTGATTTCTACTCTCATCAGTATGTTCATGTCTGTCTTTCTGTGTCTGTCTGTCTGTCACTTACTGTCATTATTACATGTGAGTGTGTGCCAGTAGCTTTTATTGTCATCATTTTGTGTATCAGTAGCTTTTATTGTCATCATTTTGTGTATCAGTAGCTTTTACTGTCATCATTTTGTGTCAGTAATTTTGAACTTTTTGAACAAAGATATGCATATTTCTTGGAAGTTGGTTATATGTTCCTATAAGACTTATACGAAGTCCAGCCAATAAATACCAGAACTGAAGACATTAAAAAAAAAAAAGAAAGGCCTACCTTACACATTAGTGGCCACCATCACCCTCAAACTAATCCCCATCTGAGTCTTGGCAATGATCCCACCATCACCCTCAAAGTAGTCCCCGTCTGAGTCTTGGCAATGATCCCACCATCACCCTCAAAGTAGTCCCCATCTGAGTCTTGGCAATGATCCCACCATCACCCTCAAAGTAGTCCCCATATGAGTCTTGGCAATGATCCCACCATCACCCTCAAAGTAGTCCCCATCTGAGTCTTGGCAATGATCCCACCATCACCCTCAAAGTAGTCCCTGTCTGAGTCTTGGCAGTGATCCCAGCACTTTGAGAAGCTTTCCTAGAAGTGATTTTCTCCCAGCATGTTGAGACAGCCTGTGACAATACTTCAACTTTCTCAGTGGAAGTGATTTTCTCCCAGCATGTTGAGACAGCTTGTGACAATACTTCAACTTTCTCAGTGGAAGTGATTTTCTCCCAGCATGTTGAGACAGCTTGTGACAATACTTCAACTTTCTCAGTGGAAGTGATTTTCTCCCAGCATGTTGAGACAGCCTGTGACAATGCTTGAACTTCCTCCACTGTCTGAAGAAATCTTCACCTCTTCAGCTTTATTTTCAGTTCTTGAAGCAAGAAAAAGTCACAGGGCTCTAGGTTTGGTGAATAGGGAGGACGAGGCACCAAAGTCATGTTGTTACTGACCAAACTGTTGAGTCTGAGGGGAAGCAATGGCTGATGCATTGTCATGGTGGAGAAGCTACGTCTTGTTCCACTATTATCAGGTCGCTTTTTTTCTCACATTCTCTTATAGACATCTTAAGACCTTGGCGTAGAAAGCAGAATGAACTGTTTAACCAAGAGGAGCCGATTCCTTGTGAACAATTCCCTTCTTATCAAAAAGAAACAAATCAACGTGGACTTATTATTGCCCTTGACTTTGTCTCACTTTCTTTGGTCAAGGTGATTGCAGATTATTTCATTGACCAGATTGTCATTTAGTCTCTGTGTCATAGATTTAAACTAAGGTTTCGTCACTACTTGTGACATTTGAAAGCTGAGGTCATTGGCAGCATGTGCTTTCAGGTCAGGGCAAATGTCAGGTCGTTGCTGCTTTTGGTTAGAAAACTAGTTTTCTAAGGTCTTAGTACCTTACTTGTATAGATTTTCAACAAAATTAAATTCTCTCTCTAAATGTACAGGTACACAGACAATACAACAGTTTGAAGACCTCTGACATCCAAATTTTATTGAATCAAATAGACTACGTATTTATTGGGAAAAGAATGGGCAGTGATCAGTGAGGATGAAGAATATTGATTGTAATAAATGAACAAACCACGCCTAACCTTGACGAGAGCTTGTTCGCCATATAAGGAAAGAGTGGGTTACACTATACTCACACTCAGACCAACTGCCAGACATACAACACTATACTCACACTCAGACCAACTACCAGACATACAACACTATACTCACACTCAGACCAACTACCAGACATACAACACTATACTCACACTCAGACCAACTGCCAGACATACAACACTACACTCACACTCAGACCAGCTGCCAGACATACAACACTACACTCACACTCAGACCAGCTGCCAGATATACAACACTACACTCACACTCAGACCAACTACCAGACATACAACACTACACTCACACTCAGACCAGCTGCCAGACATACAACACTGTACTCACACTCAGACCAGCTGCCAGACATACAACACTACACTCACACTCAGATCAACTGCCAGACATACAACACTACACTCACACTCAGACCAACTGCCAGACATACAACACTACACTCACACTCTGACCAACTACCAGACATACAACACTACACTCACACTCAGACCAACTACCAGACATACAACACTACACTCACACTCAGACCTACCAGACATACACCTACACTCACTCAGACCAACACACACATACACTACACTCACACTCAGACCAGCTGCCAGATATACAACACTACACTCACACTCAGACCAACTACCAGACATACAACACTACACTCACACTCAGACCAGCTGCCAGACATACAACACTGTACTCACACTCAGACCAGCTGCCAGACATACAACACTACACTCACACTCAGATCAACTGCCAGACATACAACACTACACTCACACTCAGACCAACTGCCAGACATACACACACTCACACTCTGACCAACTACCAGACATACAACACTACACTCACACTCAGACCAACTACCAGACATACAACACTACACTCACACTCAGACCAACTACCAGACATACAACACTACACTCACACTCAGACCAACTACCAGACATACAACACTACACTCACACTCAGACCAACTACCAGACATACAACACTACACTCACACCAGACCAACTACCAGACATACAACACTACACTCACACTCAGACCAACTGCCAGACATACAACACTACACTCACACTCAGACCAACTGCCAGACATACAACACTACACTCACACTCAGACCAACTGCCAGACATACAACACTACACTCACACTCAGACCAACTGCCAGACATACAACACTACACTCACACTCAGACCAACTAGACATACAACACTACACTCACACTCAGACCAGCTGCCAGACATACAACACTACACTCACACTCAGACCAGCTGTCAGACATACAACACTACACTCACACTCAGACCAGCTGTCAGACATACAACACTACACTCACACTCAGACCAGCTGTCAGACATACAACACTACACTCACACTCAGACCAACTACCAGACATACAACACTACACTCACACTCAGACCAGCTGT
This sequence comes from Achatina immaculata, assembly GCA_009760885.1. NCBI lineage: Eukaryota > Metazoa > Mollusca > Gastropoda > Stylommatophora > Achatinidae > Lissachatina > Lissachatina immaculata. The sequence goes on from CM019695.1 coordinate 33,267,831, forward strand.
CAGACATACACACACACTCACACTCAGACCAGCTGTCAGACATACAACACTACACTCACACTCAGACCAACTACCAGACATACAACACTACACTCACACTCAGACCAGCTGTCAGACATACAACACTACACTCACACTCAGACCAACTACCAGACATACAACACTACACTCACACTCAGACCAGCTGTCAACATACAACACTACACTCACACTCAGACCAACTACCAGACATACAACACTACACTCACACTCAGACCAGCTGTCAGACATACAACACTACACTCACACTCAGACCAGCTGTCAGACATACAACACTACACTCACACTCAGACCAGCTGTCAGACATACAACACTACACTCACACTCAGACCAGCTGTCAGACATACAACACTACACTCACACTCAGACCAACTGCCAGACATACAACACTACACTCACACTCAGACCAGCTGTCAGACATACAACACTACACTCACACTCAGACCAGCTGTCAGACATACAACACTATACTCACACTCAGACCAACTGCCAGACATACAACACTACACTCACACTCAGACCAACTACCAGACATACAACACTACACTCACACCAACTGCCAGACATACAACACTACACTCACACTCAGACCAACTACCAGACATACAACACTACACTCACATTCAGACCAACTGCCAGACATATAACACTGTACTCACACTCAGACCAACTGCCAGACATACAACACTACACTCACACTCAGACCAACTACCAGACATACAACACTATACTCACACTCAGACCAACTGCCAGACATACAACACTATACTCACACTCAGACCAACTACCAGACATACAACACTACACTCACACTCAGACCAACTGCCAGACATACAACACTACACTCACACTCAGACCAACTACCAGACATACAACACTACACTCACACTCAGACCAACTACCAGACATACAACACTACACTCACACTCAGACCAACTACCAGACATATAACACTGTACTCACACTCAGACCAACTGCCAGACATACAACACTACACTCACACTCAGACCAACTGCCAGACATACAACACTACACTCACACTCAGACCAACTGCCAGACATACAACACTACACTCACACTCAGACCAACTACCAGACATACAGCACTATACTCACACTCAGACCAACTGCCAGACATACAGCACTATACTCACACTCAGACCAACTGCCAGACATACAACACTACACTCACACTCAGACCAACTACCAGACATACAGCACTATACTCACACTCAGACCAACTGCCAGACATACAGCGCTACACTCACACTCAGACCAACTGCTAGACATACAGCACTACACTCACACTCAGACCAGCTGCCAGACATACAACACTACACTCACACTCAGACCAACTGCCAGACATACAACACTACACTCACACTCAGACCAACTACCAGATATACAACACTATACTCACACTCAGACCAACTACCAGACATACAGCACTACACTCACACTCAGACCAGCTGCCAGACATACAACACTACATTCACACTCAGACCAGCTGCCAGACATACAACACTACACCCAGACCAACTGCCAGACATACAGCACTACACACTCAGACCAGCTGCCAGACATACAACACTACATTCACACTCAGACCAGCTGCCAGACATACAACACTACATTCACACTCAGACCAGCTGCCAGACATACAGCATGAATGGACATAATTGCCAATTTACATTCTCACACGAAGCCTTTCCATGGATCTGTAAGAAAATAACACAAGTATCTGACCTTATAAGTCCTATAATGCTTGAAAATAACTATTGTTACATTCTTCAGTTACAAGTGAACATACCTGGATCCATGGAAGGAAAACTAAACTCACATTCCATCACAAATTACTACACAATTTCTTAGAACACTTTCTAACCCATGATGATATCAGATCTCTCAGCTATCTGTCCAAAATCTCACTCAGTATAATCACATAACTCAGTCACTATCACAACCCTGTCATGTCACTATGATTCTCACACTTCTGTCTTCTATCCTAATCCCACATTCTAATCTCTATCCAAACAATAATCCATCATAAAAGTTTAGCGCTTAAATATGATCAACAATTTCTACTTTCCTATTTTCATGAACATTCATCCACGAGAAAGTCTTAACTTTGAAACTCGCCTGTTTAAAACCTTGGACTAGTCTCTGAAGAACAACCTAATTTTGCTAGCCCTAAAAACAAGTCAAGAGAAAGTTCAGTCAAAATCTTGGGATTTCAACTTCCAGAAATGACCCTCAGTGAAAAGCTAACTGGAAATTCCAAATTTAACTTTTAATAAAAACATGTCAGGATAAAGTTCGCTCCTCCCCGAGATTTTCCAAGGTCTTAACTAAGCTTGAATAAAAAAATATGTCAGGGTAAAGTTCATCAAACATGATCATAAATCTCAGGCCTGGTGTTTATTGACTGCTCCTCGTATATCTTTAAAGCTGTAGGTTTGTGTAACAACTGCTCCTCGTATATCTTTAAAGCTGTAGGTTTGTGTAACAACTGCTCCTCGTATATCTTTAAAGCTGTAGGTTTGTGTAACAACTGCTCCTCGTATATCTTTAAAGCTGTAGGTTTGTGTAACAACTGCTCTTCGTATATCTTTAAAGCTGTAGGTTTGTGTAACAACTGCTCTTCGTATATCTTTAAAGCTGTAGGTTTGTGTAACAACTGCTCCTCGTATATCTTTAAAGCTGTAGATTTGTGTAACAATCAAAATGTGTTACAGAGTGGCTTCAGTAATTATTAATATTTTTAATTTTATTTTTGTGCACAGTTATTGCTGTTTTGTGTGTGAATGTAATAAGAAGTACATCTTATATATTTTATATGTTGTATGCGTTATTGTACATTGTATACATTATTGTATGTTGTATACATTATTGAGGGCATGGATCTTAATCTGAATGTGAAAGGCTTGTCATTTTAATTTTCCTCATACTCTTTATGTATTTATTGCTCAAAGTACTAAACTGAATGTTTGAAAGTTGAGTGAAAGTTCTGTGATGAAGGACAGTGAGTGAAAGTTGTATGATGAAGGGCAGAATGTGTGGAAGTTGAATGACAGGTGTATGATGAAGGGCAGAATGTGTGGAAGTTGTATGAAAGTTGTATGATGAAGGGCAGAATGTGTGGAAGTTGTATGAAAGTTGTATGATGAAGGGCAGAATGTGTGGAAGTTGTGTGAAAGTTGTATGATGAAGGGCAGAATGTGTGGAACTTGAGTGATAGGTATATGATGAAAGGCAGAAAGTCAGATGAGGCTGCATGTTCTTCACTATTTGTAAAAAAATGTGTTCATTCTTTCATTTTTATCTCTTACTTCTATTAGCCTGTTTTATCTGTTAGCTTATTACTTCTATTAGCCTGTTTTATCTGTTAGCTTATTACTTCTGTTAGCCTGTTTTATCTGTTAGCTTATTACTTCTATTAGCCTGTTTTATCTGTTAGCTTATTACTTCTATTAGCCTGTTTTATCTGTTAGCTTATTACTTCTATTAGCCTGTTTTATCTGTTAGCTTATTACTTCTGTTAGCCTGTTTTATCTGTTAGCTTATTACTTCTATTAGCCTGTTTTATCTGTTAGCTTATTACTTCTATTAGCCTGTTTTATCTGTTAGCTTATTACTTCTATTAGCCTGTTTTATCTGTTAGCTTATTACTTCTATTAGCCTGTTTTATCTGTTAGCTTATTACTTCTATTAGCCTTTTATCTGTTAGCTTATTACTTCTATTAGCCTGTTTTATCTGTTAGCTTATTACTTCTATTAGCCTGTTTTATCTGTTAGCTTAGTAATTGTATTTATCTGTTAGCTTAGTACTTCTATTAGCATGTTTTATCTGTTAGCTTAGTAATTGTATTTATCTGTTAGCTTATTACTTCTATTAGCATGTTTTATCTGTTAGCTTATTACTTCTATTAGCCTGTTTTATCTGTTAGCTTATTACTTCTATTAGCCTGTTTTATCTGTTAGCTTATTACTTCTATTAGCCTGTTTTATCTGTTAGCTTAGTAATTGTATTTATCTGTTAGCTTAGTACTTCTATTAGCATGTTTTATCTGTTAGCTTAGTAATTGTATTTATCTGTTAGCTTAGCACTTCTATTAGCCTGTTTTATCTGTTAGCTTAGCTAGTTTGTCATGTTTCTCACCTGCAGCTAACATAATCTGCATCTCATGTTCCATGTTTACAGCTATGATGTTGAAGAGCCTTATGTCAGACCTGAAGGTCACTTGGGATTTGTGCAAGATGGACCTGGAAGTCATGGCTGTGACCCATATGGAGCAGAGCGTGGTCAGTATTTAAATGGGGATGGAGATGACAGCCCTTACTATGGAGATCTTGTTTACCGATAATGCAAGAAGAAGCCGTTGTCTGGGAGAAGACAGAATCCAGCTTTTCAGTGAGAACAATAATGTTGATTTCCTAGCAGTTTTCTTGACATGAAATTTGTGGCAAGATTTGATGTTGACAGTCTCGTTCAGATCAGAATCTTCTCTGTCAGTGTCTTGGGACAGCTTAGTCCTTTCAGTGTTGCTCTTGCTGGATCTTGTCTTCTTTTATTCTTTTCTTGGAGTTGCTCATTTTCATCCAGCTCCTCTTCCTCGGATGCTGTTTATTTATGAACTTTTCTCTTGTAATTTTGTTGCTTTATTTTGTCTGTCTTCTTCTTCTTCATGTCCGCCATTGTGTGAGCTTGGAGTGTCACATTATTAGCAAACTCTGACTCTTCAAGTACTTCATGTCAAATGTCATTGTGTTAAGTGTCTCAAGTCAAGTGTCTTGTGTTGTGTCTCAACTCAAGTGTCTTTTGTTAAGTGTCTCAGGTCATGTCTTGTGTTGTGTCTCAAGTCAAGTGTCTTGTGTTAAGTGTCTTATGTTAAGTGTCTCAAGTGTCTTGTGTTAAGTGTCTTATGTTAAGTGTCTTATGTTAAGTGTCTCAAGTCAAGTATCTTGTGTTAAGTGTCTCAAGTCAAGTATCTTGTGTTAAGTGTCTCAAGTCAAGTGTCTTGTGTTAAGTGTCTCAAGTCAAGTGTCTTGTGTAAAAAAACCCGTGTACATTTCTTGCCGTAGTGGTCCTGGTCTCCCTGTGAAAGTTGTCTTCAAGACAGAGCAGATAAATTGTGTCATCTTGTAGTTACAGCATGATTATGAGCAGATAAATTGTGTCATCTTGTAGTTACAGCATGATTATGAGCAGATAAATTGTGTCCTCTTGTAGTTACACATGATTATGAGGAGATAAATTGTCATCTTCTAGTTACAGCATGATTATGAGGAGATAAATTGTGTCATCTTATAGTTACAGCATGATTATGAGGAGATAAATTGTCATCTTGTAGTTACAGCATGATTATGAGGAGATAAATTGTGTCATCTTGTAGTTACAGCAAGATTATGAGGAGATAAATTGTGTCCTTTTGTAGGTACAGCAAGATTATGAGCAGATAAATTGTGTCCTCTTGTAGGTACAGCAAGATTATGAGCAGATAAATTGTGTCCTCTTGTAGGTACAGCAAGATTATGAGCAGATAAATTGTGTCCTCTTGTAGATACAGCAAAGTTATGAGCAGATAAATTGAGTCCTCTTGTAGATACAGCAAGATTATGAGCAGATGCTGGATAAAGTGAAATGAAAAGTAAATGTCCCGCTTGCCACATGTCATTTCTTGCATGGCAAGTAGATGTCTGGCTAAGACATGTGATTTCTTGTGCAGCAAGTAGATGTCTGGCTTCTTACATGTCATTTCTTGTACAGCAAGTAGATGTCTGGCTAAGACATGTGATTTCTTGTGCAGCAAGTAGATGTCTGGCTTCTTACATGTCATTTCTTGTACAGCAAGTAGATGTCTGGCTTCCTTTATGTCATTTCTTGTACAGCAAGTAGATGTCTGGCTTCTTACATGTCATTTCTTGTACAGCAAGTAGATGTCTGGCTTCTTACATGTCATTTCTTGTACAGCAAGTAGATGTCTGGCTTCTTACATGTCATTTCTTGTACAGCAAGTAGATGTCTGGCTTCTTACATGTCATTTCTTGTACAGCAAGTAGATGTCTGGCTTCTTACATGTCATTTCTTGTACAGCAAGTAGATGTCTGGCTTCTTACATGTCATTTCTTGTACAGCAAGTAGATGTGTAGCTTGGTACATGTCATTTATTATAATACACATTAATAAGCTGTGTTTCATATTCTTCTTGTCTCCAGTTTGGTTTATACAAATTTTTCTAGAGAACACTTTCACTTGTGTTCCTGTTGTCTCCAGTTTGGTTTTAGACAAATTTTTCTAGAGAACACTTTCACTTTACAGGTGCCATATTTGGTCTCTTTCTAGTGTTAGATATCATTACTAGTTTGTCATGGTGTCACCATCTGAAGGAAGATGATAGATCTGTAATTTATTGTTTGTGTGTTGTGTGCAGACATTCATCTTTTAATCCAGCAGTATGCCACCATAAGTTTTAGCGTTCTATCGTAATGATGATATTGCCAATAACATATTGTATGCGTTAGCATGTCTTTCTCGAGTAATAAATTTTACCACATAAGTTATGTTGTCTGTCATGTGTGCAGAAGATTTTGTTGTGTAAATTATGTTGTCTGTTGTGTTTGTGGTATGTTTTGTTGTGTAAATTATGCCAGCTGTTATATATATGGTAGATTTTGTTGCATAAATCATGCTAACTGTTGTATGTGTAGTTGATTTTGTTGTGTAAATTATGCCAGTTAGTTTTCTGTGTAGAGTTTTACTGTGAAAATGATGTCAACTATTGTATGTGTAATAAATTTTACTGCGTAAATTATGTTGTCTGTTGTATGTGTAATTTTTAATTGTTTAAATTATGTCAACTAAATATGTCAGAGAGGAAAATTGAGAAATGCAACAAAACAAATGGAAAGAATGGAAATTAACATCCTAGGAATGAGTGAAGTGAGATGGACAGATGCAGGCAGTACAGCACACCATCATATAATCAAAACAGCACATTATCATTCACTGGAAGGTTATAGGTTACACCCTGACCTAACAAAATTTATTACATCTTTTCTCTCAGGTAGAAAACAAGTAGTTTGCTTTAGAAACAAAATATCTGGCTCATCTGTGGTTGATACTGATATTCCTCAAGGCTCCATTCTTGGTCCTCTTCTCTTTGCTACCTATATTAACAACTTACCACTACATTTAAAGCACTCTTCATGTGATCTTTTTGCTGATGACTGGTATTGTTTACAATAGTGACTATGACATCAATAAACTACAGACAATACTCCAAAATGATATAAACAGTTTGATTAAATGGAGTAATAAAAATGGTATGTTGATAAACACCAACAAAACAAAATCCATGCTCATCACTACAAGACAGAAACTGCAGAATGCAACAAAAACATCACCACAACTTTGTGCTGGGACTAAGGCAATAGAAAATGTTCATGAACATAAAACTCTAGGACTCATCATTGATCAACATTTAACTTAGAATTATCACGTACATAACCTAACAAACTTGATTGCACAGAAAGTTTACCAACTAGCCAAAATTAAACACTTTATCGACAAAGACACAAGAAAGATATACTACATATCACACATACAAACACACTTAGATTACTGTTCCTCAATCTGGGATGGATGCTCAGTCTCAAACACAAAAAGGCTCCACTCACTTCACAAACGAGCATTAAATCTGATTTGTGACAAACACCCAGTACAGACTGTAGATCAACACAAACAACTCAAAATTCTACCCCTCAAATACAGAATCATTTTTAACAAAGTTAAGTTTGTTCACAGAATTCTGTAGCACAATGCTCCGCCTTACTTGTGGTCACTGTTTACGTATAACACTAAACATAGCCAGCGTTTAAAAAACTGTCTTCTTCCTAAACCCAGGATTGATCTGTACAAGAAAAGCCTTGCATACTCTGCAATACAGCTCTGGAACACCCTCCCCTACCATTTAAAATCCATTGGTAATACTTCTCCCTTTAACTCAAACCTGTTTCATTATTTACTTGCTTGTAATTATATGCCTCCATAGAATAACCAGCACTCTCTCAACACGTGACTCGCCAACCATCAAGTACTAAAATGACATAGTTCGAAAAGCAACTTGTTAGATATTGTTAGAAATTATTTTAATGTTTGTTAAAAAACATATGTTAGAAGATCTGTATTTACAATGTATTTTTGTTTATGTATATGTCTGTGTGTATATGTGTGCGTGAGAGCTATTTTATTAGGTTAATTACTTCTTCTCTTTTACTTTGAATGTAATAGTTAAATCTTACACTCTTTTTATATGTTTTTTTCCTAATTTAATTTGTATATTTATATTAAATCGAGTGTGTGGGAAGAATGAAAGATGGAGTGATGAAGGGCAGAATGTAAGACGGGCTTGCGTGCCCAATTCTTTACCTTTCAAAAATAATATTCATTCATTCACTCAGGACAGCACACTATCATACATTCAGGACAGCTTACTATCATATACTCAGGACAGCTTACTATCATATACTCAGGACAGCTTACTATCATATACTCAGGACAGCTTACTATCATATACTCAGGACAGCTTACTATCATATACTCAGGACAGCTTACTATCATATACTCAGGACAGCTTACTATCATACACTCAGTCAGGACAGCACACAGTAGCGGTTAAACATGAAAGAGAAATAGAGATCATCTTTGTTAATTATATTTGTTTTAACATCAGTTAAAAGATTCTGGAATATTCCAGAAGATCTGCTCCAACAGCAGACACTTCTGAAGAAAATATTAAAACATTTTCTAAAGGCTTAGAACAAGATATGAGCCACAACAAATCTCTCTCTCGGAACCTTAAGTGCCCAGGGCACATGGGGCTTCCGCAAGGGTTTTCCACAAATGCCTGTCCTTTGCCTTTTTTTTCTGCTTTTGCCCAGGTGAGCCCTCTATTGCTCAACATCCTCTCTGTTCTTCTCCATGTCTCTTTTGGTCTACCTTTGCTTCTGTTCCCCTGTGGTGTCCATCTTAGTGCTATTTTTGGTAGTGAGTTGTCAGTCATTCGGAGCACATGTCCCAACCATCGCCAGCGTCTTTCCTCAATAATTGCTGTCAGTGGCTTCATCTGCTTTTCTGCCAACAAGATGTTATTTCTTATGGTGTTTGGCCAAAATATTTTTCTAACTACAACAAATCACATGAAGTTAATATTATACTCTGTGACTTTAATACTGGAGGGGGGTATGGTCTGGGAAGGGTGGAGAAAAAGTTGAAAAACACGTGTTTGTGGAAAATCCTTGCGGAAGCTCCATGTGCCTTGGACATTTAAGGCTTAGAGAGAGAGAGAGAGAGAGAGTGGACTGGGAATGAGACATAAACGAAGAGATAAATTAATAGAATAGGCAAACATGCTCATCATGATTATTAGAAACGCATGGTTTAAGCAACATACAAGGTGACTGGCTAGATGGTTTAAGCAACATACAAGGTGACTGGCTACATGGTTTAAGCAACATACAAGGTGACTAGCTACATGGTTTAAGCAACATACAAGGTGACTGGCTACATGGTTTAAGCAACATACAAGGTGACGACACAGTACTGATAGCTGAGAACCAACAAGACCTGCAAAATCTCTTGGATAAAGTCGCCAAAGAAAGTGAACAGAAAGGCCTTACTTTGAACATCAAAAAGACAGAGACTATGGTTATATCTAAGAAACAGAATCCACCAGCATGCACTATTAAATTAAACGGAACTATTCTAAAGCAGGTGCAGAAATTCAAATACCTTGGAGCAGTAATAACTTCAGATGGGAAATGCAGAACAGAAATTAGGAACAGAATAGGCCAAGCAAAGACTGCATTTCAGAGAATGAGAAACATATTATCCAACACATCCTTATCAATGAATGTTAGAAAACGTCCTAAAATGCTATATTGAACCTATCTTGTTATATGGAAGTGAATCATGGACAATAGGCACAAAAATCATTGGAAGCAGCAGAAATGTGGTTTATTAGAAGAATGTTGCGAATCCCCTGGACAGCAAAAATAACTAATGAAGAATGTATGAGAAGAGCTGGAGAGACAAAAAACCTTGTCAGAAAGATAAGAGAGAGACAATGTACTTTCATAGGACATGCAATGAGAAGAGGGGGCATTGAAAATATTATAACAACAGGAAAAATAGAAGGAAGAAGATCAAGAGGAAGACCAAGAGAAATGATACTGGACAGTCTGATGGGATGGTGTGAGAGGAGATCACCAACTGAACTGATGGCCTGCATGAAGGATCGGGTACTCTGGAGAAGCATAATAGCCAACGCCAGTCGGCACGGCACCTGATGATGATGACAAGGTGACTGGCTACATGAAGCAGTCCAGATAAAAAGACATTTAATCAAACTGAATATGTTCTCATTAATAAAAGATTCCAAAAAAACCTTATTAACAACAAAAACTCTTCCAGGGACTGAGTAGTGATCATGATGTTAGCAAATAAGAGTAAAATGAAAGAAAACATACAGAATCATAAGAAACATGAAACTAGACATGGGTCTATCTACAAGCAGTGAAGAACTAAAGGACAGATACAGAGTTCTGGTTATGAATAGATACAATGTTTTAGCAGAAACAGAAGGTGTTGATGAACACTGGGAAATGTTACAAGATTCAATCCATCAAGCAGTCCAGCACTTGTTCTACCTGCTGTAAGAATGCCATTAATTCATCTGTATCTGTCTCCTCTACCTCAATGAATGCAGCGAACTGTTTGGTAAGTTCCAGATTAAAATTACTCTTAGTATTTTCATCTTGTAGGCTATGACTGTTTATCTTTCTGAGTTTTGCTTTCTTGTCTTGGCTTTTCAATTTTAGTCTTATCTTCCTTATACACAGATTGTGATCACTGTTGACATCTGCACCCCTATAAGCCCTTACACCTATCAGAGATGTTCTGAATTGCTTTCTAATACAAAAATGATCTATCTGATTTCTGGTTCTATCATCTGGAGATATCCATGTTGTTTTATGTATCTTTTTGTGTGGAAATATTGTTCCTCTAATGACCAAAACAACACAAAATTTGAAGTGGAAACATGGGTTAGACAAGGATGTGTCCTGTCTGCTGCTCTTTTCATCGTTGTCATAGACTGGGTGATGAACAAAACAACATAAGTCATCCAGAGAGGAATTAGATGGGAATGATATTCTCCATGCTTGAGGGTTGGATTATGCAGATGATACAGCACTCTCTCAGACACTGTAATCTGAGACTGGCATCCCCACACTCTGGGCATTCCTATATGTGCTCCACCCCCTGTTCCAACACCAACTGAAGTGTGCGCCTGCTGATGGAGCCAGTCACACACTGGCTGTGGATAATGTCCAATAAACCACTTCTTTCAGAAAAATGTCCACTTCCCCTCTTATCCCCCAGTGTGATCATCCTCCTGATATATTGCTGTCATTCAACCTGATATTGTCCTCCGTACACAGCCTATACAAGGTGGCTCTTGCAATCTCCTCCTTGTCCATCTTCACATCAGTTTATGTTTAATAATTGGCCTAGTGCTTCTTCCTGGTGATGGAATCGGCATCGGGCATGTAGCACCTACTCCATCGTGCCAGCCAAAGTCTCGTATGGACTTCATAGCAAAATATTGCCACACTGTAACCGACATGGAAAATTATGTTTCCTGCTATCCATGACAGCCTCAGAGCTGATCTAGAAGTCTCCTCTCAGACACACTGACCATCATATACAGGAGAAAACAAGCATTCTAGAAGTCTCCTATCAGACACACTGACCATCATATACAGGAGAAAACAAGCATTCTAGAAGTCTCATCTCACACACACTAACCACCACATACAGGAGAAAACATGCACTACAGAAGTCTCATCTCACACACACTAACCACCACATACAGGAGAAAACATGCACTATAGAAGTCTCATCTCACACACACTGACCATCACATACAGGAGAAAACATGCACTATAGAAGTCTCATCTCACACACACTAACCACCATATACAGGAGAAAACATGCACTATAGAAGTCTCATCTCACACACACTGATCATCACATACAGGAGAAAACATGCACTATAGAAGTCTCATCTCACACACACTAACCACCATATACAGGAGAAAACATGCACTATAGAAGTCTCATCTCACACACACTGATCATCACATACAGGAGAAAACATGCACTATAGAAGTCTCATCTCACACACACTGACCATCACATACAGGAGAAAACATGCACTACAGAAGTCTCATCTCACACACACTAACCACCATATACAGGAGAAAACACTCACTCTAGAAGTCTTCTATCAGACAACTGATCATCACATACAGGAGAAAACAAGCACTCTAGAAGTCTCCTCTCACACACACTAACCACCACATACAGGAGAAAACAATCTTCTACCACCAAGATCACCTCGTGATCCTGCTGAATTTACTTCTATGGTCCTCGATGTGTCCCGTGGTCCCTGAGAGGCCCACAAGAGATGTCTGAGAGGATCACAGGAGGTTCATAGTATTGCGGGGCTTGGACCTGAATTCTTGGTGGGTCTCAGAAGTGGAAATGGTGACACCGTGGTTTTCGCTGCACCAGTTTAATCTAGAGTTGGACTTTCTCGCTGGAAAACTTCAATGTGGTTTGGATATCAGCATATCCCCGGCAGGTGAGAGGTGGTTGCCTATCTAGACTGCACTGGTCCAGTGTCTCCAACTTAGCATTTTGTGGTTGTGGCCACTACTCTTCCTAGTTGTGACCATGAAGGAGCTTTTGTCCAGGAGGACGAATCCTTCGCCACTAGTAAGTTTCACCCCTGGGTTGAGCCAGTTTAGGCATATTATCTGAGTATGGGCGTGTTTAGGATGTGACCGACCTCTAGAGCGGAAGTACGTGTCATGAGTAGTAATCAAGTTTCACCCCTAGGTTAAGCTGGTTTAGGCATATTTCACCAGTATGGGTGTATATTGGACGTGGCCAGCCTCTAGAGCAGAGGTGCCGTGGTATGAGTAGCTCTTGCTGCAAGACCACTGAACATACTGATTAAACTTCACTTTATCCTTTCCATCACCTTTTCACAGCAGTGCAGCCCGGCAACCCTAGTCACAATTTCTTCATTGGTCGAGAGGAGTTTCACTCCATGTGTGGCCGCTGAAGAATCTCGCCAGCAATGTCTTAGTTTAACCCCCGGGTTAAGCCGGTTTCGGCAATCTGCCCCAGTATGGGTGTATATAGGACGTGGCCAGCCTCTAGAGCAGAGGTGCCATGGTTTGAATAGTCCAGACTTCGAGACTACTGGTCATTTCACTTAATCCTTTCCTTCACCTTTTCCATGACGGCGCTGCTCTGCAACCCTAACTGTATTTTTCTTCATTGGCCAGGAGGAGTTTACCCCACGCACAGCAGCTGAAGAATCTTGCCAGTAGCGGCAATACTATGATAAATCTGAGTCACATACTTTGTACTTGTACAAACTCCCTGTAAATGTGAGCTGTTGTTCTTTGCAACTGATGCTGTAGAGATGTTGAGGCACAGCATCGTATCGGTGTGGGAGCGGGTTATGGTAGATACTTTTTCGGTCATGAAGTACACCTAAAAAGCAGGGGCTGTGCAATGCTTCTTTAGTAGACTGCACCAAAATGGAGACTATGGCAATCCCTGCCCCGTTAGCCAGGCTAGACCTATAACTGGTGGTACCATGGAGAGGTGGGACAGGGTCTTGGTCAGCTATGGTTTGCTAACCCTGACATTGGCATATCAGCTATGGGTCGCTGATTGCCTCATCAGACAGCATCTTCAACCCCCTGGTACACAGCAATATGATAAATCTGAGTCAATGTTTTCTGTCCATGACTCAAAGTCTCTGGTACACAGTAATATTATGACAAATCTGAGTCACTGTTTTCTGTCCATGACTCCAAGTAAATGAACTTGACACTTAACAATAGTTCTCTAGGATATCATTTGATTTAGTGTTGTATAAAATACTGTAGACATATCACATCAGCTGTTTTCATGAGCTTTCAGAAATGTGGGTGTGACACAAGAATGCCAAGCATCTGGTGTGTTTGATTATTTTCATTATGTCAGTTTCTGTCTAGCCAATGTTTCATGTCAGATCAGAACATTAACAGTTAGCAGAGGTCTGGTACTTACCACATGATCTATACCTGTGGCCTTAAGATATGCAGATCACATGGTCTATACCCATGGCCTTAAGATATGCAGATCACATGGTCTATACTTGTGGCCTTAATATATGCAGATCAAGTGGTCTATTACTGTGGCCTTGAGATATGCAAACCACATGGTCTATACTTGTGGCCTTAAGATATGCAGATTACATGGTCTATAACTGGCCTTGAGATATGTAGATCACATGTTCTATACTTGTTGTCTTGAGGAATGTAAGCCACATGGACCACATTTATGGCCTTCAGATCACTTGAACTGCACTTGTGTCCTTAATACAGGTCATGCAGACTGCACTTGTGGTTTTGACAAATGTAGGTCACACAGATGGCACTTATGGCCTTCAGAAATGTAAGTAACACTTAAGGCTTTGAGAAAGACAGCAATATGTCACACACATCACATTTGTGGGCTATATATGAAAACTGAAAACTCAAAAGAAAAACATGAAACCATTTTCTGTAAAATTATTTCTGACATCAATCAATGTTAACATTTCTGGAACCACAAGTTAACAATCACATTTATCAGTGCGGGTACCAGTGCTAAGTTAATAACTGACTAAAAATTGCAATGACCACCCAGAATTCTCAGCAAAAAAAAAAAACCATTTACAAGCGCATGCCATCAACTGTAACATGATTCATACATAATCTGTTGTGATTCACAGCCATATAAAACATCATAACAAATATACTGAAAGCCAAAAATAATGCACATCAGATATATATGATGAGTTTAAAGCACAAAAACATAATCTAAAAATAAAAGCGCGCAGTTTGACAAAAATGGCTGTATATGTTTCACAACATCCAGTGCAGACAAGGCCATAAGACAATTAACCCTCAATCAAGACTGACTCAATTCCGAGGCCACTCTTCCGTGCTTGGATCAATCTCACCTAAACCTGAATGTATCAACAGCGCATGTGCCCCCCCCCCCCCCCTTGCTCTAACACATTCCTGGAGTCAGTTGGGCATTAACCTCGCCAGATGTTGAATGGCATTCAGCGGAATCGCATCCCATGCAAGCTGCAGCGCACCCTTCACATGTCGCTGATTTCAAAGTGCTGTTGCTGTTGAGACAAGTGCCATCCCATCATGTCCCATAAATGTTTAGTACAGTTCATAATGCTGGCCACTGCACGCCTCTTACTCCATTTTGCTGAAGTAAATGCTGTGCGAGACAGGCAAGATGTGGTCTAGTGTTATCTTGCTGGAAAATAAACTTTACAGCACTCCCATGTCCTGCAAACAGTGTCAGAAGTTGTGGCTACAGTATTTCGTCAGCATGTTGCAGGCAGTAAGGTTACTATTAATAAACTTTACAACACCCCCATGTCCTGCTGCAGGCAGTAAGGGTACTATTAATAAACTTTACAACACCCCCATGTCCTGCTGCAGGCAGTAAGGGTACTATTAATAAACTTTACACCACCCCCATGTCCTGCTGCAGGCAGTAAGGGTACTATTAATAAACTTTACAACACCCCCATGTCCTGCTGCAGGCTGTAAGGGTACTATTAATAAACTTTACAGCACTCCCATGTCCTGCTAATAGTGGCAGAAGATGTGGCTGCAGCTGCTGGCAGTAAGGGTACTGTTAATAAATGCTGGGAGCAAAAACTATAGTTTAATGCAGCCCAGATGGTCACTGAGGCACCTCAGGACTGATTCCTCTCATAGAAATCAAGGAATCTTTCACCTTGTCTTCTGTAAACACACATTCTGCCATCTAATGATGTACCAATCAATATTTAGTGGATTTATGGACTCTAAACACTTGGACCACTGCCCTGACTGCAGCTCTGGCTCTAATTATGCCGACTGTCTGATCTTTCATCATTACTGAGTTGTGGCATCTTTTCCCAGTATAAGTTTACAACAGGTTTTATGCACATTTGAGTGGGCTTTAAGTGGACTACAAAAAACAACAACAGTTCATCAGTTTTGAAAATCATGTAATGCACATGCCACAGTGAGTTCATGGTTTCCTATGATACACTCCACTGATGTTACAAACCTGTGCAACTCAAGTTTTGGATTTGGCATGCATTTCAAAACATTACTTTTTATTTGCTCTCACAACTGTACTTGTTTTCATGCAATATATAGTGTGCGTTATTTTCTAGCTTGAAGTATGTAAGATCAATCACTGATCAGTCATGAGCTCGCTCTTCCAGTCAAGGTCTGTATCTTCTCCCCAACCTTTCACCTCCTAAGAAAGAAAGTGACAAGAAGAAATGATCACTTATGCTTCACCAGGATATTCTCAAATCTCTCTCTCTCTCTCTCACAGAGAGAGAGAGAGAGAGAAACTATCACATAATGTTAGTGTTAAAAGATGTCACTATGTTGCAAGATATAACTGATGACAATACAGGATATGAATTACTATCTTTGATGATACTGCTATCATAAAATATCAATGACTTTATTACAAGATATTACTGACATTGTTACAGGATATCAATTACTATTTAGCTGATATCACTATCTATCTTAGTTGATATTGGTATCACAAAATATTACTGACTTTATTATAAGATATTGCTTATTGCTGACTATACTACAGGATATTAATTATCATTTTTGCTGATATTGCTATCCCAAAATATCACTGACTTTATTACAAGATATTATGACAAAGGAAAACTAAACTAAAAACTAGCTAAAACTAAAATGAAAAAGTAAAATTTCTTTGGACAAATCATCACAAAAAGACAGGCACATTTTTCTTTGGACCTGTCAGAAGTTCAATGGAAAACAAAGAAAAAGGAAGGCAAGAAGAAAGGAAAAAGGCTGAATGGAATGAACAAGTGCAATGGAAAAGTCAATGAAATAAAAGGGAGTGAACACACAATTTAGAAACATGGTCACCAACTTAGTGAAGTAAACACACAATTTAGAAACATGGTCACCAACATTTCTTAGTGGAGTGAACACATAATTTAGAAATATTGTCACCAACTTAGTGGAGTAACACAATTTAGAAACATGGTCACCAACTTAGTAGAGTAAACACACAATTTAGAAACATGGTTACCAACTTAGTGAAGTAAACACACAATTTAGAAACATGGTCACCAACATTTCTTAGTGGAGTAAACATACAATTTAGAAACATGGTCACCAACATTTCTTAGTGGAGTGAACACATGATTTAGAAATATTGTCACCAACTTAGTGGAGTAAACACACAATTTAGAAACATGGTCACCAACATAGTGAAGTGAACACACAATTTAGAAACATTGTCACCAATGTTTCTTAGCATGGCCTTTCATCTACTTCAATGTTTACCATAATGTTTAAATGACACTGACTGTGATAGTAAGGACAACATTTTGAGATGTTCTCTGATACAAGGACAAAATTTTGAGATTATGTTGCCTGTGATAATAATAATAATGACATTCTGAGAAGATGCTGCTGTGATAATAATGATAACATCTTGAGATGAAGTTGTTGTGATAATAATGACAACAATTTGAGATGATGTTGCTGTGATAATAATGACAACAATTTGAGATCATGTTGTTTGTGATAATATTAAGGACAACATTTTGAGATGATGTTGTATGTGATAATATTAATGACAACATTCTGAGATGATGTTGCTTGTGATAATGATTGCATCAGCAGCAGGCCATCATGCTCACAACTGAGAGGTCTACAGGAGTGTTGTTAGGGAGGCAAAATTCAGCAAGGGACATGCAAAAGAGTGAATGAATGTTGCCTACGATAATAATAAGGACAATATTTTGAGATGATATTGCCTGTGATAATAAGGACAACATTTTGACTGTGATATAAGAAACATAACAAAGAGAAAAAAAAAGTGTCACTAACACAAAATCTGATACAGAGAGCACATGGCATACCATACTAACCTCTTCAGAAACAGCTGACACAGCAAACATGGCAGAGTTTCTTATCATTTGTCCCTCCTGTGTTTTACTTGGCCCAACATGGCTGGATGCAGGATTTTCTAAACTGACAACAGTGCTGGACTCCACAAGCGAGAGCAAGCCGCTGGACTTTGACGCAGTTATGCTGGGAGTCATATCAGCAAAGAAATCTAACTCTGGTGGAGTGGGCTTTTCTGAGATGATTAAACTTTTGATATCAAGTCCTGCACCGAGGTCGTGCGCGTGTCTCTTGTTCTTGACCAGTTTCTGAGCCACGGTTCTGGCAGAAGACTCTGTGCCCTTCTGTCTGTGCCCTGACCTGACCTCACTGCTGTCAGAGTCCCACATGTCAGCATCAGCTTGCTCAGATCTGTTCCTCTCTTTGTCTTCAACACTTTCTCTGTCATTTTTCTTATTACTTTTAGCTGCTAAATGTAGAAGACCAACTCCCCTGCTCCCAGGAACTCTTTTATCTTTGTCTGAAACTGCATCAATGTCTTTGTGGATTTCAGGAACATCAGACCAGTCCACTTTTACTGAAGGGGGAGATGGTGGTGATCGACTTCTATAGGGACTGGGTGATGTCTGTACCTTTGGTTTTGTGTCAGCTGGAAAAACTGTGCTGGACATACCGCGTAGTTCAAGCTCAATCTCATCACTAATTTTCTCATCAACATCTTCCCAGTCTGACCAGTCTGGAGACTTCCTTTCCAGGTCAAGGTCACTATTGGCAGTCACATTGTTTGGAGTACCATCGGAGTTATCTACACTCTTCTCAGCTTTTAAAAGCATATTATCAGCATCTAGATCAGCCACTTGTTCAATGGTCAGACCTAGCATCTGTCCCACTGTTCCAGCTTGTACTGCTTCTACAGTCAAACAAACATTCAATTATTTAATACAACTTGTACCACTAACAGATGATTGATGGCAACAAAAATGATAACTGTACAAGTGATATTCAGAAACAGCTGACATCTGATGATAATTGTGTTGATAAGTGATATTCAGAGATACTTGGCATCTGATGATAAATGTGTTGATAAGTGATATTCAGAGATAGCTGACATCTTATGATAACTGTGTTGATAAGTGATATTCAGAGATACCTGACATTTAATGATAACTGTATTGATAAGTGATATTCAGAGATACCTGACATCTGATGATAACTGTGTTGGTAAGTGGTATTCAGAGATAGCTGACATCTGATGATAACTGTGTTGATAAGTGATATTCAGAGACAGCTGACATCTGATGATAATTGTATTGATAAGTGATATTAAGAGACAGCTGACATATGATTATAATTGTGTCTGATATTCAGATATAGCTGATATCTGTGGTGATAAGTGATATTCACAGATATCTGACATCTGATTATAACTGTGTTTGATATTCAGAGATACCTGACATCTGATAACTGTGTTGATAAGTGATATTCAGAGATAGCTGACATCTGATTATAACTGTGTTTGATATAGCTGACATTTGATAACTGTGTTGATAAGTGATATTTAGAGATAGCTGACATCTGATTATAACTGTGTTTGATACAGCTGACATCTGATAACTGTGTTGATAAGTGATATTTGGAGATAGCTGACATGATGCTAATAGACATGCAGTGACAGCAGACATCTGATAACATTTAATGATAAGAGACATGCAGTGACAGCAGACAACTGATAACATATTCAATGATAAGAGACATACAGTGATAGCAGACATTTGATAATGACACATTTAATGATAACAGACACATGAGATAACAAATATGTGATGAAAAAAAAAGTGTCACTAACACAAAATCTGATACAGAGAGCACATGGCATACCATACTAACCTCTTCAGAAACAGCTGACACAGCAAACATGGCAGAGTTTCTTATCATTTGTCCCTCCTGTGTTTTACTTGGCCCAACATGGCTGGATGCAGGATTTTCTAAACTGACAACAGTGCTGGACTCCACAAGCGAGAGCAAGCCGCTGGACTTTGACGCAGTTATGCTGGGAGTCATATCAGCAAAGAAATCTAACTCTGGTGGAGTGGGCTTTTCTGAGATGATTAAACTTTTGATATCAAGTCCTGCACCGAGGTCGTGCGCGTGTCTCTTGTTCTTGACCAGTTTCTGAGCCACGGTTCTGGCAGAAGACTCTGTGCCCTTCTGTCTGTGCCCTGACCTGACCTCACTGCTGTCAGAGTCCCACATGTCAGCATCAGCTTGCTCAGATCTGTTCCTCTCTTTGTCTTCAACACTTTCTCTGTCATTTTTCTTATTACTTTTAGCTGCTAAATGTAGAAGACCAACTCCCCTGCTCCCAGGAACTCTTTTATCTTTGTCTGAAACTGCATCAATGTCTTTGTGGATTTCAGGAACATCAGACCAGTCCACTTTTACTGAAGGGGGAGATGGTGGTGATCGACTTCTATAGGGACTGGGTGATGTCTGTACCTTTGGTTTTGTGTCAGCTGGAAAAACTGTGCTGGACATACCGCGTAGTTCAAGCTCAATCTCATCACTAATTTTCTCATCAACATCTTCCCAGTCTGACCAGTCTGGAGACTTCCTTTCCAGGTCAAGGTCACTATTGGCAGTCACACTGTTTGGAGTACCATCGGAGTTATCTACACTCTTCTCAGCTTTTAAAAGCATATTATCAGCATCTAGATCAGCCACTTGTTCAATGGTCAGACCTAGCATCTGTCCCACTGTTCCAGCTTGTACTGCTTCTACAGTCAAACAAACATTCAATTATTTAATACAACTTGTACCACTAACAGATGATTGATGGCAACAAAAATGATAACTGTACAAGTGATATTCAGAAACAGCTGACATCTGATGATAATTGTGTTGATAAGTGATATTCAGAGATACCTGACATCTGATGATAAATGTGTTGATAAGTGATATTCAGAGATAGCTGACATCTTATGATAACTGTGTTGATAAGTGATATTCAGAGATACCTGACATTTAATGATAACTGTATTGATAAGTGATATTCAGAGATAGCTGACATCTGATGATAACTATGTTGGTAAGTGAT
Source organism: Achatina immaculata (assembly GCA_009760885.1). NCBI lineage: Eukaryota > Metazoa > Mollusca > Gastropoda > Stylommatophora > Achatinidae > Lissachatina > Lissachatina immaculata. The sequence goes on from CM019695.1 coordinate 33,289,059, forward strand.
ATTCAGAGATAGCTGACATCTGATGATAACTGTGTTGATAAGTGATATTCAGAGATAGCTGACATCTGATGATAATTGTACTGATAAGTGATATTAAGAGACAGCTGACATATGATTATAATTGTGTCTGATATTCAGATATAGCTGATATTTGTGGTGATAAGTGATATTCACAGATATCTGACATCTGATTATAACTGTGTTTGATATTCAGAGATACCTGACATCTGATAACTGTGTTGATAAGTGATATTCAGAGATAGCTGACATCTGATTATAACTGTGTTTGATATAGCTGACATCTGATAACTGTGTTGATAAGTGATATTTAGAGATAGCTGACATCTGATTATAACTGTGTTTGATATAGCTGACATCTGATAACTGTGTTGATAAGTGATATTTGGAGATAGCTGACATGATGCTAATAGACATGCAGTGACAGCAGACATCTGATAACATTTAATGATAAGAGACATGCAGTGACAGCAGACAACTGATAACATATTCAATGATAAGAGACATACAGTGATAGCAGACATTTGATAATGACACATTTAATGATAACAGGGACACATGAGATAACAAATATGTGATGATAACAGATGTGTAACAAACATGATGATAACTTTAATTTGATAATAACAGATTGGTGCAATAATACACATATAGTAACTAAAATATAACAGCCATGATTATAACAAATAGATAACAACATGAAGTGATGATGACAGACATATGATTATAACATACATCAGATAACACCATGATATAATGATAACAGACATGCAATGATAAAAAAACTTGAGACAGCACGGATATGAAAATAAAAGACATGTCACACAACATGTAATTATAATAGACATGTCACAGAACATATGATTATTGATATGTAATAACAGTAACAAACATGATTATAAAAGACATTCCAAATAACAAACATGTGACAATAGAAGTGATAACCAATATCACAATAACAGATAAATGACAGATGTGATAACATACATAATAACAACTATGATATCAGACATGTGATTTCAGACCTGATGTGACACAATTTTGTAGCAACAATGAATTTTAACCAGATACTCAAAAAATAAAACTGAAGAACATAACAGATTTTCTGTGTTAATACTCATAAACAGCTTATCAGTTTTTGTAAACTTATCACATACACACCACAAGCACATCACGTACAAAGATAACACAGCTGGGATCATATATTCTTATCTTCTGACACTGGATTTGCACAATCAGTCACAGTATCAACAAACAGTGTTTGTGTTGCAAAGACTAATTTTTTTTACTTCAGATCTACACCTCTTTTCCTTCTCAACATTGCACCCTTACTCAGGGTCACTCTTCATGAGACTTTGTCTATGGCAAGTTTTTCTCAGACCTCATGACTGACATACAGATCTAACACTGATCACTTACTCTTCATGTGACTTTGTCTATGGCAAGTTTTTCTCAGACCTCATGACTGACATACAGATCTAACACTGATCACTTACTCTTCATGTGACTTTGTCTATGGCAAGTTTTTCTCAGACCTCATGACTGACATACAGATCTAACACTGATCACTTACTCTTCATGTGACTTTGTCTATGGCAAGTCTTTCTCAGACCTCATGACTGACATACAGATCTAACACTGATCATTTACTCTTCATGTGACTTTGTCTATGGCAAGTCTTTCCCAGACCTCATGACTGACATACAGATCTAACACTGATCACTTACTCTGTGTCGCTCTTCACTGACTTTGTCTATGGCAAGTTTAGCCATCCAAGACTTTTGCTTTGTACCGCCATCAGTAATGGAAGTTGAGCATGCTACAGGAACTCAGAGCTGGTTACTTTTAACTTATCATCTCAGTCTATTATTTGTCAGGGCAGCAAAGATGGAAACTCTTCAGTTTTTCCCATTTATATGTGTGTGGGTGTGTGTGCACAAAAAAAAAAAAATACACTGTACATATAAACACAAGACACATAATCACAAGACACGCATAAATACAAGACACAACATAAGAAAAAAAACATAGAAACACAAGTCACACATAACCAGAAGTCACACATAAACACAAGACACAACATAAGAAAAAGACAGAGAAACAATAGACACACATAAACACAAGACACACATAAACACAAGATATAACATAAGAAAAAGACAGAGAAACAATAGACACACATAAACACAAGACACACATAAACACAAGATATAACATAAGAAAAAGAAATAAGCACAAGACACACATAAACACAAGACACACAAAAACACAAGTCACACACAGCACAAAACACACATAAACACAAGACACACATAAGCAGAAGACACACATAAACAAAAGACACACATAAACACAAGATGCACATAAGCACAAGACACACATAAACACAAGACACAACACAAGAAAAAGACAGAAACACAAGATACACATAAACACAACGCACATATAAACACAAGACACACGACACACATAAACACATAGAGATATATGAATGCACTTACAACAAACTGACAGTAACTAATTTGATATTTCCCTCTGAAAAGCTGTCACATATATTCACACACCCACATACAGCAAGTGGACCTATATACACAAAGACAGCAAGTGTGCACGTATAGTGATAACAATAGGGACAGCAAGTGTGCACGCATAGTGATAACAATAAGGACAGCAAGTGTGCACGCATAGTGATAACAATAAGGACAGCAAGTGTGCACGCATAGTGATAACAATAAGGACAGCAAGTGTGCACGCATAGTGATAACAATAAGGACAGCAAGTGTGCACGCATAGTGATAACAATAAGGACAGCAAGTGTGCACGCATAGTGATAACAATAAGGACAGCAAGTGTGTACACAGTGACAACAATAGGGACAGTAAGTGTGTACACAGTGATAACAATAAGGACAGTAAGTGTGTACACAGTGATAACAATAGGGACAGTAAGTGTGTACACAGTGACAACAATAGGGACAGTAAGTGTGTACACAGTGAAACAATAAGGACAGTAAGTGTGTACACAGTGATAACAATAAGGACAGCAAGTGTGTACACAGTGACAACAATAGGGACAGTAAGTGTGTACACAGTGAAACAATAGGGACAGTAAGTGTGTACGCACCGTGACAAAAAGGGAGTGGTATGCAGTGACAACAATAAGGACAGCAAGTGTTTATGCACAGAGACAACAATAAGGACAGCAAGTGTGTAAACAGATAAGAAAGACAGCAAGTGCACACACACAGAGACAACAACAAAGACAGCAAGTGTATATGCACACAGAGACAAAAACTAAGACAGTAAGTGTATACATGCACAGAGACAACAACTAAGATGGCAAGTGTATACATGCACAGAGACAACAACTAAGATGGCAAGTGTATACATGCACAGAGACAACAACTAAGATGGCAAGTGTATACATGCACAGAGACAACAACTAAGATGGCAAGTGTATACATGCACAGAGACAACAACTAAGATGGCAAGTGTATACATGCACAGAGACAACAACTAAGATGGCAAGTGTATACATGCACAGAGACAACAACTAAGATGGCAAGTGTATACACACACAGAGACAACAACTAAGATGGCAAGTGTATACACACACAGACAACAACCAAGATTTCATATATGTGTTCACAGTCAACAACCAAGATTTCATATATGTGTTCACAGTCAACAACCAAGATTTCATATATGTGTTCACAGTCAACAACCAAGATTTCATATATGTGTTCACAGTCAACAACCAAGATTTCATATATGTGTTCACAGTCAACAACCAAGATTTCATATATGTGTTCACAGTCAACAACCAAGATTTCATATATGTGTTCACAGTCAACAACCAAGATTTCATATATGTGTTCACAGTCAACAACCAAGATTTCATATATGTGTTCACAGTCAACAACCAAGATTTCATATATGTGTTCACAGTCAACAACCAAGATTTCATATATGTGTTCACAGTCAACAACCAAGATTTCATATATGTGTTCACAGTCAACAACCAAGATTTCATATATGTGTTCACAGTCAACAACCAAGATTTCATATATGTGTTCACAGTCAACAACCAAGATTTCATATATGTGTTCACAGTCAACAACCAAGATTTCATATATGTGTTCACAGTCAACAACCAAGATTTCATATATGTGTTCACAGTCAACAACCAAGATTTCATATATGTGTTCACAGTCAACAACCAAGATTTCATATATGTGTTCACAGTCAACAACCAAGATTTCATATATGTGTTCACAGTCAACAACCAAGATTTCATATATGTGTTCACAGTCAACAACCAAGATTTCATATATGTGTTCACAGTCAACAACCAAGATTTCATATATGTGTTCACAGTCAACAACCAAGATTTCATATATGTGTTCACAGTCAACAACCAAGATTTCATATATGTGTTCACAGTCAACAACCAAGATTTCATATATGTGTTCACAGTCAACAACCAAGATTTCATATATGTGTTCACAGTCAACAACCAAGATTTCATATATGTGTTCACAGTCAACAACCAAGATTTCATATATGTGTTCACAGTCAACAACCAAGATTTCATATATGTGTTCACAGTCAACAACCAAGATTTCATATATGTGTTCACAGTCAACAACCAAGATTTCATATATGTGTTCACAGTCAACAACCAAGATTTCATATATGTGTTCACAGTCAACAACCAAGATTTCATATATGTGTTCACAGTCAACAACCAAGATTTCATATATGTGTTCACAGTCAACAACCAAGATTTCATATATGTGTTCACAGTCAACAACCAAGATTTCATATATGTGTTCACAGTCAACAACCAAGATTTCATATATGTGTTCACAGTCAACAACCAAGATTTCATATATGTGTTCACAGTCAACAACCAAGATTTCATATATGTGTTCACAGTCAACAACCAAGATTTCATATATGTGTTCACAGTCAACAACCAAGATTTCATATATGTGTTCACAGTCAACAACCAAGATTTCATATATGTGTTCACAGTCAACAACCAAGATTTCATATATGTGTTCACAGTCAACAACCAAGATTTCATATATGTGTTCACAGTCAACAACCAAGATTTCATATATGTGTTCACAGTCAACAACCAAGATTTCATATATGTGTTCACAGTCAACAACCAAGATTTCATATATGTGTTCACAGTCAACAACCAAGATTTCATATATGTGTTCACAGTCAACAACCAAGATTTCATATATGTGTTCACAGTCAGAAAACAATACAGTGTTACCAACCCACTGACATACAAAGGACAGTATTTACCCGTATCACTGTCTGTTTGTTTTTCTTTCAGGATCTTTTCTTTCCTCTCTTCTCTTCTCAGTCTTGCATCTTCTCTTCGCTGTTCCCTCTCTATAACTCTCTTCTCCTTCTCAACCAAACTCCTCTCCACAGACATTTTTTTGTTGCTGAAACACCAAGACAAAGTACAAATGTGTTTGAATGTGATTGTAGTCACTTCATGTGTTCACAGTCAACAACCAAGATTTCATATATGTGTTCACAGTCAACAACCAAGATTTCATATATGTGTTCACAGTCAACAACCAAGATTTCATGTATGTGTCCACAATCAACAACCAAGATGTCATATGTATTCACAGTCAACAACCAAGATTTCATACATGTATTCACAGACAACCAAGATTTCATGTATGTGTTCACAGACAACAAGCAAGATTTCATATATGTGTTCACAGACAACAAGCAAGATTTCATGTATGTGTTCACAGACAACAAGCAAGATTTCATATATGTGTTCACAGTCAACAACCAAGATTTCATATATGTGTTCACAGTCAACAACCAAGATTTCATATATGTGTTCACAGTCAACAACCAAGATTTCATATATGTGTTCACAGTCAATAACTAAGATTTCATATATGTGTTTACAAACAACAATTATAGTCCCTTGTAATCTAGAATTAGGATTATAATTATGAACATATTTTGGGTATAAGGGTTAACATTAAATAAGAAGAGAACATTTAGTTCTATTTCTACTGCTTCATTCATTTCTACCACCAAGACCGCCCCATGATCTTCCTGAATTTACTTCTGTGGTCCTCGATAGGTCCCGTGGTCCCCAAAAGGAGATCCACGAGAGGACCACAAGAGGTTCAGAGTACCGCAGGGCTTAAGCCTGTATTATTGGTGGGTCTCAGAAGCGGGAATGCATGACACTGTGGTTTTCGTTGCACCAGTTTAATCTAGAGTTGGACTTCCTCACCAGAAAACCTCGACGCATTTTGGATAACAGCATATCCCTGCCGGGTGAGAGGTGGTTGCCCATCCAGCCTAGAGCTGGACTTTCTCACCAGAAAACTGGAATGGACTAAAGTGCCAAATATGCAGAATCTGATGAAGGTCATGATCCAGCTTGGCCATGAGTGTCGAGACTGGGCTCATGGTAAAACAGAAGCCCAGGTGCTGGAACAGATTCAGCATCAATCTAAGCCACATGACCCTGTGATCTTCTAAAATGTAGATGGGGCTATGTCATCTACCACAACAGCAAACCAGTTGCCAGTGAATCAGGAGCCTATGCAACCACCACTTTGAACATGAGAATGGAGGTGCAGGCAGCATCAGAAGCAATCTCCTGGTTGGTGGACAGTATGACTCTCAAGGGGTCAGTGTAACAGACTCCCAAATCCTGTTACACAAAACTGAGAGGAATTCTTCCTGCAGGGTTCTGCTTCTAGAGGGCTCACGTTTCTCCAGCTTGGCGTGGGTCTCCTGCCCAGGTCATGTGAGAGTCAAAGACAATGAGGAAGCAGACAAGCTGGGAGCCACGGGTGCAGTGCAGGTTGCCTTTAGTATGGACCAGGAGGAGAGAGCCACCTTGGACAGGCTGCGTATGGAGGATGACATTCGGGTGAATGACAACAAATCACATCAGGATGATGACATTGGAGTGAATGACAACAATCATATCAGGATGACATTGGGGTGAATGACAACAATCACATAAGGATGATGACATTGGGCTGAAAGACAACAATCACATCAGGAGGATGATCGAGTTGGGAGAAGAGAGGAGAAGTGGACGTTGGTCTGAAATGAAGTGGTTCAGCACATGTTACCCACAACCTGTCTGTAAATGGACCATCAGCATTTCAGTGCTGGACAAGAAAGCCTGGCATGCAGGGATACCAGTCTCTGGCTACAGAATCTACAGCAGCATTAAATATATAAATGAAGGGGCCATGTAATAAACATCAAGTAGATACTGAATGGAATATTAGCTTTTACTTTTTATGTATGATGAAAAGGTATTCCAAATATTGTGCAGCAAAGAAGGCAAGGCTTTTCTTAAACAAATCAAGCATAAGTTTTGAGTGAAGAAATTATTCATTTCATAACAAACACATGTTGAGACTTTAAACATGAGATATCTAATTTTAATCCTAGAAATAGCAGTGTGAAAAATGCAGTTAAGGTACCTTGCTTCTGCCAGATCTTTAAGCAATGGTTTGTTGTTTGCCAGTATGTCCATCATGCTGTGAGGTTCATGCTGATTCTCATGTGCCATCTGTTAGTGAGGGAAAAGAGAAAAAAAAACAATATTACACACAAGAAAAACCAATAATACTTCAATGCCAAATTAATCTTTGTTGTTTTCAGTTGAAAAATTAGTTTTTAGAGAGATTAAAAACAATCATGTTTTTCCTAGCTTTTCGCTGGACAAAGATATGTGCTCTCAAGAATCTCTGAATCAAAATGAGGCATTTTTCCAAGTTTTAAATATCACAGACTGTCGGTACATCATAATATGCACACACAGCTCCATGACTACAACATACCAGGGTCATACTGAAAGTTGTGAACACAATTTTTTTTTTAATCATAATTTATAGATAGAGAAAATATAAATGTATCACCTTAATATGCATCTTTTTCTTCACTCTTCAACATAATCTCCATTTCTCTGTACACATTTTTCCAATCGCTCTGCAAGTTTGAAAATACCCTCCCGGTAGAACTCCATTCCAGCTGACCGACGGCACAGGCGCACTGTTTTCTGGACATTCTCTCCTGTGGGGGACCCAGCAGGCACAAACTTTTCTATAGCCTAGGGTTTCAATCATTTCCTGTACTGCATTGTGTCCTATTCCAAGATTTACAGCAATTTCAGATACTGTGACAAGTCTGTCTCCTTTAATGATGTCATCAACCCTTTCCACTTTGTGTTCAGTGGAGGCAGTTCAGGGCGACCACAGTGAGACATATCTTGAATGCTCGTATTTCCATCTTTGAAATGCTTCATCCACCTCCTAACACAGCTAGTACCCATACACACATCTCCCTAAGCAAGTTGAAGTCTTTGGTGAATATCAGTAGTGGGGATTTCCTCTTTAATGAGAAACTCAATAATAGCATGTTGACGAAACAAAACTTCAGCACCTGCCATTTTGTTTCTGCTCTGCGTGGTCATGTGACACATGATGGTGACGTTATGTGATCTCTATAGGAAGTGCAAAGGATGCAGTTAAGGTGATACATTTATATTTTCTCTATCTATAAATTCTGATTTTTAAAAGAATTTTGCTCACGACTTTCAGTATGGCCCTCATATATATGTGAAGATTGTCATTTCTAGTCACAGCATAGCTTAATATAGTTTCAGTCACATACATTCAGTGACATGGAAGACACCATGACTGTTTGAAATTATATACAGGCAGACACTCTGACTATTTGAAATCATATACAGGCAGATACTTTGACTATTTGAAATCATATACAGGCAGACACTTTGACTATTTGAAATCATATACAAGTAGATACTGAATGGAATATTAGCTTTTACTTTTTATGTATGATGAAAAGGTATTCCAAATATTGTGCAGCAAAGAAGGCAAGGCTTTTCTTAAACAAATCAAGCATAAGTTTTGAGTGAAGAAATTATTCATTTCATAACAAACACATGTTGAGACTTTAAACATGAGATATCTAATTTTAATCCTAGAAATAGCAGTGTGAAAAATGCAGTTAAGGTACCTTGCTTCTGCCAGATCTTTAAGCAATGGTTTGTTGTTTGCCAGTATGTCCATCATGCTGTGAGGTTCATGCTGATTCTCATGTGCCATCTGTTAGTGAGGGAAAAGAGAAAAAAAAACAATATTACACACAAGAAAAACCAATAATACTTCAATGCCAAATTAATCTTTGTTGTTTTCAGTTGAAAAATTAGTTTTTAGAGAGATTAAAAACAATCATGTTTTTCCTAGCTTTTCGCTGGACAAAGATATGTGCTCTCAAGAATCTCTGAATCAAAATGAGGCATTTTTCCAAGTTTTAAATATCACAGACTGTCGGTACATCATAATATGCACACACAGCTCCATGACTACAACATACCAGGGTCATACTGAAAGTTGTGAACACAATTTTTTTTTTAATCATAATTTATAGATAGAGAAAATATAAATGTATCACCTTAATATGCATCTTTTTCTTCACTCTTCAACATAATCTCCATTTCTCTGTACACATTTTTCCAATCGCTCTGCAAGTTTGAAAATACCCTCCCGGTAGAACTCCATTCCAGCTGACCGACGGCACAGGCGCACTGTTTTCTGGACATTCTCTCCTGTGGGGGACCCAGCAGGCACAAACTTTTCTATAGCCTAGGGTTTCAATCATTTCCTGTACTGCATTGTGTCCTATTCCAAGATTTACAGCAATTTCAGATACTGTGACAAGTCTGTCTCCTTTAATGATGTCATCAACCCTTTCCACTTTGTGTTCAGTGGAGGCAGTTCAGGGCGACCACAGTGAGACATATCTTGAATGCTCGTATTTCCATCTTTGAAATGCTTCATCCACCTCCTAACACAGCTAGTACCCATACACACATCTCCCTAAGCAAGTTGAAGTCTTTGGTGAATATCAGTAGTGGGGATTTCCTCTTTAATGAGAAACTCAATAATAGCATGTTGACGAAACAAAACTTCAGCACCTGCCATTTTGTTTCTGCTCTGCGTGGTCACGTGACACATGATGGTGACGTTATGTGATCTCTACAGGAAGTGCAAAGGATGCAGTTAAGGTGATACATTTATATTTTCTCTATCTATAAATTCTGATTTTTAAAAGAATTTTGCTCACGACTTTCAGTATGGCCCTCATATATATGTGAAGATTGTCATTTCTAGTCACAGCATAGCTTAATATAGTTTCAGTCACATACATTCAGTGACATGGAAGACACCATGACTGTTTGAAATTATATACAGGCAGACACTCTGACTATTTGAAATCATATACAGGCAAACACTATAACTGAAATCGTATACATGCAGACACTATAACTGAAATTGTATACATGCAGACACTATGACTGAAATCATATACATGCAGACACTATGACTGAAATCATATACATGCAGACACTATGATTGAAATCGTATACATGCAGACACTATGACTGAAATCGTATACATGCAGACACTATGAATGAAATCATATACATGCAGACACTATGACTGAAATCATATACATGCAGACACTATGACTGAAATCATATACATGCAGACACTATGACTGAAATCATATACATGCAGACACTATGACTGAAATCGTATACATGCAGACACTATGAATGAAATCATATATGAGGTACGACACAAAAAAGTGAGACTACCTGTATCTCATTTTACTGAGTAAGTTGAGAAAATCAAATTCAATGTTCAGAATAGTTTGAGCTGACACAGAGCTGCATGCCAACATTCATAACAAATCTGCAGATTATTTGTTGTAAAGGCTTTTGAGGAGCTCCATAATTTTTGCTTTCATATCTTCTACTGACAAAAAAATGGGTTCCTTTGAGCACCAGCTTGACCTTTTGGAATAGGTAGGGGTCTCAGGGAGCCAGGTCTGGCAAACATGGTGAGTGCTAAAGCATGATGATGTTATGATTTGCTAGAAACTGCCTCACAGCCAAAGAGCTATGGCAGGTGCACTGTCTTGGTGCAAAATCCAACTGAAGGTCATCATCTTTCATGCTTTCTCTGCCTTCTGAAAATATGCATCATTCAGAAATGCATGCATGAGACAAGCATCCATCACATGAGACAAGCACCCATCATACGAGACAGGCACCCATCACATGAAACAGGCACCCATCAGTGTAAGCCCCTGTCCCATCACTGTAAGTCTGTCCCATCACTGTAAGCCCCTGTCTATTCACTGTAAGCCCCTGTCCCATCACTGTAAGCCCCTGTCTATTCACTGTAGGCCCCTGTCCCATCACTGTAAGCCCCTGTCTATTCACTGTAAGCCCCTGTCCCATCACTGTAAGTCTCTGTTCCATCACTGTAAGCCCCTGTCTATTCTCTGTAAGCCCCTGTCCCATCACTGTAAGCCCCTGTCTATTCTCTGTAAGCCCCTGTCCCATCACTGTAAGTCTCTGTTCCATCACTGTAAGCCCCTGTCTATTCACTGTAAGCCCCTGTCTATTCACTGTAAGCCCCTGTCTATTCACTGTAAGCCCCTGTCTATTCACTGTAAGCCCTTGTCTATTCACTGTAAGCCCCTGTCCCATCACTGTAAGCCCCTGTCTATTCACTGTAAGCCCCTGTCTATTCACTGTAAGCCCCTGTCCCATCACTGTAAGCCCCTGTCTATTCACTGTAAGCCCCTGTCCCATCACTGTAAGTCTCTGTCTATTCACTGTAAGCCCCTGTCCCATCACTGTAAGTCTTTGTCAATAACTGATTTCTTCAGCTTCACAAGAAACTTAAAGTAAGAGAACATTACATGTCCCTTGTGGAACTTTGCCTCCCTAAAGTAAGAGAACATTACATGTCCCTTGTGGAACTTTGCCTCCCTAAAGTAAGAGAACATTACATGTCCCTTGTGGAACTTTGCCTCCCTAAAGTAAGAGAACACTGCACGTCCCTTGTGGAACTTTGCCTCCCTAAAGTAAGAGAACATTGCACGTCCCTTGTGGAACTTTGCCTCCCTAAAGTAAGAGAACATTGCACGTCCCTTGTGGAACTTTGCCTCCCTAAGTAAGAGAACATTGCACGTACTTTGCCTCCCTAAAGTAAGAGAACATTGCACGTCCCTTGTGGAACTTTGCCTCCCTAAAGTAAGAGAACATTGCACGTCCCTTGTGGAACTTTGCCTCCCTAAAGTAAGAGAACATTGCACGTACTTTGCCTCCCTAAAGTAAGAGAACATTACACGTCCCTTGTGGAACTTTGCCTCCCTAAAGTAAGAGAACATTGCACGTCCCTTGTGGAACTTTGCCTCCCTAAAGTAAGAGAACATTGCATGTCCCTTGTGGAACTTTGCCTCCCTAAAGTAAGAGAACACTGCACGTCCCTTGTGGAACTTTGCCTCCCTAAAGTAAGAGAACATTGCACGTACCTTGTGGAACTTTGCCTCCCTAAAGTAAGAGAACATTACACGTCCCTTGTGGAACTTTGCCTCCCTAAAGTAAGAGAATATTACACGTCCCTTGTGGAACTTTGCCTCCCTAAAGTAAGAGAACATTATACGTCCCTTGTGGAACTTTGCCTCCCTAAAGTAAGAGAACATTATACGTCCCTTGTGGTGCTGAGTAAAGCTATTGTCTTCCAGTGACAGGCTAGAACAAGCTCTGTAAACATCTCTTTGTCTCTCCCCTTCCACTTCTGCTTCCCAAGCTGTAGGGTCATCTTTTTTTGTGTGTGTGTGTGTGTGTGTGCGGGACCTTGTACATGCAGACACTATGACTCTTTTATTTTAAGAGTAAAAAATTCATCATGTTTTTGATATCCTAAATTTTATCGCTTTGTAATGTAGTGCTGATGTCATGTGTTGTGTCATCCTGAAAATGTGCATGCTCATTTTTAGCCAATGAATCATGAGATAAGTGATCAACAGAAGGAAATATGGTGGACAGCAAGGCTGTCATTCACATCCTCCTGAGGCACTGAAGAAAGGGCTGAATGTCCCTGCAGCTGCCCAGGAAATTTTCAGTGTAGAAGGGGAATGAACAGTTGATGACAGCGCTGCAAGGAAGTGGTTCTAAAAGTTCAGGTCTGGGGACACCGACATCAAAGACAAGCCTAGGTCAGGACACCTCTCACATGTAACTGTAATCAGAGACTGGCAACCCGGAACTCCGGGCATTCCCATACCTTCTGTTACAAAACTCTTAACCTAGTTAAGATTATTCAATTCAATTATCCACTAATGATGAAGCCCTGTGCCAAGCTGTTGAAGACAATCCCACTACCAGTACTCCATGCTTGTCAGCCAAGTTGTTGAAGACAATCCCACTACCAGTACTCCATGCTTGTCAGCCAAGCTGTTGAAGACAATCCCACTACCAGTACTCCATGCTTGTCAGCCAAGCTGTTGAAGACAATCCCACTACCAGTACTCCATGCTTGTCAGCCAAGCTGTTGAAGACAATCCCACTACCAGTACTCCATGCTTGTCAGCCAAGCTGTTGAAGACAATCCTAGTACCAGTACTCTGTGCTTGTCAGCCAACCTGTTGAAGACAATCCTAGTACCAGTACTCCGTGATTGTCAGCCCAATGGGTCCTCCTTAAAGCACCACAGTTTGGCATCTGCATGAGCTCCACTGCAGCAGCAAATAGCCTTGACATCCCCCCCCCACAATCTCACTCCCCAGCAAGTGTCTAGATGTGTTGATGACTGTCACCAACTGTTGACAAGCTCATATGACCAAAGGTTTCTTTACTGTATCTGATGAAAAGTGGACTTTTCTGTGGTACCACAACACAGGTACCCAATGGCTTTAGCCAAGCCAAGTGGCATAGGTAGTTATTTGATAAGGCCAATTCAAGAAGGTCATACTCTGCATCTGGTGGAACTTTAAGGGCTCCCTGCATTGGAAACTAATTCCATCTGGTCACTGCGCGGATGAGAATCTGTACGCTGAGCAACTGAAGCGGCCGCTTCATGTTCCTTGCACTCGTACCCAGCACTCGTCAACAGGAAGAGGGCACTTCTCCAGCATGACCACGCGCCAGTGCACACTTCCAACACGGTCCTTGGACAACTCACAGAACTGGAGGAAATCAAAATCATGCTCTATCCACCGTACAGTCCCGACCTTGCACCCTCTGACCACCATCTATTCTGTAAGACAACACACTTCCTTCAAGGGCAGGAATTCAGTTCACTCTAAGAAGTTGAAGACGGTCAGAGAGATTTCTTGGCGTCAAAGCCTTCCGAGTGGTACTACAAAGAACTCCTCACATTGGCTGAGCGATGCAGAAGACCATCAAAAATTATGGACTGTATTTTTAAGAGTGAGTTACACTGTTATTAACATTGTATACCACCGGGAACATAGCTAAATATATATTATGTTGCTTGATTTTGTGCAGCAGTGAAACACTGCAAAAATGTTACAAAATTTTGACTCACCCTAGTAAAGTAAAGGACAAAAACAAAAATAATTAAATTTCCCATTAATCAAGAAGGAAAAATATACATAGGAGGAACAGCTGTTGAGGAAGTAAACCAATCTGCATATCTCAGCAGCAACATAGACCAGGATGGTGACATCATTAAGTTGCAAAAGCAGCACTGACCTTCAAGAATCTTGAGAACATATGGCATTCAAAAGTTATAAGCACAAAAACCAAGTTACGATTATTCAATTATCCACCCTCATTTATGCATGTGAAAGGTGGAAAACAAATAAAGAAATAGACAACAAATTAAACTCTTTTGAAAACAAATGCCTAAGGTAAATACCCAGTATAAAGTGGAAAGAATTCAAGAATAACGCAGAGATAAGACAGATGAGCAAACAACAACCTGTCTCAAGGGTGATCAAAAAAAAAAAAAAAGGAGATGGAGATGTGTTGGTCATGTGATGAGAAGAAACAGTCAGAGAATCCCAAAACAAGTTATCAAGTGGAACACAACAGGGCAAAAAAAAGAGGCTGACCACATGAAACTCTAAAGAGAACACTGTTAAGAGAAGTAAGTTTCGTGGGTATAACATCCCTTGATGAGATTCAAAAGCTCACTAAAAACAGGAAAACTTGGCAAAGTACTCTGTGAGCTCTATGTGACGTTTAACAGCACAGGAAGGATGTCAGATGTAAGTAAAGTCATATACATGTAGAAACCATGACTGCTTGAAAGTCATATGTATGCAGTTAAAAGTTAGATACATGCAGTTAAAACTTAGATACATGCAGTTAAAAGTTAGATACATGCAGTTAAAAGTCAGATCCATGCAAACAACAACAACAACAAAATATGACCTTTGGTATGCCATGGAAGAAGAATGGTTTTCTGACTCCCCCAACTACATAGTCACCTCCTAAAAGTGGGACAAGGTCAGCTAGGGCTCGCAGACTTGCTGAAACAAGACGGTCATCTATGTCTCTGATTCCCAGCAAGTGTCTAGATGTGTTGATGACTGTCACCAACTGTTGACAAGCTCATATGACCAAAGGTTTCTTTACTGTATCTGATGAAAAGTGGACTTTTCTGTGATACCACAACACAGGTACCCAATGGCTTTAGCCAAGCCAAGTGGCATAGGTAGTTATTTGATAAGGCCAATTCAAGAAGGTCATACTCTGCATCTGGTGGAACTTTAAGGGCTCCCTGCATTGGAAACTAATTCCATCTGGTCACTGCGCGGATGAGAATCTGTACGCTGAGCAACTGAAGCGGCCGCTTCATGTTCCTTGCACTCGTACCCAGCACTCGTCAACAGGAAGAGGGCACTTCTCCAGCATGACCACGCGCCAGTGCACACTTCCAACACGGTCCTTGGACAACTCACAGAACTGGAGGAAATCAAAATCATGCTCTATCCACCGTACAGTCCCGACCTTGCACCCTCTGACCACCATCTATTCTGTAAGACAACACACTTCCTTCAAGGGCAGGAATTCAGTTCACTCTAAGAAGTTGAAGACGGTCAGAGAGATTTCTTGGCGTCAAAGCCTTCCGAGTGGTACTACAAAGAACTCCTCACATTGGCTGAGCGATGCAGAAGACCATAAAAAATTATGGACTGTATTTTTAAGAGTGAGTTACACTGTTATTAACATTGTATACCACCGGGAACATAGCTAAATATATATTATGTTGCTTGATTTTGTGCAGCAGTGAAACACTGCAAAAATGTTACAAAATTTTGACTCACCCTAGTAAAGTAAAGGACAAAAACAAAAATAATTAAATTTCCCATTAATCAAGAAGGAAAAATATACATAGGAGGAACAGCTGTTGAGGAAGTAAACCAATCTGCATATCTCAGCAGCAACATAGACCAGGATGGTGACATCATTAAGTTGCAAAAGCAGCACTGACCTTCAAGAATCTTGAGAACATATGGCATTCAAAAGTTATAAGCACAAAAACCAAGTTACGATTATTCAATTATCCACCCTCATTTATGCATGTGAAAGGTGGAAAACAAATAAAGAAATAGACAACAAATTAAACTCTTTTGAAAACAAATGCCTAAGGTAAATACCCAGTATAAAGTGGAAAGAATTCAAGAATAACGCAGAGATAAGACAGATGAGCAAACAACAACCTGTCTCAAGGGTGATCAAAAAAAAAAAAAAAGGAGATGGAGATGTGTTGGTCATGTGATGAGAAGAAACAGTCAGAGAATCCCAAAACAAGTTATCAAGTGGAACACAACAGGGCAAAAAAAAGAGGCTGACCACATGAAACTCTAAAGAGAACACTGTTAAGAGAAGTAAGTTTCGTGGGTATAACATCCCTTGATGAGATTCAAAAGCTCACTAAAAACTTGGCAAAGTACTCTGTGAGCTCTATGTGACGTTTAACAGCACAGGAAGGATGTCAGATGTAAGTAAAGTCATATACATGTAGAAACCATGACTGCTTGAAAGTCATATGTATGCAGTTAAAAGTTAGATACATGCAGTTAAAACTTAGATACATGCAGTTAAAAGTTAGATACATGCAGTTAAAAGTCAGATCCATGCAAACAACAACAACAACAAAATATGACCTTTGGTATGCCATGGAAGAAGAATGGTTTTCTGACTCCCCCAACTACATAGTCACCTCCTAAAAGTGGGACAAGGTCAGCTAGGGCTCGCAGACTTGCTGAAACAAGACGGTCATCTATGTCTCTGATTCCTAGCAAGACCTGGTTGTGGTCACAGAACATGTAGTTATGATAAGACATATGATTACAAAATATGTAGTTATGATAAGACATATGATTACAAAATATGTAGTTATGATAAGACATATGATTACAAAATATGTAGTTATGATAAGACATATGATTACAAAATATGTAGTTATGATAAGACATATGATTACAAAATATGTAGTTATGATAAGACATATGATACAGAACATGTAGTTATGATAAGACATATGATTACAAAATATGTAGTTATGATAAGACATATGATACAGAACATGAAGTTATGATAAGACATATGATTACAAAATATGTAGTTATGATAAGACATATGATTACAAAATATATAGTTATGATAAGACATATGATTACAAAATATGTAGTTATGATAAGACGTATGATACAGAACATGAAGTTATGATAAGACATATGATTACAAAATATGTAGTTATGATAAGACATATGATTATAAAATATGTAGTTATGATAAGACATATGATTACAATATATGTAGTTATGATAAGACATATTATTACAATATATGTAGTTATGATAAGACATATGATCACAAAACATGAAGTTATGATAAGACATATGATTAAAAAACATGTAGTTATAATAAGACATATGATTACAAAATATTTAGGTATGATAAGCCATATGGTCACAGAACATGTAGTTATGATAAGTCATATGGTCACAGAACATGTAGTTATGATAAACCATATGGTCACAGAACATGTAGTTATCACCATATAAATACTCTGAATACAGTTTTAACAGTCAACCACAAAATCTGATTCAATTGCATAATTTCCTTCAAGACTTAAAACAAATCTTCCCATCCCACCATAGACAAAAACAATTATTTACTCCCTATCATATACAAATCTTCTTCTTCTTCATACGCAATGTCTGTCTATATCTGCAGTCATGTCTCTTGGATAAATTTCACTGTTTTTTTGTAATTCATGTATGGAACCATAGAGCTTTTTTAATGGTTTCACTGGGCCAGTAATTTCTTCTCAGTGTCTCATAGGTGGTGCAGTTTTGGAGGATGTTCCACAGTTTGGGGCACCTGGGCACATGTACAAATAGTATGACTTTGGAGTCGGCTGTGTCCTGTTCAGAGATGGAAAATGGTGACTTGTTCCTTTCTGTTTAGCATGTGATATTCATCATGTGGTGGTGTTTGTGGCTTCAAGTAGGTTTTTATCATGCTTTTCTTCTGATTATATGTGATCAGTATGTCTGGTTGCTCCATTTCAGTGCCCTCTTTGGCCAGACGGTCAACTTTCTCATTGCCACAATGGGAAGGAATCCACTACAAAGTGACTCCATGTTGTAAGTCAGTTTTTGACAAGGCATCCTTAAGATCTGGTAGTTTTTTGCACTGAAGAGCTTCCAGTACTGATCTTGCATCTGTGAGAATTACTGTGGAGCATGTATCAATTCTAGAGTCTGATAGTTTTTCAACTGCAGCAATAACTGCCCTAACTTGGGCAACATCAAAAACAAAACCTTTAACTAGTTAGACTACATATTAATCAACAAACAATTCCAAAATGCATTACTGACAACAAAAACCATGCCAGGAGCTGACTGCAATAGTGATCATGACCCACTCTGTGGAAAATTTAGAATAAAGCTAAAGAAAGCATGCAGAAAAGTGAGAAACATCAAACTGAATACAGAACTCCTTAAAAATGACCAAGAACTGTGAGAACAATACAGAGTTATTATAACAGATACAATGCAATAGCAAAGATAAATAGTATAGATGAACAATGGGCAATGTTAAGAGATTCTATCCATAAAACTGTTAAGGAGATAATACCACCGAAAAACAGAAGCCCCTAAAAATAAATGGGTGACAGACGACATCTTAGGACTGATGGACAAGAGGAGGAAGAGTAAAATTAACCAAGAAAAATATAGCAAGATAAATAAAGAAATAAGACGCAAATGCAGAAAAGCAAAGGAAGTGTGGTTAAATGAACAGTGCAGACAAATAGAGGACTCTCATAATAAAGACAGTAAAAACATGCACAAACGAATTAGTGAACTCACAGGCAGGAAAACAAAATATACTACAGGATGCCTGAAATCAAAAGAAGATAAAATGTTAATGGGAAAAGAAGACATTGTGAACAGGTGGACAGAGTACATCAGTGAGCTATATGGAGGAGAAAGACCAGAATTAACATTAGATACTGAAAACTGTGATGGACCACCAATACTTGAAGATGAAATCATAGATGCCATCAAATACATGAAGAAAAGAAAAGCAACTGGGCCTGATAATATAACAATAGAAGAAATAGAGGCACTAGAGGAGATAGGAATAAAAATAATAACCAAGTTACTGAATGATATTTACAACAGTGGTTATATGCCCAGTGACTTGCTTAAATCCACGTTTATAGCACTACCAAACAAACCAGATGCAAAGGAATGTGATGACCACCGGACTATCAGCCTCTCATGTCACATAACAAAGTTACTTCTGAGAATTATTATGAGAAGAACAAGGAAAAAGATAAAAATGGAAATAGCAGAAGAACAGTTTGGATTTGTTGAAGGAAAGGGAACACACAATGCCATTTATGCTTTACAAACACTAACAGAAAGAGCTTTAGAAGTACAGAAAGATCTCTACTTATGCTTCATTGATTACACCAAGGCATTCAACAAGGTGAAACATAATGAAATTATTAAAATGCTTGAAGACAAAAACATAGACGGCAAAGATCTGAGGATTGTAAAACATCTATACTGGCACCAAGAAGCAGCAATTCGAGTTGAAAATAGAACTGGAAAATATCAACCTATAAAACAAGGGGTGTGACAAGGATGTGTACTATCTCCAGACCTTTTTTCTATGTGCAGCGAGAATATTCTAAGAACGATCATCACAGAACCAGGCATACAAATTGGAGGATACAATATTAACAACCTTTGGTATGCTGACAACACAGTACTGATAGCTGAGAATCAATAAGACCTGCAAAATCTCTTGGATAAAGTTGCTAAAAGAAGTGAACAGAAAGGCCTTACTTTAAACATCAGAAAGACAGAGACTATGGTTATATCTAAGAAACAGAATCCACCAACATGCAGTATAAAATTAAACAGAAATAATCTAAAGCAGGTGCAGAAATTCAAATACCTTGGAGCAGTAATAATTTCTGATGGGAAATGCAGAACAGAAATTAGGAAAAGAATAGGTCAAGCATAGACTCCATTTCAGAGAATGAGAAACATATTATTCAACACATCCATATCAATGAATGTTAGAAAATGAGTCATAAAATGCTATACTGAACCTATCTTGTTATATGGAAGTGAATCATGGACAATAGGAAGGTCTGCACAAAAATCATTGGAAGCAGCAGAAATGTGGTTTATTAGAAGAATGTTGCGAATCCCCTGGACAGCAAAAATAACTAATGAAGAATGTATGAGAAGAGCTGGAGAGACAAAAAACCTTGTCAAAAAGATAAGAGAGAGACAATGTACTTTCATAGGACACGCAATGAGAAGAGGGGGCAATGAAAATATTATAACAACAGAAAAAAATAGAAGGAAAAAGATCAAGAGGAAGACTAAGAGAAATGATACTGGACAGTCTGACGGGATGGTTTGAGAAATCACCAACCAAGCTGATGGCCTGCATGAAGGATCATGTACTCTGGAGAAACATAATACCCAATGCCAGTCGGCACGGCACCTGATGATGATGATGATGAAAATCTTGTCAGTGGTGTTGTTTGAATATTCAATATGTGCTCCTACCCCTCCATTCTTTATGGCATTATGTGCAGATCCATCTGTATACACACGTATCCAGGTGTCACATAGATATTTGTCATCTAGAACACTAAGTGTGGCTGTTGATCTTACAAGACTGCTCTGCATCTCACTATTCTGCACACCTTTCACTTCAGTCTGAATAGTTATTTGTGTATAATCTGCTTCTTTCCATGGTGTATGCTCTGGTACATATGATAATGGAGCGACTACAGCTGGAAGATCAGGTATCAGCTTACACATACGCTTGGCCTGGTGAATAAAGCTGCTTCTTTTAAGCCATCTTAGTGCCAAGTTATTGAATCTCTCCTTCAGGGGATGGCTTACAGAGCTGAGGAATTTCTCTCTCAAGGTCATGGCCTTTGTGTCTCTACGTTCCTTTAGCGGTTGAACACCAACTATTTTCTGCATTTCTACTATTGGTGTGGACCTCATGGCACCTGTGATAATCCGTAGTGACTGATTTTGAACCTTGTCTAGATTATGCAGCGTAGTGTTTGATGCTGTGCACCAAGATGCTGAGCCATATTCTAAATGTAGTAGAATACTTTGCTGATATACATTCTTGAGGATTCTTTCACTAGCTCCTCATGTAGTTCCACTCAATTTTCTTAATATGGCTAGTTTTCTTCTGGCTTTTGCTTCTGCACTGTTGATGTGTTGCTTCCAGGTCAGTTTTGAATCAAGAGTCACTCCTAAGTAAGTGGGTTGGTTGTCCATCCTTAAGGATATTTCATTTACAAAGATCTTACCTGCTTTCTGTTTAGATGAGAGGGTGAACAGAGTGGTACCTGATTTCTCTGTGTTGATACTTACACACCATTTGTTTGTCCATGATGTCAAGATGTCTGCTGCTTTTTGGAGTCTCTGTGTAGCAACTGTCGCATATTCATCTGTACACCACATGACCAGATCATCTGCATACAGTGCTGCTTTGATTACATAGGGAAGTTCCTTGACCAGGTCATTAATGAATACCAGGAATAGTGTAGGTGAAAGGACTCCTCTTTGTGGTACACTATGTCGCAGCATTAATTTCTGGCTTTTTTTCCATTGCTCTTCTATTATATAAATAGGACCTTATTCACCTGCACAGTCTTCCATTCACATTGCAGTTTCTTAGTTTACAAAGCAGAACTTTTTTCCATACTTTATCAAAGCTTTCCTCATGTCTATCCACGCTGCTAGTACAAGGTTTTTGTCTTTTCTCTCACCAACTTTCCTGTCTGGCTTGCACATTGTCTCTTTGGCCGTAGAATGTTGGTAATTATTGTGGTGTTCTTGGCATGGTCTATTTTCTGCTTGCTTTTGAGCTGTTTCCATGTCATCGTGCAATTTTCCCAGCTCACTAGACCAGTATGGTTTATAGTCCCTATAAGCTCCTCTGGGAATGGTTTCATAGGTGGTCTGAAGGATGCAAGCATTGAATTCCTTCACTATGCTATTAATATCCTTACCTTCTATGGACAGCTGTCACATCAGGGTACCTGTACGATGTCTGTACATTGTCCAGTTTGCTTTTTTTATAGTTCCATCTTGGGAGAAAGCTACTAGTGTTAAGGAGTTCATTTTCTATTGCCATGAAGAAGTGGTGTGGGTGACCTGGCCAAAACTTTGTTTTCCAGCATCTGGTGGCTGTACTTAAGCCCCTTCTCCATGTGAGGCCCAACGGCTTTGAGACAGTTTCATAGAGACACTCCAACTCTGGGATGAAGAATCTGATGAGTGCTTCAACAATATCTATTCCCCCCTCCCCACCTATAGTCTGCTGGCTGTTTTCTTTACCTCGTTCTGATAGCCATTGTTGTAGAGACCCATGGGTTGTCATGTCCCAGATTCATTGGTTTCACATCAGATTTTCCTTATCCCTGCAGGCGATCTCTATGTCCCCCATCCATCTAAAGATAGTCCCATAGCAAATGCCGCAGGGAGTGAAGTGTTAGCTAGGCCATAGGTGTATGAGGTAGGGTGGCCAGTTCCTTTCCTCGCTGCCTTTCTTCCCAGATTTTCTCTGGGACCCATTTTACGAGGCTGGGTCGACCTCAGGGCAGAATGTCAGACGGGCCTGCGTGCCCAATTCTTAACCCTTTTGAAATAAAGATTAATCAATCAATCAGGCTGTATTGGTCAGAAAAAAAAATCCCATTCAGCTGGGGATTCGAACCTTCGACCATTCGGTTGCTAGACAAGTGTCCCATCCATCTACCATTCTGAAATTACTTTTTATTCTTCTTCTTCTTCTTCTTCTTCAGCTTTCTGAACCATTAAGGGTCACTGTTGCAGATAAAGTTTGCCCCCATTCCTCTCTGTTCCTAATGTTCTCTCTCCAGTTGGTGACACTAATTTCTTTACATCCTCTTCTACGTTATCTTTCCATCTCTGTCTTGTTCTGCCCCTTGGTCTTGTTTTCTTCACCTCTTGTGCAAACATAATTTTCATATGTCTGTTTTCTTCCATTCCTTCTACATGGCCCAACCAGCGTAGTCTTTTCAGTTTCAAGACGTTTATAATTCACTGGGATTTAAGTATATTTTCAATATAAGATTAATAATAGAGAAATGCAGAGAATTTAATGTGAATCTATATTTTATCTTTTATAGACTATTCAAAAGCATTTGATAGTGTACAACACCAGAAACTTTGGGAAATTACTGAAAAAATGGGATTTTTAACACGTTTGATACAATTAATATCACTGCTGTATCTAGACCAACAGGCAGCAGTAAGAATAAATGGTGAAACAACAAGTCCGTCAGGGGTGCATACTGTCGCTTTACTTATTTAACTTGTATACTGAAAATATAATGAGGAATGTTAGAGAAGATGTAGACAAAGAATATTATGGTGCCATAAAAATTGGAGGTTATGAAATACCAGAGACTAGATATGCTGATGACACAGTGTTACTATCCACAACACAAAAAGGAATGGAAAAAACTAATTATGTCAGTCTGTAAGAACAGTGAAGAGTAAAACCTCTATCTTAATGCAAAAAAAAAAAAAAAAACTAAATTGATGACAACTGACAAAACAAATAAGGCAGCTGAAATATGTATCAATGAGGAAAAATTGGAAGAGATGGAGAGTTTTCAATATCTTGGATCATTACTACCTAATAATGTAGACTGAGTTTTCCGATCCCTGGGTTTATGAGTTTTCACTCTTTTTCCCCCTTGTGCCAGATAATGAAATGTACTCTCTGATGCTCTGATCTGTAGGGGGAGGTTGTAATCTATTATAGATCTAACATATCCTGTGTACAGTTGTCTGAGTGTTGCTTTGTCAGCTCCCCAGGATGTACTTGCAAGTCTCTTGAGTAAGTTTAGTCTTTTGGATGCTTTTTCTGCTAGTCCATCCATGAACTCTTTAAAGTTCAATTTTCTGTCTAGTTTCACACCAAGGTATGTTGGATTTTTTTTTCTTTCATGATTTGAGCACCATCAAGAGTTATTTTTGGTTCAGTCTTTGCTAGTTTGTTGCTAAGAGTGAAGGCTGTATATGTAGTTTTACTAACATTGATCTTCAACTTCTAGAAATTACAATAGGCTGATATGGTGAAGAGGGCTCTATTAAATCTCTCAGCAGCCAGCTGTAGGTCTGCTCCACTAGTTCATATGACAAGGTCATCGGCAAACATGGTTTTGTGGGTGTTCAACAGGTTGGGGAGGTCATTTATAAAGATTAGGAACAAGGTGCAGCTAAGAGCAGAACCATGTGGCAGACCTTCCTCTAGGGTGCATTTGTTTGACAGTCTGTTACTGACCTGAGTTTGTATGGCCCTGTTACTCAGGTAGTTTTAACCCATTGATATGCTCTTCCATGTGTGCCCATGTTTTGCATCTTTAACGTAGACCTTTTCACCAGACCCTGTCATATGCCTGCTGGAAGTCTACAAATAGAGCTACAGAGTTTCTCTTGTGTAAAAAAACTGTCCACTTTGAGTGAGGAGAAATAGCTGGTCTTCTTTTCTTGAGGGACCCCAAGGATTCCAACCACCAGTACAGCCTATTGTTAAGCATTCATTCTGCTAGCTTGCCAATGTTGGAAGTCAGTGAGATTAGTCTAAAGCTTTTTAGGTCATCTTCTATGTTTCCTTTTTTCAGGATAGGGCTAACTATGGCCGACTTCCAAGATTTTGGTAGTACTCTACTTTGCCAGGTCTTGTTAATGAAGTTAAGCAATGTGGACTTTCCTACAGGGCCCAGATGAAGGATCATTTCATTTAATATTTTGTCTGGTCCTGGTGCTTTTCTTAGCTGTAGCTTACTCATAGCACACTGGAGTTCATGGATGGTAAAGTTTTCCCCAAAAAGTGGAATGTTTGCCAAGCTAGATTTCTCTTTACTTCTCAGAACTTTTCCCAGCGCCTTGTCAAGTACTTTCCTGTTAGAGGATTTGTTGGTGGCAGTGAAGAATTTGTTAAAAATACTGGCTTTGTCTGATAATGTCAGCAAGGGGGTTTATGTGGTCTTTGGCTTCATGTGTGAGAAATTTGTAGAAGGATGGGGCAATGGTCACTTCCTATGTCATCAAGCACTTTCAGAGTACAATCATTGTGGATGTCTGCTGAGACAATGGTGAGGTCAGGTCTGTATGTGCACCCAGTGGCTCTGTGGAAGAGTGTTGGTGCATAGCTCTTCAATGTTGTTTCCCATAAGGTCTCAGTCTGTGTATCCTAGTGATGGTAGATGTGCATTAAAATCTCCTGCAATGATAGTTTTCTTCAGTCTGTGCTGTGTATGTTGATTTGACTTTTATAATTTGGGGGACAATAAACATTATACAGAGTGTACTGCAGTCCATCATGCCATACTGTTATCTCTTGGATATCATTCTCATTGCATTTTCTGTTTATAACTTCTCCTTGGATGCCATTTCTCGAGAGTGGCAATACCCTTGCATTTACCACATTCACATTTGTACATGGTGTATCCAGGCACTGAGTGAACTTTATAGAAGGGTTTCTTGTATGATCGTAATACGGATGTTGACTTTTTTCAGCTGTCAGCTTAATTCTGAGGCCTTTGGCCTAAGTCCAGAAATGTTGATTTGAAGTATCATGGTGGAATGTTTCAGTAAATATAAATATCTTAGTCTTATCTAGTATCATGGTGGAATGTTTTAGCAAATATAAATATTTTAGTCTTGTCTAGTATCATGGTGGAATGTTTTAGTAAATATAAATATCTTAGTCTTATCTAGTATCATGGTGGAATGTTTTAATAAATATAAATATCTTAGTCTTATCTAGTATCATGGTGGAATGTTTTAGCAAATATAAATATCTTAGTCTTATCTAGTATCATGGTGGGATGTTTTAGTAAAACAAATATCTTAGTCTTATCTATACTCATGGAAAAAAGTAAGTGTGCAATGCTTTAAAAAGCACCATGAACGTGCTCAGGTGATGACTGAAATAAAATCTGGCACACATTATGTTTGATTATCCAATAACAGATAAAATGATAACTTTCAGCCCAGTCACATGTCACAAAAAAGTGAAAAAAACTCACCTAATGTGGCTCACCACCCAACCAAAAGAAAATCAGGGTTTCAATATCGTGTGTGGCAGTTATCACTGCTTGACACCGCCTTCTCATCGAACCAATGACAAGTTGTATTATTTGTTGAGACATGTTATTCCATTCTTCTTGCAACGCTTGGGCTAATTCTTGGCGGTTTCCAGGACGATTGTGTCGTCTTCTCAACCTGTGGTCCAGTTCATCCCAAATGTGCTTGATAGGTGACAGGTCCAGTGAAACTGCTGACCATGGCAAGACAGTAATCTGATGCTGCTGAAAGTGGCCCCTGACCAAATGTGCGACATGTGGACGAACGTTATCCTGCTGCAGTATCACGTCTTGTCCATTAGCATCCAGAAAAGGCATTACGTGGCGTGTAATGATTTCGTCCCTATATCGTAAACCTGTAAGGCTGCCATTGAGGAAGACTAGGTTTGTTCGGCCAGCATAGGAAATTCCTCCCCAAACCATTACACTACCTCTTCTCCTCCTATCCACCTCTAGCACACAGTTACTCCAAAATGTTCTCCTCTTCACCTGTACACTAAAGCACACCCACCATGGCCTTGCACACAATCTAGACTCATCAGTTAACAGGATCCATTTCCATTGATGATAGGGCCATGCCACATGGTATCTGGCCCAGGTCAAGCAGGTTTGTCTGTGGCGAACTGTCAGTACTGTCTAACTGTAGGCCCATGAGGTAGGAGATTTACTTCTCTGAGTCTGTTCTGCACTGTCCTGCCTGACACACGTCTTAAACCTGGAATGTTGCTGGCAGTCCATGTTGCCTGGAGAAACCTGTTACAAAGGTGCATGAGGTTGATGTAGCGGTCTTGTGCAAGTGTGGTAACTTGTTGTCCACCACAGTCAGCAACAGAATCATTTTGGTTAAAACAACTTTGAAGGTGTGATATTGTGTTTCTGTGAACATTAAAATGTTGAGATACTGCTGCTACTGTTGATCCAGCAATTAACATACCAATAGCTATTTCTCACTGATGTTTGTTCAATCTTGGCATGATGAAAAAAGATGTTTATGTTGGAATTCCAATACTCATTTCTTCAACGATTACGTGAAAAGATCTCTGAGAACAGAATTACACACTCTCATTTTATCCGTGGTCAGTAACCAATCATGGATCACTGCATGTGATTTCACTGGAGCTGTGGTTATCTCAGCATGAATAGCACGATCAACTTCGTGCAGCATGAGGAAGTGGACAACACTCAGACAAAACTTCATGCCAAATCTGATTTCATTTCATTCATGACAATGTGACTGATGCGTTTGACACCACTGCACACTACTATGATTGTGGAATGTTTTAGAAATATAAATATCTTAATTTTATCTAGTATCACGGTGGAATATTTTAGCAAATATAAATATCTCAGTCTTATTCTAGTATCATGGTGGAATGTTTTAGTAGATATAAATATCTTAGTCTTATCTAGTATCATGGTGGAATGTTTTAGCAAATATAAATACCTTAGTCTTATCTAGTATCACGGTGGAATGTCTAAACCTAGAAACAGATCTTCAGGCAAAGAAAACAAAAAAAAAATAAATAAAAAGATACTGTCCCCCAACCTGCAGAAAGATGTCATCCTCCAACTGCTGCCGTGTAAACATGCCAACATAGTGGGAGAAGTGTTCCAGCAACAGCAAGCGTACATGGCTGTCATACACATGGAATATGCTGTAAATGTGGTTGATGACATACTGCCGAAACAAGTGCTCAGAAAGAAGTCCTTGCATAGAAGCAGAGGATTTCTTACTGCTGGGACCTGCAAATCAAATGTGCATGGATCTTTGATGTGACTGCATTGTCTCACACATCTGCTCTTTACAACCCAGAAAATAAGAAATCTACATAAATTGTTATGTGATGGCAATAAATGAATACTGAGACAAAGTGGATGTCAGATCACAGAGATAAATGAATACTGAGACAAAGTGGTTGTTAGATCACAGAGATAAATGAATATTAAGATGAAGTGGTTGTCATATTGTTGCAGAATTCATAATATTTTGTCATCTTTGCCAGCTACCTCAGCCAACAAAACTGTTACACACAGACCATACTTCTTCTTCTTCTTCTTCGTTCGCACTGTCTGTCTATATCTGCAGTCCTGTCTCTTGGATAAATTTCACTGTTTTTTGTAACTCATGTATGTAACCGTAGAGCTTATCTTCTTTAGTGGTTTCACTGGGCCAGTAATTATTTCTCAGTGTCTCGTAGTTGATGCAGTTCTGGAGGATATGTTCCACGGTTTGGGGCACCTGGGCACATGTACATAGATTAGTAGTACCAACCTTAAACTTTGTATACATATGACTTCGGAGTCGGCTGTGTCCTGTTCGGAGACGGAAGATGGTGACTTGTTCCTTTCTGTTTAGCATGTGATAGTCATCATGTGGTGGTGTTTGTGGCTTCCTGTAGGTTTTTATCATGCTTTTCTTCTGATTATAGGTGACTGGTATGTCGTTGCTCCATTTCAGTGCCCTCTTTGGCCAGATGGTCAGCTTTCTCATTGCCTGGTATCCCACAGTGGGAGGGAATCCATTGCAAAGTGACTCCATGTTGTAAGCCAATTTTTGACAAGGCATCCTTAAGGTCTGGTAGTTTGTTGCACTGAAGAGCTTCCAGTACTGATCTTGCATCTGTGAGAATTACTACAGGACATGTATCAATTCTGGAGTCTGATAGTTTTTCAACTGCAGCAATAATTGCCCTAACTTCTGCATCAAAGTTGTTGCAGTATTTACCAGTGGGTATGGAAATCTTGTCAATGGTGTTGTTTGGATATTCAATATATGCTCCTGCCCCACCATTCTTTATGGCATTATGTGCAGATCCATCTGTATACACACGTATCCAGGTGTCACATGGATATTTGTCATCTAGAACACTAAGTGTGGCTGTTGATCTTACAAGACTGCTCTGCATCTCACCATTCTGCACACCTTTCACTTCAGTCTGAATAGTTATTTGTGTATAATCTGCTTCTTTCCATGGTGTATGCTCTGGTACAGATGATAATGGAGTGACTACAGTTGGAAGGTCAGGTATCAGCTTACGCATACGCTTGGCCTGATGAATGAAGCTGCTTCTTTTAAGCCGTCCTAATGCCAAGTTATTGAATCTCTCCTTCAGGGGATGGCTTACAGAGCTAAGGAATTTTTCTCCCATGGTCATGACCTTTGTGTCTCTACGTTCCTTTAGCGGTTGAACACCAACTATTTTCTGCATTTCTACTATTGGTGTGGACCTCATGGCACCTGTGATAATCCGTAGTGACTGATTTTGAAACAGACCATACAAAAGGCAACATAAGAAAACACAAACAATACAAAAAGTAGCATAAGAAAAAACAGACCACACAAAAGGCAACATATGAAAACACACACAATACAAAAGGCAGCATAGGAAAACACACACAATACAAAAGGCAGCATAAGAAAACACACACAATGCAAAGGGCAACATAAGAAAACAGACAATACAAAAGGCAATACAAGAAAACACAAAGCATACTACACTTTTTTATGTTGACTAAACCATGCACGGCAAGATAAAAACAGACTGGAATAAATTCAATCACGTTGACTAAACCATGCATGGCAAGACAAAAACAGACTGGAATAAAATCAATCATGTTGACTAAACCATGCATGGCAAGACAAAAACAGACTGGAATAAATTCAATCACGTTGACTAAACCATGCATGGCAAGACAAAAACAGACTGGAATAAATTCAGTCAAGTTGAATGAACCGTGCATGGCAAGATATACTGTTCAAAAAAAGAAATGCAACAAATACGATGTTGCGATTTAAACTGAAGTTTGCTGATCTGACAAGGGCAACTTGCCTGAAACGTTCATTTGGACATCAACTTCACGTGCTGACCTGAATTGTACTCAGCAAATGATTCATGAGCACAGAAAAGCAACACTACTAAAAACAGCATTTTTGACAATAACTTGTGACACGTTCACAAGAATCCTATGACACTTACTGAACACAAAACTCATTGACCATGTTATTGAATGCCCATAAAAGACTGACGCTCCTCGAATCAATTCATTTGAAAATTCAGTGCGCAAGTATGGCTCATCTCACAACAGAACAACGACTCATCATCATTGGACGTTTACAGACTGAACAGTCATAAAGTGTAGTGGCCAGACAATTTAATGTGGTTAGAAGCACCATTAGTCGCCTTTGAAGACGATTTCAAGAAACTGGCTCAGTTGCAGACCGGCCACGCAGTGGAAGACCCATAGTCACAACTCCTACCGAAGACTGCTTCATACAGTTACGTCACCTCAGGAATTGATTTGCATCTGCGTCATCAACAGCCAAGTCAATGACAGCAGCTCATCCAAACTCAAATCATACAGTCAGGAACCGGCTGCATGACGCTGGTCTTTGGGCTAGAATATCCCACAGAGGTCCTGTTTTTATGGACCGGCACCACCAGAACCAGCAGCAGTGGGCGAACCGGCATTGTCAATGAACCGTTGTGAATGACTGGAGAAGGGTTTGGTTTAGTGATGAATCATTCTTTCTACTTAAGTGACAAGATAGACAGAGAAGAGTTTACCGCAGAGTCCATGAGCTACGCCCAGAACTGCGTGGATGAGGCTCCTCCACATGGTGGTGGAGGTGTACTGGTGTGGGGGATGATCAACTTCATGGGAAGAAGTGACCTGGTGCAAACTGATGGATGCCTGAATGCCCAACGATACGTCGCTGAAATTCTTCATCCTCACATCCTTCCACTTCTGGCTGCAGCAGTGCCAATTTTTCAGCAGGATAATGCTCCACCTCATATGGCACAACTCACCACCCAGTTCCTCGCTGACAATAATGTCCAGACCATACCATTCCGTGGCCATCCATGTCATCAAACATGAACGCAAAAGAACACTTATGGGATTAAGTCAAAAGAAAAGTCCGCCAGTGAGACGTGGCGCCAACCAATCTTTGACAGGTGTCTCTTGCACTGCAGGAAGAGTGGGTAGTCATCCCACAACAACAGATCCAATGGCTAATTGGATCCATGTCAAGGAGATGCCGTTCTCTGATACAGGTCAGAGGAGGCCATACACCTTACTGAAATGGAGGCTTCAGTCACAAAGAATAAAAGTCCAAACCAAATTTAATGAACATCATTTCATTGTTAAAGTATTAAAGTTTCCTCATGTCAAGACTGAAACATTAATTCCGTAAAATAAGTTTTGATACAAGTTTGAAATTTGGTGTCCATTACGACTACAGTAGTGTTGCGTTTCTTTTTTTTGAACAGTATAAAAACAGACTGGAATCAATTTAGTCATGTTGACTAAACCATACATGGCATGATAAAACCAAAACCTGATGGAAGAGAAACATTCGAGTAAAACTTGATGAGAAGAAAAAAAAAATGTGCACAAAATGTAAGAAATCTAACAAAATCTCACCTCTTGGCATGAGCACATGTGGGAGAACGTGAACATCTGCCCACTCATTGAGCAAGACAAACCTGGACAATAAGGGAACCACCAGCCTTCTGGCAATGGCTGCCTCTGGCAAGGCACGCAAACGAGGCATCAGACTGCTGAAATATAAAACACAGACAACTGTGACATTGCCAGTCCATGATCTAGCCACATAAACATGATCTGGCTTAAAAAACATTGTCATCATATGCAGTAGTTTGACATCAACACAGTAACAAAAATGGGTTACTACTAATGAGTATCAAATAGTCCACTGTCAAGGTTCATGAACTCACAAAGTTCAGTCACTACAACACAACAAATACAATCTTGTCTAAAACATACCAGAGCCTGATCAACTGAAATTCTATCACCAAGCAAATCTGCCTGTTACAGTCTGTGTAAAAAACTGCCTGATGTCCACTGGCAAATATGGCTGATCATTAACAGTCTGCGTAAAAAAACTGCCTGATGTACACTGGCAAATATGGCTGATCATTAACAGTCTGCGTAAAAAAACTGCCTGATGTTCACTGGCAAATATGGCTGATCATTTACAGTCTGCATAAAAAACTGCCTGATATTCACTGGCAAATATGGCTGATCATTTACAAATGCTAGTATTTTAACACACAACCAAAGATTTTATGCACAACTTTACAACAAAACTCCATAACTGTACAAACATTTGATCTGTGCATTTTTTTTTATGCAAAATTTTACAACTATTTCCCCAAAACTTTAATTACAATTGAATCCATGCACTTTTATGCATAATTTTACAACCATATCCCCATAACTGGCGGCAAATTTCAAGATTAAATTAAAAAACATTGTGAAAAGTAACAAAGTAATTAGGTACGACACAGGCTCTGCCCCATTCGAGTACAACATTGATGTGGAGAATAAATTCCAGTCCCTAATGGTAGTACAAGAAGAGATGACACCAGACAAGCTTGCCCATCAGATCATATCTGCCCAAATTCTGCTACTGAAAGAGCAGCAAAGATTCGAGATTACATTTCAGAAGAAACAATGAAGCCACCTGAAGTGAGATGGAAAATCAAGTCCAAAAAGGATACTGAAAATCAAGTCCAAAAAGGATGCTGAAAATCAAGTCCAAAAAGGATGCTGAAAACCAAGCATTGTATAAGAAACATACCAAGGACATCAGGCAACAAGTTAAACATGACATAAACAAATATATAAGGGATTCTTACAGCAGAATGGAAACTTTGTTAGATGACGATGTTTGTAAAATTATGTTTTCTGAAGCAAAACTATTGAAGAACTTCAAGTTGATCCCTTTGTGTAACTAATGACAAGCAGAGGAATCCACTAACAGAAAACAAAGCCATCTTGAACAGATTTACCAAAGAGATGTACCAAAGAGATGCACCAAGAGGCAAAATGTCCAGAAAATAATGACAGCGAGGTGAGGATAAATGAAGAACCGGAACTCTCTCTGGAGGTCAGAGGCACTGTTAAGCACCTTAAAAAGGTAAAAGCCCCTGGTTGCGATCAAGTAGCAGCTGAAATGATACAAGCAGTAGGAGACAGTAGCACCCACATTTATAACGCTCTGTGCTGTAAGATCTGGAAAAGTGGAGTTGGCCCAAGGACTGGAAGTGCTCAGTTTACATACCTCTGCCCAAAAAGGGTGATCTAAATATGCGTGAGCTATAGCACTATCATGCTTATAAGTCACGGAAACAAGATATTGCTACCAATCATATGGAAAAGGATTGGGGGGGGGGGGGGAATAGAACAAGAAATACATGAAGTGCAGGCGGGTTTCAGACCAGGTAGAGGCACCAAAGATAATATACTAAACATGAGGAACATCATAGAAAAGTGTAGAGAGTTTATTGTGGATCTATATACCTGTTTTGTAGTCTACTCCAAAGTACTGTGTACAACATCAACAGTTATTGTCTATTATGAAGATCATAGGTTTTCTCAGTCATCCGGTACATTGCCAAACTGTAGCAAGACCAGCAAGCAGCAGGGAGAGTAGATGGTGAAACATCGGGCTGATTTGATGTACAAAAGGGAGTAAGACATGGATGTGTTCTATCTCCATACTTATTTAATATCTATGCTGAAAACATCATGAAGAATGTAAGAGATGAACAGGAGACAGCTAAGTTTGACTCTTTCAACATTGGGGGCCACCAGATTCCAGAAATTAGATTCGCCGATGATAATGTCCTTCAATCAAACTGTTCAGAAGACCTGCAACAGTTGATTCTCTCAACCAAAAGACATGGCAAAACTCAGAACCTCTTTTTAAACACCAACAAAACCAAAGTAATGGTAACTAACAAAATGAGAAGCAAGCCCAAAATTACACTGGCCCATTAAGAGCTTGAAAATGTAAATAAATGTGAATATCTAGGTTCAGTCATCACCAGCAATGGTGACTATACAGTGGAAATCAAAAGAAAACTAGCAACTGCATCACAGAAACTAGCACAAATAAAGAGTATGTGGTAAGGTACCAACAAGAAAACAAAGTTATGTTTACTAAGAGCTTACATATTCTCACTGGCAACATACAGATGCGAAACATGGACATTTAATAAATCACTAGAAAAGAGAATAACAGCATTTGAAATGAAATGTTACAGAAGGGCATATCATGGATAGAACGAAAATCAAATAAAGAGATACTGATGGGGTTAGGTGTGGCAGAAAACTGGCTCATAAACAAAAATTAGAAAGCCACATCAAGAGACACAAATGCTTGGAGATGATGATAGTAGAAGAGACACAAATGCTTGGAGATGCTGATAGCACAAGAGACACAAATGCTTGGAGATGATGATAGTAGAAGAGACACAAATGCTTGGAGATGTTGACAGTAGAAGAGACACAAATGCTTGGAGATGTTGATAGTAGAAGAGACACAAATGCTTGGAGATGTTGATAGTAGAAGAGACACAAATGCTTGGAGATGATGATAGTAGAAGAGACACAAATGCTTGGAGATGTTGATAGTAGAAGAGACACAAATGCTTGGAGATGCTGATAGTAGAAGAGACACAAATGCTTGGAGATGCTGATAGCACAAGAGACACAAATGCTTGGAGATGCTGATAAAAGAGGCCATAATCTCTCGAAAAAAAAGAAAAGGGACGACCTCGCCACAGGTGGACTCAGGACATCAGTCTGAATATCAGGACATCAGTCTGAATATCTGGACATCAGTCTGAATATCTGGACATCAGTCTGAACATCAAGACATCAATCTGAACATCAGGACATCAGTCTGAATATCAGGACATCAGTCTGAACATCAAGACATCAATCTGAACATCAGGACATCAGTCTGAACATCAGGACATCAGTCTGAATATCAGGACATCAGTCTGAATATCTGGACATCAGTCTGAATATCTGGACATCAGTCTGAACATCAGGACATAAGTCTGAATATCAGGACATAAGTCTGAATATCAGGACATCAGTCTGAATATCTGGACATCAGTCTGAATATCAGGACATCAGTCTGAACATCAGGACATAAGTCTGAATATCAGGACATCAGTCTGAATATCAGGACATCAGTCTGAATATCAGGACATCAGTCTGAATATCAGGACATCAGTCTGAATATCAGGACATCAGTCTGAATATCAGGACATCAGTCTGAATATCTCATTGTGAGATGCTGGTCAATTTGCTCAAGACTATATTGCATTCAGGGAGACTGTGAGAGGGACAATGTTCTGGAAAGGACATGTCACACGAATGAATGAACTTTATAACTTGATAAACATTTATCTGCACATGTTTATGCATAATTTTACAACTATATCCCTACAAACACTTGATGTGCACATTTTTATACATAATTTCACAACTATTTCCCCAAAACTTCACATACAATTTGTCCATGCATACTTTTACAACTATATCCCTACAAACATAGGTGATCACAAAAAGAAGATGGACATATGTAGGCTGTATGATGAGAAGATATAATCAGAGAATACCAAAACCAGCTATCAAGTGGAGCACAACAGGAAGAAGAAAAACAGCTCGACCGCGTGAAACTCTAAAGAGGACATTGGTAAGAGAAGCCAGTTTAGTGGGCAAAACATCTCTTGATGAAGTTGAAAGACTCGCTGAGAACAGGAAAACTTGGCAAACAACTATGCCAGCATTATGTGGCGTTTAACGGCACGGGAAAGATGTAAGAATGTAAGAAAAGAACATTTGATCCACATTTTTATACAGTTATAAATATTTTTCATCCCTTTTAAAATATTAAATCTCCCACATATAGACTATGATCAGGTTTTATGTTGTCAGATTCTACTTTTCTGTAGCTCCACTACCCTAACAAAATATTTAGTTCCTTTTAGTTTAGTTCTTTTAATCTAAATGACATTTTAGATTAAAAAAGGAATGGAAAAACTAATTATGTCAGTCTGTAAGAACAGGAAAAAGCAAAGCCTCTATCTTAAGGCGAAGAAAACTAAATTGATGACAAATGACAAAACAAACAAGGCAGCTGAAATGTGTATCTTCTTATATTTTATCTTATATCCTTCCCGTGCTGTTAAACATCACATAGGGCTCGCAAGGCAGTTAGTCAATTTTTCCTGTCCTCGGCGAGGCTTTCAACCTCAACGAGGAATTTTATGCCTATTAATTTGGCTTCTCTTAACAATTTCCTCTTCAGAGTTTCAAGTGGTCTGTCTCTTTTTCTTTGGCCTGTTGTGAAATACGTATCAATGAGGAAAAATTGGAAGAAGTGGAGAGTTTTGAATATCTTGGATCACTACTAATAAAGGAGATACAACGAGGGAAATTAAAAGGAGGACATCCATCGAAGATGTGGAGAGTTTCGAATATCTTTGATCACTACTAACTAATAATGGAGATACAATGAGGGAAATTAAAAGGAGGACATCTATCACTGTGTTGTTGTTCCGCTCTCTACAGAAGAGAGTTTCCTGAATACAGAGCATAGTGATGGCATTGACAATTGGGAAAGACCAATAGACAGTCAGGAAAGACTGATGGACACTGGGAAGGAGCAGAATCCTCACTGGGAAAGCGTCCCTGAACTGGGCTGTCTGGGTCAGCAACCCTGTCAGCCTTCATACTATCAACCCTGTCAGCCGTCATACTATCAACCCTGTCAGCCGTCATACTATCAACCCTGTCAGCCATCATACTATCAACCCTGTCAGCCGTCATACTATCAACCCTGTCAGCCATCATACTATTGCTACAAAGTCCAAAAAGAAGAAATGCCCCCAGGATTCAGTGAAGGGGGGGGGGGGGTATACGGAGCCACAGGTGGTTATATGGAAATGACCATGTTCACCCCAATTAATTCAAGTTCAGAACAGCGGATGGAGTATCCATGCATCTGTGGCAGGAAATTTAACACTCAACGTGGCATGAAGATACACAGAACAAAGAAGGGATGCGGTGGTTCCTTGCTGTCCAATACTCAACAGTGCACTGTGACGCCAGTCTCAGATAAGACATTAGAAGATCTCTGTCAGGATATAATCCACAGCACAGAGAATATTCAGGTTGAGTCAGGCAGCAGGGAGGCAATGCAGCCCTCCGACAAGACAAGATTAACTTCCCACCAGCAAGTACCAAAAGCATATGGGAAAGTCTGGACAAAGGACTACGCAAAGAACTGGACAAACAGCTGAGAGGGAAAAACCTTGAGAAAAAACTGGAAGAATTTGGTAACATCACATATCTTCACTGCCACAAAGAGTTTGGAACCAAACAGGCAAAAAGAGAAAAAGTAACACCAAGAAAGTCCAGAAGACAGAGGAAAATAGAAGCAATAAGACAGCAGAAGAACCATGCCCAGAAAATGTTCAAGAAGGCACATTAATCAGAAAAGGAAGGACTAAGACAGGTTTGGCAGCATCTAAAATCCCAGCACAATGCCCTTTGCAGAGCTGAAAGACTATGTAAAAGGAAGAGAGAAACCAGATACGGAAGAGAGAAGTTCTACAGAGATCCCTTCAGCTTTGCCAAGCAGTTATTTAAACAGCAAAAATCAGGTACACTGAAAGCAGGTAAGGAGGTGCTCGAGGAACATCTGAGCAAGACATACTCTAATAAAAATCAGCATACGCCTCTCGAGCAGATGAAAGGTCTAGTGTGGCCCTGTGCACCAGGCAGCAAATTCAAATGCAGCCCACCAACCTTACAAGTAGAGAGCGTTGTAAGAAAAGCTAAAGGAAAGTCAGCACCTGTCCGAATGGTGTCCCTTACATACTATACAAAAGATGCCCTGAAGTTCTAAAGAAGCTCCATAAACTGCTACGAACGGCATGGACCTTTCTCTAACACATTCTGACCAAAGACTAACTTTCTCAGCCCATGCATACCTCCCGCTCAACTCAACCACGTGACTTCGAATTTTCTCGAACCACGTGCTTGGCACACAGTGATGAGTTGTGGTCTACCAAACCACAACTACAGAGCTATACACAATACACTGTGTACAAAATTGTTATTCTGTTACAAGCCTTATCATATGGTGTCGCATGAGCTTCAAGCCAAAAAAGTCAAGAAGCCTGTCACTCAGAAAGGGGAAAGTGACAGAAAGCTCGTGCACGGTGACAAATCAAATAATCCCAACTTTAGGGGAAGAGCCAGTGAAGAGCTTTGGCAGAGTATATGATGCATCCATGAAAGACTCAAACATGGTGAAGCAGGTCATAGAAATGGCACAGAATGGACTGAACATCATAGACAAAGGCAGGCTACTGGGGAAGTTCAAAATATGGTGCCTCCAGTTCATGCTGATTCCAAAATTGATGTGGCCACTATTCATTTGCGAAGTAAGTAACAGCACAGTAGAAGCAGTCGAAAGAAAGATAAATAAATCCATAAGAAAGTGGCTGGGTGTACCACCGTGATTAACTGATGTAGCACTGTACTGCAAGAAGAGCAAACTGCAGCTACCATTCAAATCTGTGGTCGAAGAATACAAGACAGGAAAGACAAGGCTTGCAATGATGCTACAAGAATATACAGATCCAGTGGTACGAGAAGTGCAGCCAACACTTAAAACTAGACAAAAATGGAAAGTAAGTGAGGAGGTGACCGGAGCCAAGGAAACACAGGAGCTGAAAGAAGTAATAGGATACAGCCAGACCAACAAAAGGGGATTCGGTCATGGTGAAATCAAATGGTGGTCAAAGGCCTCCTGTAAGGAAAGAAGGGATATGATCATCAGCGAAGTAAGGAATTCAGAGGATGACAAGCGGGTCCAGAAGGCAGTCTAACAGGTACAGCAAGGTCAACTGACAACATGGGAGGAAGTCCTGCAGAGATCACTAACATGGGAGGAAGTCCTGCAGAGATCACTAACATGGGAGGAAGTCCTTCAGAGATCACTAACATGGGAGGAAGTCCTGCAGAGATCACTAACATGGGAGGAAATCCTGCAGAGATCACTAACATGGGAGGAAGTCCTGCAGAGATCACTAACATGGGAGGAAGTCCTGCAGAGATCACTAACATGGGAGGAAATCCTGCAGAGATCACTAACATGGGAGGAAGTTCTGCAGAGATCACTAACATGGGAGGGAGTCCTGCAGAGATCACTAACATGGAAGGAAGTCCTGTAGAGATCACTAACATGGGAGGAAGTTCTGCAGAGATCACTAACATGGGAGGAAGTCCTGCAGAGATCACTAACATGGGAGGAAGTCCTGCAGAGATCACTAACATGGGAGGAAGTCCTGCAGAGATCATTAACATGGGAGGAAGTCCTGCAGAGATCACTAACATGGGAGGAAGTCCTGCAGAGATCACTAACATGGGAGGAAGTCCTGCAGAGATCACTAACATGGGAGGAAATCCTGCAGAGATCACTAACATGGGAGGAAATCCTGCAGAGATCACTAACATGGGAGGAAGTCCTGCAGAGATCACTAACATGGGAGGAAGTCCTTCAGAGATCACTAACATGGGAGGAAGTCCTGCAGAGATCACTAACATGGGAGGAAGTCCTGCAGAGATCACTAACATGGGAGGAAGTCCTGCAGAGATCACTAACATGGGAGGAAGTCCTGCAGAGATCACTAACATGGGAGGAAGTCCTGCAGAGATCACTAACATGGGAGGAAATCCTGCAGAGATCACTAACATGGGAGGAAGTCCTGCAGAGATCACTAACATGGGAGGAAGTCCTTCAGAGATCACTAACATGGGAGGAAGTCCTGCAGAGATCACTAACATGGGAGGAAGTCCTGCAGAGATCACTAACATGGGAGGAAGTCCTGCAGAGATGACTAACATGGGAGGAAGTCCTGCAGAGATCACTAACATGGGAGGAAGTTCTGCAGAGATCACTAACATGGGAGGAAGTCCTGCAGAGATCACTAACATGGGAGGAAGTCCTGCAGAGATCACTAACATGGGAGGAAGTCCTGCAGAGATCACTAACATGGGAGGAAGTCCTGCAGAGATCACTAACATGGGAGGAAGTCCTGCAGAGATCACTAACATGGGAGGAAGTCCTGCAGAGATCACTAACATGGGAGGAAGTCCTGCAGAGATGACTAACATGGGAGGAAGTCCTGCAGAGATCACTAACATGGGAGGAATTCCTGCAGAGATCACTAACATGGAATGACATCTGGAAAATGGCACCCTTGAGACTCAGCTTCATCATCAGAGCTACTTATGATCTTCTGCCTACAGGCTCAACCTATACAAATGGGGTGTATCAGAAGACACAAAGTGCCCTCTCTGCAATGAAAGGCAAACATTGGAACATGTGCTGTCAGCATGTAGAGTGTCATTAGGTCAAGGACGCTACACCCGGCAGCACAACAGAGCGCTGCAGGAACTAGCAACCATTGTAGACACGGCAAAAGATAAAGCAAATAACAGCAAAAGAGTTGAGG
This sequence comes from Achatina immaculata, assembly GCA_009760885.1. NCBI lineage: Eukaryota > Metazoa > Mollusca > Gastropoda > Stylommatophora > Achatinidae > Lissachatina > Lissachatina immaculata. Next base: position 33,330,000 of record CM019695.1, read on the forward strand.
CCCCACTCAAATACTTCATAGGCACTGGTATGACATCGAATATTGAAATCAGGGACATCCCCTTACCATTACTGCTAGATGGTGGAAATGACTGGGATGTGGTAGCGGACCTACCAGGAAGAAGAGAATACCCGACTGCCATGCGACCGGACATTGTAGTGTACTCCATAGAAAAACAGGAACTAATAATGATCGAGCTTACGGTTCTGTACGAAACAAGAATAGAGGAGCAGCATCTGTTCAAATGTGAGAAGTACAATGATCTGGTCAAGCAACTGAGGCAGGGGGCAGAGTCAGGGAAAAAGTGATAGCTGTAGAAGTGGGAGCGAGAGGATTCGTAGCAACATCAGCATACGACCTATGTAAGCAACTGGGCATAAAGGGACAAGCAAGAACATCTTCTGATGAAAAACACTAGGCACACACCCACTATGTTAAGCTTTGTCTTCAGATCATTATACATCTAACTCTGGCTTCATATGTTTAGCTCTAGCTCTGAATTGTCTGTTTAGATCTTGTATCAAATGTACCTATAAATGTAAACAGTTTATAACAATGCACCAATTACATTTTTTTTTTCAAATCCTTGGGGATGGTTTATATGAGTTTAACACTGACATAGTCATCTATCTGTATCATATGAGTTTAACACTGACATGGTTATCTATCTGATGATCATGTTGTTGTTCCGCTCTCTACAGTAAAGAGTTTCCTGCATACTCTCCAGAAAGTAAAACAACTAAAGAATCTGTGGAGATGAACAGACAGAACTATAAAAAATAAGATTCCTGTCGCAATATATGCCTGTGAGACCTGGACACTTAACAAAACAGCTGAGAAGCATATAAATGCGTTTGAACGTAAATGCTACAGAAGAGTTCTTCAAATATCATGGACAAAAAAAGAACAAATATATCCATACTACAAGAACTTAATATTGAAGAAGACTGGCTAGTAAAGAAGATTAAACAAAGAAAACTTAAATATTTTGGACATATTAAACGTCATGATAATCTAGAGAAGACCATCTTGGAAGGGAGAGAAGACCAAGGCAAAGATGGCTGCAAGACATCGTTGATGATCTGCAAATGGATGCATCAGCAGCAGGCCATATTGCTCACAAATGAGAGGCCTACAGGAGTGCTGTTAGGAAGGCAAAGGTTCCACAAGGGACATGCTAATGAATGAATGAAGCTTTAGGTATTTTATCTGAAGTACAAAATATGTGTGGACTATATTTTATCTAAAGTATAGAAGATCTGTGGACTATATTTTATCTGAAGTACAGAAAATCTGTGGACTATATTTTATCTGAAGTATAGAAGATCTGTAGACTATATTTTATCTGAAGTACAGAAAATCTGTGGACTATATTTTATCTGAAGTAGAAAATATGTGTGGACTATATTTTATCTGAAGTATAGAAGATCTGTGGACTATATTTTATCTGAAGTACAGAAGATCTGTGGACTAAACTTTATCTGAAGTACAGAAAATCTGTGGGCTATATTTTATCTGAAGTATAGAACATCTGTGGACTATATTTTATCTGAAGTACAGAAACTCTGTGGACTATATTTTATCTGAAGTATAGAAGATCTGTAGACTATATTTTATCTGAAGTACAGAAAATCTGAGGGCTATATTTTATCTTAAGTACAGAAAATCTGTGGGTTATATTTTATCTGAAGTACAGAAAATCTGTGGGTTACATTTTATCTGAAGTACAGAAAATCCACTTTATCTGAAGTACAGAAAATCTGTAGGTTATATTTTATCAAGCTACAAATCAAAAAAGATTTGTGGCCTATCTCTAGCAAGTAAAAAAAAAATGCTTTCTCAAAATAAAATCTCAAAGTAATGTGATCAGCTCAGTCACCTGGTCACGGGATTACACTACTCTTAATTTGCATAACACGAGCCAGGAAAACAACTCCTAGTCTGGCCACACACTTAATTCTCCCTAATGTAACTTTTCACACAATGAAATCACATCCCACCATTGAATGAACATGACCTTGTGAGTTGTGACCCCCATAACTGCACTGGCATAGTCCAAAGAAAACTGTCTACCTTACCCCTCCTTTCTCATAAAACTCCTGGCTAAACATCACCCAAATATTATACCAGCATGACCTGGCCACATAAACATGATTTGACTTTTAAAAAATGACCTGGCCACATAAACATGGTTTATCTTAAAAACATGACAACTCAAAGTGCTCTCTGAAAAACTAGGCACACACCCACTATGTTAAGCTTTGTCTTCAGATCATTATACATCTAACTCTGGCTTCATATGTTTAGCTCTAGCTCTGAATTGTCTGTTTAGATCTTGTATCAAATGTACCTATAAATGTAAATAGTTTATAACAATGCACCAATTATATTTTTTTTTTAAATCCTTGGGGATGGTTTATATGAGTTTAACACTGACATAGTCATCTATCTGTATCATATGAGTTTAACACTGACATGGTCATCTATCTGTTTATGTATCATATGAGTTTAACACTGACATGGTCATCTATCTGTCTGTGTATCATATGAGTTTAACACTGACATGGTTATCTATCTATGTATCATATGAGTTTAACACTGACATGGTCATCTATCTGTTCATGTATCATATGAGTTTAACATTGATATGGTCATCTATCTGTTTATGTATCATATGAGCTTAGCACTGACATGGTCATCTTTATGTTTGGGTATTATGTCAGTTAAACACTGACATGGCCATCTATCTGTGTGTATCATATGAGTTTAACACTGATATGGCTATATATATGTTTGTTTATTATATGAGTTTAGCACTGACATGGTTATCTATGTTTGTGTATCGTATGAGTTTAACACTGACATGGTTATATGTATGTTTATCATATGAGTTTAGCACTGACATGGTCATCTATATGTTTGTGTATCATATGAGTTTAACACTGATTCCAATGAAAAACTGACTGACACTTACAACACATGACACAAATTGTTTAATATATTTACCTAAAAAACTCCTTCTTTTCATAATCACTCTTTGCTGTGACATGTCGGAGAAACTGCAGAATCTCTATCAAATCACATCTGGTCAAACAAAGTGAAGACATCAAAATCACGTTTGATCAAACAAAGTGAAGACATCAAAATCACGTATGGTCAAGCAAAGTGAAGACATCAAAATCATGTCTGGTCAAGCAAAGTGAAGACATTTTCTGACACACAAAATGAAGCATGATAGGATATAATGAGGCAGAGAAACAATAACACACAGACAGGCAGAGAGAGAGTAAGACACAGATAGGGAGAGAGAGAGTAAGATACAGATAGGCAGAGAGAGAGTAAGATACAGACAGTCAGAGAAAGAGTGACTGAAATAAAACAGAAAGATGCACAGAGATTGAGGCAGAGAGTGTAAATTAGATGGGGAGAGAAAATGAGGCAGAGAGAGAGAAATAATGACAGAGAAATGGGATAGAAACAGAGAGAATAAAGCAGTGAGAGATTAACTGATTGATTAATTGATCTTTATTTTCAAAGGGTTAAGAATTGGGCTTTTATCATACAACTTTCACTCTGTACCAAACATTCTACAAATATGCTGCACATATAATAAACATAAATAACATTGAAACGCTGAGAAACACAAAATAAAATAAAACATAATACAGTATTTTTTTACAGATACAGATGTTTCACTCTTATCCATGCACTCTGGACATACGTAAAAATGACTATCTAGCAAACAATAACCTCAGCACTATTCAGAATAAATAATTAAATGAATTGAATTCAGTGCCTGTAAGAACAGTCTTCTTCTTCATATGCACACTGTTGATGACACGTGGTACTCTGATTTTTGCTATGTGCCTTTTGGCCAGGTACCTCTGACTTCAGCACCTTTCCTTGGTAGGGCAGACTGTGGTCTTGCTCGGATTGCCATATGATGACTCGCATGTGAATATCTCATGAAGAGCGAGGATAATTTTGGGAAAGGTGATCATTTTCGTTTCCCAGACTACCGAGCAGGTAACGCAGCGGGGGCGGTTACATTTTCTGGTGCCAACATATGTAAGGCTCTGCTTCAAGTGGCTGTGGACGAGAATGTCCTTAAGGTTTGGCTCACATTTGTATGCCAACAGGGGTGGATCAGAGAAAATGTTGCGAGTGTCAGGGTCGAGCTGAATTATTGGCAGATGATGATAAAGAATTTTCTTAACTATCTGACCATGCGGTTGGAAAGGCAGTGCTAACTTAACTCTGTCAGATGTAATAACAGGCTTTTTCCTGAATACTTCTTTGCAGCTCACTAATTGGATACAGTTGAAGGCTTCACAAAGGACCTTTTCTGGATAGTGGCGATGACGGAAAAATTCTAATAACTTGTTGGACTCATCTATAAAGTCCAAATTATCCTGACATATGCGATGAAGACGGAGGAGTTGGGAGTATGGGATGGAGTTCTTACAGGCTTCAGGATGGGAAGAGGTGTAAAGCAAGTAGGTGTGGCTGTTGGTGGGCTTGTAAAATACAGAGGTGACAAGCCTGTTTGTGCCAATAGAAATTTTAATGTGTAAAAAGTTGACAGACTTGTCAGAAATTTCATATGTGAATTTTATGTTATTATTGAGTGAATTGGCGAATTCAATAAATTTTTTTAGGTCTTCCTGTGACATACTGGTGACTCCAATGCCATCATCAATGTACCTTTTATAGAATTCTGGAAGTCTACCAGTGTAGGTTTCCCATAATTTGACTTCTAGAAAGCCCATAAATAGACATGCATAACTGAGACCCATTTTCATGCCCATGGCAACACCACTGATCTGCTCAAAGTATTTGCTTGAATTCGAAAGAATTTACATTTAGTACTAGCCGTGTAAGTCTGATTATGGTGCCAGTGCTAGTGGTGGGGTGAGGGTCTTTGTCAAGAAAATAGAGGAGTGCTAAGAGTACATCCTCATGATGGATAGAGGTATATGGGGATCAGATATCAAGGAGAAAGATGTCATAGGTGTGTTGTTGAGAGAGTGTGATCATATCAAAAGTTGTTAAGGCGTGATTGGTATCTTTCAAAAAAGAGAGTAGTTTATGTACTAGCGGCTGGAAAATGCTGTCCAAAAAGTCAGAAATGTGCTCAGTGGGGCATGAGCATGCTGATACAATAGGACATCCAGGATGACCGGGTTTGTGGATTTTAGGAAGAAGATAGAAGGTATGGTTGCCTAAACAGCTGTCCTTAGTGTGAAGTGAAACAGTTTGAGGTGGGAGGCCACTTTCTGTAATCAGGTCTTTAATGGCTGCTTCCACTGTATCATTATTTGAATGGGTAGCATCGTTTTTACATGGGGCATAGAATTTTGTATTGCTGAGGTGGGACATTCCTTCCGCAATATATACATTTTTTTTTTCCAAACTATGAGATTCAATGTTTTATCTGCTGGTTTTATTATAATGTCATCTCCATGTTGGAGTTTGGACAGTGCCTTGGACTCTCCCTTCTTTAGGCTGAAATGTCTAAGTGTTGGATGCTGGAGGTTCTGAATGTCACGCCACGTCGTATCAATGTACAGATCTAAAGCTTAGGAAACCCCAGGGGAAGGTGTCCAGCGATATTTATGGTGGTCATAACGAGAGAATGGGTCATTGAGGTTTTGTGTGAGTTGGTTAGATTTTCTGTTAGCAAAGTAATATTTAAGTCGTAGTCGATGGTGGAAATGTTTAACATCGCGGAGTAAAATATAGCGATCACACTTAGGACAGGCAGGAATAAATTTACGGTCTTTGCCAAGGACTTCTTTCTCATCATCAGAAAGAGGCAAGTCGGGGGGGGGGGATACAGACTATATTAGAGGTTAGAGGAGGAGGAGAGGGAGTATCATCTACGGGTGGGGGTGTGAGAACTTGAAGGTGCTGTGTAATCTGGGAAGGTTGGTCAGAAGGTGTTAAAGAAGTCTGACGGTCAAGTGAGATAGAAGCCTGTTGGTCAGATGTGGCAGAAGAAAGGGCCCGACTGGAGGGTGGATCACCTCTAGAAGCAGAAGAGACCGGCTGTGGTGTTGTAATTATTATACACTAATTATTGTGTGTAATATAGTAATGCTTTTGATGTTGATTTGTCCAAGTAAAAAGCCATTCCATTCTTTCCTCCTAATTCTCCACCAGAGTATATAATATTATCACTTGAAGTGTCCTGATCCTTTCCATCAATGTTTGCAGATTCCCAAAATGTGTATCCCCATTCTTTTCATCTCATCTCATTTTAACTAACAAACACAAATATTTTAATCCACCTGGACCAAAAATTAAAATCAGTTTCGGTAAGCAAACTATATGAACTAACCTATATTAAAGTTGTAATTCATATACACCAATGCTTACACTCATTTCCAGCAGGTGAACTACTGAACTAAACTAGATCATTAATTTCATATTTTAACTCACCCAGATCAATGTTTGAACTCATTTAGACTAAAATTTCAATTTACATAGATCACTATTTGAAATGACTGACTGACCTGTGGAGTCATCACTGCAGTCAGAACATCTCCCCATCTGCTCTATTGCCATTTTCAGTAACCAATGTAAGATGTGAGTACTGATTGTTTCTAGTGCACATTGACTGTGAGTTGATCACAGAGGGAGTCTGTTCTATTCTTCCCTGGCCATGCTTCACCCCCAGCTCCTTCATGTTGCTGAGCTGTGGGTTATTATCCCATGTTAGCTCTTCATGTTGCTGAGCTGTGGGTTATTATCCCATGTTAGCTCCTTCATGTTGCTGAGCTGTGGGTTATTATCCCATGTTAGCTCTTCATGTTGCTGAGCTGTGGGTTATTATCCCATGTTAGCTCTTCATGTTGCTGAGCTGTGGGTTATTATCCCATTTTAGCTCTTCATGTTGCTGAGCTGTGGGTTATTATCCCATGTTAGCTCTTCATGTTGCTGAGCTGTGGGTTATTATCCCATGTTAGCTCTTCATGTTGCTGAGCTGTGGGTTATTATCCCATTTTAGCTCTTCATCCCTACAAAATCTGTTTATAAAAGCCTTTGAGACATCCAGCTTGCCCAGTCTCAGGACATCTTGTGTGGAGTACCTTTCCAAATTGTGCTCATTACTATCAAGTCCTGCATGCCTGGGACAGCAGATCAATGTGAAGCCTGGTCCACTCCCAGCAAAGCATGCCACTGTCTATCTTATGGAGCACGCCTGAATGTGCACTGATTCTGACTAACACATGAACAGCTTTTGGGTATATGTATATATATAAAACTATATGTGTGCACACACAAAACCACTAGTTCTTTATACTCAGATAAACTGACTATTTAAAACAAAAGTAGAACAACTTTATTAATTAAATAGAACACAGTTGTAATACTTTTGTTTGCACACAAAAACATACAGGACAAAGAAATAGAAAAAGAAGAGAAAAATAGATCCACATGAATGATATATAACAAATAAAAAGAAAAAAAGGAAGGAGTTAGTTGTGACTTGTCTGAGAGTGTATCTGGTGAAGTATTGTGAATGTTTCAATGAAGAGCTGTGAGGTGTGGTACCAGCCTGACTGGCTGGCAGTCAAGCAGGGGCAAGTACAGAGGGATGCAACGGTTGTCAGGTAAGAGAGAGAGGGATGCAACGGTTGTCAGGTAAGAGAGAGAGGGATGCAACGGTTGTCAGGTAAGAGAGAGAGGGATGCAACGGTTGTCAGGTAAGAGAGAGAGGGATGCAACGGTTGTCAGGTAAGAGAGAGAGGGATGCAACGGTTGTCAGGTAAGAGAGAGAGGGATGCAACGGTTGTCAAGTAAGAGAGAGAGGGATGCAACAGTTGTCAAGTAAGAGAGAGAGGGATGCAATGGTTGTCAAGTAAGAGAGAGAGGGATGCAACGGTTGTCAAGTAAGAGAGAGAGGGATGCAACGGTTGTCAAGTAAGAAAAAGTGGATGGAACAGATGAATGTAGTTGGAGTATTGGATTTGTCTGTAGTTGGGGTATAGGATTTATGTTTAGGTACATAAACTACATTTCAACTAGCCAAGTGTTTGTATCAGAGCTGGCTTCAATTTCCATGCTGCAAGTTAAACTGTCATATGCAGCCACTCTTTCCTCAACTGTTTGTATCAGTACATCCTCATGCTGCAAGTTAAACTGTGATATGCAGCCACTCTTTCCTCAACTGTTTGTATCAGTACATCCTCATGCTGCAAGTTAAACTGTCATATGCTGCCACTCTTTCCTCAACTGTTTGTATCAGTACATCCTCATGCTGCAAGTTAAACTGTCATATGCAACCACTCTTTCCTCAACTGTTTGTATCAGTACATCCTCATGCTGCAAGTTAAACTGTCATATGCAGCCACTCTTTCCTCAACTGTTTGTATCAGTACATCCTCATGCTGCAAGTTAAACTGTGCCCGGTTGAATGACAACTTTGGTGAGTTCTCACTTGTCACAGTCACCCACTCTTCTCCTATCATGTCATTCATGTCACATGTCATCTGTAAGGTTTCCTCTGCCTCAGTGATCCAAGACACACTTGACATGCTTCCCTGAATGCCAGAAGGGAAGATTTGTCCTACAAGCAACAATGAGACAGGTTTTCACTTGAGCCTGATTGTGTTGTGTTCTCAAGTTGGAAGTCATGACCAATGTTCATTATTTGAACTCTCTTAATGTTTGAGTATGCAGGTCAACATCCAAACTCTCCTGGATTAATGTTTGAGTATGCAGGTCAACATCCAAACTCTCCTAGATTAATGTTTGAGTATGCAGGTCAACATCCAAACTCTCCTAGATTAATGTTTGAGTATGCAGGTCAACATCCAAACTCTCCTAGATTAATGTTTGAGTATGCAGGTCAACATCCAAACTCTCCTGGATTAATGTTTGAGTATGCAGGTCAACATCCAAACTCTCCTAGATTAATGTTTGAGTATGCAGGTCAACATCCAAACTCTCCTAGATTAATGTTCAAGTATGTAGGTCAACATCTGAACTCTCCTAGATTAATGTTCAAGTATGCAGGTCAACATCCAAACTCTCCTAGATTAATGTTCAAGTATGCAGATCAACATCCAAACTCTCCTAGATTAATGTTCAAGTATGTAGGTCAACATTTGAACTCCCCTAGATTAATGTTTGAATATGTAGGTCAACATTTGAACTCCCCTAGATTAATGTTTGAATATGTAGGTCAACATTTGAACTCCCCTAGATTAATGTTTGAATATGTAGGTCAACATTTTAACTCTCCTAGATTAATGTTTGAATGTGTAGGTCAACATTTGAACTCTCCTAGATTAATGTTTGAATATGTAGGTCAACATTTTAACTCCCCTAGATTAATGTTTGAATATGTAGGTCAACATTTGAACTCTCCTAGATTAATGTTTGAGTATGTAGGTCAACATTTGAACTCTCCTAGATCAATGTTTGAGTATGTAGGTCAACATTTGAACTCCCCTAGATTAATGTTTGAATATGTAGGTCAACATTTTAACTCCCCTAGATTAATGTTTGAATATGTAGGTCAACATTTGAACTCTCCTAGATTAATGTTTGAATGTGTAGGTCAACATCTGAACTCCCCTAGATTAATGTTTGAGTATGTAGGTCAACATTTGAACTCTCCTAGATTAATGTTTGAGTATGTAGGTCAACATTTGAACTCCCCTAGATTAATGCTTGAGTTAGTATGTAGGTCAACATTGAATGTGCCAAGAATCAAAATGAAACAAAGAGCCTTCTCTTAAAAATGAAGCTGAACACTGGCTTTTTTTTTCTGTACATGTCCCTGCCTAAATACAGGCAAGAGTGTAGGAAATTACATGCCTACCTAAATATAGACAAGGATGTAGGAAATGTGCTTACACATAATTACATGCCTATCTAAATACAGACAAGGATGTAGGAATTTACATGCCGACCTATACAGACAAGGTTGTAGGAAATTACATGCCTATCTAAATATAGACAAGGTTGTAGGAAATTACATGCCTATCTAAATACAGACAAGGATGTAGGAATTTACATGCCGACCTATACAGACAAGGTTGTAGGAAATTACATGCCTATCTAAATATAGACAAGGTTGTAGGAATTTACATGCCTATCTAAATACAGACAAGGATGTAGGAAATTACATGCCTATCTAAATACAGACAAGGATGTAGGAAATTACATGCCTATCTAAATATAGACAAGGTTGTAGGAAATTACATGCCTATCTAAATACAGACAAGGATGTAGGAATTTACATGCCGACCTATACAGACAAGGTTGTAGGAAATTACATGCCTATCTAAATACAGACAAGGATGTAGGAATTTACATGCCGACCTATACAGACAAGGTTGTAGGAAATTACATGCCTATCTAAATACAGACAAGGATGTAGGAATTTACATGCCGACCTATACAGACAAGGTTGTAGAAATTACATGCCTATCTAAATACAGACAAGGATGTAGGAATTTACATGCCTACCTATACAGACAAGGTTGTAGGAAATTACATGCCTATCTAAATACAGACAGAGGTGTAAGAAATGTGCTTACATGCCTACCTAAACACAGATAAAGATGTAAGAAATGTGCTTACACATAATTACATGCCTACCTAAATACAGACAAACTGAGTAAAGTGGAAACCTGAGGTCGAGATACAGGATCTGAACTTAAACAAACTCGCAGCTGTTGTTCCAGCAACTGTGCACAATTATCTGTGGGAACAGATGAGAGAGTGCAAGTAACAAAGAGATCTGACAAATATACTACTACTGGACAAAAGTTAAGGGCAGGTTTTTTCAAATCTTACAAAAACAAAATCAACTGACTAACAAACAAGCCATTAGTACCAAAGAAAACAGCATTTAAAACTGAACAAATTCAATCATTTCATTGGCAAATCGGAATAGGGATACATCAAGCTGGTGAAATCACTCACCCCTCGTCCAAAAATTCACAAGAGTGGTCTTAAAACAACAAACATGTCAGTATCGTGTATGGCCACCATTTGCTGCCAGATATTCGATGCACCGTTGCCTCGTCAAGTTAACCTTCCACTCTTGTTGAAGGAAAAGGGTCAGCTGGGTAACATCAACAGGTGGGGGATGATTTATCGAAACCTGTCTGCCTAGGACATCCAAGCTGGCCAATCAATTATAATGATCCTTTGCTGTTGAAGAAAATCTTCTACGACACGACCCCTATGTGGTCTTGTGTTATTGCCTTGCAGGATTGCCCCTGCATCCATGGACTGCAAGGTAGGCTGGACAATAGGTTGCAGAATTTCATTCAGGTATCAATGGGTGGTTAGGGTGGCATGAATGACATTGAGGGGAGTCTTGCCGTGCCTGCTGATGCCACCCCAGATCATGACTGATACCCCTCTGTAACAATCCACCTCACGGATAGTGGCATCATGGAACCGTTCCCCTGGCCTCCTCCAAACACAGAATCTGCCATCAGTGAAGGACATACTGGAGCGGGATTCACCTGTCAAAAGAATTTCACCCCACTAGTACTTCATCCAACGAATGTGCTGCTGGCACTAGGCAACTCTAGCTCTGCGGTGAGCTGGATTAAGAGGTATTTTTATTGCTGGTCATTGTGAAGCAAGGTCAGATTCTCTTAAATGCCTGCAAATTGTTCTGCCACTAACACTGACGTTTGCTGTACTCATTAGCTGGTTTATGAGAGTGGAAGACGTTACTGTCTGGTTGCAAAGTGTTAACAGCTGCAGGTATCTGTCATTTTGTCTACACGTGCAACGAGGTTGGCCTGAACAGTCTTCTACTCCTCCATTTGCGCGAAATTGCTCTAAATGCCTTTGGATGGTAGAATGGGACATCCCTGAATGCTGTGCAACTTCACGGCCAGATAAACCGCTTTCAACCAAGGCTATGACCCGATGACGCTTAAAGGCGCTAAAACACCTTCACGGTGGCATGGTGTTTTTCAAATGAAAAAATACCCCTAAACCGCTTTAATAAAAATGATTGGAAGGTAAAAGTCTTCACTAAGGATGCCTCTTGCATGTACAGCACAAATCAACACGGTTTAATTACCAGCTGGGTCACGCTGACACTTTTAAAAAATGCCCCAACATTTTGTCTAGGATGATGCTACCGCACGTGATTTTTACACTTGTTGTGATGAACAGTTGGTGTTGTTTATGCCCCAGCAGCATAGAGGACTGCATGAGAATGCAATTTAATCAAGATTCTACAATAAATTTATTTACAGTTTTAGTACAGCAATAACCTAGAAAGACACAAGCTTGGGGCAAAAGCTTTGGAGCTCCTATCATGATCTGGACAAGACTGCGGGCTTTGCCATGTCAACAGGGATCAAGATCTGAAGTGACCAACAACCTCGAACGCAGAAGAAGAAATACAGCAATCAAAATAAACATATGCTTGAAATTAATGACCGGCCCTTAACTTTTGTCCAGTAGTACATACTTTCACCTTCACCCTACTGTTAAATTCACACAAATTATACAGTATATTTAGTTTTCAGCTGTTAAATAACACACAGGATGTGAATTTTTGAAGATCAGTCACACAATTCAGTAAACAACATACACCAGTTTCAATATATAATACTAGATATATGACTATACACACAGTTTTGATGTATAACACTAGATATATGACTATACACACAGTTTTGATGTATAACACTAGATATATGGCTATGCCCTAAGACAAGACAAATGTTACTGGACATTCCCCAGTTAGGTCTCAATCAGAAAGACGGGCTAAAACAGGTGCTAGACAGTTTTTTCTGACATATTGTGGTAAGAAAACTTCTGACATTGTTTCTGACCATGATTTTGACCAGCGATCTGACAATGGTTCTGACAGTTCGTCTGACAATGTCTCAGACAATGGTTCTGATAGTTCGTCTGACAATGTCTCTCAGACAATGGTTCTGATAGTTCGTCTGACAATGTCTCAGACAATGGTTCTGATAGTTCGTCTGACAATGTCTCAGACAATGGTTCTGATAGTTCGTCTGACAATGTCTCAGACAATGGTTCTGATAGTTCGTCTGACAATGTCTCAGACCGTGAATCTGACCATGTTTCTGACCATGAAAATGATTCAGACAAATCTGACAGTACAAATTTGGCTGCAATTAGTGATAGTGACAGTGACTGTCATCCCTCAACAAGTACTGCTCCTGTCACTTCTGCTCCTCTACCTGCCAAACAGGCAAAGAGGAATGTTTCTGCGGCTCGAACAGCGAATGCAGAACCAGATTTGACATGGAGAGCGCCACAGACAGATGAAGAAGTAGGTAATGCTACCGATGATGATGATGGCAGTGGTATCTTGCTGAATATTGGAAATGATATGACACCAATGGCATTTTTCCTGGCACTGTTCACAGAAACTATTTTGGACAGTCTCATCAGCACCATAAATTATGATTATGCTGCTGTGAAACTTTGCCAAACTGCAAGTCTCAAAAAGCGCAGTAGACTACATCAGTGGGTACCTGTTGGTCATCATGAAATGTATAAATTTCTGGTGACACTCACTGGCATGAGCATTCAACCTAAACCCAAAGTCAGTGATTATAGGAGCACCATACTTATTTTACACACTCCATTTTTTTAGCCAGATGTTTTCAAGGAATCAGTTTCAGCTGATATACAACACCATGTTGCATGTCAGTGAAGCTGATAGTGAAGGCAAGTCCAAAATTGAGCCGTTGTCAATCAGTTGTTGTCATCACTTCAGGCAGCCTTTTACCCATTCAGTGATATGAGTCTTGATGAGATGATAATCTGCTACAAGGGACTCTGGAAACTCAGGCAGTAAAATGCCAGCAAGCCATCTAAATATCACATCAAGAACTAAGCCTTTGTGACTCCCTCACAGGTTATGTTTTCAACCTGTTGGTTTCTTTTGGGAAAAGCAGCTCTTACACCTCTACCAGCGCCGACAATTCCACTCATGCTGAGAAAGTGTTTGGGACTGCTGCAGCCAATCAGATCTTCACATCACATTTTTGCAGACAGGTATCATACCAGTCTTCCACTTACTGAATATTTGCAGTGCAAAGGCCACAACTACACTGGCAAAGTGAATGTCAACCGTGAAGGTTTTCCTCCTGAGCTAAAAAATAAGAATATAGCTCCAAAAACACCCATCTACTATGTGAAAGATGATGGTGAGAATAAAATTCTCTGTGTCTCCTGGAAAGAAAAGCCTACAAAGAAACCTGTCCATGTTGCGATAACATATGGACAAGCCACCGCAACTCCTGTTGTCCAAGAACAGGATTTGAAAAGCCCACCATCACTCACACTTATAACTAGTCTATGAATGGATGCCACAGGATTAACCAAATGCTGTCATAGTATGGCTTGCATTCAAGAAAAACAGTGAGGTAGTGGAAGAAGATATTCACTTGGACTTTGGAAGTTGTACAGGTGAATGTGCAGATATTATGAGGAGACTGTTGCCAGGGAACAGTCATCTCTAGCCTGGTTCAAGATACAACTTATGGAAGGCCTGAGAGCCCTGGCAGCCAGCAGCAGCAGCACCATTCCTGGTGTTAGTAGGTCAGCTCCCAGGTCACAGGGAAGGAGAGGAAATGCTCCAGTAGATCTTAGGTTCCAAGGTGCTCACCTGGTGGACATGGACAGGAACTTGAGGAACTGTTCCAGACCTGATAAGGTCGTCCGCACAAAGTACTACTGCACAATGTACATGGATAGACCTCATCTGTGTCCACAAGATTGTTTTCAGAAATATCATGAGCAGTCTTCGACATGATGCTACTGCTTCCACAACTTCATTTTCTGTGCTGTTCGCATTTTCTGTTTTGGCCAACTCTTGCATCTTTGTATTTACACCATTCTTGTTCATTATCTTTATTTATTATACACTTCTTGGACTGGAGACAGTAAATGACAATGTGTTGTACAGTGTTCATGTGTTGTACATATATTCTGTACATAACATTTTGTTCCTTATTTTTTCACTTTTCATGTCATGTATATATTTTCTGTAGATACCGT
Source organism: Achatina immaculata (assembly GCA_009760885.1). NCBI lineage: Eukaryota > Metazoa > Mollusca > Gastropoda > Stylommatophora > Achatinidae > Lissachatina > Lissachatina immaculata. The sequence continues at coordinate 33,345,033 of CM019695.1, forward strand.
TTTTATATCTGTTTCATACATAGCAAATGTATACTGTTTTGTAGTTTTTGTTGTGGTGTTTATTTGGCTGGCTGCCAGCTGAAAAGTTTTTAAAAGTTCAGGAAAAGTTGTGAGAATATTTTATATGAGGAATTCCATTTACCATCACATTCATTGAATTGTTGGTGCAGGAACATGAAAAGTGCTATTTCAAGTTCATGATATGGAACTTTGCAATATTCAACTTATTCTGGTGATCACGCTGCATAGTTGATGGAATATTTATGAAAAGTTGTGGCAAAATTGTGAACATTCTATGAGAGGAGTTCCATTCACCATCAACAGCATTCTGGACAGTCTGTGCAGCAGAAGCTTCCCGCAGCCAACAGCAGCTCTTTCACAGCCCTTTCACAGATCTTTCACAGCTCTTTCACAGCCCTTTCACAGCTCTTTCACAGCCCTTTCCAGGGCCACCCAAACTTTCAGGAAAGTCATCCACTGCGTTGATTTACAACCAAAGAGTTCTGAATGTTTTCTCTTGTGTTTGTGTTTTTGTTTGCTTGTTTCTGCAAATTTGTGCACAAAGTTATTACATTTCATGTGAGGATTTCCATTTATCATCAATTTGTGATTTACAAGTGGATATTTACAGCTCTAATGGTAAGCAGAAACCAGTTTTATTTTATTTTATTTGTGTGTCATAAATTCTTTTTCCTTCTTATATCTTATATCCTTCCCGTGCCATTAAACGTCACATAGGGCTCGCAAAGTAGTTCGCCAATTTTTTTTCCTTAGGGGGCTGAAAATGTCATATTTTCTCACCAGTTATTTTTTTTCTAAAAAATCTTTTATTTATGGAATCTTCATTTATTTTTTTTTTTCTGGATGTATAATAAGTATGCATGTGTAAGATGGAAATAATTCGTTAATTCACTTTTTCAACTATACCCCAAAAATATCACAACACCTGCACAATTTTCTTGGCACCAACGTGACGTCCACGTTTTTTCCTGCCAGCACAGGAAGAGTTAAATAATGCTACGCTCTTACACAGAATAACTTGTCATGAGACTTGGTCTTTTACTAGTTCTTGCCTCCAGACCGACAGAAAAATATGGCACTGATGGTCTACAAATACCTTTATATTTCAGTTTTTCTCTACTTTGTGACCTCTTTCCCTCCTCGTGTTGGTCACATAAAATTTGCCTGCCAGTAAAGCTGCTATACATTATTGCCATCTGCTCCAGTCACTTCAATCTTCTGCTTATTGTTTCACCAAGAATTGCACCTGATAAACAATGCACAATCAGCATACAGGAAACATCATAGCACAGAAGACCAGCTCATCTACCTAACCCAATAAATGGAAAACTTTTTCCAAGATAAAAAAAAAAAAAAGGTTCTGGCCACCTTTGTAGACCTAACACAAGGATTTGACAAAGTATGGAAAAAAGGTCTCCTCCTGAAACTACTCAACAACAAGGTTGAAGGAACAATGTTTTGGTGGATACCAGATTTCTTGAGATACAGAACAGCCAGGGTCAAGATGAATGGAAAACTAAGCCACAGAGTCACCCTAAGCCAAGGCGTTCCTCAGGGAGGAGTTATTTCTCCCACTCTGTTCCTGATATACATAAATGACATCACAGACAAACTGCCGGACACCATATCACACGCCTTGCACGCAGATGACTTCACTATGTGGAATGCTGCAGAAAAAACATCAACAGCAACCCACAGAATACAGGAAGCACTAAATACCATAAGAAAGTGGGGCACAAAATGGGGAGTGATGATAAACCCCACAAAGTCCATAGCCACCTGCTTCTCACTGCCCAACAAGACAGAAAACTTTAAACTAGAAACACAAGGAAGAGAGCTTACACAAACAGGACACCCAACATACCTCGGAGTGAAACTGGACAAGAGGCTAACCTGGAAGCACATCTGCTAGACACAGAAAACTGGACAAGAGGCTAACCTGGAAGCACACCTGTTTGACAGAAAACAAAGCAATTAAAAAGCTATCTGTGGTCAAAAACCTGGCAGGCACAAACTGGGAGCCAACAGCCTGGGCCACAGCCTCCAACACAAACACCACTCGCCTAACAAAAGTGCAAAACACAGGCCTGCGGCTGATCACAGGAGGAATGAAGAGCACTCTCATCAAGGACATGGAGAAATACACGCAAATTCAACCTCTTGAGGTCAGGTGAAAAGAAAAACTAATGATCCACAAACACAAGTTAATACGCCTGACAACCCACCCTGTGAACAAAAAAATTCAAGAGTCCACAAAAAACAGACCGAAAAGAACCAGTTTCAAGCATCTGACAACACAGCTCCAACAACACTACAAAGATCTTCCTCCTACCTCTCATGAAGTAACTGAACCACTCCAAATTGTGGAGGAGCAGTCACTGTGAAAAGATAACAGTCCTCACAGAGGTCCAGGCATACACAAAAAGGACTACCTTAAAACACTTCAGATGAACACACTGACCCAGGAGCTGACTGACAGCAAATACAACCCAGCTGAATGCTCAGAAACAAGGGATGCACATGGAAGGAAACAGAGATTAATTCCAAGAACAGGGATGACTGGAGAGCCTTTATCTGTGGCCTATGCTCTCAAGGGAATGAAAGGCGATGATGATGATGATGAATGGACACATGTATACACAGATGGGTCTGAAGAAAAAGCTGTAAAAATTGGAGTTAGGAGTGTGTGTACATAAGATACCGAGATGGGAGACAAACCAAACAGGCCTTCATGACAGAAAGAATTTCCTCCAACTACAGGGCAGAAACAACAGCCCTCCTCGAAACTCTCAGAACTCTTAAAACAGAAAGCCAGCAGCCACCACACAAAACAGCCTTCTTCACAGACTGCAGGGCACTTCTGGAATCATTAAAAACAATGACCAGACAAACATGGGAAATCACAACAGAAATGAAATGGCCCTACAATGGTCAGCATCCCACTGTGGAACAGCTGGCAATGAAATAGATGACACCCTATCCTAAGCAGGCAGCAATCAAGATCAAACAAATCATCCAGTAAACTACCACGAGGAGAAAACCATAATCCATAACCAGTGCAGATCTGACTTGAAGAAACAAATGAAATCCAACAACACACCAAATGCAATACATCAGCTACCAATTTCTCTCATAAATGTGGCAACTCATCTCTGGCTTTTTACACGGCCATACAGCTTTTCCTGTTGGGGACTGGGACCTGGCCAGGTCTTTTATCTGAGTGGATTGTGTAGCTGGCATCTCTGGAGGATATGCTGTACTGTTTGTGGGTCTGTTCCACAGGTTCATAGGTCTGAGGAGTCAACTTTGAGCTCATTTCTTCAGACTACAGATGCCTGCAATGTCCTATTCTCAGATGGAAAATTATAAAAGTCATTTATTAATTTCTTCCAAGTTAATTTATCTCTTTCTGAACCTTCAGGTGGCCAAGGCACATGGCTGTTTGCAAAGATTTTTCACAAATGCTTTTCTTTCGCCTTTTTTCCTGCTCTCACCCAGAGTAAGGCCTCTATTGTACAACATTCTCTCTGTTGTTCTTCTCCATGTCTCCATGATCTACTTTTACTCCTCTTCCCCTGAGGTGTCTATCTCAGTGCTATTTTGGTAATGAGTTACCAGTAATCCAGAGGATAAGCCCCAACCATCACCAATGTCTTTCCTCAGTAATTGTAGTCAATGGCTTCATCCGCATTTTGGCCAGAAATGTGGTATTTTTTGTGGTATTTTATGGTATTTCTTGTGGTATTTCTTATGGTATTTCTTGTGGTATTTCTTATGGTATTTCTTGTGGTATTTTGCCAAAACATTTCTCCAATCCTACATAAACATTTAGTCTGGAAGGAATTCAGTTTGTTCTCTGTAATTTTGGTGGTTTTCCAGCATTCACTTCCAGATTTGCACACTTAGGACATTACTCTTAAATTCCCTGATTTTTGTTTTCATACTCAGCATTTTGGATTTCATATTGTGTTCAGGATTGCAAAAGCCTGGTTTGCTCTAGTTAGCCTGTTGCTGATGTCCTCTTCATTGCCTGCATCTTCTGTTACTCTGCTGCCAAGATATATGGATTCCTTGACCTCTTCCACCAGTTTATTATCTACTCTCAGTACACTGCTGCTGCTGGTAACATTTTGCTTCATTAACTTTGAGTTATTATTTATCTGGCATATTCTTGTGTCTACTTGATATAAGGCAAATCTCATCCACAAAATCAAATCCTCCAGGACTGTGTTAAATGTTCACTATAGTTCTCTATGTTTGTCTGATGTTGCCTCCTTCATTAACAAGTCTACAGCCAAGATAAATAATGTTGGTGATAGGACACACTCTTGTTTCAGGCCTGTCTGCGCCTCAAAACTGTTGGAGGTATGATCTTCACATCTCACTATGCAATTCAGAGTTTATAGTATCATTTGCCTTTACATATGGTTTTACTCTTATTATTTTGTCACATACTGAGCTTCTATTGATCTGTTGCATTCCTGTTTTTTTTTTTGTCAGTCTAAAACTTGTTTTCTTCTGCTTCATGTTCCAGTAAATGACTGTGAGCAAATGTCTAATTCTACACATTAATGTGGTACCAATTCATTTCTCAAACATTAATATACCATCTTCATACCCTTCCCTGACAATAACAGCGGTAACATCATATCATTCACCATTCTATATAAATGTATCTATATCCTCACTGATAATAACAGCAGTAACAAACTTATGCCATTCTACATAAATGTATCTATATCCTCATTGATAATAACAGCGGTAACATCTTTATGCCATTCTATATAAATGATAGACAAAAAATCCTTTAACCAGATAGACTACATATTAACTCATCCCGTGCCATGGTCACTACAATGATAACTTATGGTTACTGAGTTGCATGCCATAGTCGTTATAGTGACAATTCATTTGTTTCAATAAAACAACTGGTGTAATATTTAGATTATACATATTTCGTCCGTGTTTCCGGTGACACTTTTCAAAATGGTGAAAGAGTCCTTAGTTACAAGTGATGCCAAGCAAGAAAAAGGAAGGGAAACATTGAAAATTTTCAATTTTTGATGATGTAGATAGTTATGGACATGGCCTGTGACCACCCCACTGCTGTTGAATGTATCCCAAGTAGATCTAGACATATTTAGATGACTGGAGAAGTAGTTAGGAGGTTATTTCAGACATTAATATAGCGAGAATGCAACACAGAATCACAATACGAGATCGACAAGTAGATCCACACATCTCAGATGGTAAGTAGTGTAGATCTAGACCTAACCGATGGTGAGCTGGGCATAGTCAATGTCTAAAAACATCACATTACTTCTTTTTTCCTAAAAAACTCTGCATTTATGAAATTTTCATACATTTAGTTATACTCTGAAACATAATAAGTACACGGAAGTACATGGAAATACTGTTTTCTATTCCATTTTACACCTATACCCCCTAACATATCAAGACCCGCGCTTTTATTCCGGCGCCAACTGAACGTCAACATTTCTTCCTGTGGCATGGGAAGAGTTAATCAACAAACAATTCCGGAATGCATTACTGACAACAAAAACCATGCCAGGAGCCAACTGCAATAGTAATCATGACCCACTCGGTGGAAAAAAATTAGAATAAAGCTAAAGAAAGCAATGCAGAAAAGTGAGAAACATCAAACTGAATACAGAACTTAAAAATTACCAAGAACTGCGAGAACAATACAAAGTTATTATAACAAATAGATACAATGCAATAGCAAAGATCAATAGTATAAATGAATAATGGGCAATGTTAAGAGATTCTATCCATAAAACTGTTAAGGAGATAATACCACCAAAAAAAGAAGCCCCTAAAAATAAATGGATGACAGACGACATCTTAGGACTGATGGACAAGAGGAGGAAGAGTAAAAATAACCAAGAAAAATATAGCAAGATAAATAAAGAAATAAGACGCAGATGCAGAGAAGGAAAGAAAGTGTGGTTAAATGAACAGTGCAGACAAATAGAGGACTCTCATAATAAAGACAGTAAAACCATGCACAAACGAATTAGTGAACTCACAGGCAGGAAAACAAAATATACCACAGGATGCCTGAAATCAAAAGAAGGTAAAATGTTAATGGGAAAAGAAGACAGTGTGGACAGTTGGACAGAGTACATTGGCGAGCTATATGGAGGAGAAAGACCAGAATTAACACCAGATACTGAAAACTGTGATGGACCACCAATACCTGAAGATGAAATCATAGATGGTATCAAACACATGAAAAAAAGGAAAAGCAACTGGGCCTGAAACTATAACAACAGAAGAAATAGAGGCACAAGAGGAGACAGGAATAAAAATAATAACCAAGTTACTGAATGATATTTACAACAGTGGTTATATGCCCAGTAGCTTGCTTAAATCCACATTTATAGCACTACCAAAGAAACCAGGTGCAAGGAATGTGATGACCACCGGACTATCAGCCTCTCATGTCACATAACGAAGTTACTTCTGAGAATCATTATGAGAAGAACAAGGAAAAAGATAAAAATGGAAATAGCAGATGAACAGTTTGGATTTGTTGAAGGAAAGGGAACACACAATGCCATTTATCCTGTATGAACACTAACAGAAAGAGCTTTAGAAATACAAAAAGATCTCTACTTATGCTTCATTGATTACACCAAGGCATTCGACAAGGTGAAACATAATGAAATTATTAAAATGCTTGAAGACATCAATATAGACGCCAAAGACCTTAAGATTGTAAAACATCTATACTGGCAGCAAGAAGCAGCAATTCGAGTTGAAAATAGAACAGGAAAATATCGACCTATAAAACAAAGGGTGCGACAAGGATGTGTACTATCTCCAGACCTTTTTTCTCTGTATAGCGAGAATATTCTAAGAACGATTATCACAGAACCAAGCATAAAAATTGGAGGATACAATATTAAAAACCTTCGGTATGCTGATGACACAGTACTGATAGCTGAGAACCAACAAGACCTGCAAAATCTCTTGGATAAAGTCACCAAAGAAAGTGAACAGAAAGGCCTTACTTTGAACATGAAAAAGACAGACTATGGTTATATCTAAGAAACAGAATCCACTAACATGCAGTATAAAATTAAATGGAACTATTCTAAAGCAGGTGCAGAAATTCAAATACCTTGGAGCAGTAATAACTTCAGATGGGAAATGCAGAACAGAAATTAGGCACAGAATAAGCCAAACAAAGACTGCATTTCAGAGTATGAGAAACATATTAGCTAACACATCCTTATCAATGAATATTAGAAAACAAGTCATAAAATGCTATATTGAGCCCATCTTGTTATATGGAAGTGAATCATGGACAATAGGCAGATCTGCACAAAAATCATTGGAAGCAGCAGAAATGTGGTTTATTAGAAGAATGTTGCGAATTCCCTGGACAGCAAAAATAACTAATGAAGAATGTATGAGAAGAGCTGGAGAGACAAAAAAAAATCTTTTCAAAAAAATAAGACAGAAACAATGTACTTTCATAGGACATGCAATGAAAAAAGGGGGCATTGAAAATATTATAACAACAGGAAAAAAACAGAAAGAAGAAGATCAAGAGGAAGACCAAGAGAAATGATACTGGACAGTCTGATGGGATGGCGTGAGAGGAGATCACCAACTGAACTGATGGCATGCATGAAGGATCGGGTACTCTGGAGAAGCATAATAGCCAACGCCAGTCGCCACAGCATCTGATGATGATGATGATGATGATGATGATATAAATGTATCTATATCTTCACTGACAATAACAGTGGTAACATCTTCATGGCATTCTCAGGCAATAATGTAGTAACACTTTCATGAACTTCTCAAACATTAATGTAGGTTACAAATGTAATGTAAACATAAAATGCAATTTTTTACTTTTGGTATTTTGTTTTTGTTTACTTGTACAATCAAGTACAACCTCCTTCTATTTCCTCTTGTAGCTCAATGTACTGTACAGAATAACAGAAAATGACTGTATAAACCTCAACCTTGCATAAACAAGCTGTAGTCTCTAACCTTTCTCCTTGATTGAATCCAACAGAATGTCAACCAGGGTACCAAAGGCAAACACATCCCTGGCATGTCCTAGAGCAGCATCAGTCCTAACATGACCTGCCTGAACAATAGCAAAAAACTGTCCAAGTTCAAGAAAAACTGTTTTTGATAAAGTATGAGATCTATCACACAGACCATCAATGTACAAAACTTACAGAGTAGAACAGTTAACAAAAGCTAAATGTACCAAATATTAACATTGCATAAAAATTGGTAAGTGGACATATAATATCTCAAAACATCAAAATGATTTATGCTTTCTTTTTGTATATTAAAGTGGAACAATTTCTCTACAAAATATGATTTCATCACATAGACATAATCACAAACATGATTTGTCTACAGAAAAAAATTATCTGTCTACACAAGTATGGTCTACAGGAAAAATGATTTGCCTATGCAAGCAATTTGTCTACAGAAAAAAAAATGATTTGTAGATCTGTCTACAAAGAAAGATTTGTCAACACAAACATGAATTGTCCACAAAAAAAAAAAAGGTTTATCTACAAAAAAGAATGATTTTTCTACAGAAAAAAATTATTTGTTTACAAAAAAATGACTTGTCTACAGAAAAAATGATTTCTTTTACAAATATGATTTCATTAATCTATGGTAAAATGATTTGTCCATACAAACATGATCTGATTACACAACAATGATTTAACTACAGAAAATGATTTGGTTACATGATCTGACTTCAGAAACATGATTTGTTTACACAAACATGCTCTAATTAAAGAAACTTGATTTGTTCATAAAAATTGGATTTCTATATGTAATCATGATTTGACTACAGAAATTTATTTGTCTATGCAATTAGTATTACCATCCACAACACAAAAAGGAATGGAAAACTAATTATGCCAGTCCGTAAGAACAGTGAAGAGCTAAACCTTTATCTTAATGCGAAGAAAACTAAACTGATGACAACTGACAAAGCAAATAAGGCAGATGAAATATATATCAATGAGGAAAAATTGGAAGAAGTGGAGAGTTTTGAATATCTTGGGTCATTATTGACTAATAATGGAGATACAATGAGGGATATTATCTTGGGTCATTACTGACTAATAATGGAGATACAATGAGGGATATTAAAAAGAGGACATCTATTGCTCTTCAAAAAAAAATAAAACAACTAAATAAGCTGTGGAGATCAATAGATAGAACTACAAAAATAAGATTTTTAAAGGCATGCATCTTTCCCATCACAACATATGACTGTGAGACCTGGACACTTAACAAAACAGCTGAGAAACACATAAATGCCTTTGAATGTAAATGCTACAGAAGAGTTCTTCAAATATGGACACAAAAAAGAACATATATATCTATACTACAAGAACTTAATACTGAAGGTTGGCTAGTAATGAAGATTAAACAGAAAACTTAAATATTTTGGACACATTAAACGTCATGATAATTTAGAAAAGGAGGAAAGGAAGACCAAGGCGAAGATGGCTGCAAGACATCATTGATGATATGCGAATGGACGCATCAGCAGCAGGGCATTTAGCTTACAACTGAGAAACCTACAGGAAAGCTGTTAGGAAGGCAACGTTCCGCAAGGGACAAGCAGATGACCGAGTGATGACTGATGCAATCATAAACTGACTGCAGAAATTTGATTTGTCTATGTAATCATGATTTGACTACAGAAATTTGATTTGTCTATGTAATCATGATTTGACTACATAAACACAAACATAATTTACATATCTCAAAAATATCCCAAAGAATTTTACTTTGTCTTCAGGAGACAGAAGATCTGGGCGAAAGGTTCGGTATCGCTCAATGAAATCCTTGGAAACATCTGTAAACCTGCAGGCCAGCTCCAAGCCACCCAGTTTCCATGTCCCATCTGAGCTTACGTACACAGAGTTCAGGCAGATGCTGTTGTGACACAGTCCCAGCTATTCAAAAGTATACAGAGGATTCATTGTGTCAAATGTCTCTCAGCTAAACCCTTCTCATTTCTCATTCTTTATCTAAACTCTTCTCAGTTCTCATTCTTTATCTAAACTCTTCTCACTTCTGATACTTTATCTAAACACTTCTCAATTCTGATACTTTTATCTAAACTCTTCTCAATTCTGATATTTTTATCTAAACTCTTCTCAGTTCTGATACTTTATCTAAACTCTTCTCAGTTCTGATACTTTATCTAAACTCTTCTCAGTTCTGATACTTTATCTAAACTCTTCTCAGTTCTGATACTTTATCTAAACTCTTCTCAGTTCTCATACTTTATCTAAACTCTTCTCAGTTCTGATACTTTTATCTAAACTCTTCTCAATTCTGATACTTTTATCTAAACTCTTCTCAATTCTGATATTTTTATCTAAACTCTTCTCAGTTCTGATATTTTTATCTAAACTCTTCTCAGTTCTGATAACTGAAGGGTTGGGAAATATGATATGAAGAAAAAATGTTTCACACAACAAACAGTCAATTCAAGTTGAGTGATAACATGACAGATCTGATTCTGGCTGAGAGAGCTGAAGAAATCAGACATGGCAAACAGTCATGTTGTGGACATGATGAACAAACTTCAAGTTGACATACAAACACAGCTGCTGTTGTGGAACAACATGATGAACATAGTTCAAGTTGACATACAACATGATAAACACAGCTGATGTTGGGGGACAACATGATAAACACAGCTTATGTTTTGGGACAACTTGATAAACATAGCTGATGTTGTGAGACAACATGATAAACATAGCTGATGTTGTGAGACAACACAATGAACATAGTTCAAGTTGAGATACAACATGATAAACACAGCTGATGTTGTGAGACAACATGATAAACACAGCTGATGTTGTGGGACAACATTATGAATATAGTTCAAGCTGAGATACAACATGATAAACACAGCTGACATTATGAGACAACATGATGAACATAGTTCAAGTTGAGATTCAACATAACAAACATAGTTCAAGTTGAGATACAACATAACAAACATAGATAAAGTTCAGAAACTTGCATACACTGATGCACCCAAATTGACCTGTCATGAAAGCAAGAATTCAAAAATAAAAATTGATGAAATGATAAAAAAATAGACTTTATGAAAAAAAAAAAATGATGACAGGTGAAAAAAATAAATGTAAATACTCATGTCAGATCAAAATATATAAATTGTCATGTCAGATTTTAAAAATGTAAATAGTCATGTCAGATCAAAAAATGTAAATAGTCATGTCAGATCAAAAAATGTAAATTGTCTTGTCAGATCAAAAAATGTAAATAGTCATGTCAAATATAAAAAAAAATGTAAATAGTCATGTCAGATAAAAAAAAATGTAAATAGTCATGTCAGATCAAAAAAATGTAAATAGTCATGTCAGATAAAAAAAATGTAAATAGCCTTGTCAGATAAAAAAAAAAACAAAATAAATAAATAAAACTTGAGCTGCAGAAACTAGATAACACAAGCACTTACCTTTGAGTGTAAAAAGTCCAGTCCTTGCAATAAATCAAAAAGACCAACACACAACTCCCCTGAGGACAGCTCTGATACCACAGTATACACAGGCAAAACTGACTCCGTTGCCAACCAGAAACCACTAGAAGATTCTCCGCTGCCAATGAATCGGATAATGTTTGGGTGTCTCAATCCACGAAGAATCTAAGAGTAATTTATTCAAACAAATGATCACACAGAAAGGTGTCATCTTTACATTACACAATTATAGCACAATCTCTTACTAGTATTCTGAAGCCTGATCACTTTCTATTTAATCAGTTATGCTACAATTATAGCACAATCTCTTATTAGTATTCTGAAGCCTGATCACTCTCTATTTAGTCAGTTATGCTACAATTATAGTACAATCTCTTACTAGTATTCTGAAGCCTGACCACATTCTATTTAGTCAGTTATGCTACAATTATAGCACAATATCATACCTATATTATGAAGCCTGATCACATTCTGTTTCATGCGATCTTTAACAAAATAAAACTTTTGATGAACATGACAATAAACACCAGTAACAGACATATGTAATGAACATGACATCAAACACCAGTAACAAAGACATGTAATTAAAGTGACATTAAACACCAGTAACAGACACATGAACATGACATCAAACACCAGTAACAGACACATGAACATGACATCAAACACCAGTAACAGACACATGAACATGACATCAAACACCAGTAACAGACACATGACATCAAACACCAGTAACAGACACATGAACATGATATCAAACACCAGTAACAGTCACATGACATCAAACACCAGTAACAGTCACATGACATCAAACACTAGTAACAGAAACATGAACATGACATCAAACACCAGTAACAGACACATGAACATGACATCAAACATCAGTAACAGACACATGAACATGACATCAAACACCAGTAACAGACACATGAACATGACATCAAACACCAGTAACAGACACATGAACATGACATCAAACACCAGTAACAGACACATGAACATGACAAACACCAGTAACAGACACATGAACATGACAAACACCAGTAACAGACACATGACATCAAACACCAGTAACAGTCATATAGCTGGAAACAATAAATACGCACAGCCGCTGATTTCCTTAAGAAATTCTCTTGTTTGGTTTCTGATGCCTTTGCTTCAAACACTGTTACTAGTGTTCCATCTGGTTTCCTCACAGGGGAGATTTCCCATGGAAACTTTGGAGGACAATCAATATGAGGCTCCCAGTGACATCCTTCCAGTACACTGCTCTCCGCACCCATATCTAACAAACCGTCTCTTCTTGTCTCACTAACAGTTCAAACACAGACACAAATTTTATTTTTATGGTGAATCATTTTTGTCAGTTTATACAATCATTTACTATAAAATTGGTGATTAAATATATAATACTGATGTGTGTAATAAGGCAGATGAGTGAAAAACAACCTGTCTCATGGGTGATCAGAAAAAGAAGATGGGCATATGTTGGTCACTTGATGAGAAGAAACAGTCAGAGAATCCCAAGCTAAAGTGGAACAAAACAGACTGAAGAAAAAGAAGTCAACCACGTGAAATTCTAAAGAGGACACTGTTAAGAGAGGTCAAATTAATATGCATAAAATCCCTTGATGAGATTGAAAAGCTCGCCAAAAACAAGAAAACATGGCAAGCTACCATGCGAGCCCTATGTTATGTTTAACGGCACGGGAAGAATATAAGACGGATGTGTGCAGGTGATTATAATATAGATACATGGGTTATTAAACAAGGGGTCCGTCAGGGGTGCATATTGTCAGCTTACTTATTTAACTTGTATACTGAAAATATAATGAGGAATGTTAGAGAAGATGAAGACAAAGAATATTACGATGACATAACAATTGGAGGTTATGAAATACCAGAGATTAGATATGCTGATGACACAGCATTACTGTTCACAACAAAAAATGGAATGGAAAAACTGATTATGTCAATCCATAAAAACAGAAAAGAGCAAAACCTCTATCTTAATGTGAAGAAAACTAAATTGATGACATCTGACAAAACAAATAAGGCAGCTGAAATATGTATCAATGAGGAAAAATTGGAAGAAGTGGAGAGTTTTGAATATCTTGGGTCATTATTGACTAATAATGGAGATACAATGAGGGAAATTAAAAGGAGGACATCTATCACTCTTTAGAAAGTAACAACAACTAAAGAATCTGTGGAGAGGAACAGACAGAACTACAAACAAAAAAATTTTTTTAAGGGCATGCATCTTTCCCATGGCAACATTGCTTGTGAGACCTGGACACTGAACAAAACAGCTGAGAAACACATAAATGACTTTGAATGTAAATGCTACAGAAGAATTCTTCAAATATCATGGACACAAAAAGAACAAATATATCCATTCTACAAGAACTGAATACTGAAGAAGGCTGGCTAGTAAAGAAGATCAAACAAAGAAAACTTAAATATTTTGGACATATTAAACGTCATGATAATCTAGAGAAAATCATCTTGGAAGGGTACATAATGGGAAAAAGAAAGAGAGGAAGACCAAGGCGAAGATGGCTGCAACACATCGTTGATGATCTGCAAATGGATGCATCAGCAGCAGGCCATCTTGCTCACAACCGAGATGCCTACAGGAGTGCTGTTATGGAGGCAAAGTTCTGCAAGGGACATGCAAATGAATGAATGAATGAATGAATGATGGGTGATCAAACATAAAATAGATATATGTGGATGATTAAACATAGAGATAACATCTGAGTGATTAAACATAAAATAAAGATATGTGTGTGTGATTAAACATATAATGTGATATGTGTGCATGATTAAACATATAATACAGATATGTGTGGATGATTAAACATATATTACAGATATGTGTGCATGATTAAACATATAATACAGATATGTGTGCATGATTAAACATATAATATAGATATGTGTGCATGATTAAACATATAATACAGATGTGTGTGGGTGATTAAACATACAATATAGAGGTGTGTGGGTCATTAAACATAAAAGAGATACGTATGGGTGATTAAAGATAAAATAGAGATATGTATGGGTAATTTAGACCCATATAATGTGCTCTCATCTGTTACTACAATATAAGAAGCACATGTATTCTCATCTGTTACTACAAACTGTTTACTTAATGCACAGTTAAGTTTATGAAATTCTTTCACTTATTTGTAAACTGTATGTAGGTGCTATGTTCTGACTTTCACTTAATTCATACACAAGCTTAAAGGACAAGAATTATAGTAATAATGGTGCTTTGATCTTAGAAGAAAATTTTGAAGCAGATGGACACTAGCTGATCTGGAATTTGCCCAGCATCACTTTTACAGTTTCTTTTTACTGATTCTACAGATAATAAAATGTCTTGGTCAACTATATTAGTAGCAAACAATGTTTGTGTAGTAAGGTCAAGCCTCCTTACCCTTGGATATTTGATTATAAACAATGACCTTAGTTCTCTGTTTAAATCATGTTTTACCCTTATATGCTCACTTTGCATATGACATGACATTTTGCCAGTTCCAGCCAATGCTCGATGCTGACAGGAAAAATGTGTTATGGATGACTAACAATATCCTCATATTTTAGTCCAGCAAGTGGTCTCCCTCTCACAAGCTTGCTATACAAAATTTGCCTGATAAGGACACAGTTTTGCTTCTTACTCCCCAGACATCTCTGCCTTCAGCTGCTGTGTCATCACCATGAGGGCAGCTTAGCAAGGGGACAAAAAGAAGAGAAAGGCTGGCAGAAAAACATCACCATGAGGGAAGCTTGGCAAGGGGACAAAAAGAAGAGAAAGGCTGGCAGAAAAACATCATCATGAGGGAAGCTTGGCAAGGGGACAAAAAGAAGAGAAAGGCTGGCAGAAAAATAACAATTCATGGACTGACTAAATGGCACAGTAAAAGGAAAGTGTCTGAACATCATGGGGCCCATAAGGTGGAGGATGACTGCCAATGCTGTACAGCAAGGAAAGATAATGACAGGTGATTTAATATGCATAACTATGTACTATAGAGGTGGGGGGGGGGAGGTTGGGATGTAGCCACAGAATTGTTCTGGCCTCCAGAAGGTTTTCCTTCTTCTATAGATGGCCCAAGGAGACCACAGCAGACGAAAATATATTTAGAAAAAAGGGGAGGGGGTGGCAAATGGCTTACACAATTTCTCTCCAAAGCCTAGAACATAACTTCGGGATATTGGTATCTTGAAAGCCCAGAACATAACTTCGGGATATTGGTATCTTGAAAGCCCAGAACATAACTTCGGGATATTGGTATCTGACGATTTGCTCAACAGTAGTATGTTGAGCCTGTTATTAATTTTGTGAAGTAGTCATTTTGTGTTTGGTGAGATGTCTATCTCCATTCTCTCCAACCACATCGAACACTAAAAAAAAAAGAACCATGTGACAAGATACCAGCATATCTTACTTGCCTCGCAGGTTTTGGTCTCTCGGACCACCGATAAATTCTTGTCCAACAAGGTCAAATTTAAAACAGTTCTAAACACTTTTTAAATTTCTTCAAACTCGAATTAAATTTACATCTTACTATGTTGTACAGACGTGTTCCTAGCACCCCTTAACGGTTTGTTTCCTTTCAGCGATACAGGAAGTGGACAGTTATCTAGTCTAAATTTTCATTTCTGTTAGTCTAAGTATCCAACAATTGACAAATTATTACCACAAATAATCGCATAACAACAGTCATGCTTTGCCTCCCTAACAGCACTCCTGTAGGCTTTCGGTTGTAAGCAAAATGGCATCCATTTGCAGATCATCAACGATGTCTTGCAGCCATCTTCGCCTTGGTCTTCCTCTCTTTTTCCCATTATGTACCCTTCCAAGACGCTCTCTCTCTCTCTCTAAACATATATATTTTAACGGCACCGGAAGGATATAAGATAAGATGGCATTTGAAGATGTCTTCTGTAGCATTTACATTCAAAGTCATTTATGTGTTTCTCAGCTGTTTTGTTAAAGAAGGCTGGCTAGTAAAGAGGATTAAACAAAGAAAACTTAAATATTTTGGACACATTAAACGTCATGATAATCTATAGAAGACTATCTTGGACGGGTACATAATGGGAAAAAGAGAGGAAGACCAAGGCAAAGATGGCTGAAAGACATCGTTGATGATCTGCAAATGGATGCATCAGCAGCAGGCCATCTTGCTCACAACCGAGACGCCTACATGAGAGCTGTTAAGGAGGGAAAGTTCTGCAAGGAACATGCAAATGCATGAATGAATGAATGAATGAGGTGCAGTCTGTGTAAAGTTGGCATGGACTAGCTACAGTCTAAAGTTGGCATGGACTAGCTACAGTCTAAAGTTGGCATGGACTAGCTACAGTCTATGTAAAGTTGGCATAGACTAACTAGTCTATGTAAAATTGGTATGGACGAGGTGCTTATTCAGCTTTCCAAGCCATTAAGGCTCACTGCTGCAGATAAAGTTCGCCTTCATTCCTCTCTACTTCTGATCTTCTCTCTCCAGCTGATGACACTAATTTATTTTATATCCTTTTTTCTGTGTTGCCTCTCCAGTTCTGTCTTGGTCTTGTTTCCTCCATCTCTTGTATATAAATTATTTGTGCTTGTCTTCCATTCTTTCTGCATGCCCCAGCCAGCATAGTCTATTCGATTTCAAGACATTTATAATTCGTTGGTATTTAAATAAGCTGTTCAGTTCAGTGTTCTTTCTAGCTCTCCATTCTCAACTGTTAGTATCCCTTATGGGTACAAAGATTCTTCTTAGGATTTTGTTCTCAAAGACCTGCAGTTGCTGTTCATGTTTGTTGTACTCCATGTTTCTGATCCATACACGACGACAGGTCTTATAGTTTTGTAGATTGTTATTTTGAGACCGAATTTTGAATTTTAACAGTTGTTCTCTATTTATACTCTGCTTTTAATTTCCTCACTTACTTTGCTTCTGTTGAAGGTTGTGACTAGATATTTGTATGTTTCTTTTTTCCCTATGACCATCTCTCCAACATTTGGATCATTCTGCATCAGCACCGCAGAGCCGCACAGCGCGGGCTGCTGTTGCGCAGGCCTACCATTCTTTTGACGAAAAAGCACTTTCGAGTTTCGTGCTTGAGGAGAAAGGCTTTCGAGTTTCGTGCTTGAGGAGAAAGGCTTTCGAGTTCCGTGCTTGAGGAGAAAGGCTTTCGCTCCCTTCCCGGACGGCGAGAGTTAAGGTGTTTCGATACAGAAGCGAGTGGGTTGTCCGTCGAGCGAGGCCTACAAACGGCTAGCCTGCCAGGTTCGTGCTAACGGTGTACTACGGTTTTGTCGACCGATGGTCTCGAAACTGGCCCATCTCTCGCAAAGATTATCGGGTCTGTAGTATGTAATGTGCATTGGTTGTGGGTGCCGGGCTTTCTTCTCGTTCGTTAGAGCAGAGGGAGCCGGCCGCCGCCGCCGGTTAAGTGAAATGAAATGCCCCCGGAGTCGAAAGAGATCCGCTCTGAGCAGAGCGCCGTCTCCCTTGCTCCGCGTCGGTTTGTCGGCAGATATCCGACTAAGGTTCGGTAAAGAAAGCTATCTGGTTGATCCTGCCAAAGATTAAGCCATGCATGTCTAAGCTCACACTGTCTCACGCTGAAACCGCGAATGGCTCATTCAATCAGTCGAGGTTCCTTAGATGACACGATCCTACTTGGGTAAAAGCAGCAATTCTAGAGCTAATACATGCTTACCAAGCTCCGACCCTCGTGGAAAGAGCGCTTTTATTAGTTCAAAACCAATCGTCGTTGCCCTTCGCGGGGCACGACGCCCCAACTGGTGACTCTGGATAACTTTTTGCTTGATCGCATGACCTTCTGTGCCGGCGACGCATCTTTCAAATGTCTGCCCTATCAAATGTCGATGGTACGTGACATGCCTACCATGTTTGTAACGGGTAACGGGGAATCAGGGTTCGATTCCGGAGAAGGACCATAAGAAACGGCTACCACATCCAAGGAAGGCAGCAGGCGCGCAACTTACCCACTCCCGGCACGGGCAGGTAGTGACGAAAAATAACAATACAGGACTCTTTCGAGGCCCGGGAATTGGAATGAGTACAGTTTAAACCCTTTAACGAGGATCTATTGGAGGGCAAGTCTGGTGCCAGCAGCCGCAGTAATTCAGCTTCAATAGCGTATATTAAAGTTGTTGCAGTTAAAAAGCTCGTAGTTGGATTTCAGACGCAGGCGGGCGGTCCGGCTGGCGCCTGTTCACTGCCCGTTGTCTCCTGCCCTACCGTCTGCCGGCTCTCTCCCGCGGGTGCTCTTCGCTGAGCGTCCCAGGTCGCCGGCGCATTTACTTTGAAAAAATTAGAGTGTTCAAAGCAGGCCCCAGCTGCCTGAATAATGGTGCATGGAATAATGGAATAGGACCTCGGTTCTATTTTGTTGGTTTTCGGAACTGGAGGTAATGATTAACAGGGGCAAACGGGGGCATTTGTATTGCGGCGTTTGAGGTGAAATTCTTGGATGGCCGCAAGACCAGCTACTGCGAAAGCATTTGTCAAAAATGTTTTCATTAAGAACGAAAATCAGAGGCGCGACCGCTGCTGGCGAGATTCTTCAGCTGCCGTGCATGGAATGGGGCTCTTCCCGGCCGGCCAAGAAAGGTGCGAATGGGGTTGCCAAATGGCGCCACTGTGGAAAAGGTGAAAGAAAGGATTAAGTGAAGTAATCAGTAGTCTCGAGGTCATGACTGGTCAAATCACAGCACCTCTGCTATGGAGGTCGGCCACGTCCTATGAGCACTCATACCAGGCGAATTGCCAGAACAGTCTTAATCCAGACACTGCTGGCGAGATTCTTCGCTTGCAGCGCGTGAAGTGAAACTCCTCTTGGCCAATGATGAAAATGTGAAAAAGTAATTAGGGTTACTGTGCAGCGCTGATGTGAAAAGATGGAAAGGATAAAGTGAAAATTAATCGGTATGTCCAACAGTATCGTAGTGAGAGCTACTCATACCACGGCACCTCTGCTCTAGAGGCCAGCCAAGTCTGATATACACCCATAGTAGTGAAATATGCCTAAACCGACTTAAACCAGGTGTGAAACTTAATGGCTACTAATGTCACGGTACCTCCGCTCTAGAGGTCTGTCACATCCTAACCACGCCCATACTCAACCCAGGGGTGAAACTTACTAGTGGCAATGATCCTTCTGGACAAAAGCTCTGTCCTGATCACAACTAGGAAGGGTAGCGGCCACGACCACAAAATGCTGAAGTCGGAGACACTGGACCAGTACAGTCTAGATAGGCAACCACCTCTCACCCGGCGGGGATACATATGTATCCCAAAACACGTCGAGGTTTTCCAGTCAGAAAGTCCAGCTCTAGGCTGGATGGGCAACCATCTCTCACCCAGCGGGGATACACTGATATCCAAAACAATCAAGGTTTTCTGGTGAGAAAGTCCAACTCTAGATTAAACTGGTGCAATGAAAACTACAGTGTCACCCATTCCTGTTTCTGAGATCCACAGAGAATACAGACCCAAGCCCCGCGATACTCTGAACTTCTTGTGGTCCTTTCAGGGACCTATCGAGGACCACAGGACTAAATTCAGTAGGATGATGGGGCGGTCTTGGTGGAAGAAGTAAACGAAGAAGAAGAAGAAGACCTCCAGGTGTAATGCTATGTTGAAGTTTCTTATGTTTGCCTTACCCTCCAAGTGCAATGCTATGTTGAAGTTTCTTATGTTTGCCTTACCCCCAAGTGCAATGCTATGTTGAAGTTTCTTATGTTTGCCTTACCCTCCAAGTGCAATGCTATGTTGAAGTTTCTTATGTTTGCCTTACCCTCCAAGTGCAATGCTATGTTGAAGTTTCTTATGTTTACCTTACCCCCAAGTGTCATGCTATGTTGAAGTTTCTTATGTTTACCTTAACTCCAAGTGTCATGCAATGTTGAAGTTTATTATGTTTACCTTAACACCAGCTGTAATGCTATGCTGAAGTTTCTTATGTTTACCTTACCTCAAATTGTCATGCAATGTTGAAGTTTCTTATGTTTACCTTACCCCCAAGTGTAATGCAATGTTGAAGTTTCTTATGTTTACCTTACCCCCAAGTGTCATGCTATGTTGAAGTTTCTTATGTTTACCTTACCCCCAAGTGTAATGCAATGTTGAAGTTTCTTATGTTTACCTTACCCCCAAGTGTCATGCTATGTTGAAGTTTCTTATGTTTACCTTACCCCCAAGTGTAATGCTATGTTGAAGTTTCTTATGTTTACCTTACCCTCAAAGTGCAATGCTATGTTGAAGTTTCTTATGTTTACCTTACCTCCAAGTGTCATGCTATGTTGAAGTTTCTTATGTTTACCTTACCCTCCAAGTGCAATGCTATGTTGAAGTTTCTTATGTTTACCTTACCCCCAAGTGTCATGCTATGTTGAAGTTTCTTATGTTTACCCTACCCTAAATTGTCATGCTATGTTGAAGTTTCTTATGTTTACCTTACCCCCAAGTGTAATGCAATGTTGAAGTTTCTTATGTTTACCTTACCCCCAAGTGTCATGCTATGTTGAAGTTTCTTATGTTTACCTTACCCCCAAGTGTAATGCTATGTTGAAGTTTCTTATGTTTGCCTTAATCTCAAAGATTAAGCCATGCATGTCTAAGCTCACACTGTCTCACGCTGAAACCGTGAATGGCTCATTCAATCAGTCGAGGTTCCTTAGATGACACGATCCTACTTGGGTAACTGTGGCAACTCTAGAGCTAGTACATGCTTACCAAGCTCCGACCCTCGTGGAAAGAGCGCTTTTATTAGTTCAAAACCAATCGTCGTTGCCCTTCGCGGGGCACGACGCCCCAACTGGTGACTCTGGATAACTTTTTGCTTGATCGCATGACCTTCTGTGCCGGCGACGCATCTTTCAAATGTCTGCCCTATCAAATGTCGATGGTACGTGACATGCCTACCATGTTTGTAACGGGTAACGGGGAATCAGGGTTCGATTCCGGAGAGGGACCATAAGAAACGGCTACCACATCCAAGGAAGGCAGCAGGCGCGCAACTTACCCACTCCCGGCACGGGGAGGTAGTGACGAAAAATAACAATACAGGACTCTTTCGAGGCCCGGGAATTGGAATGAGTACAGTTTAAACCCTTTAACGAGGATCTATTGGAGGGCAAGTCTGGTGCCAGCAGCCGCGGTAATTCAGCTTCAATAGCGTATATTAAAGTTGTTGCAGTTAAAAAGCTCGTAGTTGGATTTCAGGCGCAGGCGGGCGGTCCGGCTGGCGCCTGTTCACTGCCCGTTGTCTCCTGCCCTACCGTCTGCCGGCTCTCTCCCGCGGGTGCTCTTCGCTGAGCGTCCCAGGTCGCCGGCGCATTTACTTTGAAAAAATTAGAGTGTTCAAAGCAGGCCCCAGCTGCCTGAATAATGGTGCATGGAATAATGGAATAGGACCTCGGTTCTATTTTGTTGGTTTTCGGAACTGGAGGTAATGATTAACAGGGGCAAACGGGGGCATTTGTATTGCGGCGTTTGAGGTGAAATTCTTGGATGGCCGCAAGACCAGCTACTGCGAAAGCATTTGTCAAAAATGTTTTCATTAAGAACGAAAATCAGAGGCGCGACCGCTGCTGGCGAGATTCTTCAGCTGCCGTGCATGGAATGGGGCTCTTCCCGGCCGGCCAAGAAAGGTGCGAATGGGGTTGCCAAATGGCGCCACTGTGGAAAAGGTGAAAGAAAGGATTAAGTGAAGTAATCAGTAGTCTCGAGGTCATGACTGGTCAAATCACAGCACCTCTGCTATGGAGGTCGGCCACGTCCTATGAGCACTCATACCAGGCGAATTGCCAGAACAGTCTTAATCCAGACACTGCTGGCGAGATTCTTCGCTTGCAGCGCGTGAAGTGAGACTCCTCTTGGCCAATGATGAAAATGTGAAAAAGTAATTAGGGTTACTGTGCAGCGCTGATGTGAAAAGATGATGGAAAGGATAAAGTGAAGATTAATCGGTATGTCCAACAGTATCGTAGTGAGAGCTACTCATACCACGGCACCTCTGCTCTAGAGGCCAGCCACGTCTGATATACACCCATAGTAGTGAAATATGCCTAAACCGACTTAAACCAGGTGTGAAACTTAATGGCTACTAATGTCACGGTACCTCAGCTCTAGAGGTCTGTCACATCCTAACCACGCCCATACTCAACCCAGGGGTGAAACTTACTAGTGGCAAGGATCCTTCTGGACAAAAGCTCTGTCCTGATCACAACTAGGAAGGGTAGCGGCCACGACCACAAAATGCTGAAGTCGGAGACACTGGACCAGTACAGTCTAGATAGGCAACCACCTCTCACCCGGCGGGGATACATATGTATCCCAAAACACGTCGAGGTTTTCCAGTCAGAAAGTCCAACTCTAGGCTGGATGGGCAACCATCTCTCACCCGGCGGGGATACACTGATATCCAAAACAATCAAGGTTTTCTGGTGAGAAAGTCCAACTCTAGATTAAACTGGTGCAATGAAAACTACAGTGTCACCCATTCCTGTTTCTGAGATCCACAGAGAATACAGGCCCAAGCCCCGCGATACTCTGAACTTCTTGTGGTCCTTTCAGGGACCTATCGAGGACCACAGGACTAAATTCAGTAGGATGATGGGGCGGTCTTGGTGGTAGAAGTAAACGAAGAAGAAGAAGACCTCCAGGTGTAATGCTATGTTGAAGTTTCTTATGTTTGCCTTACCCTGCAAGTGCAATGCTATGTTGAAGTTTCTTATGTTTGCCTTACCCTCAAAGTGCAATGCTATGTTGAAGTTTCTTATGTTTGCCTTACCCCCAAGTGCAATGCTATGTTGAAGTTTCTTATGTTTGCCTTACCCTCCAAGTGCAATGCTATGTTGAAGTTTCTTATGTTTGCCTTACCCTCCAAGTGCAATGCTATGTTGAAGTTTCTTATGTTTACCTTACCCCCAAGTGTCATGCTATGTTGAAGTTTCTTATGTTTACCTTACCCCCAAGTGTCATGCTATGTTGAAGTTTCTTATGTTTACCTTAACACCAGCTGTAATGCTATGCTGAAGTTTCTTATGTTTACCTTACCCCAAATTGTCATGCTATGTTGGAGTTTCTTATGTTTACCTTACCCCCAAGTGTAGTGCTATGTTGAAGTTTCTTATGTTTACCTTACCCCCAAGTGTCATGCTATGTTGAAGTTTCTTATGTTTACCTTAACACCAGCTGTAATGCTATGTTGAAGTTTCTTATGTTTACCTTACCCCCAAGTGTAATGCTATGTTGAAGTTTCTTATGTTTACCTTACCCCAAATTGTCATGCTATGTTGAAGTTTCTTATGTTTACCTTACCTTACTCCCAAGTGTCATGCTATATTGATATTTTTTACAGTTTGTAGTATTTTAATTTTCTTCTTACATAAGATTTGGGCATTATTTTGTAAAGAATATATGATATTCTTGACTTGTCTCAAAATGATGTTAACAGTTGTTAGGTATATTATAGATCATGTCCACACATCTTCTGTGACAGAAATTGTGTGATGTGCTGTTGCCTTGGCAGAAATTATGTGACATATGTTTCTGTTGTGCACTTTCCGTTTCATTAAAAAAACATTCAGATACCACTGGTTGTAGTCATGTTAATATTAACAATCACTGCTTAGCATATCACATTAACATCTACAAATTCAGCTTGTTGTAGTCATGTTAATATTAACATTCACTGCTTAGCATATCACATAAACATCTACAAATTATGCTTGTTGTAGTCATGTTAATATTAATGATCACTGCTTAGCTTATCACATTAACATCTACAAATTCAGCTTGTTGTAGTCATGTTAATATTAATGATCACTGCTTAGCTTATCACATTAACATCTACAAATTCAGCTTGTTGTAGTCATGTTAACATATGCAAATACAGCTTGTTGTAGTCATGTTAACATCTACAAATACTACTTGCTGCATTCATGTAAGCACTGACAACCACTGCTGGTTGTAGCCACATCATTAACATGTACAAACACTACTTGCTATAGTCGTGTAAGCACTGACAACCACTGCTGGTTATAGTCATGTGAACATCTACAAATACTACTTGCTGTAATCATGTAAACATCTACAAACACTATTTGCTGTAGACATGTAAACATCTACAAACATTGCTTGCTATAGTCATGCTAACATCTACAAACACTACTTGCTGTAATCATGTAAACACCTACAAACATTACTTGCTGTTGTCATGAAAGCACTGACAATCACTGCTTGTTGCAATCATGTTAACATTAGCAATTGCTTTATTTGCTCATGCAAATGAATGACATAAACTTTTTTCTTATATGTGCACACAGCATGGTGAGTTATTTATTATACAGAAGTATGATCTAACAAAGTCATGGCTTTAACCAAACTTGGCACAATCTCCATGTCAGCTATACCAGCAAGTTCCACATTTGTGAGCTGTAACAGCATCTTCTTCAGCATTTGAGGAAGGTTGGTCATGCCAACTCTGCAGCCCTGTTACAATAATTAGTGTATAAGTATACAACTATACACAAGCCACTGCAGTGAAGCTGTGATACCAAACTGTATAAACCAGGAAAAAAACAGAAACAGCTTTATTACTTAACATCTACAAATTCAGCTTGTTGTAGTCATGTTAATATTAACAATCACTGCTTAGCATATCACATAAATATCTACAAATTATGCTTGTTGTAGTCATGTTAATATTAATGATCACTGCTTAGCTTATCACATTAACATCTACAAATTCAGCTTGTTGTAGTCATGTTAATATTAATGATCACTGCTTAGCTTATCACATTAACATCTACAAATTCAGCTTGTTGTAGTCATGTTAACATATGCAAATACAGCTTGTTGTAGTCATGTTAACATCTACAAATACTACTTGCTGCATTCATGTAAGCACTGATAACCACTGCTGGTTGTAGCCACATCATTAACATGTACAAACACTACTTGCTATAGTCGTGTAAGCACTGACAACCACTGCTGGTTATAGTCATGTGAACATCTACAAATACTACTTGCTGTAATCATGTAAACATCTACAAACACTATTTGCTGTAGACATGTAAACATCTACAAACATTGCTTGCTATAGTCATGCTAACATCTACAAACACTACTTGCTGTAATCATGTAAACACCTACAAACATTACTTGCTGTTGTCATGAAAGCACTGACAATCACTGCTTGTTGTAATCATGTTAACATTAGCAATTGCTTTATTTGCTCATGCAAATGAATGACATAAACTTTTTTCTTATATGTGCACACAGCATGGTGAGTTATTTATTATACAGAAGTATGATCTAACAAAGTCATGGCTTTAACCAAACTTGGCACAATCTCCATGTCAGCTATACCAGCAAGTTCCACATTTGTGAGCTGTAACAGCATCTTCTTCAGCATTTGAGGAAGGTTGGTCATGCCAACTCTGCAGCCCTGTTACAATAATTAGTGTATAAGTATACAATTATACACAAGCCACTGCAGTGAAGCTGTGATACCAAACTGTATAAACCAGGAAAAAAACAGAAACAGCTTTATTACTTAACATTTACAACGAGATGTTTTGACGCTAGCCTTCTTCATACAACTCATGTTCTTCCAAGGCTAAGTTCAATTTTTCACTTCTTTTATTATTTCTTTTACATAGAATTCATGTGAATCTATACTCTGTCTCTTCTGTTTGATTCTTTGTCCTGTTTGTGTATGTATGAAGAAGGCTAGCGTTGAAACATCACATCATTGTAAATGTTAAGTATAAAGCTGTTCCTATTTTTTAATAATAAAGCTGCTCCTATTTTTTTCCTAGTCTATACATGTTGCTCTGACAAACTCCACCATCTTCTCCAAGCTTGAGTGTCAGCCCCACAGCTTTTCTTTCGGTTCCTCTCTCTTGGGCCAGATCTCTGCTTGGAGGTTTGAGTGGGTTGGACAGGTTTGCAGGATGTGTTCTGGTGTCTTGATCCCAAAGCCACAGGGACACTCATATGAGGCAATAGAAGTGGCTTAGAAGTCTGCAGTGTCCTGTTCTTAGTTGAAAGAGTGTGGTTTGCTGGTACTTCTGTAGTTGATGAATATGGTCTTGTTTTGATTCTGTTTTCATTTTTGTGTCCCAGTTGGTGTTTAGTTGTGGATGATGGTTTTTGCTTCTTGATATGTTACAGGGCAGTTAATCTGTTCTATTTTTCTTCCTGTCTTGGAGAGGCCATCTGCTTTTTCATTTCCAATTACTCTGCAGTGTGAAAGGAGCCACTGTAGGACTATAGCTGAGTTTTAGACCTTGTTTAGTTGTGATAAATTCCCTGTGTTTGTGAGTTATTTCTGTTTGTCTGGATTGTTTCTAGCAAGGCTTTGCAGTCAGTGAAGCATAGAATCTTCTTTGGTGGCTTGTATCTTTCTCTGCATATTTTCAGGGCTTGTTTGAGTGCTGTTGTTTCTGCTCTGTAGAAACACTGATGAGTATTTTCCTGTTGGCTGTGCTTGTCTGCTGATTTTTCCATCTGGGAACCTGATGAGGCTTCCAGCCCCTTCAGCGGATCCATCCATGAAGACATGGGTCCATTCTGCAGGACTGTATTTACACTCTACCATTTCCAAGGCTAGGGAATTCATCTCATGAGCTGTGTGTTGGTTTCTCATTGTTAAGCCTGGCATTCTTGTATTTATCTGGACATGCGGCTGGTAGTGATTTGTCTCTTCACATATAGGTAGGGGTTTAATATCTTCAGGGGTGGTGTGGAGCACGTCTTTGTGAAGGGAATGTATGTGATATGTGGTGTGTGACATGTGTACAAGATGGGAGTGTATGTGATATGTGGTGTGTGACATGTGTACAAGATGGGAGTGTATGTGATATGTGGTGTGTGACATGTGTACAAGATGGGAGTGTATGTGATATGTGGTGTGTGACATGTGTACAAGATGACAGGGTGATAAATGTATGCAGGGCACTAGCTATCAGCACCACACAGCCATACTTGATCACAAAAGAAAGTGGTGATGATCTGCAGATAAAAAAGTAATTACAGCAAACATGAGAGAAACCAAACACGCTGAAGTCATCGAGGAGCCTGAATTTAAAATGACATCGGCATTCTGTAATATCAGACTAACAGCATTCCGTAATATCAGACTAACAGCATTCTGTAATATCAGACTAACAGCATTCTGTAATATTAGACTAACAGCATTCTGTAATATCACACTAACAGCATTCTGTAATATCAGACTAACAGCATTCTGTAATATCACACTAACAGCATTCTGTAATATCAGACTAACAACCTGTATATATTAATGTTTTCACGGCAATTTTCTCATTTTTTGGATAAAAAGTTGAAGATGATTTTTTTCATATTAAAAAAAACAAAGATTTTTTTCATATAAAAAAAAACAAATTTCACACACAATACTCTCACTATCAGATGAAACCCATGTGAAAATAATAAAAAATAAATAAATAAAAGGGCAGTTACCTGATTCTGAGCAATATGACATCTGATATTTCTACCACAACATCAAGAAATTTTAAGTTCACAGGTCCAGAACTTGTACCTCCTTTTACATTTTTCATATTGTTTGCCCTCTACCTCATAATATATGTATCTGAGATATTATGTCATGTGTTCCCTTTTCTTTTAATCATTATAGGGCGATTCAAAATTATTATCAGAGTTTCTGTGGTTATAATTCTCAAACTGGAAGAACAAAATAAAACTGCTTACAGAATATGAAAGTGTAATTCATAAAATTTTAATATGTGTAGAATCAATACTGCAGTGTGTTAAACAACTTCAACACATGTGCCTTTTGTGGGACATAAGATGTCCAATGAATGAATGAACGAACATACTTTATTTTCAAAGGGTTAAGAATTGCCTTAACATTCTGCCCTTCATCATACAGCTTTCACTCAGTCACAGTCATTCAGCATTTGTTAATGAGCATAATAATCATGAAGACGAAATTAAATGATTACATAAATAAATAATAAAGTTGTCTCTTGTCCTCCCCTGGGAACAACTGTGTTAAGAGCACACTCATCTTAACACAGTGTTTGTGAGACAGGGAACATAGATCTGTCTGCTGAAAAACTCTGACCTACTTCTGTAGCCCAGAAACTTGTAGCAATCAACACTAATTGTAATTGTTATTTTTGTAAAATGTAATGTCAGGTTGGTGGACGGATAGGGACATGGAGATCTCTGGCGGGGATGAGGGAAGTCTGGTGTGAAACCAATGAATCCAGGACGTGACAAGCCTATGGGTCTTACAAAAATGGCTATCAGAATGATGTAAACAAAACAGAGCCAGTAGACTATAGGTGGCGGGGAATGGATATCGTTGAAGCACTCATCGGGTTCCTCATCTCAAAGTCGGATTGTCTTTGTGGAAATGTCTCAAAACCATCTGACATGGAGAAGGGACTTACATACAGCCACCAGAGGCTGGAAAACAAATTTTTGGCCAGGCCGGCCTACACCACTGTCCTCATGGCAGTCCGAGCAAGACCACAGTTTGCCCTAGCAAGGAAAGGTGCTGAAGTCGGAGTTACACAGCCAAAAGGCACATCGCAAAAATCAGGGTAACACACATTATCGCTAATGAAATGTCTCTATCTGCAGTATTCAAACATGGTGCTTGCCCTGTGAAGACTAACCAGGCAGGTGCAGTGCCGGGCCCCCTGCCTCGAAACGGTCCACCCAATGCTACTGGAGGTCCTCTCAGTTCGTCTTGTGGAGCCAGGAGACATGACAGCAGAGCTACTGGCCAAAAAATACAACGGAAGAAAACTGCCAAAAAGCAAGAACTTAAAATAATGCAGTGGAATGCTGAGGGTATCAGCAGTGTTAGAGATGGCTATAGCAAAAAAGGTTGAACTAGAGAACATACTTTTTGCAGAGCAGGTAAGTATATGCTGCATACAGGAGACACACCTAACCAAAGATGCCGTCTTTAAAATCAGAGGCTAGCAGTGTTTTAGATCAGACAGACAGGAAGGAAGAAAAGCAGGAGTACTCACACTTGTTAAGAATAACATCAGCGCATGTCAGGTGGGAGTGTACATGGAAGGAGCTGAATACCAGATGATCCATCTAAAAAGTAGTAATATAGATTTCCACCTCCTTAACTATTATTGTCCTAATGACCGCCCACTTGCTTTAGAAACAATCCCATACAAAGAGAGACTGATGGTCTGTGATGATTTTAACAGCCATTCCCAGAGCTGGGGCTATGATCACATAGACAAGAGAGGAGAGGAAGTTGAGAGCTGGCAGGATGATAATGGACTTCTCCTGATCAACCAGCCAATGGATCTCCCAACATTTTACTCAAGGGATTGGCATACAACCTCAACACCAGATCTAGCATTCCATTCTCCAGATCTGAAGTGGAACATTACACGCGAAGTTGGAAAACAACTTGTAGGTAGCGACCATCGACCAGTCTTCCTGACAAAAGAAAATGAACTCCTTAACACCAGTAGCCCTCTCCCCAGATGGAACTATAAAAAAGCAAACTGGACATTGTACAGACATCGTACAGGTATCCTGATGGGACAGCTGTCCATAGATGATAAGGATATTAACAGCACAATGAAGGAATTCAATGCTTGTATCCTTCAGGCAGCCCATGAAACCATTCCCAGAGGAGCTCGTAGGGACTATAAACCATACTGGTCTAGTGAGCTGGGAAAACTCCATAATGACATGGAAACAGCTCAAAAGCAAGCAGAAAACAGACCATGCCAAGAACACCACAATAATTACCAACATGCTAAGGCCAAATTTCAGAGAGCCAAGCTGCAAGCCAGACGGGAAAGTTGGAGAGAGAACGGGAAAGTTGGAGAGAGAAAACAGAGTCCCTAAACTTTGAAAAGGATGGAAGGAAACTGTGGAAACTAATCAAACAGTTAAATGATGAGAGTACTGGAAGAAGTACAAAGATTACACTATAGAGGATGGGAAAACTCTTACAGGTAAGCAGGTAGCAGATCACTTTGCTCACATGTTTGCACAGAACTGCAACATTGATATCCATCCAGAGAAAGAGCATACAGTGCGCATTGACCCACAGAAAGAAGAGGAACAAGTCAGAAAAGTGGAGGTCATGGATGCACCAATCACACGCAGCGAGTTAGACCTAGCAGTCAGTAAACTGAAACCAAGGAAATCACCAGGACCAGATGGAGTGTCCAATGAAATGATCAAGAACCTGGGAATGGCAGCAATGTGAAAGCTGTTGGATATTTTCAATATGTGCTGGAGCACAGGTAAGTTACCTCAAATCTGGAAGGAAGCAAGCATGGTACCACTGCTAAAGCCAGGGAAAAACAGTGATACTGCCTCCAGCTACAGGCCAGTCAGTCTCACTAGCTGCCTATGCAAAACGATGGAACACATCATTGACCTGAGGCTAAAATGGTACCTAGAAAGTGAAAACCTTCTTGTTCCACAACAAGCAGGATTTAGGCAGTACTACAGTACAGAAGATCAAGTGACCTATCTCTCTCAAGAGATTGAGGATGCATTCCAAGAGAAAAATCTTGTACTAGCAGCATGGACAGACCTGAAGAAAGCCTTTGATAAAGTATGGAAAAAAGGTCTGCTGTGGAAACTAAGAAACTGCAATGTGAATGGAAGACTGTACAACTGGATAAAGTCCTATTTACACAATAGAAGAGCTAGAGTAGTAATGGATGGACACAACAGCCAGAAAGTACTTCTGCGACATGGTGTACCACAAGGAGGAGTCCTTTCACCTACACTATTCCTTGTATTCATTAATGACCTGGTCAAGGAACTTCCCTATGGAATCAAAGCGGCACTGTATGCAGATGATCTGGTCATGTGGTGTACAGATGAATATGCAACAGTTGCCACACAGAGACTCCAAAGAGCAGCAGACATCTTGACATCATGGACAAACAAATGGTGTGTAAGTATCAACACAGAGAAATCAAGTACCACTCTGTTCACTCTGTCATCTAAACAGAAAGCAGGTAAGATCTTTGTAAATGAAATACCCTTAAGGATGGACAACTAACCCACTTACTTAGGAGTGACTCTTGACTCAAAACTGACCTGGACATCAACAGTGCAGAAGCAAAAGCCAGAAGAAAACTAGCCATATTAAGAAAATTGAGTGGAACCACATGGGGAGCTAGTGAAAGAATCCTCAAGAATGTATATCAGCAAAGTATTCACCACATGGGGAGCTAGTGAAAGAATCCTCAAGAATGTATATCAGCAAAGTATTCTACCACATTTAGAATATGGCTCAACATCTTGGTGCACAGCATCAAACACTACGTTGCATAATCTAGACAAGGTTCAAAATCAGTCACTACGGATTATCACAGGTGCCATGAGGTCCACACCAATAGTAGAAATGCAGAAAATAGTTGGTGTTCAAGCACTAAAGGAACGTAGAGACACAAAGGTCATGACCTTGGGAGAGAAATTCCTCAGCTCTATAAGCCATCCCCTGAAGGAGAGATTCAATAACTTGGCACTGAGACGGCTTAAAAGAAGCAGCTTCATTCATCAGGCCAAGCATATGCGTAAGCTGATACCTGATCTTTCAACTGTAGTCGCTCCATTATCATATGTACCAGAGCATACACCATGGAAAGAAGCAGATTATACACAAATAACTATTCAGACTGAAGTGAAAGGTGTGCAGAATGGTGAGATTCAGAGTAGTCTTGAAAAGATCAACAGCCACACTTAGTGTTCTAGATGACAAATATGAATTACAAAAAACAGTGAAATTTATCCAAGAGACAGGACTGCAGATATAGACAGACAATGCAAACGAAGAAGAAGAAGAAGAGTCTCTTGTCCAAGCAGTTTTTAGTGTGCCTCCAAGTGTTCTCCAGCATTTACAGTGTAACTGGACTGCAGCAACAGCTTTGAGTTTCAGTTCACAGAGGGAAGTCACAGAGTAAAGAATGACCTTACTGTGCCCCCACAGGAAGAAACTGCATAAAGCTGTTTAAGTGTGGAGGTCACTACGCTGGTCCATCCAGCGCCAAATCATTTGTCAAGAAATTCTCAGACAATACAAGCCAAATGTGAAGGTGGAACATCTTGCTGATCATATTTGGCTGATCCTTCTAATTGGGGTAACAGATACAACTGTAGCATAGCCAAATAGGGTACTGCTGTTCTTTGTTGTACAAAGAAAAAGTGCACTGAAACTTCCAAACATGAAACAGCTCACCATATATTAATCTTTGCACTATCTCTTTCAAATTTTCAAATGTGTGAGGGTTTTCTGATCCAGTTAGGACAATTTACCCTCTCAAATGTGTAAAATCATTACAAGCCATCAGATATGAAAGATCTGGAAAAAGAAAAAGAGGTCAACAAAAGCTGACAAGAGACTAAGATGACTGCCATCAAATCCCTTGATGAGAAGCTTGCCAGAACAGAGACTAAGATGACTGGCATCAAATCCCTTGATGAGAAGCTTCCCAGAATACAGACTCATAGTCAGACACACTAAAAGCTCAATGTGATGCTGGACAGCTTGGGAAGAATGCAAGGTTTAAGAATATGTAAAATGTTGCAGCATCACTAAATGTCCATCTCTGAAAGCATTTTTCTCAGCTTTGAGAACTGTCTTTGGCAAACTGGAAATGGTGGGGTTTATCATCTGACTTTAAAGTCTGTAGAATCTGCATTTTGTAAGCATGGAGATGATAGTAATTATGGACAACCTCCATACAATTGTTTGTGGTGTGCCTAATTTCAAAGAAGCTGAGTTGATTTTTGCAGGCTTCAGTACAACATTTTCTGGATTCCATCGATGTTTTCCAGTGAAGTACTCAGACCCTGTGCTTCTTTCTGGAGCAGAATACTACCAGTGAAACTGCTCTACCAATGTCAGATAGCATTATATGAAGGTAGGTAGTTTTATACAAAGTCTCATAATGACATTGCATTTTGATAATGACTGGACCAGTCTGGAAAAACTGAACTACATAAATACTGCTTTTGAAGAAAGTTGCCATTTTCAGATAGGAAGTCATTCTCTCCCAGACACTTCTATGGAGAGTAGAGCATTTCCAAACAAACTTTTTGAGCTATACTAGCACATTCCATAAGCAGTTTTATTTTGTTCTTTTCCGGTTTGAAAATTATTGGCTATAGAAACCGAAGCAATAATTCTGAATCACTTTGTACTTCCGCTGCCATGTGTGGATCATCTTGTTTAGAGTAATCTATTATCAACTTACAATTTTAGGGGTCATTCCACATTCTCCCACAGTAAAGTATGTTAAATTACATGTTTGCACTGTCAAGGTATGTCAAATTACATTCTACCAGTCTTCATCTTACATCCTTCTTATGCTGTCACATAGGGCTCACATGGTAGTTCACCAAGTTTTCCTGTTTTCAACTAGTTTTTCAACCTCATCAATGGATTTTATGCCTATTAATTTGGCCTCTCTTAACAATGTCCTCTTTTCTCCCACAGTCAAGGCATGTCAAATTACATTCTCACACAGTCAAGGCAAGTCAATTTACATTTGTCCACATTCAAAGCATGTCAAATTACACTCTCACACAGTCAAGGCATGTCAAATTACACTGTCACCCATACTAGTTTAGTTTGTGTATTGCCAGGATATTTATTCTGTGCTTGTCCATTTCTTTATAAAACATTTTCAAAAACCTCTGTATTACACACATTTGTATAATACACTTTTATATACCTGCAGATATTACTGTTTCTACATTGTCTCCTGTGTGGATATGACTCTTTAAATTCGGGCACAAATGTTTCCTTTCTTTAGATGTTGCTTTAAGTAAAAAAAAATATGCATAAATCAACATGGCTGTTTTAAAATCGTGTTTCTGTGTGGACGTTGCTGTTTTTAAAATCTTGTTTATTTGTGTGGACATGGTTGTTTTAAAATCTTGTTTCTCTGTGTGGACATGGCTGTTTTAAAATCTTGTTTCTTTGTGTGGACACAGCTGTTTTAAAATCTTGTTTCTTTGTGTGGACATGGCTGTTTTAAAATCTTGTTTCTTTGTGTGGACATGGCTGTTTTAAAATCTTGTTTCTCTGTGTGGACATGGCTGTTTTAAAATCTTGTTCTCTGTGTGGACATGGCTGTTTTAAAATCTTGTTTCTTTGTGTGGACACAGCTGTTTTAAAATCTTGTTTCTTTGTGTGGACATGGCTGTTTTAAAATCTTGTTTCTTTGTGTGGACATGGCTGTTTTAAAATCTTGTTTCTCTGTGTGGACATGGCTGTTTTAAAATCTTGTTTCTCTGTGTGGATATGGCTGTTTTAAAATCCTGTTTCTGTGTGTGGACATGGCTGTTTAAAATCTTGTTTCTGTGTGGATGTGGCTGTTTTAAAATCTTGTTTCTGTGTGTGGAGGTGGCTGTTTTAAAATCTTATTTCTGTGTGGACGTGGCCGTTTTAAAATCCTATTTTTCTGTGTGGATGTGGCCATTTTAAAATCTTGTTTCTGTGTGTGGACGGGGCTGTTTTAAAATCTTGTTTCTTTGTGTGGACATGACTGTTTTAAAATCTTGTTTCTATATGTGGGTGTGGCTGTGTTAAAATCTTGTTTCTGTGTGGATGTGGCTGTTTTAAAATCTCGTTTTTATGCGTGGACATGGCTAAGGTGTTAACATTCTGAAGCAGAAAATGACCATTTTCTTTATTTTTCTCCTGAACTAGGAGGAGAGATGCTAGTTTTCTTTCTTTCTCTTTCTATCTCTCAAATACAAAAGAGAGTGAGAATTCTCCTCGAGGAAGTAACTATCTTGTCATACTTACTTTGGAATGACAGAGTAAAGATGATCACCAAGGGCAGCCATAACCAGGACTTTGAACACAACAGAAGGGAGATAATGATGAAGGAAGAGTGTTCTGTCCTCCAAGAAATAAGGTAAGTAGTGCAGCAGGTAGCCACCTACTAACAGCTCACCAAGAAAAACAAAATGTTGCCATCTGTCTGTGCAAGATTATCAAACAAAAAACATCTTTAAAACATATGTCTGCAAGTGAAATCCAGCCAGTCTGTTATAATGAATGCAACAACACAACACATCTTTCTATCTTTTATTTTTATTTTCTCTATCATTTCCATAGTCAGTCTGGCTTTTTATACAGTGCGTTCGGAAAATAACTGTGCACTAACCCAGTATTGATTCTGGTATTGCAGTGATATCTTAATGACTGCAGTGGTATCTAGCCACATCTACCTGCGTACATTAGTGTGTTGAAGCCTGCTGTTGTGTAACATTCACTGTATTCAGTCTGTCTTTGTGTAGTCAGTTGTTATGCAGCGAAGCAGTTGTCTAAGCACACAACATGCTAATTGTTTAAATCAGTTTATTCACTATGGTTCTTTCACTAGAGGAGCATATATTTTTTTGTTGTTCACCACATATTTTGAGAAGGCAGTGCATACTCTGATTTAGTGCAGGAGCAGTTTGTTGAAAAATTCCAGGAACATCTGTACCTCATCGCAATGCAGTTTATAAACTTAATGAGAAATTTTATGAAAAAGGCTCAGTGTCAGATGCACGCTATAGTGGGAGACTATATAAACTTAACATGGAGAAGTTATCGGACATATCTGACTCTATGCTTTGGAGTCCATCAAAAGCATTGCATAAGCTGGCACAACAAGAAGGTATTGGACTTGCAACAGTGTATAAAGCAGTCAGAGAAAATTTGAAACTCTTCCCTTGTAAAGTAATTGCGGTCCAACAATTGTTGCCGGCAGATCATGAAGAACAACTTTGTTACTGTGAATGGTTTACAAATTTCATCCAAACTAAAACTGCTGATATTCTTGATGTCACCATTTTTACAGATGAGGCTTGGTTTCACCTCTTGGGCTATGTTAACACACAAAATACACGATCTGAAGTTTATTGAAATCACCCACACATAAGAAACATTTCACCACCAGAACTAAGAAAAGTGTTTGCGAATAAAATTAAACATGTTCATGCTTGCACAAGGACATCATTTTCAACATTTGTTATAAGATGCGTGTTTGATTAGCTTATAATACATAACAGTTTTTAATCAGCACCCTTTATTTGATGACTCCAGGCATGGCAGGTAGATGTCACTAGATCATTGGTTCTCAACCCGTTGGCCATGACAGAGAGTACTGTGGGCTGCACTGAAGTCTCAAAGCAGCAAAAAAAAAAAAAAAGAGAAAAAAGTTGTTTAAAAAAAAAATTATTCCGCATTTTTCACGCAATGCATTAAGCCCTAGGGGCAGACTGCATGGATGAAAGCCACAGAATTGTAGGTCATTTTATTAGTATGTCCACAGTGTGGCTATTGGAGAAAGGATAGTCCAGACAGCATTTCTTCCAGCACCAAACAGAAATGTGACGTACATAAAAAGACAGCATCGCTTTTGAAGTGCAACACCGGCGTCTTTCTGACCGTGTTGCTGAAACGTGCAGTTTTACAATGTAATTTTAGAGAACAGTCGGCATAGATTCTGTGAGAGAGCAGAAGTGAAATATAATTCTCACCAATTGTGTTTTAGTTTAAAAATCATATTTCATTGGCTTGAGAGCAGCTATTTGGTCTTGGTGCTGTGTATAATTTGTATTGGATTAATCAATGGACTCCAGTTACCCACATAGTGATCGTGGAGACTTTTCAGATAGTCTTTTTTTATTGTTTAAACTTTAAAACTTTAGGCACTAAAATGAATCAATTTGTGAAACGTAAGCCTTCAACTTCGTGCAAACAAACTGATAGTAGTAGCAGCGAAAGTCACTGTGATCAAGTCGACGCTAACATTGATACTTTAAGAAAACTAAATAAGTTTGAAAATATGTGGAGTATATTAAGTATGGTTTCATTCCATCAACAAATGATCAAAATCTGACACAGTGTGTTATTGTTTGCAAATCCTCTTTAATGAGGCAATGAAGCCAACGAAATTACGTTGTCATCTAACTACCAGACTTCCAGATCTACATAATAAAACCAAAGAATTTTTCGAACATAAAGCCAAGGAATATAGTAAGCAGAACAGAGTTAAAAACAAGAGCCACTCTCAATGAAAAAGCTCTTAAAGCATCGTACCTGATTGCCCAGAGAATCACAAAATCAAAGAAACCACACACAAATGGAGAAGATCTTATCATGCCAGCCGCTGTTGAGATTTGTGACATATTGTTCAGCTCAGAATATGCTACAAAACTGAAGAGCATTCCCATCTTGAACACTACTGTCCACAGAAGATTATCTGAAATGTCTGAGGACACTGTCATGCGGCTGACTGAGTGATTACAATCTACTAAGTTTGCTATTCAGTTAAATGAGTCAACTAACATCGCCGAAGAGTCACAGCTGCTTGTTTATGTTCACTATTGTTGGCAAGACAATATGCAGGAGGAATTTTTTTGCAAGTCACTGCCAGTGAAAATGACAGTTGATGAAATATTTCATGCTTTAAATGATTTCTTCACAACTTGCGGACTATGGTGGACAAAATGAATCAGTGTTTGCACCAACGATGCTGCCACATTGACTGGCCACAACAGTGGTGTTGTAACTTGCATAAAGCAGGTGTCGCCTGAGATTGTAGGCACCCATTGCATAATCCATCGTGAGGCACTCGCTTCAAAGAAATTGAATGAAACTCTAGGATCTGTACTCGAAGTCTGTGTTCGGATTGTAAACTTCATAAAAACTAGAACAGTGAACAGTCGATTATTTATTCAATATTGTATCAAGTCAGATGCAGAACACAAGCATCTCCTATTACACTCGGCTGTGTGTTGGCTGTCCAGAGGAAAAGTTCTTGCAAGGGTGTTTGAGCTCTGTTTAGAATTGTTGCAGTTTTTGACAGAACACAATCTCGACATGGCAGATAAGGTCGCTGATATTGAGTGGCTTGCTATGCTGACATACCTTGCTGACATTTTTAGCCTTTTCAACAGTTTGAACATATCACTGCAGGGTAAAGATGCTAGTATACTCAAGACATACGACAAAGTTGCAGCCTTTAAGAAGAAACTAGGACTGTGGTGCACGCGACTCGAGAACAAATCACATGACATGTTTCACTTGTTCTGTGAATTTATAGAGAGCAATGAAGTTAATCCTCTGACAGTGTCAACAGAGATGCACTGTGGAAAATCCTAAGATGGCATGGCCTCCCCCATAAAATAGTTAATGTAATCAAAGCCCTAAACGAGGGTTTTCAGTGCAAAGTTATCTGTGGAGAATATACCTCCAGCAGCTTTAGGGTACAAACAGGAGTGAAACAGGGATGTGTACTATCACCAACATTATTTATCTTGGCAGTAGACTGGTTAATGAAGGAGGCAACATCTGACAAACGCACAGGATTACAATGGACCCTTGACACAGTGCTGGAGGACCTTGACTTTGCGGACAACATTTGTCTGTTATCAAGCAGTCACAAAGATATGCAAGATAAAATAAACAAGCTAACTCAGAATGCAAACAACATAGGACTAAAGATCAATGTAGGAAAGACAAAGTTAATGAAGCAAAATTGGAACAACAGAAATGTACTGAGAGTAGATAACAAGTTAGTGGAGGAGGTCAACGAATTTGTATACTTTGGCAGCAGAGTAGTAGAAAATGGAGACAGCACAGAGGACACCAACAGTAGACTTACTAGAGCAAACCAGGCTTTTGCAATGCTGCAGACTATATGGAAATCAAAAAAAATAAGCATAAATATGAAAATCAGGATATTTAAGAGTAATGTTCTAAGTGTACTACTCTATGGTAGTGAATGCTTGAAAATCACCAAAACCATAGAAAACAAGTTAAATTCTTTCCAGACTAAATGTTTACGAAGAATTATAAAAATATTTTGGCCAAACACCATAAGAAATAACATCTTATTAGCAGAAATGTAGATGAAACCACTGACAACAATTATTGAGGAAAGATGCTGGTGATGGTTGGGACATGTGCTATGAATGACTGACAACTCACTACCAAAAATAGCACTAAGATGGACACCACAGGGGAACAGAAGTAAGGGTAGACCAAAAGAGACATGGAGAAGAACAACAGAAAGGATGTTGAGCAATAGAGGGCTCACCTGGGCAAGAGCAGAAAAAAAGGCAAAGGACAGGCATTTGTGGAAAACCCTTGCGGAAGCCCCATGTGCCCTGGGCACTTAAGGTTCAGAGAGAGAGACAGATGAAGTTAATGGTGAGATTCTGGAAGGGGTCACTGGTGTAATAAAAGGGCATCTGACATCTCTTGCTGAATATTTTGACAAATACTTCATGCCTGAAGACACTAAAGCGTATGATTGGATTCGTAATCCTTTTCAGTGTGTATTCTCTGAAGTAACCGGTCATGCACAAGAAGTATTAGCAAAACTGTCTAGCGATTGCATTTTACAAATCAAATTTAATGACCCTGCTGTGGATATCTCTTCCTTTTGTTGCACTGTTTTGCTAGAATATCTGTTTTTGTCAGCCCTGGCGATGAAAATTCTTCTACCTTTTTCAGCAATTTATTTATGCAAAGTTTCATTTTCTGCACTGACTGCCATTAAAACCAAATATCGTTCAAGCATGAACATGGAGGATGATATTCGAGTGTGTTTGTCACAAAATCCAGCCAGAATAAACAAGCTAACTCAGAATGCAAACAACATAGGACTAAAGATCAATGTAGGAAAGACAAAGTTAATGAAGCAAAATGTGAACAACAGAAATGTACTCAGAGTAGATAACAAGTTAGTGGAGGAGGTCAACGAATTTGTATACTTTGGCAGCAGAGTATTAGAAAATGGAGACAGCACAGAGGACACCAACAGTAGACTTACTAGAGCAAACCAGGCTTTTGCAATGCTGCAGACTATATGGAAATAAAAAAAAATAAGCATAAATATGAAAATCAGGATATTTAAGAGTAATGCTCTAAGTGTACTACTCTATGGAAGTGGATGCTGGAAAATCACCAAAACCATAGAAAACAAGTTAAATTCTTTCCAGACTAAATGTTTACGAAGAATTATAAAAATATTTTGGCCAAACACCATAAGAAATAACATCTTATTAGCAGAAATGCAGATGAAACCACTGACAACAATTATTGAGGAAAGACGCTGGCGATGGTTGGGACAGGTGCTATGAATGACTGACAACTCACTACCAAAAATAGCACTAAGATGGACACCATAGGGGAACAGAAGTAAGGGTAGACCAAAAGAGACATGGAGAAGAACAACAGAAAGGATGTTGAGCAATAGAGGGCTCACCTGGGCAAGAGCAGAAAAAAAGGCAAAGGACAGGCATTTGTGGAAAACCCTTGCGGAAGCCCCATGTGCCCTGGGCACTTAAGGTTCAGAGAGAGAGACAGATGAAGTTAATGGTGAGATTCTGGAAGGGGTCACTGGTGTAATAAAAGGGCATCTGACATCTCTTGCTGAATATTTTGACAAATACTTCATGCCTGAAGACATTAAAGCGTATGATTGGATTCGTAATCCTTTTCAGTGTGTATTCTCTGAAGTAACCGGTCATGCACAAGAAGTATTAGCAAAACTGTCTAGCGATTGCATTTTACAAATCAAATTTAATGACCCTGCTGTGGATATCTCTTCCTTTTGTTGCACTGTTTTGCTAGAATATCTGTTTTTGTCAGCCCTGGCGATGAAAATTCTTCTACCTTTTTCAGCAATTTATTTATGCAAAGTTTCATTTTCTGCATTGACTGCCATGAAAACCAAATATCGTTCAAGAATGAACATGGAGGATGATATTTGAGTGTGTTTGTCACAAAATCCAGCCAGAATAGACATGCTATTCAACCAGAAAAAGTGCCATCTTTAAGGTAAATTAAAGAACTTTTGTTTAGCAATGAATATGCAGTTAAACATATAAAGAGAAAATTACATAATACTTTATAAAATTAGATTTATACCTTGCAAATATAAAGCACTTTATTAGTGGGCCACAAAAATGTTTGACTTTTAAATGTGGGCCGTGCAGCAAAAGGGTCTGAGAACTACTGGGCTAGATGCCACAGACATTAAGATATCACTACGATACCGGAATTGATACTGGATTAGTGCATGGTTACTTATGGAACACCCTGTACTTTGCATTGCTCTCTCTAGAGTCTTTTTGTTTTTCCTTCCATATTTTTATGACAGTAGTTTGTTATACATCTGACAACTGTGTAAGATCTGGTAGGTTACAGTACGCCTGACAGCTGTAAGATCTGGTAGGTTATAGTAAACCTGACACCTGTAAGATCTGGTAGGTTACAGCACACCTGACAGCTGTAAGATCTGGTAGGTTACAGCACACCTGACAGCTGTAAAATCTGGTAGGTTATAATAAACCTGACACCTGTAAGATCTGGTAGGTTACAGCAAACCTGACAGCTGTAAGATCTGGTAGGTTACAGCACACCTGACAGCTGTAAGATCTGGTAGGTTACAGCACACCTGACAGCTGTAAGATCTGGTAGGTTACAGTAAACCTGACAGCTGTAAGATCTGGTAGGTTACAGCAAACCTGACAGCTGTAAGATCTGGTAGGTTATAGTAAACCTGACAGCTGTAAGATCTGGTAGTTACAGCAAACCTGACAGCTGTAAGATCTGGTAGGTTACAGCAAACCTGACACCTGTAAGATCTGGTAGGTTATAATAAATCTGACAGCTGTAAGATCTGGTAGGTTATAGCAAACCTGACAGCTGTAAGATCTGGTAGGTTACAGTAAACCTGACAGCTGTAAGATCTGGTAGGTTACAGCAAATCTGACAGCTGTAAGA
Source organism: Achatina immaculata (assembly GCA_009760885.1). Taxonomy (NCBI): domain Eukaryota; kingdom Metazoa; phylum Mollusca; class Gastropoda; order Stylommatophora; family Achatinidae; genus Lissachatina; species Lissachatina immaculata. Next base: position 33,387,445 of record CM019695.1, read on the forward strand.
TCTGGTAGGTTACAGTAAACCTGATAGCTGTAAGATCTGGTAAATTATAACACATTTAACTGTTGTAATATCTGGTAAATTATAGCACATTTAACTGCTGTAATATCCAGTAAATTATAGCACATTTAACTGCTGTAAGATATGGTAAATTATAGCACATTTAACTGCTGTAAGATCTGGTAAATTATAGCACATTTAACTGCTGTAAGATCTGGTAAATTATAGCACATTTAACTGCTGTAAGATCTGGTAAATTATAGCACATTTAACTGCTGTAAGATCTGGTAAATTATAGCACATTTAACTGCTGTAAGATCTGGTAAATTATAGCACATTTAACTGCTGTAAGATCTGGTAAATTATAGCACATTTAACTGCTGTAAGATCTGGTAAATTATAGCACATTTAACTGCTGTAAGATCTGGTAGGTTACTGTTTACCTAACAGCACTGTCATCTCATTGATTAAACACACCTAACAGCAGCAAGACTGGTAAATCATACTAACAATGTATATACACGAGTTGATTGATAAGTTCTCAGCATAAGGTACAAATACTTGAAACACACAGTTGATATTAGGTGCATTTGTAGATCAGGTTAATGTAAGATTAAACACAAAGTTTCAAGAAATTAACTACAACCAATTTTTTTTAACAGGCTAATGAAGTGGTAAGGGGTGGCAGAAATTGAGAAAATGGATAAAATTTCTCATCGAGCAGTCATTCGCTACCTCTGCATTAAGGGCTTATCATCGAAGGAGATCCATGAGGATATGGTAGAGACTCTAGGGGAGAGTGCCTCTTCTTACAGCACAGTGAAGAAATGGGCAGCTCAATTCAAACATGGAAGGGAGAGTCTGGAAGATGATCCCTGTCCAGGAAGACCAAGAATGATAACCACCGATGAAACCACCGGCAGAATCCATGACATGATAATGGAGGATCGATGACTAACTGAGCGGTACATTGCTACTGAGTTGGGCATCTCCCAGGAATGTGTTCATGCCATTATTCACAATGATCTTCAAATGACAAAGGTCTCTGCTCGATGGGTCCCGAAACTTCTTGGAGCTGATCACAAACGACATTGTCTCAAACAGCACAGTGAAGAAATGGGCAGCTCAATTCAAACATGGAAGGGAGAGTCTGGAAGATGATCCCTGTCCAGGAAGACCAAGAATGATAACCACTGATGAAACCACCGGCAGAATCCATGACATGATAATGGAGGATCGATGACTAACTGAGCGGTACATTGCTACTGAGTTGGGCATCTCCCAGGAATGTGTTCATGCCATTATTCATAATGATCTTCAAATGACAAAGGTCTCTGCTCGATGGGTCCCGAAACTTCTTGGAGCTGATCACAAACGACAGCGTCTCAACATGTCAAGAGACAATCTTGGCCATTTTTCTGTAGATCCTGAAAAGTTTCTTCAGCAATTTGTGACTATGGATGAGACTTGGGTTCATCGTTTTCAACCAGAAACCAAAGAACAGTCAAAGCAGTGGAAACATCATGGACCCCCACCTCCAAAGAAAGCAAGGGTGGTTCTGTCTGTAGGCAAAGTGATGGCTTCCATCTTTTGGGATTCAGAAGGTGTGCTATTGACAGACTATCTTCAAAGGGCAGAATGGTCACCAGGGCCTATTACGCTAATCTTATGAAGCAACTGCGGGTCAAATTTAAGGAAAAGCGTCGAGGGAAATTGATGAGAGGAGTCGTCTTTAAGCAAGACAATGTCACAAGTCGGCAGTGCCAATGGCTGCCATTCATGAATGCGGCTTCGTTTCTTGAACATCCTCCTTATTCTCCAGATTTGGCCCCTTTAGACTATTACCTGTTTACCAAACTAAAAGAGGAGGTCATTGGTCGCAAATTTGCTTCAGATGATGATGTCATTCATGCTGTAGACCACTTTCTACTGGCACAGGATGCTCACTTTTACAAAGAAGGGATCCGTATGCTCCAGGATTGCTGGACAAAGTGCATAAACTTGCAAGGGGACTTTGTTGAGAAATAATCCGAAAAAGTTGTCCACAAATAATCCACTGTACCTTATGCTGAGAACTTATCAATCAACCCTCGTATAACAGCAGCAAGACTGGTAGATCACACTAACAGTATACATATAACAGCAATAAGACTAGCAGATTATCTTACATCCTTCCAGTGCTGTTAAATGTCACATAGGGCTCGCAAAGTAGTTCACAGTTTTTCTGTTTTCAGCAAATTTTTCAACCTCATCAAGGGATTTTATTCCTACTAATTTGACCTCTCTTAACAATGTCCTCTTCAGAGTTTCACGTAGCTGATCTATTTTTCTTTGAGTGCTCCACTTGATAATTATTACTGATTATAGTATATCTAAAAATGTTAAGACCTGACAGATTATAGTATACCTAAAAATGTTAAGACCTGATAGATTATAGCACACTTAAAAATGTTAAAACCTGATAAATTACAGCATACCTAAAAATGTTAATATCTGAGATTATAGCACACCTAAAAATGTTAAGACCTGACAGATTATAGCACACCTAAAATGTTAAGACATGACAGATTATAGCAAACCTAACAGTGATATGACTGGTAAGTCCTGTACACTTAACCACAGTAAGATTTGAAATATAACACATTATTATTTTATTATTTTAGCTAGTTTTTTTTTTGGTTACCTTCTGAAACATCACATACAGCACGTTGCCTTCGCAGCATGTAGAACGCTCCAAGACAAAGATAACAAATTACGGCGATGGTTGCAGAAAACCACACCACAATGTTGCCTAGAAGATGTATTTGTGACTGAAGAGAAGAAATGAAGTAGACTTTTGTATTCTTTTTGAAAAAAAAAAAAACATCAGAATTCAGTTAATATTTCTAACACACACTGCCTATGAATAAAATTGTTTCTGTGCTGGGTGTCATCAGCTTTTCACATCCTTTTCATCTCTAGTTCTGTCTCATCAACTTAAATCACTAGTCCTGTCTCTTCAACTTCTCATGTCTCTTAAATCACTAGTCCTGTCTCTTCAACTTCTCATGTCTCTTAAATCACTAGTCTTGTCTCTTCAACTTAAATCACTAGTCTTGTTTCTTTAACTTAAATCACTAGTCCTGCCATAGCAACTTAAATCACTAGTCTTGTCTCTTCAACATAAATCACTAGTCCTGCCTCAGCAACTTAAATCACTAATCTTGTCTCGTCAACTTAAATCGCTAGTGTTGTCTCTTCAACTTAAAGTCTTGTCTCTTGACCTTAAATCACTAGTCCTGCCTCAGCAACTTAAATCACAAGTCTTGTCTCTTCAACTTAAATCACTAGTCCTGACACACCAACTTAAATCACTAGTCTTGTCTCTTCAACTTAAATCACTAGTCTTGTCCCTTCATCTTAAATCACTAGTCTTGTCCCTTCAACTTAAATCACTAGTCCTGCCTCAGCAACTTAAATCACTAGTCTTGTCCCTTCATCTTAAATCACTAGTCTTGTCCCTTCATCTTAAATCACTAGTCCTGTCTCAGAAACTTAACACTTTCCGTGTTTGGTCGATATAGTGACACTTCCGGTATCCTGAAACTACTGTATGGTCATTATAGTGACAATTTTTGTTTGTTTCAATAAAAACAACCGGTGTAACATTTAGATTGTACATATTTCATCCACGATTCCGGTGACACTTTCAAAATGGCGAAAGAGTGCCTAGTTACGAGCGATGCCGAGTGAGAAAAAGGACGAGAAGCATGGAAATTTTTCAATTTTTGACGATGTAGATAGGGGTATGGATATAGCCTATGGCCACCTCGCTGCTCTTGAATGTTTTCTAAGTAGATCTAGACATATTTAGAGGACTGAAGAAGTAATTAAGAGGTTAGTTCAGACATTCATTCAGCGAGAATGCAACACAGAATCACAATACGAGATCGACAAGTAGATCTACACATCTCAGATGGTAAATAGTGCAGATCTAGACCTTGCCGATGGTGAGCTGGCCAAATTCAGTGTCTAAAAACATCATATTACTTCTTTTTTCCTAAAAAACTCTGCATTTATGAAATTTTCATTCATTTAGCTATACTTTGAAACATATTAAGTATACGGAAGTACATGGAAATACTGTTTTCCATTCCATTTTACAACTAGACCCCCTTACAGACCAAGACCCACGTTTTTACTCCCGCACTCCAGAACACGTCCAAAGTGTCACTATAATGACTAGCTGCACGGAAAGTGTTAAATCACAAGTCCTGTTTCAGCAACTTAAATCACAAGTCTTGTCTCTTCAACTTAAATCACTAGTCTTGTCTCTTCAACTTAAATCACTAATCTTGTCTCTTCAACTTGAATCACTAGCCCTGTCTCAGCAACTTAAATCACTAGTCTTGTCTCTTCAACTTAAATCACTAGTCTTGTCTCTTGAACTTAAATTACTAGTCCTGCCATAGCAACTTAAATCACTAGTCTTGTCTCTTCAACATAAATCACTAGTCTTGTCTCTTCAACTTAAATCACTAGTCCTGCCTCAGCAATTTAAATCACTAGTCTTATCTATTCAACTTAAATCACTAGTCCTGCCTCAGCAACTTAAATCACTATTCTTGTCACTTGAACTTAAATCACTAGTCCTGCCTCAGCAACTTAAATCACTAGTCTTATCTCTTCAACATAAATCACTAGTCCTGCCTCAGCAACTTAAATCACTAGTCCTGCCTCAACAACTTAAATCACTAGTCCTGCTTCAGCAACTTAAATCACTATTCTTGTCTCTTGAACTTAAATCATTAGTCCTGCCTCAGCAACTTAAATCACTATTCTTGTCACTTGAACTTAAATCATTAGTCCTGCCTCAGCAACTTAAATCACTAGTCTTATCTCTTCAACATAAATCACTAGTCCTGCCTCAGCAACTTAAATCACTAGTCTTATCTCTTCAACATAAATCACTAGTCCTGCCTCAACAACTTAAATCACTAGTACTGCTTCAGCAACTTAAATCACTATTCTTGTCACCTGAACTTAAATCACTAGTCCTGCCTCAGAAACTTAAATCACTAGTCTTGTCTCTTCAACTTAAATCACTAGTTTTTTTCTTCTCAACCTAAATCACTAGTCTTGCCTCATCCGCTTCTGACATCTCTTATTTCACTAGTTCTAGCTAATTTTTATGATGTATACAAGAAAAATGTCACTAGTGATGTACGCAGCAAACAAATGCTACTTGCATTGTCTGATGGGCTCATCCAGTAGGCAATATTCCTCCTCATGAAAGGCCAGTCCTTTGGACCTGAACTGTACTTGTGCTCAAGTCGGGCATCCAGGTTGCTAAATATCATTTTGAGCTGAGGAAATTAAATGAACTTGTTACACAACAAAGAATGTCATTCTCACTTGTTATACGGTATCATTCTAACTTGTTACACAACACAGAATGTCATTCTCACTTGTTATACAGTATCATTCTAACTTGTTATACAACATGGAATGTCATTCTCACTTGTTAAACAAAACAGAACATCATTCTCACTTGTTATACAGCATCATTCTAACTTGTTATCTCTCTCTCTCTGAACCTTAAGTGCCCAGGGCACATGGGGCTTCCGCAAGGGTTTTCCACAAATGCCTGTCCTTTGCCTTTTTTTCTGCTCTTGCCCAGGTGAGCCCTCTATTGCTCAACATCCTTTCTGTTGTTCTTCTCCATGTCTCTTTTGGTCTACCCTTACTTCTGTTCCCCTGTGGTGTCCATCTTAGTGCTGTTTTTGGTAGTGAGTTATCAGTCATTCGGAGCACATGTCCCAACCATCGCCAGCGTCTTTCCTCAATAATTACTGTCAGTGGCTTCATCTGCATCTCTGCCAACAAGATATTTGTCTAATTCTTCGTAAACATTTAGTCTGAAAAGAATCAGAATGTCATTCTCACTTGTTATACAACACAAAATGTCATTCTCACTTTTTATACAACACAGAATGTCACTCACTTGTTATACCACACAGAATATCACTGACTTATTATACAACAAAGAATGTCATTCCCCCTTGTTACACAATGACATGTCATCATGTGTTATACAGTATGGCATGCCATTCTCACTTGTTGAACTTCACTGTATGCCATTCTTACTTGTTCTACAATATATATAGCATGTCATTCTCAACTGTTATACATGTCACTCTCACTTATACAACACAGAATGTCATTCTGACTAGTTATATAATATCATTCACATTTGTTATCTTATATCTTATATCCTTCCCGTGTAGTTAAATGTCACATAGGGCTCGCAACGTAGTTTGCCAATTTTTCCTGCTTTCAGCGAGCTTTTCAAACTCATCAAGGGATTTTATGCCTATTAATTTGGCCTCTCTTAACAATGTCCTCTTTAGAGTTTCACATGGTCTGCCTCTTTTTCTTTGGCCTGTTGTGTTCCACTTGATAGCTTGTTTTGGGATTCTCCGATTGTTTCTTCTCATCACGTGACCAACATATGTCCATCCATCTCCTTTTCCTGATCACCCATGAGACTGGTTGTTGTTCAGTCATCTGTCTTATCTCTGCATTGTTCTTGAATTCATTCCACTTGATGCAGAGTATTTTCCTTAAGCATCTGTTTTCAAAAGGGTCTAATTTGTTGTCTATTTCTTTAGTTGTTTTCCATCTTTCACATGCATAAATGAGGGTGGATATTACATTTGAATTGAATAGTCTTAACTTGGTTTTTGTGCTTATAACTTTTGAATTCCATATGTTCTCAAGATTCTTGAAGATCACTTGTTATAAAAAGTAAAGATAGTCCCATAGCATTTCAAATGCCGTAGGGGGTGAAGCGTTAGAGACCTCATTATGCTGGGTCATCAGCGTGTGAGGTAGGGTGACCAGTTCCTTTCCTCGCTGCCTTTACTTCCCAGATTTTCTCTGGTACCCATTTTACGAGGCTGGGTCGACCTCAGGGCCGTATTGGTCGGAAAAAAAATCCCGCTCAGCTGGGGATTCGAACCCTCGACCATTTGGTTGCTAGACGAGTGCTCTAACCACTACGCTAGCCGGCCCCATCACTTGTTATACAACACAGAATATCATTCTCACATGTTTTACAACACAGTCTCCTGTGGACATTCGCGTGTGGCTCAGAATAACACGAGCGAGCAAGCGATGTCCACCCACGCATAATGTGAATGCTATATAAGAAAATGTTGCTGACACACAAAAGAGAGAGAGAACTCGAAATCTATGGCAGCCTGAGTGCATCCGATATGCTCAGTGCTGGCCGATTGCTACTGCGTGATTTATTTTATGTCCTGGAAATCATTCTTATATGAAGTTATGGAAATCATATCTGTGCTGTGGAATATCGTAACTGTCATTGTTCGTGGTGATTATCAATAATTCTGTCAAGTCTTGTCGCACTGATGGGCACACCAAGGTCCATTGTGTGCATTCCTGTCATGTGATTTTTACTGGAGATGCCCAAAACCCGGCAGCATCGGCTGCACAATCAATGAGGTGCATGACACCGGTGATTTGATAATTGGAGGGGGCACAGAGCGCAGCTGTGCCATGTTTCAGTGCTTGGGCACCTGTCAGGATATATATTATTCTGTGCCATGTTTCAGTGCTTGGGCACCTGTCAGGATATATATTATTCTGTGCCATGTTTCAGTGCTTGGGCACCTGTCAGGATATATATTATTCTGTGCCATGTTTCAGTGGCTGGTGTCAGGATATATATTATTCTGTGCCATGTTTCAGTGGCTGGGCACCTGTCAGGATATATATTATTCTGTGCCATGTTTCAGTGGCTGGTGTCAGGATATATATTATTTCTGTGCCATGTTTCAGTGCTTGGGCACCTGTCAGGATATATATTATTCTGTGCCATATTTCAGTGCTTGGGCAGCTGTCAGGATATATACTATTCTGTGCAATTGGCACAATGTGTTTTAAGTGAAATGGGGGGAACGGGGATTTCAGGTCAGCAGTGGCTGAATGTGTTTACCAGTGCAACGGCACATAATAGTTGAGATAGTGAATGTTTTTGGTGGTAGAAGTGAACGAAGAAGAAGAAGAAGAGAAGAGATTCCCCCTTGTTACACAATGACATGTCATCATGTGTTATACAGTATGGCATGCCATTCTCACTTGTTGAACTTCACTGTATGCCATTCTTACTTGTTCTACAATATATATAGCATGTCATTCTCAACTGTTATACATGTCACTCTCACTTATACAACACAGAATGTCATTCTGACTAGTTATATAATATTCACATTTGTTATCTTATATCCTTCCCGTGCCGTTAAATGTCACATAGGGCTCGCAACGTAGTTTGCCAATTTTTCCTGCTTTCAGCGAGCTTTTCAAACTCATCAAGGGATTTTATGCCTATTAATTTGGCCTCTCTTAACAATGTCCTCTTTAGAGTTTCACATGGTCTGCCTCTTTTTCTTTGGCCTGTTGTGTTCCACTTGATAGCTTGTTTTGGGATTCTCCGATTGTTTCTTCTCATCACGTGACCAACATATGTCCATCCATCTCCTTTTCCTGATCACCCATGAGACTGGTTGTTGTTCAGTCATCTGTCTTATCTCTGCAATGTTCTTGAATTCATTCCACTTGATGCCGAGTATTTTCCTTAAGCATTTGTTTTCAAAAGGGTCTAATTTGTTGTCTATTTCTTTAGTTGTTTTCCATCTTTCACATGCATAAATGAGGGTGGATATTACATTTGAATTGAATAGTCTTAACTTGGTTTTTGTGCTTATAACTTTTGAATTCCATATGTTCTCAAGATTCTTGAAGATCACTTGTTATACAACACAGAATATCATTCCCACATGTTTTACAACACAGTCTCCTGTGGACATTCGCATGTGGCTCAGAATAACACGAGCGAGCAAGCGATGTCCACCCACGCATAATGTGAATGCTATATAAGAAAATGTTGCTGACACACAAAAGAGAGAGAGAACTCGAAATCTATGGCAGCCTGAGTGCGTCTGATATGCTCAGCGCTGGCCGATTGCTACTGCGTGATTTATTTTATGTCCTGGAAATCATTCTTATATGAAGTTATAGAAATCATATCTGTGCTGTGGAATATCGTAACTGTCATTGTTCGTGGTGATTATCAATAATTCTGTCAAGTCTTGTTGCACTGATGGGCACACCAAGGTCCATTGTGTGCATTCCTGTCATGTGATTTTTACTGGAGATGCCCAAAACCCGGCAGCATCGGCTGCACAATCAATGAGGTGCATGACACCGGTGATTTGATAATTGGAGGGAGCACAGAGGGCAGCTGTGCCATGTTTCAGTGCTTGGGCACCTGTCAGGATATATATTATTCTGTGCCATGTTTCAGTGCTTGGGCACCTGTCAGGATATATATTATTCTGTGCCATGTTTCAGTGCTTGGGCACCTGTCAGGATATATATTATTCTGTGCCATGTTTCAGTGGCTGGTGTCAGGATATATATTATTCTGTGCCATGTTTCAGTGGCTGGGCACCTGTCAGGATATATATTATTCTGTGCCATGTTTCAGTGGCTGGTGTCAGGATATATATTATTCTGTGCCATGTTTCAGTGCTTGGGCAGCTGTCAGGATATATACTATTCTGTGCAATTGGCACAATGTGTTTTAAGTGAAATGGGGGGAACGGGGATTTCAGGTCAGCAGTGGCTGAATGTGTTTACCAGTGCAACGGCACATAATAGTTGAGATAGTGAATGTTTTTATCAGTGCAATGGCACATAATAATAGTTGAGATGGAGATATACTTACTTAGGAGGGCCAGAGGAGCCCGGACCAATGTGGCTCACTGTTTTGTGATATTTAGCTAATGAAGATGCATTATAATTATGTCATGCTTTGTTGTTATGATATTTGTTGTTGTTCTATGCATGTGGCATTTAACATGGTGTGTCTGTTGTGTATAATAAAATATTGGCTGATTTTAAATGCTTGACTTTGTACTGTGAAATGCATGTCATGTAGTTTGTATGAATGTGTGTGATTTACTGCACGACTGGCATACAGTATCCTTTCGAGGGAAAATCTGGGTTGTAGGTTGGTTTAGGAATGGCCACCCAGTACCGTAGTACATAGGCCATGGGTTTTGGGGTTGCAGTAGGTTTTTAGTCCTGTCACCCTTTATTGTCCCCAGTATGTGGACTTCGCAACCAGCAAAGTTTTACACTCCCATTCTCACTTGTTATACAACACAGTCTCCCATTTTCACTTGTTACACAATATTTTGTATACACAGTTGAAAGATGAGAAGACAAGCTTTTCAAATCATATACAGAGCAGGTTAAGACTGTAAATGGGTTAAATTCTGCAAAAAAGTGTGCTCTGAAAGGTCCCTTTGGACAATTCGGTGCCTTCATTGGAACATGAAGGTCTCACAGGACAGAGGCATCCAAAACTTTCAGAGCACAGACCAGACATGGCACAAATCTGATGAGAGCAAAGGAAAGGGCCTCACTGAGCAGACATGGCACAAATCTGATGAGAGCAAAGGAAAGGGCCTTCTTGCATGCTACATTGAGTAGACATGGCACAAATCTGATGAGAGCAAAGGAAAGGGCTTTCTTGTATGCTACACAGAGCAGACAAACCAAAGTGATGAAACCACAAGACTGAGGGTTAAAATAATAATCTCAGAGCTGTGCAAGGAGGTGGTGCCAGAAATTCCGCACCACTCAAAAGATCATGCAACACCACCCCAGGCATCTGATATGAGGACACAGGTAACCTGTCGGACAACAATATGGAAAAACTGGCCAAAGAGTTCAACACCAGCATTAAGAGTGGCCAGATCAAAGAGGAATGGCTACATAGCTACCTGCTACCACTGCCAAAGCCAAACAAAGCCCATTCCCAGATCAGTGCCTACAGAATCATCACAATGCAAAACACTGTTGGCAAAGCTACTGGAGAAAATTGTTGTAAGTAAACTCGCTAGTGACTTGGTAGGACGTTCCATATTCTTGCCCACACTTGCAGGGTATAGAAGTAATACAGCTCAGTGCTGCTGTCTTTGCTCAAGACGTCTTTGAAGGATTTCAGGGCTGAGTAGAGACATGCACAGCTGCAGTAGATTTAGAAGATGTGTACAACAGCATATCATTCAGCTACCTAATGTGCATGCTTCTTAGACTGAAGGTACATCCTATCCTCATCAGATGGATAGTTGCAGCCTTATCCAGAGAAAGATGGTTTACAGATGTGGCAGTTAGTGTTCAGATCTGATAACAATATGTCCAGGTTTACAGATGTGGCAGTTTGTCTCCAGAGCTGATAACAATATGTCCAGGTTTACAGATGTGGCAGTTGGTCTCCAGAGCTGATAACAATATGTCCAGGTTTACAGATGTGGAAGTTTGTCTCCAGAGCTGATAACAATACGTCCAGGTTTACAGATGTGGCAGTTGGTCTTCAGAGCTGATAACAATATGTTCAAGTTTACAGATGTGGTAGCTGGTCTTCAGAGCTGATAACAATATGTCCAGGTTTATAGATGTGGTAGTTTGTCTCCAGAGCTACAAGTTTCTGGGCTACAGAGGTAGGTCAGAGTTTTTAAGCAAACAGATCTATGTTCCTTGTCTCACAAACACTATGTTAAGATAAGTGTGCTCTTAACACACTTATCTTAACATAGTGTTTGTGAGACAGGGAACATAGATCTGTCTGCTGAAAAACTCTGACCTACTTCTGTAGCCCAGAAACTTGTAGCAATCAACACTAATTGTAATTGTTATTTTTGTAAAATGTAATGTCAGGTTGGTGGACAGATGGGGACATGGAGATCTCTGGCGGGGATGAGGGAAGTCTGGTGTGAAACCAATAAATCCAGGACGTGACAAGCCTATGGGTCTTTACAACAATGGCTATCAGAATGATGTAAACAAAACAGAGCCAGTAGACTATGGGTGGCGGGGAATGGATATCGTTGAAGCACTCATCAGGTTCCTCATCTCAAAGTCAGAGTGTCTTTGTGGAACTGTCTCAAAACCATCTGACATGGAGAAGGGGCTTAAGTACAGCCACCAGAGGCTGGAAAACAAAGTTTTGGCCAGGCCAGCCACACTGTCTTCATGGCAGTCCGAGCAAGACCACAGTCTGCCCTAGCAAGGAAAGGTGCTGAAGTCGGAGTTACCCAGACAAAAGGCGCATCGCAAAAATCAGGGTAACACGCATTATCGCTAATGAAATGTCTCTATCTGCAGTTTTCAAACATGGTGCTCGCCCTGTGAAGACTAACCAGGCAGGTGCAGTGCCGGGCCCCCTGCCTCGAAAGGGTCCACCCAATGCTACTGGAAGTCCTCTCAGTTCGTCTTGTGGAGTCAGGAGACATGAGAGTAGAGCTACTGGCCAAAAAATACAACAGAAGAAAACAGCCAAAAAGCAAGAACTTAAAATAATGCAGTGGAATGCTGAGGGTGTCAACAGTGTTAGAGATGGCTATAGCAAAAAGGTTGAACTAGAGAACATACTTTTTGCAGAGCAAGTAAGTATATGCTGCATACAGGAGACACACCTAACCAAAGATGCCGCCTTTAAAATCAGAGGCTACCAGTGTTTTAGATCAGACCGACAGGACAGAAGAAAAGGAGGAGTACTCACACTTGTTAAGAATAACATCAGCGCATGTCAGGTGGGAGTGTACATGGAAGGAGCCGAATACCAGATGATCCATCTAAAAAGTAGTAATACAGATTTCCACCTCCTTAACTATTACTGTCCTAATGACCGCCCACTTGCTTTAGGAACAATCCCACACAAAGAGAGACTGATGGTCTGTGGTGATTTTAACAGTCATTCCCAGAGCTGGGGCTATGACCACATAGACAAGAGAGGAGAGGAAGTTGAGAGCTGGCAGGATGATAATGGACTTCTCCTGATCAACCAGCCAATGGATGCCCCAACATTTTACTCAAGGGCGTGGCATACAAAATCAACACCAGATCTGGCATTCCACTCTCCAGATCTGAAGTGGAACATTACACGTGAAGTTGGAAAACAACCTGGAGGTAGTGACCATCGACCAGTCTTCCTGACAATAGAAAATGAGCTCCTTAACACCAGTAACCCTCTCCCCAGATGGAACTATAAAAAAGCAAACTGGACAATGTACAGACATCGTACAGGTATCCTGGTGGGACAGCTGTCCATAGAAGGTAAGGATATTAACAGCATAGTGAAGGAATTCAATGCTTGTATCCTTCAGGCCGCTCATGAAACCATTCCCAGAGGAGCTCGTAGGGACTATAAACCATACTGGTCTAGTGAGCTGGGAAAACTCCATGATGACGTGGAAGCAGCTCGAAAGCAAGCAGAAAATAGACCATGCCAAGAACACCACAATAATTACCAACATTCTAAGGCCAAATTTCAGAGAGCAAAGCTGCAAGCCAGACGGGAAAGTTGGAAAGAGAAAACAGAGTCCCTAAACTTTGAAAAGGATAGAAGGAAACTGTGGAAACTAATCAAACAGTTAAATGATGAGAGTACTGGAAGAAGTACAAAGGTTACACTAATAGAGGATGGGAAAACTCTTACAGGTAAGCAGGTAGCAGATCACTTTGCTCGCATGTTTGCACAGGACTGCAACATTGATATCCATCCAGAGAAGGAGCGTACAGTGCGCATCGAGCCACAGAAAGAGGAGGAACAAGTCTGAAAAGTGGAGGTCATGGATGCACCAATCACACGCAGTGAGTTAGACCTAGCAGTTAGTAAACTGAAACCAAGGAAATCACCAGGACCAGATGGAGTGTCCAATGAAATGATCAAGAACCTGGGAATGGCAGCAAGGGGAAAGCTGTTGGATATTTTCAATATGTGCTGGAGCACAGGTAAGTTACCTCAAATCTGGAAGGAAGCAAGCATGGTACCACTGCTAAAACCAGGGAAAAACAGTGATACTGCCTCCAGCTACAGGCCAATCAGTCTCACTAGCTGCCTATGCAAAACGATGGAACGCATCATTGACCTGAGGCTAAAATGGTACCTAGAAAGTGAAAACCTTCTCGTTCCACAACAAGCAGGATTTAGGCAGTACTACAGTATGGAAGATCAAGTGACTTATCTCTCTCAAGAGATTGAGGATGCATTCCAAGAGAAAAACCTTGTACTAGCAGCGTGGATAGACCTGAAGAAAGCCTTTGATAAAGTATGGAAAAAAGGTCTGCTGTGGAAACTAAGAAACTGCAATGTGAATGGAAGACTGTACAACTGGATAAAGTCCTATTTACACAACAGAAGAGCTAGAGTAGTAATGGATGGACACAAAAGCCAGAAAGTACTTCTGCAACACGGTGTACCACAAGGAGGAGTCCTTTCGCCTACACTATTCCTTGTATTCATTAATGACCTGGTCAAGGAACTTCCCTATGGAATCAAAGCGGCACTGTATGCAGATGATCTGGTCATGTGGTGTACAGATGAATATGCGACAGTTGCTACACAGAGACTCCAAAGAGCAGCAGACATCTTGACATCATGGACAAACAAATGGTGTGTAAGTATCAACACAGAGAAATCAAGTACCACTCTGTTCACCCTCTCATCTAAACAGAAAGCAGGTAAGATCTTTGTAAATGAAATACCCTTAAGGATGGACAACCAACCCACTTACTTAGGAGTGACTCTTGACTCAAAACTTACGTGGAAGCAACACATCAACAGTGCAGAAGCAAAAGCCAGAAGAAAACTAGCCATATTAAGAAAATTGAGTGGAACCACATGGGGAGCTAGTGAAAGAATCCTCAAGAATGTATATCAGCAAAGTATTCTACCACATTTAGAATATGGCTCAACATCTTGGTGCACAGCATCAAACACTACGCTGCATAAACTAGACAAGGTTCAAAATCAGTCACTACGGATTATCACAGGTGCCATGAGGTCCACACCAATAGTAGAAATGCAGAAAATAGTTGGTGTTCAACCGCTAAAGGAACGTAGAGACACAAAGGTCATGACCATGGGAGAAAAATTCCTTAGCTCTGTAAGCCATCCCCTGAAGGAGAGATTCAATAACTTGGCATTAGGACGGCTTAAAAGAAGCAGCTTCATTCATCAGGCAAAGCGTATGCGTAAGCTGATACCTGACCTTCCAACTGTAGTCGCTCCATTATCATCTGTACCAGAGCATACACCATGGAAAGAAGCAGATTATACACAAATAACTATTCAGACTGAAGTGAAAGGTGTGCAGAATGGTGAGATGCAGAGCAGTCTTGTAAGATCAACAGCCACACTTAGTGTTCTAGATGACAAATATCCATGTGACACCTGGATACGTGTGTATACAGATGGATCTGCACATAATGCCATAAAGAATGGAGGGGCAGGAGCATATATTGAATATCCAAACAACACCATTGACAAGATTTCCATACCCACTGGTAAATACTGCAACAACTTTGATGCAGAAGTTAGGGCAATTATTGCTGCATTTGAAAAACTATCAGACTCCAGAATTGATATATGTCCTGTAGTAATTCTCACAGATGCAAGATCAGTACTGGAGGCTCTTCAATGCAACAAACTACCAGACCTTAAGGATGCCTTGTCAAAAATTGGCTTACAACATAGAGTCACTTTGCAATGGATTCCCTCCCACTGTGGGATACCAGGCAATGAGAAAGCTGACCATCTGGCCAAAGAGGGCACTGAAATGGAGCAACCAGACATACCAATCACTTATAATCAGAAGAAAAGCATGATAAAAACCTACAGGAAGCCACAAACACCACCACATGATGACTATCACATGCTAAACAGAAAGGAACAAGTCACCATCTTCCGTCTCCGAACAGGACACAGCCGACTCCTAAGTCATATGTATACAAAGTTTAAGGTTGGTACTACTAATCTATGTACATGTGCCCAGGTGCCCCAAACTGTGGAACATATCCTCCAGAACTGCATCAACTATGAGACACTGAGAAATAATTACTGGCCCAGTGAAACCACTAAAGAAGATAAGCTCTACGGTTCCATACATGAATTACAAAAAGCAGTGAAATTTATCAAAGTGACAGGACTGCAGATATAGACAAACAGTGCGAACGAAGAAGAAGAAGAAGAAGTCTCCAGAGCTGATAACAATATGTCCAGGTTTATAGATGTGGGAGTTGGTCTCCAGAGCTGATAACAATATGTCCAGGTTTACAGATGTGACAGTTTGTCTCCAGAGCTGATAATAATACATCCAGGTTTACATATGTGGTAGCTGGTCTTCAGAGCTGATAACAATATGTCCAGGTTTATAGATGTGGTAGTTTTTCTCCAGACAGGTTTACAGATGTGGTAGTTTGTCTCCAGAGTAGATAACAATATGTCCAGGTTTACAGATGTGGTAGTTTGTCTCCAGAGTAGATAACAATATGTCCAGGTTTACAGATGTGGAAGTTTGTCTCCAGAGCTGATAACAATACATCCAGGTTTACAGATGTGGCAGTTGGTCTTCAGAGCTGATAACAATATGTCCAGGTTTACAGATGTGGAAGTTTGTCTCCAGAGCTGATAATAATACATCCAGGTTTACAGATGTGGTAGCTGGTCTTCAGAGCTGATAACAACATGTCCAGGTTTACATATGTGGTAGTGTCTCCAGAGCTGATTTATCTTGGCAGTAGACTGGTTAATGAAGGAGGCAACATCAGACAAACACAGAGGATTACAATGGACCCCTGACACAGTGCTGGAGGACCTTGACTTTGCGGACGACATTTGTCTATTATCAAGCAGTCACAAAGATATCCAAGATAAAATAAACAAGCTAACTCAGAATGCAAACAACATAGGACTAAAGATCAACGTAGGAAAGACAAAGTTAATGAAGCAAAATGTGAACAACAGAAATGTACTCAGAGTAGATAACAAGTTAGTGGAGGAGGTCAACGAATTTGTATACCTTGGCAGCAGAGTAGTAGAAAATGGAGACAGCACAGAGGACATCAACAGCAGACTTACTAGAGCAAACCAGGCTTTTGCAATGTTGCAGACTATATGGAAATAAAAAAAACTAAGCATAAATATGAAAATCAGGATATTTAAGAGTAATGTTCTAAGTGTACTACTCTATGGAAGTGAATGCTGGAAAATCACCAAAACCATAGAAAACAAGTTGAATTCTTTCCAGACGAAATGTTTACGAAGAATTAGACAGATATTTTAGCCAAACACCATAAGAAATAACATCTTATTGGCAGAAATGCAGATGAAGCCACTGACAACAATTATTGAGGAAAGACGCTGGCGATGGTTGGGACATGTGCTACGAATGACTGACAACTCACTACCAAAAATAGCACTAAGATGGACACCACAGGGGAACAGAAGTAAGGGTAGACCAAAAGAGACATGGAGAAGAACAACAGAAAGGATGTTGAGCAATAGAGGGCTTACCTGGGCAAGAGCTGAAAAAAAGGCGAAGGACAGGCATTTGTGGAAAACCCTTGCGGAAGCCCCATGTGCCCTGGGCACTTAAGGTTCAGAGAGAGAGAGAGTTTGTCTCCAGAGCTGATAACAATATGCCCAGGTTTACAGATATGGCAGTTTGTCTCCAGAGCTGATAACAATATGTCCAGGTTTACAGATGTGGTAGTTTGTCTCCAGAGCTGATAACAATATGTCCATGTTTACAGATGTGGTAGTTTGTCTCCAGAGCTGATAACAATATGTCCAAGTATACAGATGTAGCAGTTGGTCTTCAGAGCTGATAACAATATGTACTGGTTTGCCACAAGGTTCTCAGTTATCACCAGTCTTATTCAATGTGTCTATAGTGACAATCACTGAACAACAACTTGTTGGGAGGGGAAGGCCTCTGTCATTTGCTGATGATATTCTAGTGTATCAACAGGGAAAAGACAGACAGTGCATTGCAGAACGAACTTGATTGAGTTTTCTCCTGGTGCAAAGTTTCTAACGCCCTTGTCAACCCTACAAAAGCATCAGCGACATGGTTCTCACTGAACAACCATATTGTTAACACTGAAATGCCTGACACAGTGCTGGAGGACCTTGACTTTGCGGACGACATTTGTCTATTATCAAGCAGTCACAAAGATATCCAAGATAAAATAAACAAGCTAACTCAGAATGCAAACAACATAGGACTAAAGATCAACGTAGGAAAGACAAAGTTAATGAAGCAAAATGTGAACAACAGAAATGTACTCAGAGTAGATAACAAGTTAGTGGAGGAGGTCAACGAATTTGTATACCTTGGCAGCAGAGTAGTAGAAAATGGAGACAGCACAGAGGACATCAACAGCAGACTTACTAGAGCAAACCAGGCTTTTGCAATGTTGCAGACTATATGGAAATAAAAAAAACTAAGCATAAATATGAAAATCAGGATATTTAAGAGTAATGTTCTAAGTGTACTACTCTATGGAAGTGAATGCTGGAAAATCACCAAAACCATAGAAAACAAGTTGAATTCTTTCCAGACGAAATGTTTACGAAGAATTAGACAGATATTTTAGCCAAACACCATAAGAAATAACATCTTATTGGCAGAAATGCAGATGAAGCCACTGACAACAATTATTGAGGAAAGACGCTGGCGATGGTTGGGACATGTGCTACGAATGACTGACAACTCACTACCAAAAATAGCACTAAGATGGACACCACAGGGGAACAGAAGTAAGGGTAGACCAAAAGAGACATGGAGAAGAACAACAGAAAGGATGTTGAGCAATAGAGGGCTTACCTGGGCAAGAGCTGAAAAAAAGGCGAAGGACAGGCATTTGTGGAAAACCCTTGCGGAAGCCCCATGTGCCCTGGGCACTTAAGGTTCAGAGAGAGAGAGAGTTTGTCTCCAGAGCTGATAACAATATGCCCAGGTTTACAGATATGGCAGTTTGTCTCCAGAGCTGATAACAATATGTCCAGGTTTACAGATGTGGTAGTTTGTCTCCAGAGCTGATAACAATATGTCCATGTTTACAGATGTGGTAGTTTGTCTCCAGAGCTGATAACAATATGTCCAAGTATACAGATGTAGCAGTTGGTCTTCAGAGCTGATAACAATATGTACTGGTTTGCCACAAGGTTCTCAGTTATCACCAGTCTTATTCAATGTGTCTATAGTGACAATCACTGAACAACAACTTGTTGGGAGGGGAAGGCCTCTGTCATTTGCTGATGATATTCTAGTGTATCAACAGGGAAAAGACAGACAGTGCATTGCAGAACGAACTTGATTGAGTTTTCTCCTGGTGCAAAGTTTCTAACGCCCTTGTCAACCCTACAAAAGCATCAGCGACATGGTTCTCACTGAACAACCATATTGTTAACACTGAAATGCCTGATATGAGATTGGGTGGTGAGGATGTGACCAGAACTAATTTGGTGACATACTTAAAAGTAAAGTTTGATTGCAGTCTATGTTTCAAGGACATGCTGATCACGTGATATCAAAAGTTCACAAAGGTCTATTGGCAATGAAGGTCATGGCACCTGCCAACATTGAGCAGAGATTACTAAAACTTATGTACCAGGGGCTGGTCCTTGCTCTCATCAAGTACACCCTAGCCATCCTTACTGTCAGCCCTGCTCAGATTCAAAAACTCAAAAAGGTGTAAAATGAAGCCATGCGTATTATCTTGGGGTGTATGAGAGACAGTTCCTGTGTAGCGATGAGATACCTCCTTGATTTCCCCACCATGAATGACAGGATCAAGATCAGGAAAGTGTGTGCTTAACTCAAGACAAGTGCAGACAAGAAGCAGCCCCTGCAAAGAACAGGTTGTCATCAAGCAGGTCTGGGAAGCCAACATGACCTTGCTCTCCAGCATCCAGGGCCACCTTCTCTTGCATCTGAACATGAATTTTGCTCTGCTCTGTTTTGTGTTGCGTGCTGTAGTTGTGTTGCGTGCTATAGTTGTGTTGCTTTGCTCTGCTTTGTGTTGCATGCTGTAGTTGTGTTGCTGGTTCTGACTATCATGCTGATTAAGTTACAGATATGCAGAAACAACAAGACGAACACTCCCTGCAATGATATAGTCTTTACAGGACAACCCTAGGATGTTCAAAAACTGTATTATCAATCAAGACTGCATTACCTTAGCACTCATATTCATTTATTACGTGGTGCAGGATGAAGATAAAGGTGACGGCAAAAATATATCAAAAGACAATTCCAACATGCGTAACCAACACAATATAATTCTGGGCTTCTAACTAGCTAAGTCACTGAGATAGTGCCATAAGAATTCAACCAAACTATCAACTATAACATACTTCATTCACAACTACTATCACAATTAACACTTCTGACACCGACAAGACTACACTAATTCTCTCTCAACAGTCAAACTGAATAATCTGAGCTAAAACTTTCGTCACACATCCGGACCACAAAACACACCTTCCATGAGCAAAGAATGAGCTTGAAATCACGGACAAAACAATCTGGAAGATTCTGCAAACACATAATAACTATCATGGGCCTAACTCTGAAATAATGATTGAGTTACATCAAGGGTTAGATTAAAGTAGTATCACTGCACTACTAAATCGTGACACGGTAACCTTATTACTAAAACAGAATTTCTTCTAAACAGGGAGTCATTCTTCCTGTGTGATGTGACTTGTTTATATTACTGAGCAATAAACTTGTTTGTACATATACTGTTATGTACCATGACTATTACATTCAGACAATGAGCATTAAGCCCAGTGACACACAGATAACAATAACTCAACTACTCATCAATACACGACATGACCAGTTACATGTAAATCAACAAAACTCTACACCACAGCTGACATTTAACATGAATCCAAGGATCACAGGATTCATCAGACACAATTCAAACAATGTTTAATGATGAAAACCCATCTGTTAGATGTGTGTTGCACTGATGTGAAGTGTAAACTTGATGGAAACATTTACAATGAGAATAGAAAAATGGTCTGGGCGACTAACATTGCCATGGAACCCGCAGACTAACATGCAACATCAAACATACTAACCTCATATATACCGAAAAACTCCATACTCAACCTTCCAACCAAGAATCACATTTTGTCCTAAAAAGGACAATCAAACTTACAACACTACATAATAAACTTAACCTTTTTGTCCTAACAAGGACAATCAACTACAAAACAAACATCCTACCCCTAACAAACCCTAACAAACCTCCTTTCCAGCGAAAAACTCACACACGACCTGTCTCTACAACACTCAGACGACAAAATCCACTCTCAACTCGTTCACACCTCCCGCCTAACCTAAATCACGTGACTCAGTTGTGCCACAGAAACACGTGATACTAATATCATGCTTGACCACACCAACGGGGTTTCTCACAACAATCTGTTACGGAATAACATTCTGTTACAAGATACCCTTGACCAAATACTGTCACACATTGTCACACTTGACAAGGGAAGCAGGGAGCACAATCTATTGGCTGTGAATGCTGCTGGACAGGCAAGACAACTGGTCACAAACACAGGACAGGCACTATCAGCCACAGGATGCTGGTGCAATGATGATGACCCAGACCATAAACCATATACAACATTGTATGTCATTCTCACCTGTTATATAATGTATGTCAGTCTCACCTATTATACAACACTGTATGTCATTCTCATTTGTTATGTAACACTGAATGTCATTCTCACTTGTTATACATTGAATGTCATTCTTACTTGTTATACGCTGAATATCATTCTCACTTGTTATACAACACATTCTCTCATTCTCACTCATTATATGTTGTATGTCATTCTCATGTGTTATAAAACAATGTCCGTCATTCTCACATGTTATATAACATTGTATGTCATTCTCACTTGTTATAAAACATATGTCAGTCTCACTTGCTAGACAACATATTCTCTCATTCTCACTTGTTATACAACACTGTATGTCATTCTCACTTGTTATAAAACATTGTCTGTCATTCTCACCTGTTATATAATATTGTATGTCATTCTCCAGTGTCAACAGAGATGCACTGTGGAAAATCCTAAGATGGCATGGCCTCCCCCATAAAATAGTTAATGTAATCAAAGCCCTATACGAGGGTTTTCAGTGCAAAGTTATCTGTGGAGAACATACCTCCAGCAGCTTTAGGGTACAAACAGGAGTGAAACAGGGACGTGTACTATCACCAACATTATTTATCTTGGCAGTAGACTGGTTAATGAAGGAGGCAACATCAGACAAACGCATAGGATTACAATGGACCCCTGACACAGTGCTGGAGGACCTTGACTTTGTGGACGACATTTGTCTATTATCAAGCAGTCACAAAGATATCCAAGATAAAATAAACAAGCTAACTCAGAATGCAAACAACATAGGACTAAAGATCAACGTAGGAAAGACAAAGTTAATGAAGCAAAATGTGAACAACAGAAATGTACTGAGAGTTGATAACAAGTCAGTGGAGGAGGTCAACGAATTTGTATACCTTGGCAGCAGAGTATTAGAAAATGGAAACAGCACAGAGGACACCAACAGTAGACTTACTAGAGCAAACCAGGCTTTTGCAATGTTGCAGACTATATGGAAATCAAAAAAACTAAGCATAAATATGAAAATCAGGACATTTAAGAGTAATGTTCTAAGTGTACTACTCTATGGTAGTGAATGCTGGAAAATCACCAAAACCATAGAAAACAAGTTAAATTCTTTCCAGACTAAATGTTTACAAAGAATCAGAAAAAATATTTTAGCCAAACACCATAAGAAATAACATCTTATTAGCAGAAATGCAGATGAAACCACTGACAACAGTTATTGAGGAAAGACGCTGGCGATGGTTGGGACATGTGCTACGAATGACTGACAACTCACTACCAAAAATAGCACTAAGATGGACACCACAGGGGAACAGAAGTAAGGGTAGACCAAAAGAGACATGGAGAAGAACAACAGAAAGGATGTTGAGCAATAGAGGGCTCACCTGGGCAAGAGCAGAAAAAAAGGCAAAGGACAGGCATTTGTGGAAAACCCTTGCGGAAGCCCCATGTGCCCTGGGCACTTAAGGTTCAGAGAGAGAGAGAGAGGTGTCATTCTCACTTAGATAACACATTCTCCCATTCTCACTGTTATATAACATTGTATGTCAGTCTCACTTGTTACACAGTGCATTCGGAAAATAACTCTGCACTAACCCAGTATTGATTCCAGTATCGTAAGGATATATCAATGACTGTGGCAGGCAGATGTGGCTAGATACCACAGACATTAAGACATCACTACGATACCAGAATCGATACTGGGTTAGTGTAGTTACTTACAGAACACCCTGCATAACACATTTTCCCATTCTCACTTGTTAAACAACATTGTATGTCACTTTCACTTGTTATACAAACATTGTATGTCATCTCACTTGTTATACATCATGTCATTATAAGTTGTTATACAACACGGCTTTGTCAAATGAGTAATCTCGGTACTGCTGTCTGTCACATCCTGGCATATTTACAGTATCTACAAAAACCACTTAGTGACTTCCTGTGACACAGAAAAACCTGACAGTTGTGCTTTTTTTTCTCTTTCTCCCATTCACAAGACTGGGTCAGGGTTATACTATAATACTACCATAATTCAATCGAGGGAAATACCTGCAGCTCAAAAAACTTGGCCCAAAAAGACAAGTAGGTTGGCTTGAGAGGAATTAGCTCTGCCTGTTGTAGTTCCACAGCTTGGCTCTCTTTTTCTGAACCTGGGGTGAATGAAAAAAAGAAACTTCAGACAAAAGCATGCCATGCCAAACACTCTTCTCCATCTCGTGCAGTCTGGTGTTCTCACTCAATTCAAAAGCTATTCTCTTCTTGAGCTGTGTGCTGAATTCTATATTTTTCTTTATGCTTTTTTTCTCCATCTTTTTTCCCTTGAGGTTCCAAGCTATTAACAAGTTCTCTAACTTCTGTCTTCTCACTATGTCCAAGGAATTTTTACTGCTTGCTTTTTTTTCTTATAATTATAACAAGTTTTCCTTGTTCTGCCACTTTTTCAAGGACTTTCTTATGGTCTTCTAGCTTTCCAGTATATTTCTTTCATTTTTATCCACAACATTTCAGGTTATGATTTCCAGTTTGTCTAAAAATACATCTTCAGTGTTTCTAGATCATATAACTTTGTATGTACACACAGCTTATTCAGTGTTTCTTGATCACATACCTTGAATGTACGCACAGCTTCTTCAGTGTTTCTAGATCACATATATACACACAGCTTCTTCAGTGTTTCTAGATCACATATATACACACAGCTTCTCAATATTTCTAGATCATATATATACATATATACTGCTCTTCAGAAAGTAAAACAAATAAAGAATTTGTGGAGAGGAGCAGACAGAACCACAAAAATAAGATTTTTAAGGGCATGCATCTTTCCCATCGCAACATACGTCTGTGAGACCTGGACACTTAACAAAACAGCAGAGAAACACATAAATGCCTTTGAATGTAAATGCTACAGAAGAGTTCTCCAAATATCGTGGACACAAAAAAGCACAAATATATCTATACTACAAGAGCTTAATATTGAAGAAGGCGGGCTAGTAAAGAGGATTAAAGAGAGAAAACTTAAATATTTTGGACACATTAAACGTCATGATAATTTAGAGAAGACCGTATTGGAAGGATACATAATGGGAAAAAGAAAGAGAGGAAGACCAAGGCGAAGATGGCTGCAAGACATCGTTGACGATCTGCAAATGGATGCCGCAGCAGCAGGCCATCTTGCTCACAACCGAGAGGCCTACAGGAGTGCTGTTTGAGAGGCAAAGTTCCACAAGGGACATGCAAATGAATGAGTGATATATACACACAGCTTCTTCAGTGTTTCTAGATCACATATATACATACAGCTCCTTCAGTGTTTCTTGATCACATATATACATACAGCTCCTTCAGTGTTTCTTGATCACATATATACATACAGCTCCTTCAGTGTTTCTTGATCACATATATACATACAGCTCCTTCAGTGTTTCTGGATCACATATATACATACAGCTCCTTCAGTGTTTCTGGATCACATATATACACAGAGCTTCTTCAGTGTTTCTGGATCACATATGAGGCTGAGCCAAAAAAGTAATTACAGTATTTTTGTATTAATATTAAACGTACAAAAATAACTGAAAATTCTTTATCACTTTTCAACACAACCTACAACTGCTCTGAATGTCAGATAAATGAGGTACCCAGAATGACCTATAACTGCTGTGAACATTGGATAAACAAGACAACTAAAAAAAAAAAAAAACCTACTTCGGGTATACCTATGCTCCTCAACATTCCAGACTGTGGACTTCTGATTAATAAGTCTGTCTGCAGATACTTCCAGCTGATGGAACCCCCACTCTGGGAGCTGTTTTCCTGTTGTCTAAAAGACATAAAGGAAGAAATTGTTTTGAAACTCCCGCCATTTCAACAGCATAACCGCCGGTGATCTCTTCCCCAGTTTCATATATCTGGCAGTGAATTCTAATTAAGTATCACAGCTGGTAGTGATGTCTAACTCCATATTAAATATCACAGCTGGTAGTGATGTCTAACTCTGTGTTAAATATCATAGCTGGTAGTGATGTCTAACTCTGTGTTCTGGTAGTGATGTCTAACTCTGTATTCTGGTAGTGATGTCTAACTCTGTGTTCTGGTAGTGATGTCTAACTCTGTGTTCTGGTAGTGATGTCTAACTCTGTGTTCTGGTAGTGATGTCTAACTCTGTGTTCTGGTAGTGATGTCTAACTCTGTATTCTGGTAGTGATGTCTAACTCTGTATTCTGGTAGTGATGTCTAACTCTGTGTTCTGGTAGTGATGTCTAACTCTGTGTTCTGGTAGTGATGTCTAACTCTGTGTTCTGGTAGTGATGTCTAACTCTGTGTTCTGGTAGTGATGTCTAACTCTGTGTTCTGGTAGTGATGTCTAACTCTGTGTTCTGGTAGTGATGTCAAACTCTGTGTTCTGGTAGTGATGTCTAACTCTGTGTTCTGGTAGTGATGTCTAACTCTGTATTAAATATCATAGCTGGTAGTGATATTTAACTCTGTATTCTGGTAGTGATGTCTAACTCTGTATTAAACATCACAGCTGGTAGTGATGTCTTCTTATTTTTTTATATCCTACCCGTGCCGTTAAGCGTCACATAGGGCTCGCAAAGTAGTTCACAAATTTTTCCTGTCTTCGGCGAGTCTTTCAACCTCATCAAAGGATTTTATGCCTGTTAATTTGGCCTCTCTTAACAATGTCCTCTTCAGAGTTTCACGCAGTCTGCCTCTTTTTCTTTGGCCTGTTGTATTCCACTTGATAGTTTGTTTTGGGATTCTCTGAACATTTCTTCTCATCAAATGACCAACATATGGTAGTGATGTCTAACTATGTATTAAATATCACAACTGGTAGTGATGTCTAACTCTGTATTACATATCACAGCTGACAGTGGTGTCTAACTATATTAAATATCACAGCTGGTAGTGATGTCGAACTCTGTGTTCTGGTAGTGATGTCTAACTCTGTGTTCTGGTAGTGATGTCTAACTCTTTATTCTGGTAGTGATGTCAAACTCTGTGTTCTGGTAGTGATGTCTAACTGTGTTCTGGTAGTGATGTCTAACTCTGTGTTCTGGTAGTGATGTCAAACTCTGTGTTCTGGTAGTGATGTCTAACTCTGTGTTCTGGTAGTGATGTCGAACTCTGTGTTCTGGTAGTGATGTCTAACTCTGTGTTCTGGTAGTGATGTCTAACTCTGTGTTCTGGTAGTGATGTCGAACTCTGTGTTCTGGTAGTGATGTCTAACTCTGTGTTCTGGTAGTGATATATAACCTTGTCCTATGTGTCATGGTTTGTAGTGATGTATGACCTTGTCTTATGTGTCATGGTTTGTAGTGATGTATGACCTTGTCTTATGTGTCATTGCTTGTAGTGACATATGACCTTGTCTTAACTATCATGGGTTGTAGTGATGTATGACCTTGTATTAACTATCATGGCTTGTAGTGGTGTATGACCTACTTTTAAGTCTCATGGCTTGTAGTGATGTATGACTTTGTCTTATCTGTCATGGCATGTAGTAATGTATAACCTTGTCTTATCTGTCTTGGCTTATAGTGATGTATGGCCTTGTCTTATGTGTCATGGCGTGTAGTGATATATTGCCTTATCTCGTGTTTCATAGCTGGTAGTGACGTATTGCCTTGTCTTGTGTGTCACAGCTGGTAGTGACATATTGCCTTGTCTTGCATGTCACAGCTGGTAGTGATGTATGACCTTGTCTTGAGTGTCATAGACGGTAGTGATGTATGGCCTTGTCTTGTGTGTCACAGCTGGTAGTGACATATTGCCTTGTCTTGCATGTCACAGCTGGTAGTGATGTATTGCCTTGTCTTGTGTGTCATAGATGGTAGTGATATATGGCCTTGTCTTGTGTGTCATAGTTGGTAGTGATGTATGGCCTTGTCTTGTGTGTCATAGTTGGTAGTGATATATGGCCATGTCTTGTGTGTCATAGTTGGTAGTGATGTATGGCCTTGTCTTGTGTGTCATAGTTGGTAGTGATGTATGGCCGTGTCTTGTGTGTCATAGATGGTAGTGATATATGGCCTTGTCTTGTGTGTCATAGATGGTAGTGATATATGGCCTTGTCTTGTGTGTCATAGATGGTAGTGATATATGGCCTTGTCTTGTGTGTCATAGATGGTAGTGATATATGGCCTTGTCTTGTGTGTCATAGATGGTAGTGATGTATGGCCTTGTCTTGTGTGTCATAGATGGTAGTGATATATGGCCTTGTCTTGAGTGTCATAGATGGTAGTGATATATAGCCTTGTCTTGAGTGTCACAGATGGTAGTGATATATGGCCTTGTCTTGAGTGTCATAGATGGTAGTGATATATGGCCTTGTCTTGAGTGTCATAGATGGTAGTGATATATGGCCTTGTCTTGAGTGTCATAGATGGTAGTGATATATGGCCTTGTCTTGAGTGTCATAGATGGTAGTGATGTATGGCCTTGTCTTGCATGTCATGGCGTGTAGTGATGTATGGCCTTGTCTTGTGTGTCATAGCTGGTAGTGATATCTCTCTCTCTCTCTGAACCTTAAGTGCCCAGGGCACATGGGGCTTCCGCAAGGGTTTTCCACAAATGCCTGTCTTTCGCCTTTTTTTCTGCTCTTGCCCAGGTGAGCCCTCTATTGCTCAACATCCTTTCTGTTGTTCTTCTCCATGTCTCTTTTGGTCTACCCTTACTTCTGATATCTAGTATCATCTTAAATGCTAGTAAATGATGAAGAATTCATCAAATCTACCAAGATCATACATGTGATGCTGCTGCTGCTTGTAATTAGAATTCGCCAACAAATCTCTAATTTTTTTCTTTTACTTTTTAAGTAATCAGATCTATTCTATTACTCAACAATAAGATCATCATCTACCACACACATCTATCTCAACTATATCATCATTTACCACGCACATCTCCCTCTCTCTCTCTCAACTATATCATACTCATCTACCATGCACATATCTCTCTCAACTATATCATCATCTACACACACATCCCTCTCTCTCTCTCTCAACAATATCATCATCTACCACACACATCCTTCTCTATCAAAAATATCACCAACTACGATGCACATCCTTCTCTCTCTCAACTATATCATCATTTACCATGCATATCCCTATCTCTCAACTATATCATCATCTACCATGCATATCCCTCTCTCTCAACTATATCATCTACCATGCACATCCCTCTCTATCAAATATATCACCAACTACGATGCACACCCTTCTCTCTCTCATAACTATATCATCATCTACCATGCACATCCCCCTCTCTCAACTATATCATCATCTACCATGCACATCCCTCTCTATCAAATATATCACCAACTACGATGCACACCCTTCTCTCTCTCAACTATATCATCATCTACCATGCACATCCCTCTCTCTCATAACTATATCATCATCTACCATGCACATCCCCCTCTCTCAACTATATCATCATCTACCATGCACATCCCTCTCTCTCAACTATATCATCATCTACCATGCACATACATCTCTCTCAACTATATCATCTACCATAAACATCCCTCTCTCTCTCTACTATATCATCATCTACCATGCACATCCCTCTTTCTCAACTATATCATCTACTATGTATATCCCTCTCTCTCAACTATATCATCTACCATGCACATCCCTCTCTCTCAACTATATCATCTACCATAAACATCCCTCTCTCTCTCAACTATATCATCATCTACCATGCACATTCCTCTCTCTCAACTATATCATCTACCATAAACATCCCTCTCTCTCTCTACTATATCATCATCTACCATGCACATCCCCCTCTCTCAACTATATCATCATCTACCATGCACATCCATCTCTCTCAACTATATCATCATCTATTATGCACATCCCTTTCTCTCTTAACTATATCATCATCATCTACCATGCACATCCCTCTCTCTACCATCATCATCTACCATACACATCCCTCTCTCTCTTAACTATATCATCATCATCATCTACCATGCACATCCATCTCTCTCTCAACTATATCATCTACCATGCACATACATCTCTCTCAACTATATCATCATCTACCATGCACATCCCTCTCTCTCAACTATATCATCATCTACCATGCACATCCATCTCTCTCAACTATATCATCATCTACTATGCACATCCCTCTCTCTCTTAACTATATCATCATCATCTACCATACACATCCCTCTCTCTCTTAACTATACCATCATCATCTACCATACACATCCCTCTCTCTCTTAACTATATCATCATCATCATCATCTACCATGCACATTCCTCTCTCTCAACTATATCATTATCATCTACCATGCACATCCTCTCTCTCAACTATATCATTATCATCTACCACACACATCTTGTAATAGAAAAGGATATATGCTGGATAGAAAATAAAATAGCAGTCTCCCCTGTAGAGAGTTAATTTTGGATACTTATAGGCAGAAAATCTGTTGTAAATCTCACACATATTTGTACTCACAGTGAACGAATTTGGAAGAGACGCAGTGAAAATAGGCAGACGAGAAGAAAAACGGTTGAGACAGGCAAGACAGAAGGTCCCAGAAATGTAGGCAGGCAAGTTTTTCTTCAGAGTCAGGTACCTTAGTTGGGCTGCTGAAACAGTAGAATGTAGATTGTATGTTTGTCTTTTGTAGGAATGCTTAGTATGGGTTACATTTGATCTTTTTATGAGAGTTTCTTCTGAATTCAATTTTTGAGTATGTGGTATTGTCTGTAGTAAGAAGCACAAAAAATGTCCTTCAACATCCTTGCTGTGAGAGGTCGTCCCATGGCCATGTCAAGTCGCCCGGACACTTTTTCATGTATTTGTGAATTCCATTAGTCTTTTCACGACACTTCCATTTGGCAACATCTACCAACAAATGTGGTCTCATCAATAAATCTGTTCTAATGTAACATCTGGAGTTAAGAGATTACTGACTTATGTTTTGTGCTGCAACTGTAGAGTTGGACTGGTCAGTTATTTTATTTATATAGTTCACAAGTCGTGTATGAACTCTGTTTAGTGATCCTGGGTTACTGAAGTTGCACAGAGCATATCAATGTAACAAAGTGAGGCAAGTGTGACAACTTCATGAAGTCATGGAAGTTCTCCAAAATGTTCAAGGCACTCTACAGTCATCAGCATAAAGAATAGTATACTCATGGAAAAAAGTAAGTGTGCAATGCTTTAAAAAGCACCACGAACATGCTCAGGTGATGACTGCAATAAAATCTGGCACATATTATGTTTGATTATCCAATAACAGATAAAATGATAACTTTCAGGCAGTCACATGTCACAAAAAAGTGAAAAAAAACTCATCTAACGTGGCTCACCACTCCAAGAAAAGAAAATCAGGGTTTCAATATCATGTGTGTCCGCCTCGGGCAGTTATCACTGCTTGACATCACTTTCTCATTGAACCAATGACATGTATCAATTGTTGAAGCATGTTATTCCATTCTTCTTGCAACGCTTGGGCTAATCCTTGGTGGTTTACAGGACGATTGTGTCGTCTTCATAACCTGCGGTCCAGTTCATCCCAAATGTGTTAGATAGGTGACAGGTCCGGTGAAAATGCTGGCCATGGCAAGACATTAATCTGATGCTGCTGAAAGTGGTCCCTGACCACATGTGCGACATGTGGACAAGTGTTATCCTGCTGCAGTATCACGTCTTGTCCATTAGCATCCAGAAAAGGCATTACGTGGTGTGTAATGATTTCGTCCCTATATCATAAACCTGTAACAGACATCAACATAGATGGGAAAGATCTGAAACTCATCAAAAGCATATACTGGCAGCAATGAAGGTTGAGAACCAAATAGGAGCATTCCAAGACATAAAATTGGGAGTGTGACAAGGATGTGTCTTTTTCTTCTGACCTCTTTTCCTTGTGCAAGCGAAAACATAATGAGAAATAAAGAGCTTGCCAGGGATATCATCATCTACCATGCACATCCCCCTCTCTCAACTATATCATTATCATCTACCATGCACATCCCCCTCTCTCAACTATATCATCATCTACCATGCACATACATCTCTCTCAACTTTATCATCATCTACCATGCACATCCCCCTCTCTCAACTTTATCATCATCTACCATGCACATCCCCTCTCTCAACTTTATCATCTACCATGCACATCCATCTCTCTCAACTATATCATCTACTATGTATATCCCTCTCTCTCAACTATATCATCATCTACCATGCACATCCATCTCTCTCAACTATATCATCATCTACTATGCACATCCCTCTCTCTCTTAACTATATCATCATCATCTACCATACACATCCCTCTCTCTCTTAACTATACCATCATCATCTACCATACACATCCCTCTCTCTCTTAACTATATCATCATCATCATCATCATCTACCATGCACATTCCTCTCTCTCAACTATATCATATATCATGAACATCCCTCTCTCTCAACTATATCATTATCATCTACCACACACATCTTGTAATAGAAAAGGATATATAATTAGCTGGATAGAAAATAAAATAGCAGTCTCCCCTGTAGAGAGTTAATTTTGGATACTTATAGGCAGAAAATCTGTTGTAAATCTCACACATATTTGTACTCACAGTGAACGAATTTGGAAGAGACGCAGTGAAAATAGGCAGACGAGAAGAAAAACGGTTGAGACAGGCAAGACAGAAGGTCCCAGAAATGTAGGCAGGCAAGTTTTTCTTCAGAGTCAGGTACCTTAGTTGGGCTGCTGAAACAGTAGAATGTAGATTGTATGTTTGTCTTTTGTAGGAATGCTTAGTATGGGTTACATTTGATCTTTTTATGAGAGTTTCTTCTGAATTCAATTTTTGAGTATGTGGTATTGTCTGTAGTAAGAAGCAAAAAAATGTCCTTCAACATCCTTGCTGTGTGGGAGGTCGTCCCATGGCCATGTCAAGTCGCCCGGACACTTTTTCATGTATTTGTGAATTCCATTAGTTTTTTCACGACACTTCCATTTGGCAACATCTACCAACAAATATGGTCTCATCAATAAATCTGTTCTAATGTAACATCTGGAGTTAAGAGATTACTGACATATGTTTTGTGCTGCAACTGTAGAGTTGGACTGGTCAGTTATTTTATTTATATAGTTCACAAGTCGTGTATGAACTCTGTTTAGTGATCCTGGGTTACTGAAGTTGCACAGAGCATATCAGTGTAACAAAGTGAGGCAAGTGTGACAACTTCATGAAGTCATGGAAGTTCTCCAAAATGTTCAAGGCACTCTACAGCCATCAGCATAAAGAATAGTATACTCATGGAAAAAAGTAAGTGTGCAATGCTTTAAAAAGCACCACGAACATGCTCAGGTGATGACTGCAATAAAATCTGGTACATATTATGTTTGATTATCCAATAACAGATAAAATGATAACTTTCAGGCAGTCACATGTCACAAAAAAGTGAAAAAAAACTCATCTAACGTGGCTCACCACTCCAAGAAAAGAAAATCAGGGTTTCAATATCATGTGTGTCCGCCTCGGGCAGTTATCACTGCTTGACATCACTTTCTCATTGAACCAATGACATGTATCAATTGTTGAAGCATGTTATTCCATTCTTCTTGCAACGCTTGGGCTAATCCTTGGTGGTTTACAGGACGATTGTGTCGTCTTCATAACCTGCGGTCCAGTTCATCCCAAATGTGTTAGATAGGTGACAGGTCCGGTGAAAATGCTGGCCATGGCAAGACATTAATCTGATGCTGCTGAAAGTGGTCCCTGACCACATGTGCGACATGTGGACAAGTGTTATCCTGCTGCAGTATCACGTCTTGTCCATTAGCATCCAGAAAAGGCATTACGTGGTGTGTAATGATTTCGTCCCTATATCATAAACCTGTAACAGACATCAACATAGATGGGAAAGATCTGAAACTCATCAAAAGCATATACTGGCAGCAATGAAGGTTGAGAACCAAATAGGAGCATTCCAAGACATAAAATTGGGAGTGTGACAAGGATGTGTCTTTTTCTTCTGACCTCTTTTCCTTGTGCAAGCGAAAACATAATGAGAAATAAAGAGAGCTTGCCAGGGATATCAGTTGGCGGGTACAACCTTGCAACCTCAACAACTTAAGATATGCAGACGGTACAGTTCTGATTGCTAAAAGTGAAGGGGAGCTACAGGCTCTTCTGGACATCATGGTTCGTGAAAGTAAAAGTAAAGGTCTCAGCCTGAATAAAAAGAAGACTGAAGTAATGGTTATCTCAAAGAAAAGAATACCACCAAAATGTAGCATTGCCATCGATGGCACAGAGCTGAAACAAGTTGATAGATTCAAGTACTTAGGAACAATTATAACAACTGATGGGAAATGTCACAACGAAATAAAAAAGCAGACATGCTCAGGCCAAGTCAGCATTTCAGAAAATGAGAAACATCTTGTGCGACAGATCCATGTCAATAGAAACAAGATTCCGAGTACTTAAATGTTACAATCGAGCCAATTCTGTTTTATGGATGTGAAGCATGGTCCATGAATAAGAGAGTACAGCGAGAAATGGAGGCCATGGAAATGTGGTTCATAAGAAGGATGTTGAAGGTACCATGGACAGCTAAGAAAACCAATGAAGAAGTCTTAAGAAAGGCTGGAGTTAAAAGGCAAATTACAACAAAGATCAGAGCCAGACAAGTGAGATTTGTAGGACATTTTCTGAGAGAGGAAAATTGGAACACATTGTGGAAAGTGGAAAAACTGAGGGAAGAAGAGACAGAGGAAGACAGAGAGAGAAGTTACTGGATGGGCTGTCAGCGTGGCTAGGAAGAAAGTCACTGGCGGATCTCATAATCAAGTCTAAAGACAGGGAATAGTGGAGAGAAATGATCGCCTATGCCATGTGGCATGGCACTTGATTGATTGATTGAAAAGGTTGCCATTGAGGAAAACTAAGTTTGTTCGGCGAGAATAGGAAATTCCTCCCCAAACCATTACACTGTCTCCTCTCCTCCTATCCACCTCTAGCACACAGTTATTCACAAAGCGTTCTCCTCTTCGCCTGTACACTAAAGCATGCCCATCATGGCCTTGCAGACAGAATCTGGACTCATCAGTGAATAGGATCTGTCTCCAATGATGATAGGGCCATGCCACGTGGTGCCTGGCCCAGGTCAAGCAGGTTTGTCTGTGGCCAACTGTCAGTACTGGTCTAACTGCAGGCCTATGAGGTAAGAGATTTACCTCTCTGAGTCTGTTCCGCACTGTCCTGTCTGACACACGTCTTAAACCTGGAATGTTGCTGGCAGTCCATGTTGCCTGGAGAAACTTGTTAGGAAGGTGCATGAGGTGGATGTAGCGGTCTTGTGCAAGGGTGGTAACTCATGGTATACTGCTTCTATGGCAGTCAGCAACTGAACCATTTTGGTTAAAATGACTTTGAAGGTGTGATATTGTGTTTCTGTGAACATTAAAATGTTGAGACACTGCTGCTACTGTTGATCCAGCAATTAACATCCCAACAGCTATTTCTCGCTGATGTTTGTTCAATCTTGGCATGATGAAAAAAAGATGTTTATGCTGGAGTTCCACTACTCCTTTCTTCAACGATTATGTGATGAGATCTCTGAGAACAGTATTATACACTTACCCTCATTTTATCCATGGTCAGTAACCAATCATCACTGCACATGATTCCACTGGAGCTGTGGTTATCTCCCCATGAATAGTGTGATCAACTTCTTGCAGCATGGGAAGTGGGCAACCCTCAGACAAAACTTCATGCAAAAATTTGATTTCATTTCACTCATGACAACATGACTGGTGCGCTTGACACCACTGCACACATACTTTTTCCATGAGTATACATTCAAACATTGAAGCATCGCATGGTGCACTGAAGAATACCAAAAACACCATTTTAGTGGTGGAAACAACACAACAGATCAAGTTAAGTTTGTTTATATTGTCAACAATGGTCATGAAACTCACTAAAACACTTTTTTAATCTCTCTTTCAACTATATCATCATCATCATTTACCACACACATCTCAATCTCAACTATATCACCATCATCTACACAAACATCCCTCTCTCTCTCAATTATATCATCTACCATAAACATCCCTCTCTCCCTTAACCATATCTTCATCATCTACCATACACATCTCTCTCTCTCTCTCTCTCAACTATATCAACATCTGCTATACACATATCTCTCTCTGAATTATATCATCATCTACCATACACATCTATCTCTACTATATCATCATCTACCACCCAGATCTCTTTCCACTTACAACCACATACTAGCATATATCCCTCCTGGCTTCTACACTGACCTTGAGAGCAGCAGAAGTGTTAACGTGAACTAGTCTGACCTGACTTTTAATTGTCTGCCAGTTCTCGTCATCGCTATCTCTGTTCACAATGTCCTGAAATCAGATACCAAAAGATGGACATTCTTATTATCACTATCTCTGTTCACAATGTCCTGAAATCAGATACCAAAAATGGACATTCTTATCATCACTATCTCTGGTAATAATGTTGTGAAATCAGATACCAAAGATGTACATTCTGTAAAAATATTTCCTTCGCGGATGATATATTACTAATTGTGCCAACACGGCATCAACTATAGGCGTATGCCTCTCTGGAAGTACACAGAGAGTCAGAGATATTGACCTTTTGTGGACTTTAATTGTATTAGAAAGAGTTACATGTTGTTGTTGCCTGTAAGAGTTGGTAACACTACTTTACCATAAAAGGCAAACTTGTCACTATGGTATACTCCGAGTGACACAACAACAATGCCAGGTTCGCAACCGCCACAACAAAAACAATAGTGTCACGTAATGAAAACTTGTACAGGACTCCCACTCACTCAACAAAACTAACAGAAGAAGTTCCAACCACTCAAGAACTCCAGCTAAATTTAAAACTGACAAGTTTCATGTGATGAAACCAAATGGCTTGAAAACTGTTGCCACATGGCAGAGACCAGAAAAACATACAACAGAACTTCCTGGGCACGAAGTCAATGCCATGGGGAAGTGACTCTAACAACCAAGCAGTATCAATTATTACAATCATGAATGTTACAAAAAAAGCTTCTTCTACTTACAATATTACATAATTCCAAACAATGCACACAACTTTACATCTTCCTTCTTCTTCTTCGTTTGCAAAAATTATCCCGGGCGCGAAATCGAACCAGGGACCTTCTGGTGGACAGGTGAGTGTACAGCCACTACACCACCAAACATACTAAGACATCTTCCAAAAGATGAATCACTACATAACATTTTCAGTCCTAACCAGGACAATGCTACAAAACTATCTACATTCTACACTAAGCAAAAGTTTGCCCTAAAAAGGACAAATGTTACTGCATGAAAACCAAGGCATGCCTAAAACTCACTACCACCTTCTACTCTAAAAATGACTTCTTGATCTAATCTCATTTCTGTCTCATAATAATCTTGCTCTAATCTCATTTCTGTCTCATAATAATCTTGCTTGGCCAGCTCTGTCTCTTTTACATGACTGGAATTTTCCCAGCCCCAATCTAGAAACTTCTGTCTGGACAAATCTCGCCTTCAGTGATGTCTGACCCTAGTGAAATTGTCTGTCTACTGACCTTGGGTAATAAGGTGTCAAACATTTTCAAATTTAACTTTGTTACTAAATATAGCTAGCCTAGACAGATGGCTCACCAAATATATTAATAATTCTTGTGAAGTTAACATGTCAAAACTGACCTTGAGTAAAAAAAAACAAACATTTCAAGGATTAAATTTTCTGTTACTCCTTTCATCTGGTCATGTCAACCCAGACATTCAACTTTTTGACACTTCCAATTTTTCCCAGCTATCAGTGAGATTTACATCGTAAACAACGTAACTATCTGTCATAATTAAGTAAGGGCTTTAAAAATTATAGACTAAGTACTAGTTTTATCTTTGATTATTTCCCTTCAATAGTAAAAATGTCAATTCTAACAAATGCAGTATTTAAAAATACTGCCACAATTCTTATCATCACTGTCTCTGGTCATAATGTCCTAAAATCTGATACTAAAGATGGACATTCTTATCATTGCTATCTCTGTTCGCAATGTCCTGAAATCAGATACCAAAGATGGACATTCTTATCGTCGCTATCTCTGTTCACAATGTCCTGAAATCAGATACCAAAGATTGACATTCTTATCATCGTTATCTCTGTTCACAATGTCCTGAAATCAGATACCAAATATTGACAGACTTATCATCGCTATCTCTGTTCACAATGTCCTGAAATCAGCTACCAAAGATGGACATTCTTATCGTCGCTATCTCTGTTCACAATGTCCTGAAATCAGCTACCAAAGATGGACATTCTTATCATCACTATCTCTGTTCACAATGTCCTGAAATCAGCTCATCTTTTACACAAACATTAAGAACCTACAACAGTTAAAATTAAATGTGGTCAATGTTTAACCCTCCCTCCCCTATGGCCACACAGAGGCAGACTTGAACTAAACTGCTAGTATACTTTTTTAAAAAAAGGGAGGTTTTAAGGATAAGTATTTTCTTTTCAAATTTCTCTAAGAAACAAAAACAGAACGGGCAGTAGAAGGAAAGAAGAAGAACAAGCAGAAATGAAAAACAACAATTAAGTATTTGGATTATGATGTCATTAATGAGAACAGAAATGACATAACAGATTAAAAAAAAAATCTCACAGAAATCTTTATGGAGCTGAAGAACAGGATGAAAAGTGATGGGAACTGTTAAAAGTATGAAGGAGGTGAACACAGGAACGTGATCAGTTGTTGGAGATTATTCTCAGGAAGTTAAGAGAGAAAGCCGAGTCTGTTACACTAGTCTTCTTGTTCTCCTCTATAAATGCTGTCATCAGTGAAATGTTGGCCCATTTTTTATTTCTGCTTCTCCTCACCATTTTCTCATACTGCTGAATCTCTTTTCTTTCCTCTTTCTATCTTTTTTTTTTGTAAAAACTAAACTATACCTCTATTTCATTTTCACCAGGTTTTTTTTTTATATTTCTTCCTTCCTGTAGCCAACTAGGACTAGTCTGACTGCAATTACCACTGTCCTCAAATATCTTTGGCATTGTAGCACCTGTCCTGCTTTTTTATTATTTTGCTCCAAGGGTTTTCCCCTCTTTCTTATTTTAAACAAAGTTTCTGCATGATAAATTTGAATTATTCTTCTGTGTATTCCTGGAGCACATTCATTGTAAGTATTGGAAGCAGCAGAAATGTGGTTTATTAGAAGAATGTTGCAAATCCCCTGGACAGCAAAAATAACTAATGAAGAATGTATGAGAAGAGCTGGAGTGACAAAAAACCTTGTCAAAAAGATAAGAGAGAGACAATGTACTTTCATAGGACATGCAATGAGAAGAGGGGGCATTGAAAATATTATAACAGGAAAAATAGAAGGAAGAAGATCAAGAGGAAGAGGAGTGATAATGGACAGTCTGATGGGATGGTGCGAGAGACCACCGAGCTGATGGCCTACATGAAGGATTATTTACTCTGGAGATGATGTTGATGATTCCTAGAGCATCTTAAAACACTGACGAGTGAGCTGAGATAGCATGCACTTACCACTCGCCACAAGTTCTGGGCTGGCATGGACACATTATAGTTGACATAACAGGAAACTTCTTGGTTGCTAGGAGTCATGGGAGCGGCTACATCATGTCTGCAGATAAGGTCAGATCAGATCAGATCAGAAATCAACTCAAAAAGTGAATCCAAACCTGTACAATGGCTGACCTCATGTATTATGCTGAATCAAAAATTCCCTACATCTTTCATACCCTAATTTCAGCAAGGTTTCTGTCTTATATGCTGTACTGGCATTTGTAATGCTGACATCTTGTGTTGTGTCATTCTGAAAATGTGCATACCCAGTTTTAGGCAATGAGTCCCGAAATAAGTTATCAGCAAGAGGCAATATGGCAGACAGCAAGGCTGACAGACAGAAAGCTTGGTGGACAGCAAGGCTGACAGACAGAAAGCTTGGTGGACAGCAAGGCTGACAGACAGAAAGCTTGGTGGACAGCAAGGTTGTTGTTCGTCCTCCAGAGGCAGTGTTGGAAGAAAGGGATGAAATCTGCAGCGTGGAAGGGGAAGAAAGTTGATGACAGCACTGCAAGGTGGTCAGTTTTAAAAGTTCAGGTATGGGGACGTTGTCATCAAAGACTACCAATGACAATCCCTACACCAAGCTACTGAAGACAATCTCAGTACCAGTGCTCAGTGCTTGTCAGCCCAGCTGGGCTCTTCTCAAAGCGTCATAGTTCAGAATTTGCACCAGCTCCACTTCAGGCAAGCTCGACATGTCCCCCATGATCTCACTCCCCAGCAAACACAGAGACATGTTGACGTCTGTCGCCAACTGTTGGCAAACTCACAAGACTAAAGGTTTCTCCACTGTACTGCCACTGGGGATGAAATGTGGATTATCCTGTGGTACCCCAACACAGGTACCAAATGGCTCCAGCCAGGCCCAGTGGTAGTGAGTTGTCTGGTAAATCTGGTTCAATAAGGTTATATTTTGCATCTGGTGGAACTTTGAGAGCCCCCTGAATTGGAAATTGGTTCCATTTGGTCAGTCCATGGATAGGAATCTCTATGATGAGCAACTGAAACGCCTGCGTGATGTTCTGTACACTTTCATGATATTCTGTGCACCCAATACCCAGTACTCATCAAGAGAGTACTTCTCCAACATGACAATGTGCCAGTGCACATTTCCAATGTGATCCATGGATAACTCATAGAACTGGAAGGAATTGAGGTCCTGCCCCATCCACCATACAGTCTCAATCCAGCAACCTCCGGCTACCATCTATTCTGCATGATGGTACACTTCCTTCAAAGACAGGAAGTTACTTCACTGGAAGAAGCTAAAGCTGGTGTGAGAGATTTCTTGGCCTCAAAGCCTTCCAAGTGCTACTACAAAGGACTCCTTGCACAGGCTGAGCAATGTCAGAAGACCATCAAAAGTTATGGAGTTATTTTGAAGAGTGAAGTTACATCATTATTAACATTATGTAGCACTGGGAACACAGCTAAGTTGCTTGGTTTTGTGCAGGAGTGAAACAAAGCAAAAAAAATGTGAGGACATTTCTGACTCACTCTAGTACTTAGAAAACTCTTGACAGCATAAAAATGTTATCTTATAAAGGAACAAATGATTTATGAAATGTTAATTGGTATTTTTTAGATAATTTTGGTATCTTTAAGTACCAAGAAAGTTTTAAAGTGGAAACAGGTGTGCAGCAAGGATGTTTGTTATCACCATTCCAATTTCTTCTAGCAATTGATTGGATTATGAAAACTACCACACAAAGAAAAAGAAATGGGATACAATGGACATTATGGAACCAACTGGAAGATCTTGACTTTGCAGGTGATGTGGCACATCTGGAACACAGCCACACACAAATGCAAGAGAAACTTCAGATCTTAAGCAAGAAATCAGCTAAACTGGGACTATATATTAAAAGACAAAAAAACAAAGATAATGAAAAGTAACAGTGCAAGCAATAGCCTCATGGTAATTGAGGGAGTGCCAATTGAGGAAGTAGAGTATTTCATATATTTAGGCAGCATAGTGGATAAATACGGGGGAACGGAAAAGGAAGTTAAAGCTAGAATAACCAAGACCAGGACAGCATTTATCCAGCTTAACAAAATATGGTCATCTAAGAACATAAAAACAAGAATCAAACTTAGGCTTTTCAATATAAATGTAAAGACTGTCCTGCCATATGGTTGGGAGATGTGGGTTATGACCAAGACAATACAACAGGGGATACAAACATTTGTGAACTACTGCTTGGGGAGGATTTTAAACATTAAATGGCAGGACAAGATCAAGAACGAGGAGGTCTGGGAAAGGGCAGGACAAGAACCTATGAACCTACAAATCATGTCTAGGAAGTGGATATGGATCTGTCACACTATGAGGAAACCCGACACCAGCATAGCAAGACAGGCACTGACATGGAATCCTCAAGGAAATAGAAAACGAGGAAGACCTAGACTTACTTGGAGAAGAGAAATTATGACAGTGCTCAGAGACAAGGGATACACATGGAAGGAAGCAGAGAATAATTCCAAGAACAGGGATGACTGGAGAGCCTTTATCTGTGGCCTATGCTCTCAAAGGAGTGAAAGGCGATAATGATGAATTTGGTATTTATGAAATGAAGTTTCTTATATGTGTTCATGACACTGTAACAACAACAACCACCACTTGATGTATGTTCATATATACTAAGTGTCTACCAATAGCACAGATATGTACATATTAAATGTGTACTGACAGTACAGATTTGTACATGATAAATGTGTACTTACAGCCCTGATACATTTATTCTGAGTGTATACTGACTGTACAAATATGAACATGTTGAGTGTCTGCTGTCAGGACAAGTACGTACGTGTTGAGTGCCCTACTTGTGATTCCATGTACAAGCTGTACAATGTCTCCATGTTTAACTGGGACAGGTGGGTCCTCTACCATCAGGTCCTGGCTGATAGACAAACACATACAATATAACACATCAGGTCCTGGCTGATAGACACACACATACAACACATCAGGTCCTGGCTGACAGACACACACATACAACACATCAGGTCCTGGCTGACAGACACACACATACAATATAACACATCAGGTCCTGGCTGACAGACACACACATACAATATAACATTCAACTTAGGTCATTTCTGGTTTTAGCATGATTCTTTTACTTGTGCTGTTTCACACCATGAACATCTTAGACTGATTTGCTATCAAGATACTGAAACAAATAATTGTAACATGATGGTAGGTGGTGGGGGGCGGGGAGTGTAACAGTAGAAATAGGGAAGGAGGTTTGAGTTATATTTGAAAATGAGATGTAACACAAAGTAAGAAATAGTAAGGCAGGAAGCCCTCCCTCCCCCTCTCTCTCTCAAACCTTCCCCTCCATTCTGATTGGATGAAGTTCTGAGATACCATTCTCACAGTTTGGAAGTGAAAAATATCTTGTTACATCATCCATTTTTCCTCCAGTCCAAACATGATATACATGCACTCTTTGCTGAACCCCCCCCCCCCAGCATAAAGATAGGGCATAAACTGAAAAGAACTTGCTAGTCAAATGCCACCTCAAGTCAGCCGACATATCCTTTTCCAGAATCATACATTGTGCTTGCCAACAGTTGCAACACTTTCCCTTTTGGTGTTGTTAGGTAACATTTCCCGAATCTATGGTATCCATTCACACGGGCTCAAAATGTTTAAGAAAATCTGAAATTTTTGGTTCAAAAGTACTCTTATTTTTTACGAGTACTCTTACTTCATGCATGGTTCAGCAGAAGGCTGGATGTGTTCAATATT
The DNA here is from genome assembly GCA_009760885.1 of Achatina immaculata. NCBI lineage: Eukaryota > Metazoa > Mollusca > Gastropoda > Stylommatophora > Achatinidae > Lissachatina > Lissachatina immaculata. Next base: position 33,430,414 of record CM019695.1, read on the forward strand.
CGTTGATAACAGCTGGAGCAACTTAATATCTCATACTTTATGTCGTTCATTCATTCATTTGCATGTCCCTTGCGGGACTTTGCCTCCATAACAGCACTCCTGTAGGCCTCTCAGTTGTAAGCAAGATGGCCTGCTGCTGATGCAACCATTTGCAGATCATCAACAATGTCTTGCAGCCATCTTTGCCTTGGTCTTCCTCTCTTTCTTTTTCCCATTATGTACCTTTCCAAGATGGTCATCTCTAGATTATCATGACGTTTAATGTGTTCAAAATATTTAAGTTCTCTCTGTTTAATCCTCTTTACTAGCCAGCCTTCTTCAATATTAAGTTCTTGTAGTATGGATATATTTGTTCTTTTTTTGTCCATGATATTTGAAGAACTCTTCTGTAGCATTTACATTCAAAAGCATTTATGTGTTTCTCAGCTGTTTTGTAAAGTGTCCAGGTCTCACAGGCATATGTTGCGATGGCAAAGATGCATGCCCTTAAAAATCTTATTTTTGTAGTTCTGTCTGTTCCTCTCCACAGATTCTTTGGTTGTTTTACTTTCTGAAGAGCAATAAATGTCCTCCTTTTAATTTCCCTCATTGTATCTCCATTATTAGTTAGTAGCGATCCAAGATATTCAAAACTCTCCACCTCTTCCAATTTTTCCTCACTGATACATATTTCAGCTGCCTTATTTGTTTTGTCAGTTGTTATCAGTTTAGTTTATGTATATTTTAGTTTAGTCTATATTTATCTTTTATAGACTACTCAAAGGCATTTGATTGTGTACAACACCAGAAACTTTGGGAAATAATGGAAAAAATGGGATTTCCAACACATTTGATACAATTAACATCACTGCTGTATCTAGACTAACAAGCAGCAGTAAAAATAAATGGTGAAACAACAACTTGGTTTGACATAAAACAAGGGGTCTGTTAGGGGTGCATATTGTTGCCATACTTATTTAACTTGTATACTGAAAATATAATGAGGAATGTTAGAGAAGATATAGACAAAGAATATTATGATGCCATAACAATTGGAAGTTATGAAATACCAGAGATTATATATGCTGATGATACAGTATTACTGTCAACAACACAAAAAGGAATAGAAAAACTAATTATGTCAGTCCGTAAGAACACGAAGAGCAAAACTTCTATCTTAATAAAGAGTCTGTAGGTCTATAGTGGACAGAAGTAGTAAGCCCAATGATGTGACTCAATGCCAGAGGAAGACCTTGAGAACTTTATCAGTTTCATTAAGGAGTACAATCCTGTCATTTCTTTCACCTCCCATGTCTCTACTACTTCTGCTAACTTTCAAGACATTGCTGTCACTATCGACCCTACCAAGCTTACTACTTCTGATTACTATAAACCTAGAGACTCTCACAGCTATCGTTTATGTTCTTCCTCCCATCCAAGATCGTGTAAGGACTCTATTCCTTTTTCCCAGCTTCTTAGTTTGATACGTTTGTGTACAGATGATGTTGATTTCCAGGCTCAAGACCATAAAATGCTAGATTTCTTCCATCAACGCAGCTATCTAGAACATTTCTCTCATCATCTTGGAACCGCATCAGCCTTATATCGCAGCAACAAGCCTTCACTCCTAAACCGCACTGTATCTCAGACAGAGTTAAACTGGTACTCACGCACCACCCTCATAGTTTGGCAGTTAAAAACACACCATTTCTCCATCTCCATCTCCTCCAGACCAAGCCTGAGACATGTGAACTTTTTGGGGAACCCCCATTGGTGGCTTACAGACAGGACAAGAACCTCAGGGACCTTCTAGTTTGGATTTGCCTTAAGACAGATGACACTTTTTATGGTACCAGACGTTGGAGACGCTGTAGTTGCGACACTGCCCATTTCTTGTCAAGGCTAGCCAGATCTCCTTCCCTAAGTCCACGTTATCAGTTCAGGAGGGTTTCACCTGCATTTCATGCAATGTTATTTATACTATTATGTGTAAACATTGTGGTATGAAGTATATAGGTGAGACTGGTTTATGCTTAGAAGATCGTTTTTGCCAACAGATATTTCTAAGAGGGCCTGGACACCTGTGGCTAAATATTTTTGCCTTAGCAACCACAGAGGAAAACAGGACACTTCGGTTAGTGCGATCTGCTCTTGTTCTGCTGATGTACGATCTCGGAGGGTCCTAGAACAGCACCTTATTTTCCAGGCTGGCTGTCTCCATGCAGCTGGAATTGACAATGTCTTCAGTTTCCTTTAACTTCTTTAATTTTCCACTTCCCCCTTTTTTTCATGATTTGGTCTTGCCCTTTTCACCAGTTTCATATTTTCTCACTGCAGGTGTTTATGTTCTTCATTCATTATCTCTCCACTTCCCCCCCCCCCCAACACCATCTCCTCTAGCAGCTGTTTCTATTGCCTTTGCCCTTCCCCCCCCCTGTTTCCCTTCCTCTCTCTGCCTCTTCTTTACAACTGGCTCTATCGGCTTATCCTTTGTGTGGCCCCGCGTGGTCTCTATGCCATGTCTAGTGGACACACATTTCTATGGTTCCCTACTTTTGGAGGATGTCACATTAAGATAAGTTTTTTTTTAGTTTTTTTGTCTCACCTGTGTATGTAATCCTCGAAAAAGACACACCGAAATATCAGATGTTGTATGTTTTTCATTTATACATTCTCATCTCACTTCATACTTTCTATTTGTTTTTTCTCATTTGACTCACTCCCTCTGCCACCTTGTAAAACTGCACCATACACCTCTATCTACCTGACTGGAAGTGTTTGAACAGCTTTCTTGAGCGCTTTAAGAAATGTCACAACATAATATTTAAAGTTGCTTCAGGTGAAATGGCCCAAGTTAACACTGATATCGTTAATGTTTGGATCTCACATTTGCCAAAAATTTTGGATGCACACAGCCCAGACGACATTTTAACATGGATGAAACAGACGTGTTTTATAAACTGCTACCGAACAGAACTTTTTGTTTTCATGATGAGAAGTGCCACGGTGGCAAACGTTCTAAAGATCACTTAACAGCTGTCATGTGCTGTAACATGTCTGGCAATGAGAAGACTTGGCTCCTTGTTAACAGAAAGTCATGAAATCCATGGTGCTTCAAGAACATAAAGAACCAGCCCGTTATTTACAAGGCCAGCCAGCGTGCTTGGATGACAAGTGAACTTTCTGAGGACTGCATCATTTCTTTTGACAACAGAATGAGCCAAATGGACAGAAAAGTTTTGTTTGTTGATAACTGTTTGGCACACACTGACGTCACCAATCTGATGGCTACAAAGTTTGTTTTTCTGCCACCTAACACAACCAGAGTGCTGCAGTCTTGTGACCAAGGTATCATTTATGCCTTCAAGCAACAGTACAGAAAGCAAATAGTACATCATGTGCTGCATGCTATGGAACAAAAGTGTGTAGTGAAGATTGACATCAAGATAGCAATTAATTATGTTGCATGGAGCAGTGTCAGTTAGTCAATGATTAAAGCTGCTTTATCCCAGTTAACGCCCTTGTAATGGACCCCAATTTATGTCAATTCTGCTTAATGTCACCATATTTTGATGGTCCCGATGATGTGACATTAAGCAGGTTTGACTGTATATAATCAATACATCCAACTTGTTGGCATATAAACTCACTGAAGTGAACCCTCACATTTTTTACTCTAAGATATGGTTCCTTTGCCAATCCCTGGAAAAAGTTTATGATGGCCACTTGTATTATGTTTTCCAGCTCCTTGAGGTAGACTTTCTCCTTGAGATAACCCCACAAAAAATCACAGGAATTAATATTGGGGCTGTGTTGTGGACCCGATGAATTATGGAATTCTTACAGAACAGCCACAATCATAGCAGCAAAAACAAGTGCTGGACTGCAAACAACAAGCAGAAAAGCATGGATATCAGATAATATATGAAAATAAATACATGAAAGATAAGCAGCCAAATTAGACATGTTGAAAGCAAAGACAGATCTTGGAAAAGTTTTGGCAAAAGCAACATAGAATGAACTAGACAATAAAGCAAAAAGTTGAGATAGAAGGGATAAAAAAGAATACATGAACAATATGGCAAAAGAAGCAGAGAAGGCAGCAAAATCAGGAGACACCAAAACTCTATATAACATACAAAAGAGGCTAACAGGTATTACTGCATCCAAAGAACGACCAATCTTCAGCAAAACTGGCACCCTATTAACATCAAATAAAGATCAAAAGCAAAGATGGGCCAAACACTTCCAAGAAATACTTAACTGAACACACCCAAATGAATTAATCTTGAAACCGATTTACCAATCTCACAACTAAATGTCAACCTAGATGAAATTACATTGCATAAAATTGAAACAGCAGTGAATCTAACGGCTAACAACAAAGCTGCAGATGAAGATAAAATAAAAGCCAAAATGTTAAAAGCTATTAACAGTGACAACATGAGCCAACTATAGAGAATGTTTAATAAAATTTGGAAAGAAGAAAAGGTCCTTACTAAATGGAAAAAAAGGAATCGTTAAAATACGAGGGGCATTCAGAAAGTAATGCACCGCATCATTTTTTTTTCAGCTAATAATAAAGATAGAAGCATGAAACTGTGCACACTTTATATATGATATATGCCGATTGTGTGAACCACATTTGCAACGCAACCGGCCAAAGAATATGGCCGCCCTAACCATTGAAATGGAGTGTGTTAGCAACTTGTGATATAAGCAGCAAATTGTGACAGAATTTCTCGTTGCAGAGAAGGAAACTGTTGAGAACATTCACAAGTGTTTATGTGATTTGTATGGAAGTTTCACAGTCAACAGAAGTACAGTCAGTCGCTGGGTTCAGAGAATCAAAGAATCAATAAGTGGAGACATGATCAGCTGTGCTGAGGATGTCATGCCATACCCACCAGAGACAGAAATGTTGAAATGCACTGAGGGCATTACTTTTACTGACAGGTGTATCACTACTCAACAACTGTCAGTCAGCAATAGTAGTGCAAATAAAGTTATGAAACCTCTCAGATTTTCTAAGATTTGGCAAGATGGGTTCCTCGATGTCTCACAAATGAACATCGAGTGTAAAAGAAAGCAATTTCTTCTGAACTGTTGGAGCATTTCAATGCTGATGGAGAGAACTTTTTGGCTAAGATGGTAACAGGTGACGAAACCTGGGCACATAACTTTGAACCTGAGACAACAAGACAGTCAACGGAGGGGCATCATCTGCAATCACCACAAAGAAAGAAATTCAAGACAATTCCTTCAGTTGGAAAGGTCATGATCACTGTCTTTTGGGACAATGAAGGTGATTCTTGTGGATGTTATGCCAAGAGGAGAGACAATCAATTCGCAAGCTTACATTAAGACATTGAAAAAACTCAATGTTTTCGCAGAGTTCAGCCACACAAGAATCCAGCAGACCTGCTTCTCCTTCACGACACTGCGTACCTTCACACAAGTCTGGCAACATGGGAAGCAATCACCAAATTGGGTTGGCCTGTACTACCCCATCCACCCTAAAGTCTCGATTTGGCACCCTCTGATTTCCATCTGCTTGGTCCACTTAAAGATGCACTCCAAGAGGTAAGATTTGAAAATGACAAAGGGGTGACTCATGCATTGAAGAGAAAATCTGGCTAGGAATACACAATAATTAGTGTATAAGTATAGAACTGTACACGAAGCACTACAGTAAAGCTGCGATACCAGAATGTATAAACTAGGAAAAATGTAGGAACAGCTTTATTACTTAATGCTACAAAGTTGTGACGTTTCGGTGTGAGCCTTAATCATACAAAAACATACAGGATGAAGAAACAGAGAGAGAAGATAAAGTACAGATTCACATGAATACTATTAAAAAGAGAAAAAAAAAAAAAAATTAAAAATTAAATCGAGTACTTAGCTGTAAATTGTAAGGTGTGGCTTGTCCGGCGGTGTGTGTCAGGAATGGATTTAGTAGAACGTGAGGACTGTTTAAATGGAGACCTATGACATGTGGTCGGTGGGTTGTAACTGGGGAGGGGAGAGAGAGTGATACAATGTTGACCTAGCCAGGAGAAGTTGAAATAGATAATTAGGGAAGAGGGGTTGCAAAAAGTGATTTGTGAGGAGATTTTGACAAGTAAGAAGGGGTGGAGCTTAGTGGAGAGGTATTATAATGATTTAAGAGAATGTTAAGTGTAGCTGAATAGTGAGTTTAACCCATGCAGCTCCATCGTCCCATAATTTTGAATGAAGCGGTTCTCAAGCACCAGACGGCTTGTGTCATCAGTGTAACATTGTTTGATGGCTGTTACCAGAAAATCAGATTTGCCTCTGTGGTTGGGGCCATTGAAATGATTTGGGACTAGTTTTGAAGCATGCTGGGTGATATCATACAGATGTTTTTGCATGCGGTCCCCTAATCTGAGGCCAGTTTCACCAATATACGTTATCCTGCATCTTTTTGCAAATGATGACATATATCACATTACGGGACTCGCATATGAATCCCTCATGAAGAGTGAGGATAGTTTTGGGAAAGGTGATCACTTTTGTTTCCCAGACTACCGGGCAGGTAACGCAGCGGGGGCGGTTACATTTTCTGGTGCCAACATATGTAAGGCTCTGCTTCAAGTGGCTGTGAACGAGGATGTCCTTAAGGTCTGCCTCATGTTTATATGCCAACAAGGGTGGATCAGAGAAAATGTCTCAAGTGGCGGGGTCGAGTTGGATTAGTGGAAGATGACGATAATGAATTTTCTTAACCATCTGACCGTGCGGGTGGAAAGGCAGTACTAACTTAACTCTGTCAGATGGAGTAACAGGCTTTTTCCTGAATACTTCTTTGCGGCTCACTAATTGGATATGGTTGAAGGCTTCACAAAGGACCTTTTCTGGGTAGTGGCGATGACGGAAAAATTCTAATAACTTGTTGGACTCATCTATAAAGTCCAAATTATCCTGACATATGCAACGAAGACGGAGGAGTTGGGAGTATGGGATGGAGTTCTTCAGGATGGGAGGAGGTGTAAAGCACATAGGTGTGGCTGTTGGTGGACTTGTAAAATACAGAGGTGACAACCCTTTCTGTGCCAACAGAAATGTTAATGTCTAAAAGTTAACAGACTTGTCAGAAATTTCATAAATGAATTTTATGTTGTTATTGAGTGAGTTGGCGAATTCAATAAATTTTTTTAGGTCTTCCTGTGGCATACTTGTGATTCCAATGGCACCATCGATGTACCTTTTATAGAATTCTAGAAGTCTGCCAGTGTAGGTTTCTCATAATTTGATTTCCAGAAAGCCCATAAATAGACATGCATAACTGGGACATATTTTCATTCCCATGGCAGCACCACCGATTTGCTCAAAGTATTTGTCGTTGAATTCGAAAGAATTTAAGTTTAGTACTAGCCGTGTAAGTCTTATTATGGTGTCAGTGTTAGTGGTGGGGTGAGGGTCTTTGTCGAGAAAATATCGGAGTGCTAAGAGTTCATCCTCATGGGGGATAGAAGTGAATAGGGAGCAGACACCAAGGAGAAAGATGTGATAGGTGTGGTGTTGAGAGAGTGTGATCGTATCAAAAGTTGTTAAGGCATGGTTGGTATCTTTCAAAAAGGAGGGTAGCTAAGAAAATTCTTTATCAACATCTGCCACTGGTTAAACTCTCTGTTCAGCTACACTTAACATTCTCTTCAATCATTATAATACCTCTCCACTAAGCTCCACCCCTTCTTACTTGTCAAACCTCCTCACAGCATCACTTTGCAACCCCTCTTCCCTAGTCATCTATTTCAACTTCTCTTGGCTAGGTCAACACTGTATCACTCTCTCTCCCCTCCCCAGTTCCCCATCCACCACCCCCAGTTACAACCCACCGACCACAAATCACAGGTCTCCATTTAAACAGTCCCCACGTTCTACTAAATCCATTCCTGACACACACCCGCGGACAAGCCACACCTTACAATTTACAGCTAAGTACTCTATTTAATTTTAAAATTTTTTGGTCTCTTTTTAATAGTATTCATGTGAATCTGTACTTTATCTCCTCTCTCTATTTCTTCGTCCTGTATGTTTGTGTATGATTAAGGCTCATGCCAAAACGTCACAACTTTGTAGCATTAAGTAACAAAGCTTTTTCTTCATTGTTCCTAGTTTATACATTCGGGCTAGGAATACATGCGCTTGTTTCATGCCGGCATAAGCCGTACAAGTTGATGGAGATTATGTTGAATAATACCAATGTTTACAAGACATATCCATGTATATTGTGTATACATTTCAGGCTTTTTGAATAAACAGCTCCAGAGAAAAACCATGTGGTGCATTACTTTCTGAATGCCCCTCGTAAAAAAAAAGGCAACCTTAGTGACTGCAATAACTGGAGAGGAGAAACCTTACTATCAGTTGCGTCAATAGCCCTTTGCAAAGTTATTCTGAATAGAATTAAAGATATAATGGAGACTACATGAGAGAAGAACAAGCAGGATTTCGAAAAGGAAGAAGCTGTCTCGACCAGATCTTTACTATAAGAATAATACTTGAAGAACATATTGAAAAGCAAAAACCAATAATCCTTAACTTCATAGACTTTAAAAAGGCATTTGATAGCATACACAGAGATTCATTGTGGAGAATTGTAAGTCTATATGGAATACCATCTAAAACTGTCAACATCATTAAGGATCTCTACAATGAATATGTTTGCGCAGTCAACACAGAAGAAGGAATGAGTGAATGGTTACAGACTGAAACAGGCATGAAACAAGGATGTATACTATATCCCTTGCGTTTTGGAATTGTCATAGACTTATGATGAAAAAAATCCTGCATAGGTAAAATGGACATTGATTGATACATTATTCAACTATAAGATCTTAATTTTGCAGATGACATAACTTTTATCAGAGACATGTGAATTTGATACAAGAAAAAACAGATACCCTGTTTTCGCTGACGGATAAAATGGAACTTGAAATTAACAAGGACAAAACAAAAATAATGAAACTTCCCATTAATCACAAAGTAAAAATATATGTATAAGGAACAGCTGTTGATGAAGTTCACCAATTTGCATACCTTGGCAACTATATAGACCAGGATGATGACACCAGAAAGAAAGTTAGAATTTGAGTTGCAAAAGCAGCATTAACCTTCAAGAATTTCGAGAATATATGGCATTCAACAGTTATAAGCATAAAAACCAAGTTAGATTATTCAATTGAAATGTAATATCCAGCCTCATTTATGCATGCAAAAGCTGGAAAACAACTAAAGAAATAGACAAGAAATAAGTTCTTTTGAAAACAAATGCTTAAGGAAAATACTCGGTATAAAGTGGAACAAATTAAAGAACAATGCAGAGATAAGACAGATGAGCAAACAACAACCTATCTCATGCGTGATCATAAAAAGAAGATGGATATATGTCGATCACATGATGAGAAGAAGGTCAGAGAATCCCTAAACGACCTATCAAGTTGGACACAACAGGCCGAAGAAAAAGAGGTCAACCACGTGAAACTCTAAAACTGTGTAATAGTATTCATCAGAAGTTAGACAATTCATCAGAGAATTAGAAAGTTAGGATAAAAGGGTTATGTCCCATAGTATATAGTGGGGTCTTAGTAGAATTACTCCCCGTAAATGAGGCTCTCTCACTTTCCACGCTTTTTTTTTTTTCATGGTTAACGTTGGGAGCGCGGGAGAAAGAAAAAATGGCGAGACGGACAATTTCGCCAGGGTCAGACACTTCGAACAATAAATTTCAAGAAAGTTCAAGGTAAATCTTACTGAGAAAAGTTGGCAGGGTCAAAGGGTGGAATGTCTGGGTCGACATAACCAGATGAAAGGAGTAACTAAAAATAACTGCAGGATTATTAGGAGACAGAAATCAGATGATTTCTGAGACAGTTGTGTTTTGTGTGTCATCTGAGATAGACAAGATTAGTCTGTTAGAAATGTAGTTGTTAGTGAAATAGTTGTAGAATAGAGTGTATTAGGATGTTCTGATGGCGACAATAGTCTGCCGGGAACATATATTGTGTTATGAAGATGGAAATTACGTCCAGTCTTGTCTCCATAGATTTTGTTGATGCAATTGTCGTTCTTGTCATATTATTCATCATTAAAGTCATTTCAGCTGTAAAGCTGCTGCTTCTGTATTACTATTTCCACTGAGAGAGAATGAACCTGAGAGCAAGTAAGTCTGTTAAGTGAATAACAAAACAGATGCAAAACACCACAAAACAGTCATAGATTAAATGAGATAAAACCTTAACAGTCATTATTACAGTGGACAATAGTGGAAATTTACAGAGAGATGAATAACTATAAGCAACAAGTTTACATCTATACATAAGCAGACAAGTAGAAGAGAGGATTCTGCTATAACTATTAAGAGAGGTCAAATTAGTAGGCATAAAATCCCTTGATGAGGTTGAAAAGCTCGCCAAAAATAGGAAAATTTGGCAAACTACCATGCGAGTCCTATGTGACATTTAACGGCGCGGGAAGGATGCCATGAAAACGTTCTGTATATGGATGGAACATCACAAGGAACCCAGAATGCTCATGCAGGAAATCCACATCAACAGTTGTTGTATGAGGACGAGCACTGCCCTGCACGAACCACTGTGTCTACATTGTTGCCAAGAGTTGTGGAAGAAATTTGTTTTGCAACATGTCCATGTATCGCACACTGTTAACAGTATCATTGAAAGAAATAGCCCAATGATTCTATGGATGGAAAGTGCAGCCCACACATTCTCAATGTAAATGTCAAACTTGTGTGCAAAACTAGGAGCCCAAAATCTGGTATTCTGTTCACTCATAGAACCATTCAGGTAAATACAGACCTCATGAGAGAAGCAAGCGTTGTGCAGTACGGCATCACCTTCTGCAATGGCCCAAGAAGCAAACTCTACCTGCCATTCCATGTCATTTGCCATTTGTTTGAAGCACTGTCATTCTGTACAGGAACAATCTGCATGCAGTATTCTTTGAAAAGAATGACTTTAGATGCCAAACTCAGCAGAAGCATTTCTGGTGGATTTAACATGACTCTGAGATAAAGCCACTCTCAAAGCCTCAATATTCTCTGCATTATGGACTGTGGCAGTACCATCAGTTTCAAATTCTGTGGCTAGTCTAGACACAAGGAGAAAGATGTGCAGGAACCCCACCGTGCACAAAAATAAACACAAAAACTTCATAAAACAACACTGATTCCACTTTGTTTCAGCATCAACTGTCCCTTGTCCTCCATGTTTCACAAACTGATGTAGGTGGTGCCTTCCATGTGCTACATCAAGTTATGCCATCTACCACCGAACCATGCATGAAGTAAGAGTACTCATCACAAAATGTTTAAGTTCTGAACAGAAAATAAAAACTTTTATTAAACATTTTAAGTGCATGACATTTAATGCACTACCCTGTTTACTGGAGAGAACTTATGGTTTGGAGATCATTTCTACCAACATCTCAATGACATCTCCAGCTAGCAGCACAAACCTGTCCCTCAGCACCATAATTAAAGGGATCACAAGGGCAAGACTGTAACTGGTTCCATATCCATGTTCCTGTTTATTTCTCCTGGCCTTTTCCACTTTCTCAAAGACTTTCCCGCCTGTTCTGTTTGAGATAGCAAAGTTCACTATCACCCTATTCTTCCCTTTTTTCTCTTCCTTTCTGCTGCTCTAATCTCTGACTGCATTCTATGCTTGGCTGCCTCTGACTCCACATATTTCCTCTTCTGTCAGTAGCCCTGTCTACCCAGTTTCTCCAGAAAGTGCATCATCATCATCATCATCATGTGCCGTGCCGACTGGTGTTGGCTATTATGCTTCTCCAGAGTACACGATCCTTCATGCAGGCCATCAGATCAGTTGGTGATCTCCTCTCACACCATCCTGTCAGACTGTCTAGTATAATTTCTCTTGGTCTTCCTCTTGATCTTCTTCCTTCTATTTTTCCTGTTGTTATAATATTTTCAATGCCACCTCTTTTCATTGCGTGTCCTATGAAAGTACATTGTCTATCTCTTATCTTTTTGACAAGGTTTTTTGTCTCTCCAGCTCTTCTCATACATTCTTCATTAGTTATTTTTGCTGTTCAGGGGATTCGCAACATTCTTCTAATAAACTACATTTCTGCTGCTTCCAATGATTTTTGTGCAGACTTGCCTATTGTCCATGATTCACTTCCATATAACAAGATAGTTTCAATATACCATTTTAGGAATCATTTTCTAACATTCATTGATAAGGATGTGTTGGCTAATATGTTTCTCATTCTCTGAAATGCAGTCTTTGCTTGGCCTACTAATCTGTTCCTAATTTCTGTTCTGCATTTCCCATCTGAAGTTATTACTGCTCCAATGTATTTGAATTTCTGCACCTGTTTTAGAATAGTTCCATTTAATTTTATACTGCATGCTGGTGGATTCTGTTTCTTAGATATAACCATAGTCTCTGTCTTTTTGATATTCAAAGTAAGGCCTTTCTGTTAACTTTCAAGAGATTTTGCAGGTCTTGTTGGTTCTCAGCTATCAGTACTGTGTCATCAGCATACTGAAGGTTGTTAATATTGTATCCTCCAATTTTTATGCCTGTTTCTGTGATGATCATTCTTAGAATATTCTCGCTATACAGAGAAAAAAGTCTGGAGATAGTTCACATCCTTGTCACACCCCTTGTTTTATAGGTTGATATTTTCCAATTCTATTTTCAACTCGAACTGCTGCTTCTTGCTGCTAGTATAGATGTTTTACAATCCTTGTGTCTTTGGCGTCTATACTGACGTCTTCAAGCATTTTAATAATTTCATTATGTTTCACCTTGTCAAATGCCTTGGTGTAATCAATGAAGCATAAGTAGAGATCTTTCTGTACTTCTAAAGCTCTTTCTGTTAGTGTTCATAAAGCATAAATGGCATTGTGTGTTCCCTTTCCTTCAACAAATCCAAACTGTTCATCTGCTATTTCCATTTTTATCTTTTTTCCTTGTTCTTCTCATAATGATTCTCAGAAGTAGCTTAGTTATGTTACATGAGAGGCTGATAGTCCGGTGGTCATCACATTCCTTTGCACCTGGTATTTTTGGTAGTGCTATAAATGTGGATTTAATCAGGTCACTGGGAATATAACCACTGTTGTAAATGTCATTCAGTAACCTGATTATTATTTTTATTCCTGTCTCCTCTAGTGCCTCTATTTCTTCTATTGTTATATTATCAGGCCCAGTCGCTTTTCCTTTCTTCATGTGTTTGATGGCACCTATGATTTCATCTTCAAGTATTGGTGGTCCATCACAGTTATCAGTATCTGGTGTTAATTCTGGTCTTTCTCCTCCATATAGCTCACTGATATACTCTGTCCACCTCTCCACAATGTCTTCTTTTCCCATTAACATTTTACCTTCTTTCGATTTCAGGCATCCTGTGGTATATTTTGTTTTCCTGCCTGTGAGTTCACTAATTTGTTTGTGCATGTTTCTGATGTCTTTATTATGAGAGTCCTCTATTTGTCTGCACTTTCATTTAACCACACTTCTTTTGCTTCTCTGCATTTGTGTTTTATTTCTTTATTTATCTTGCTATATTTTTCCTTGTTATTTTTATTCCTCCTCCTCTTGTCCATCAGTCCTAAGATGTCGTCTGTCATCCATTTATTTTTAGAAGCATCTTTTTTCGGAAAGTGCATCACTGATGAGTTTATTGGCATTTTTATCTGTTTTTTTCTGCTGTTCTTGATAAAGGCAATTTTGCTGAAATACTGAGTTTCCATCCCTCAGTGCTAACTTTTCTTCCTTCCTTCCTTTTCTCTATTTTCATAAAACTGCACCATGAACCTCCATCTAACTGTACTTGTTACATTTAGTATTCTCTTCAAACATGAAGTATTCTCTTCAAACATGAAGTATTCTCTTCAAACATAAAGTATTCTCTTCAAACATAAAGTATTCTCTTCAGACAAGAAGTATTCTCTTCAGACATGAAGTATTCTCTTCAGACACGAAGTATTCTCTTCACACATGAAATATTCTTTTTATACATGAAGCATTCTCTTTGACATGAAGTATTCTCTTCAAACATGAAGTATTCTCTTCAGACATGAAGCATTCTCTTCAAACAAGAAGTATTCTCTTAATGACCTGATCTGCTTTGTTCCATCTGTTCTCAATTTCAGCTCTGATTTAAACATAAAAAAGTGAGCAAAATGTTACAAAATATAAATGTGGATTTTGCATTATCCCTGTTATCAATAATTTAAGAAACTACATATCAACCATCCATTCTTCTGATGCAAGTTACAGGAAATTATCAGATGATGGATCATAGCTTACGAAGCGCTTGATACTGAAACAAATATGTCAGCTGTTGATCAAGTTTGACCCAGAAGAAAAAGTAGTAAACACTAATTACAAACATGTAGATGAACTAACACAATCTCCATAAGACAAATTTAATGTAGAATTTTTTCTACAAAATTTTAGACACAGCAAAGACATCTATAAACAGAAGATATAAGCTATTAAAAGTTCATAATAATCATTTCAAAGTTCTGTACAATTTGACAAATAATTTCCTGTAACTTGCATCAGAAGAATGAAAGATTGATATGTAGCTTCTTAAATTATCAATGACTAATAGAGATAAAGCAAGATCCACATTTATATTTTGTAACATTTTGCTCACTGGATTTATGTTATAGATCATGCCCGACAGAAACGTTATAGATCATGGCTGATCTGCAAGAACTTACAAATAACTTTAAGTAACCATGATAACAAACACATAAACAGACGTGACCTGTAAAATGGAATATGCGTCGCTAAAAATCAGTTTATGTCTAAATTAGAACAATTTAAACATATTTTTGATACTTTCACATCCATTTATATAAATAAACGAATGTCTCCAAACTTGATAATAAACCTAAGGATCTCACTATTCCAGTATGTGTCACTGGTGGAAAACAAATGTTTTCCAGATGAAAACTTATTAACAATTATTTAATATTGACCACAGCACAGGAAAACTTCCGTATTTAGCAACGATTTTAACAGAATGAAAAAATAAACATTACAGAACTGATTCCAGACTTCAGTAATAAAGCAAGAAAAGTTTTACTGTAAGAATTATACAAACAAGTTCAGTGAAATATTTCTATGCTTTGTTTCTGACCTATTTTTAATTACAAAGTAGGTTACAATCAACTGATGATGATGATCATTAAATAAATTATAATTCTAGGAGCAACATATAAATTGTAGCATAAAAGCAGCAATCAGCCTCTTGCCAGCCCTGTATAGCACATGTGAGTAAGATGACTGATACATGGAACATATAGGACAGAAAAACATGTCAAGTAATAAATCATACCGATCGGGATGTTTGATGATCCACCAATTATTAATGTCTTTGAAGATGTAGCATGTCACCTGCTGCTGATGTGAACTGCCTCTCTTGTCTGGATATTTGATGGGATACATGTGAGCATGGGAGTGGAGCCAACATGGCTGTCCTATTCCCACATTTTCTACATGTCTCAGGGTGATCTGAGAGCCATATGCCACATTCAGGGGTTGACCTTTAGTCAGTGTAGCAAGACCTCCCTAGCAAGACAGTTTTGAAGAGAATTATAGCAACAAACTGAGACAGCTGATGTTGATTTCATGGAAGAGTTACAGCAAAAAACTTAAGTAGCTCCAATTGATTTCATGGAGAAAGTTATAGCTGATTCCAGATGATTTCATGTATAGAGTTAAAACAGAATGAGATAACTGAGATGATTTTATAGAGAGAACTACATACCACAATGAGATTATCAAGTGTCGTGACGACAGGCGTTGCCAATCATAACTCTCCACAAATCTCCATTTCATGTTGTCTTCAGATGTTCTAGTGTCTTCTTTCCATGGAATCTTGCCAATCCATTCAGGATTTTCTCTCTTGGTCTACCTCTGCCTCTTGTCCCCTCTAACTTTCCTATTGTCACGATGTTTTCTGGTTTGCTTTTTCTCATGACATGTCCTATAAATTTCGACTGTCTTTTCCTGACTGTTGTAATTATTTGTCTTCTCGACTTGATCTCTCATAAAACTTCTAGCCATTTACGGTGTCCTTACTAATCTTCTAAGACAGCTCATTTCTGTGGCTTCCAGGTGCTGCTGTATCGCTTTAGTAACTGTCCAGACTGCACATCTGTAGATCAGAACTGGCCCTTTGTAGCATTGGAGCACCCTTTTCCTTACACTTTGTGACAGTGATTTGTTGCACAAAATATTTTTCATCTTTTGGAACACTAGCTTGGGTTATTCTGCTCTTTATCTCTGTTCGGCATCTGACATCAAGACTGGATACTTCAACTTTTCTATCTGCTTTAATATTGTGCCATTTACTGTTATTTTGCATTTAGGAATCTCTTTAAGATCAAAATAACATCTTTTTAAGACTTCTATCAAAATATGATGATAATTTTATGGGGAGAACTACAGAAGAGATGAATGAGGATGGAGAGAATTAAAGCAAACAGGGATAGCTGAGGATGATTTCATGGAAAAAAATTAACAGAGATGTTGAAGGATGATTTCATAAAGAGAGAAATATAACAAATTGAAGGATAATTTCACAGACAGAAACAATTAGTTTTATTAAGTTTTAAAAAGACAGACATAAGAAGAGTCCAGACAATCACTGACTGAATGTGTGGCATATTTTAATAGCTCTGCTCATTAGCTACAAGCACAGAGTCTCTGTCTTGACCAGGCAGTAAATACGAGGTTGTTTTAGTAATACATTCCTCAACAATCTACAGCATTTAACTACAACATTTTCAGCAATACACTCTTGAATAATATATAACATATAACAACAGACTGGTTCAGTAATATGCTCATGAACAATATACAACATATAATAACAGACTGGTTCAGCAATACACTCTTGAACAATATACAACATATAACAACAGACTAGTTCAGTAACACACCCTTGAAAAAAAAAAGAAAACAAAAAGTTGTTTCAGCAATACATTCTTGAATAATAAATATACAAAATCTGTCTAAAAAGAAACCTGACTTCTTAAATATGGTGCCAATATGCTAACACAACAGACTCATGATCATGGTGGTGTGTAGTGATTCTTGAGCTTTTGACTCCCATTTGCTTAATCTTGCCATTTCAGTCAGTCATTGAGAACATGCAAGAGAGTGAACTTGTCTCTTGCACATCTTAATCATGCCATGTCAGTCAGTCATCGAGAACATGCAGGAAAGTGAACTTGTCTTTTTCACACCTTAATCACGCCATGTCAGTCAATCATCAACATCATGTGAGAGAGTGAACTTATCTTTTGCACATCGTAATCACGTCAATCATCAAGAACATGCAAGAGAGTGAACCTGTCTATTGCACCTCTTTTTTTTGCAGGATGAAATATGCAGGATCTTTCAGAGCTGCATGTTTCAAAGATATTCTGTGTGAAAGTGGCAGAAACTTGTACCAAGACTTTTCAGATGCTGCAGTAAAATTATGGAGAGGACTGTTTAAGCAGCACACAATGTTATGAATGGTGCCGATGTTTCAGTCTGTGCTGATGTTTCAGTCTGTGGTGATGTTTTGGTCTATGCTTATGTTTCGGTCTGTGTTGATGTTTCAGTCTGTGCTGATGTTTCGGTCTGTGCTGATGTTTCAATCGGTGCTGATGTTTCAATCTGTGCTGATGTTTCAGTCTGTGCTGATGTTTCAATCTGTGCTGATGTTTTAGTCTGTGCTGATGTTTCAATCTGTGGTGATGTTTCAGTCTGTGCTGATGTTTCAGTATGTGCTGATGTTTCAGTATGTGCTGATGTTTCAATCTGTGCTGATGTTTCAGTATGTGCTGATGTTTCAATCTGTGCTGATGTTTCAATCTGTGCTGATGTTTCAATCTGTGCTGATGTTTCAATCTGTGCTGATGTTTCGGTCTGTGCTGAATGTTCATCAAAAGTGATCACAAATCTGGTCACCTCCCCATGTTGACAGACGATGATCACACTGAGAAAATGTATGCTTTGATTTGTGAAAATCGTCACATAACTGTCCAGGAAGTTGCTAAAGTCATGTAAAAAGTAAAAGTTTGTGTCACACAGTTGTAACATGAAAAACTGCTGATGCATCACGCTGCTGCAAAATTTGTGCCATGTCTCCTGACAGACCAGCAAAATGCAAGCCACTTCCTAATCAGCAGTTGCTAGACCATTCAAATTATGATACTTTCTGAAACATGTCATAACAGAAGTTAAAATACTTGTGTACTGGTATGACACCGAAACAAAAAAGCAATCATCACATTGGGTGGGAGAATTGTCACCACAGCCAAAAACAGCACGACAGAGTCAATAAAAAAGTTAGTGATGTTGATCTTTTTTTTTTTTTTGACTGGATAGGCATCAGTCATTGTGAGTTTGTTCCATACAAACAGTCAACAGATTTTACTAGAATGCTAACAGTCAACAGATAGTTTTACTATACTCATGGAAAAAAGTAAGTGTGCAATGCTTTAAAAAGCTGAACATGCTCAGGTGATGACTGAAATAAAATTTGGCACACATTATGTTTGATTATCCAATAACAGATAAAATGATAATTTTCAGGCAGTCACACGTCACAAAAAAGTGAAAAAAACTCACCTAATGTGGCTCACCACCCAACCAAAAGAAAATCAGGGTTTCAATATCGTGTGTGTCCTCCTCGGGCAGTTATCACTGCTTGACACCGCCTTCTCATCGAACCAATGACAAGTTGTATCATTTGTTGAGGCATGTTATTCCATTCTTCTTGCAATGCTTGGGCTAATTCTTGGCAGTTTCCAGGACGACTGTGTCGTCTTCTCAACCTGTGGTCCAGTTCATCCCAAATGTGCTCGACAGGTGACAGGTCCAGTGAAACTGCTGACCATGGCAAGACAGTAATCTGATGCTGCTGAAAGTGGTCCCTGACCACATGTGCGACATGTGGATGAGTGTTGTCCTGCTGCAATATCACGCCTAGTCCATTAGCATCCAGAAAAGGCATTACGTGGCGTGTAATGATTTCGTCCCTATATTGTAAACCTGTAAGGTTGCCATTGAGGAAGACTAGGTTTGTTTGGCCAGCATAGGAAATTCCTCCCCAAACCATTACACTGTCTCCTCTCCTTCTATCCACTTGTGTACTGGTATGTGACTTGTGGTCACTGTTTACGTATAACACTAAACATAGCCAGCGTTTAAAAAACTGTCTTCTTCCTAAACCCAGGATTGATCTGTACAAGAAAAGCATACTCTGCAGTACAGCTCTGGAACACCCTCCCCTACAATTTAAAATCCATTGGTAGTACTTCATCCTTTAACTCAAACCTGTTTCATTATTTACTTGCTTGTAATTATATGCCTCCATAAAATAACCAGCATTCTCTCAACACATGGCTCGTAAACCATCAAGTACTTCAATGACATAGTTAGAAAAGCAACTTGTTAGATATTGTTAGAAATTATTTTAATGTTTGTTAAAAAAAACATATGTTAGAAGATCTGTATTTACAATGTATTTTTATTTATGTATATGTCTGCATGTGTATGTGTGCATGAGTGCTATTTTATTAGGTTAATTACTTCTTCTCTTTTACTTTGAATGTAGCAGTTAAATCTTACACTCTGTTGATATGTTTTTCCTAATTTAATTTGTATTTTTGTACCAAATCAAGTGTGTGGGAAGAATGAAAGATGAATGCAGAACGTAATTTGGGCCTGCGTGCCCAATTCTTTACCCTTTAAAAATAAAGATTATTCATTCACTCATTCACTTCTACTACAGTTATTAGCAAAGCATTCTCCTCTTCACTTGTACACTAAAGCATGCCCATCACGGTCTTGCAGACAGAATCTGGACTCTATTGATGATAGGGCCATGCCACGTGGTGTCTGGCCCAGGTCAAGCAGGTTTGTCTGTGGCCAACTGTCAGCAATGGTCTAACTGCAGGCCTATGAGGTAAGAGATTTACCTCTCTGAATCTATTCCGCACTGTCCTGTCTGACACACGTCTTAAACCTGGAATGTTGCTGGCAGTCCATGTTGCCTGGAGAAACCTGTTAGGAAGGTGCATGAGGTGGATGTAGCGGTCTTGTGCAAGGGTGGTAACTCGTGGTATACTGCTTCTATGGCAGTCAGCAACTGAACCATTTTGGTTAAAACGACTTTGAAGGCCTGATATTGTGTTTCTGTGAACATTAAAATGTTGAGACACTGCTGCTACTGTTGATCCAGCAATTAACATCCCAATAGATATTTCTCACTGATGTTCGTTCAATCTTGGCATGATAAAAAAAAAAGATGTTTATGTTGGAATTCCACTACTTCTTTACTCAACGATTAAGTGAAGAAATCTCTGAAAACAGAATTACACACCTACCCTCATTTTATCTGTAGTCAGTAACCAATCATGGATCACTGCACGTGATTTCACTGGAGCTGTGGTTATCTCCCCATGAATAGTGCGATCAACATCATGCAGCATGGGGAAGTGGACAACACTCAGACAAAACTTTGTGCCAAATTTCATTTCATTTCACTCATGACAATGTGATTGGTGCACTTGACACCACTGCATACTTACCTTTTTCTGTGAGTACAGAATGCTAATAGTCAACAGATAGTTTTACTAGAATGCTAACAGTCAACAGATAGTTTTACTAGAATGCTAACAGTCAACAGATAGTTTTACTAGAATGCTAACAGTCAACAGATAGTTTTACTAGAATGCTATGAAGTGTTTGAGAGAAGCTGTGTGACAATGACAATGCATATGCTCATTGTTTTGCTCCTTATCTGTGAAAATTTTGGTAAACCATGAGATGACTCTAGCTCTGAGGCCACCTACCTCTCCATTTTCTCCAGATCTGGCCCCTGCAGACTTATTTTTGTTCCAAAATCTGAAATTCATCCTGAAAGGTACAGGTTTCAAACTGCAGAAGAAAATATGCTACAGGGCCTATGCACTATTCCGGAAACAAGTTCCAGAAATAGAAAAAACATTGGGAGTTGAGTTTGGAGGCAGAGGAATGGACTACTTTGAAGAAGACAGGCTGGATGAAACATATTAATAAATATTGTTTTTAAAAAAGTTTCTTTTTTAGGGAGATCTTGTATAGCCTGCAGAATACTCAGTTACTAAAACAATCATAATCATTTCTGCTGAATTCAGTCACAATACTATGCTGACATGTGAACACCCCTTACAACATGCATCTTAGTTTTAGAAACACATATCTCACCTCTAAACTGATTGTTTGAATGATAATGGCTGATATAACAAACACATATCTCACCTCTAAACTGATTGTCTGAATGATAATGGCTGATATAACAAACACATATCTCACCTCTAAACTCCCCTGGGAACAACTGTGTTAAGAATACACTTATCTTAACACAGTCTTTGTGAACCAGGGAAAATAGATCTGTTTGCTGAAAAACTCTGACCTACTTCTGTAGCCCAGAAACTTGAAGCAATCAACACTAATTTTAATTGTTATTTTTGTAAAATGTAATGTCAGGTTGGTGGATGGATAGGGACATGGAGATCGCTGGCAGGAATGAGGAAAGTCCGGTGTGAAACCAATGAATCCAGGATGTGACAAGCCTATGGGTCTTTACAACGATGGCTATCAGAATGATGTAAATAAAACAGAGCCAGCAGACTATAGGTGATGGGGAATTGATATCGTTGAAGCACTCATCAGATTTCTCATCCTAAAGTCAGAGTGTCTTTGTGGAACTGTCTGAAAACCGTATGACACGGAGAAGGAACTTAAGTTTTGACCAGGCCAGCCTACACCACTGTCTTCATGGCAGTCCGAGCAAGACCACAGTCTGCTCTAGCAAGGAAAGGTGCTGAAGTCGGAGGTACCCAGCCAAAAGGCACATCGCAAAAATCAGGGTAACATGCATTATCGCTAATGAAATGTCTCTATCTGCAGTTTTCAAACATGGTGCTCGCCCTGTGAAGACTAACCAGGCAGGTGCCGTGCCGGGCCCCCTGCCTCGAAAGTGTCCACCCAATGCTACTGGAGGTCCTCTCAGTTCGTCTTGTGGAGCCATGAGACATGAGAGTAGAGCTACTGGCCAACTATCAAAAATCAAGAACTTAAAATAATGCAGTGGAATGCTGAGGGTGTCAGCAGTGTTAGAGATGGCTATAGCAAAAAGGTGGAACTAGAGAACATACTCTTTGCAGAGCAGGTAAGTATATGCTGTATACAGGAGACACACCTAACCAAAGATGCCGCCTTTAAAATCAGAGGCTACCAGTGTTTTAGATCAGACCAACAGGACGGAAGAAAAGAAGGAGTACTCATATTTGTTAAGAATAACAACAGTGCATGTTAGGTGGGAGTGTACATGGAAGGAGCCGAATACCAGATGATCCACTAAAAACCAGTAATACAGATTTCCACCTCCTTAACTATTACTGTCCTAATGACCGCCCACTTGCTCTGGAAACAATCCCACACAAAGAGAGACTGATGGTTTGTGGTGATTTTAACAGCATTCCCAGAGCTGGGGCTATGATCACATAGACAAGAGAGGAGAGGAAGTTGAGAGCTGGCAGGATGATAATGGACTTATCAACTAGCCAATGGATCCCTCAACATTTTACTCAAGGGCTTGGCATACAACCTCAACACCAGATCTGGCATTCCACTCTCTAGATCTGAAGTGGAACACTACACGCAATGTTGGAAAACAACTTGGAGGTAGCGACCATCGACCAGTCTTCCTGACAATAGAAAATGAACTCCTTAACACCAGTAGCCTTCTCCCCAGATGGAACTATAAAAAAGCAAACTGGCCAATGTACAGACATCGTACAGGTATCCTGGTGGGACAGCTGTCAATAGAAGGTAAGGATATTAATAGCATAATGAAGGAATTCAATGCTTGTATCCTTCAGGCTGCCTGTGAAACCATTCCATGAGGAGCTCGTAGGGACTATAAACCATACTGGTCTAGTGAGCTGGGAAAACTCCATGATGACATGGAAACAGCTCGAAAGCAAGCAGAAAATAGACAGTGCCAAGAACACCACAATAACTACCAACATGCTACGACCAAATTTCAGAGAGCCAAGCTGCAAGCCGGACGGGAAAGTTGGAGAGAGAAAACAAGAGTCCCTAAACTTTGAAAAGGATAGAAGAAAACTGTGGAAACTAATCAAACAGTTAAATGATGAGAGCACTGGAAGAAGTACAAAGATTACACTAATAGAGGATGGGAAAACTCTTACAAGTAAGCAGGTAGCAGATCACTTTGCTCGCATGTTTGCACAGGACTGCAACATTGATATCCATCTAGAGAAAGAGCGTACAGTGCGCACTGACCCACAGAAAGAAGAGGAACAAGTCAGAAAAGTGGAGGTCATGGATGCACCAATCACACGCAGCGAGTTAGACCTAGCAGTCAGTAAACTGAAACCAAGGAAATCACCAGGACCAGATGGAGTGTCCAATGAAATGATCAAGAACCTGGGAATGGCAGCAATGTGAAAGTTGTTGGATATTTTCAATATATGCTGGAGCACAGGTAAGTTACCTCAAATCTGGAAGGAAGCAAGCATAGTACCACTGTTAAAGCCAGGGAAAAACAGTGATACTGCCTCCAGCTACAGGCCAATCAGTCTCACTAGCTGCCTATGCAAAACGATGGAACGCATCATTGACCTGAGGCTAAAATGGTACCTAGAAAGTGAAAACCTTCTTGTTCCACAACAAGCAGGATTTAGGCAGTACTACAGTACGGAAGATCAAGTGACCTATCTCTCTCAAGAGATTGAGGATGCATTCCAAGAGAAAAACCTTGTACTAGCAGCATGGATAGACCTGAATAAAGCCTTTGATAAAGTATGGAAAAAAGGTCTGCTGTGGAAACTAAGAAACTGCAATGTGAATGGAAGACTGTACAACTGGATAAAGTCCTATTTACACAATAGAAGAGCTAGAGTAGTAATGGATGGACACCAAAGCCAGAAAGTACTTCTGCGACATGGTGTACCACAAGGAGGAGTCCTTTCACCTACACTATTCCTGGCATTCATTAATGACCTGGTCAAGGAACTTCCCTATGGAATCAAAGCGGCACTGTATGAAGATGATCTGGTCATGTGGTGTACAGATGAATAGGCGACAGTTGCTATCAGAGAGTCCAAAGAGCAGCAGACATCTTGACATCATGGACAAACAAATGGTGTGTGTGTAAGTATCAACACAGAGAAATCAAGTACCACTCTGTTCACTCTCTCATCTAAACAGAAAGCAGGTAAGATCTTTGTAAATGAAATATCCTTAAGGATGGACAACCAACCCACTTATTTAGGAGTGACTCTTGACTCAAAACTGACCTGAAAGCAACACATCAACAGTGCGGAAGCAAAAGCCAGAAGAAAACTAGCCATATTAAGAAAACTGAGTGGAACCACATGGGGAG
The DNA here is from genome assembly GCA_009760885.1 of Achatina immaculata. Taxonomy (NCBI): domain Eukaryota; kingdom Metazoa; phylum Mollusca; class Gastropoda; order Stylommatophora; family Achatinidae; genus Lissachatina; species Lissachatina immaculata. The sequence continues at coordinate 33,454,885 of CM019695.1, forward strand.
CTAGTGAAAGAATCCTCGAAGAATGTATATCAGCAAAGTATTCTACCACATTTAGAATATGGCTCAACATTTTGGTGCACAGCATCAAACACTACACTGCATAATCTAGACAGGGTACAAAATCAGTCACTACGGATTATCACAGGTGCCATGAGGTCCACACCAGTAGTAGAAATGCAGAAAATAGTTGGTGTTCAAGCGCTAAAAGAACGTAGAGACACAAAGGTCATGACCTTGGGAGAGAAATTCCTTAGCTCTATAAGCCATCTCCTGAAAGAGAGATTCAATAACTTGGCACTAAGACGGCTTAAAAGAAGCAGCTTCATTCATCAGGCCAAGCATATGCGTAAACTGATACCTGACCTTGTAACTGTAGTTGCTCGATTATCATCTGTACCAGAGCATACACAAAGAAAGAAACAGATTGTACACAAATAATTATCCAAACTGAAATGATAAGTGTGCAGAATGATGAGATGCAAAGTAGTCTTGTAAGATCAACAGCCACACTTAGTGTTCTAGATGACAAATATCCATGTGACACCTGGATATATGTGTATACAGATGGATCTGCACACAATGCCATAAAGAATGGAGGGGCAGGAGCACATATTGAATATCCAAACAACACCACTGACAAGATTTCCATACCCACTGGAAAATACTGCAACAACTATGATGGAGAAGTTAGGGCAATTATTGTTGCAGTTGAAAAACTATCAGACTCCAGAAATGATACATGCCCCTTAGTAATTCTCACAGATGCAAGATCAGTACTGGAAGCTCTTCAGTACAACAAACTACCAGAGCTTAAGGATGCCTTGTCAAAAACTGACTTACAACATGGAGTCACCTTGTAGTGGATTCCCTCCCACTGTGGGATACCAGGCAATGAGAAAGCTGACCATCTGGCTAAAGAGGGCACTGAAATGGAGCAACCAGATATACCAATCACCTACAATCAGAAGAAAAGCATGATAAAAACCTACAGGAAGCTACAAGCACCACCACACGATGACTATCACATGCTAAACAGAAAGAAGCAAGTCACCATTTTCTGTCTCCGAACAGGACACAACCAACTCCAAAGTCATATGTATACAGAGTTTAAGGTTGGTACTACTAATCTTTGTACATGTCCCCAGGTGCCCCAAACTGTGGAACATATCCTCCAAAACTGCACCAACTACGAGACACTGAGAAATAATTACTGGTCCAGAGAAACCACTAAAGAAGATAAGTTCTATGGTTCCATACATGAATTACAAAAAGGATTGTAGATATAGACAGACAATGCATACGAAGAAGAAGACCTCTAAACTGATTGTTTGAATGATAACAGCTGACACAACACATCTCTCACCTCTAAACTGCTTGTTTGAATGATAATAGCTGACACAACACATCTCTCACCTCTAAACTGATTGTTTGAATGATAACAGCTATCAAGGACCACAGGAGTAAATTCAGCAGGATCACGGGGCAGTCTTTGTGGTAGAAGCGAACAAAGAGGAAGAAGAAGATAACAGCAGACACAAATCTCTAACCTCTAAAATGATTGTTTGAATTATAATGGCTAACACAACACATTTCTCACCTATAAAATGATTGTTTGAATGATAACAGCTGAAACAACACATCTTTAACCTCTAAACTGATTGTTTGAATGATAACAGATGAAATAATAATCTCTCACCTCTAAACTGATTGTCTGAATGATAACAGCTGTCACAACATATCTCTCACAGAGTCACTTTTAGATTTAATGAATGAATGACAACATATGAAAAACAACAGCTACATCTGTTACCTCCAGACTTGCTTGGAATGCACTGGTCATAACATTATCATGAGGCCCAGCTTTGTTCAGAATACTTAGGTGAACATAAAAGATGAAAAGGTACACCAGACAGGGCACAACAGCCATGGCAATTATGCGAGCAAAGAGATGTTTCAACAGTGTCAGCTGAAATAAACAGATGTTTCAACATTGTCAGCTGAAATAAACAGATGTCTCAACAGTGTCAGCTGAAATAAACAGATGTTTCAACAGTGTCAGTTGAAATGAACAGGTGTTTAAACAGTCTGAGCTAAAAGAAACAGATGTTTCAACAGCATCAGCTGAAATAAACAGATGTTTCAACAGTGTCATTTGAAATGAACAGGTGTTTAAACAGTTTGAGCTGAAAGAAACAGATGTTTCAACACTGTTATCTGAAAGACTGAGATTAACTGATGTTAGTTGTAACATAAAGATTTAACCAGCATTAGCTGTAACTTAATATTTAACCAATTTTAGATGAAACAAACAGATCTAGCTGGCATCATAATGAAAAAAGTCATAAATAATTTGTTAGTCTGTGACATAAAAGTGATCATAAGACAAGAGTAACAGTTTCAATGTCTTATACTAAAGTTCAAGCCAGTTTATCATCACACATGAAACTGATCAAAGAGTCTAGTCAAGTAAATACAGCAACATTAACAAAGCTAGTTTTGTATGTTTTGAGTATTGAATTTCATATTTTGACAGGAAGAGCTACACATGTTGAGAATACAGAGTTTCATAAGTTGATTATAAGGAGTTCTATATCTTGTGAGGATGAGGTACATATGTTGAGAATACAGTTTCATACTGTGTGAAAAAGAGCTACATATGATGAGAGCAAAGAGTTTATATATTGATAGGAAGAGATGCCCATGGTGAGAACAAAGAGTTTATATACTGATAGGAAGAGATGCTCATGGTGAGAACAAAGAGTTTCATAAGTTGAGAATATGGAGTTTCATTTTTTGTGATGATAAGTTGCATATGATGAAAGTAAAGAGTTTCATACTTTGAGAATGACGAATTTTATATTTTTAGAATGAAAAGTTGTGTATTCTGAGATTAAAAGCTGCAAATGTTGAGAGTAGGAGAGTTTCATGTTGTGTGAGGAAAAGCTACATTAGGTAAAGTGCTTTATATTTGATAAAAAAGAGCAGTATATGTTGAGAGTAGGAAAGTTTCATATTGTGTGAGGAAAAGCTACATTAGGTAAAGTGCTTTATATTTGATAAGAAAGAGCAGTATATGTTGAGAGTAGGAGAGTTTCATGTTGTGTGAGGAAAAGCTACATTAGGTAAAGTGCTTTATATTTGATAAGAAGGAGCAGTATATGTTGAGAGTAGGAGAGTTTCATATTGTGTGAGGAAAAGCTACATTAAGTAAAGTGCTTTATATTTGATAAGAAGGAGCAGTATATGTTGAGAGTAGGAGAGTTTCATATTGTGTGAGGAAAAGCTACATTAAGTAAAGTGCTTTATATTTGATAAGAAGGAGAAGTATATGTTGAGAGCAGGAGAGTTTTGCAGTCTGACAAGAAAAGCTGCATATAATGAGAGTAAATAAAACAAAAAATGAGCTGCAAAATTTAAACCAAAGAATAAACATTTTTTTTAGAAACTGAGGACTTACATCTGACTTGGAAATGTCATCAAGCAATGACCAGAAGTCTCGTGTAACCCTTACCATCACCAAAAGCAAAGTGAACACACCCACATACTTGATACTGTGAGGAAAGAAGAAAACATTATGAACACACCCACATATCTGATACTGTGAGGAAAGATGAAAACATTATGAACACACCCACATACTTGATACTGTGAGGAAAGAAGAAAACATTATGAACACACCCACATACTTGATACTGTGAGGAAAGAAGAAAACATTATGAACACACCCACATATTTGATACTGTGAGGAAAGATGAAAACATTATGAACACACCCACATATTTGATACTGTGAGGAAAGAAGTAAACATTGTGAAAACACCCACATTCTTGATACTGTGAGGAAAAAAGAAAACATTATGAACACACCCACATATTTGATACTGTGAGGAAAGAAGAAAACATTATGAACACACCCACATATTTGATACTGTGAGGAAAGAAGAAAACATTATGAACACACCCACATATTTGATACTGTGAGGAAAGATGAAAACACCCATATTCTTGATACTGTGAGGAAAGAAGAAAACATTATGAACACACCCACATACATGATACTGTGAGGAAAGAAGAAAACATTATGAACACACCCACATACGTGATACTGTGAGGAAAGATGAAAACATTATGAACACACCCACATACTTGATACTGTGAGGAAAGATGAAAACATTATGAACACACCCACATACGTGATACTGTGAGGAAAGATGAAAACATTATGAACACACCCACATACTTGATACTGTGAGGAAAGACTTCAAGCAAAAAAAAAAAAATAATAACTTGGGACTACACTATGACACCAAACAAGAACAAACAACTTGGGACTACACTCAAACTGACAACAAACAAAAACAAACAACTTGGGACTACACTCAAACTGACAACAAACAAAAACAAACAACTTAGGACTACACTCAAACTGACAACAAACAAAAACAAACAACTTAGGACTACACTCAAACTGAGAACACAAGAATGCACATAGGGACTAATCTCAAACTGACAAAAAGAGAAAACCCCAACACAGCATCTAACAGACTTATCATTTACTTATCTCTTCAACCAGTCATAGCTTTACTGCTTGTAATCCACGTGTTGTGAGTATCTTATGGTTAATTTTTTTTTTCTTACTTTTTTGGGTTATTTTTCAATTTAACTTTTACCAAATGCAGCCTTTTTATTATGTTTTTTCTAGCTCAAACGAAAGTATATTATTTCATGAAAACATATCATCAAACATGCCTCTAACTTGCACATGAAAAACATAGCATCATTGTTGCTTTAGTTTTCTTCTCAGTTTTCTAATACAGATCAGTAATGAAAAAATTGCCATGACTAAATCAAGCCAAGATAAGCAATGTAGTCAGTCTTATTATTTATTGAGATATTTGTTGTTTAGAGATGGGGAAGGCAGCAAAAACAGGAGACAGCAAAACTTTATATAACATACAAAAGAGGCCAACAGGTACTATTACATCTAAGGAAAGTCCAATCCTTAGTAAAACTTTATATAACATACAAAAGAGGCTAATAGGTACTATTGCATCCAAAGAAAGACCAATCCTTAGTAAAACTGGAACCCTATTAACATCAAATAAAGACCAAAAACAAAGATGGGCTGAACACTTTCAAGAATTACTTAATCGATCACATCCAAAAGAACTGATATACCTTGGAACTGATTTACTATTTCCACAATTAAATGTAAACCTAGATGAAATTACACTGCATGAAATTGAAACAGCAGTGAATCTAATGGCTAACAACAAAGCTGCAGGTGAAGATGAAATAACAGCCGAAATGTTAAAAGCTATTAATATAGACAACATGAAACAACTACAGAGAATTTTCAATAAAGTTTGGAAAGAAGAAAAAGTCCCTTCTAAATGGAAAAAAAGGAATCATTGTTAAAATACAGAAAAAAGGCAACCTTAGCGACTGCAACAACTAGATAGGAGTAACCTTACTATCAGTTGTGGCAACCTTAGTGTTGCAACAACTGGAGAGGAGTAACCTTAATATCAGTTGTGTCAAAGTATTTTGCAAAGTTATTCTGAATAGAATTCAAGATATAGTGGATGCTGCAATGAGAGAAGAACAGGCAGGATTTTGAAAAGGGAGGAGTTGTCTCGACCAGATCTTTACTCTAAGAATAATACCTGAAGAACATATTGAAAAGCAAAGACCATTAATCCTGAACTTCACAGACTTTAACTCCTTGTGTGCTGGGGGTTTTTCCCTCAAATGACCAATGATCATCTCAATGGGGTAAATTTCTTAACATGGAATGGGATGATTGTCACATTAGAAGGATCACAAAGGCATAGTCTGATTTGCAGTATGACATACATTTTTTAAATAGGAAAAGTTGTATACTGTTTTTCTAATAACATTTGTATTAATATATTAGTATATAACAGAAAAAATGAGCTAAGAATTGTGGAGAGATGAGAAGAAAAAAATTGAAAATTTCCTCTCTAGTGGCACCAGTGATATCCGAATTGAATAGAATTTTACACAAACACCATTTCCTCACATAAATATACATTAATTACTTATTTACAGTTAATTTACAGTCTGTAATACACTAATAACATGGCAACACCATGGGCAGTGGCCCATAAGCTTAGAAAAACATTTTAAAAATTAATTTTTGTATCATAACAAGGCTCTCAATTCACACGTGGGACCTCGTGTTGACACTTGTATCATGCCAGAAGCGATTTTTACAACTAGTTTTGGCCAGATTTTAAGCACTGCATGATTAAATTCACTTTTAGAGCCCAACTCATTACCAGCACAAGACGTGTACACAAGGTAAAAAGTGTCCGCCGGATCGTCACACGGTGTGTCACGAAGTATAGAAAGAGTTTAAAAGGCATTTGATAGCATACACAGAGAATCATTATGGAGGGTTTTAAGAATATATGGAATACCATCTAAGATTGTCAACATCATTAGTGACCTCTACACTGGATATGTTTGTGCAGTCAATACAGATGAAGGAATGAGTGAATGGTTCCAGATTGAAACAGGCATGAAACAAGGATGTGTATTATCTCCCTTGCTTTTTGGAATTGCCATAGACTTCATAATGAAAAAATGTTGCAAAGGTAAAACGGGCATTGATTGGGTACGTGAGACCCAACTGGAAGATCCTAGGTAGCAACAATATTAAATCAATGCAAGAAAAACAGATACCCTGTTTTCAATGGCTAGTAAAATAGGACTTGAAATTAACAAGGATAAAACAAAAATAATGAAGGTTCTCATTAATGACGAAGGGCACATACATGAAGAAGAAACAGCTGTTGAAGAAGTAAACCATTTTGCATATATCAGCAGCTATATAGACCACAATGGTGACACCAGAAAAGAAGTTAGAATTCGAACTGCCAAAGCAGAATCTTGAGATTATATGACATTCAAAAGTTATAAGCACAAAAACCAAGTTAAGATTATTCAATTCAAATGTAATATCTACCCTTATTTATGCATGTGAAAGCTGGAAAACAACTAAAGAAACAGACAAGAAATTAGACTCTTTTGAAAACAAATGCCTAAGGAAAATACTCGGTATAAAGTGGAATGAATTCAAGAACAACGCAGAGATAAGACAGATGAGCAAATAACAACCTGTCTCATGGTTAATCAGAAAAAAAAGACGGACATATGTCGGTCATGTGATGAGAAGAAACAATCAGAGAATCCCCAAACAAGCTATCAAATGGAACACAACAGGCCAAAGAAAAAGAAGTTGACCATGTGAAACTCTACAGAGGACATTGTTAAGAGAAGCCAATTCAGTGGGCATAACATCCCTAGATGAGATTGAAAAACTCGCCGAAGACAGGATATCTTGGCGAACTACCATGCGGGCCTTATGTGATGTTTAACGGTACGAGAAGGATGTAAGATGTAAGAGATGGTTAGATATCATTTGAGTGATCAAGAAGTTGCCCATGCTGTATAAATGCTACAAGCAGGAACTTCCACAGAGTGATATTGTTAAAGACTTTGAGTGTGATTCAGAAAGTCTTCAGTTTTCAGGAAAGTAGCAGTTCTGTTTTGTCAATGAATGGTTGGTCATATATCCCCAGCCTGAGATATGATAATTTCTTGGTGCAAGAAGACAATGACCTGTAACTTCACAACCTTTGTAATAACAACCTTCAAGTTGCAAACCACTCAAACCATTAGAAACTAACTTCATCAAGTTGGCTTTCATTCAAGAATATCCACAGCTCAGAATCCTCTCAATCACTGTCAGCATCAAGCTCATTTTAACTGGGCAAGACAACACAGCAGCTGCACTACAAATCAGTCACACCATACTGCCCTCAGTGAAGAAGTCAGATTCTGTTTGGACTTTAATGATGGTCATCAGTGGGTCTGGAGATAGGTGGAAAAAGGTCTGCTGACTGTGCTATTGTAGAACATGACAGAAATGGAATGGGAATTTTGATGGCCTGGACCGGTATCTGGGCAGGTGGATGTACTGATATTCATATCTTTAAATTGAGAATTGCGAAACCCAGAAGTACTTGGGCAAGGTCATAAGACCCCTTATAATCCCCCAAAATGGGACAGGTTGATGCTGAATTTATTTTTATGCATGATAATGCACCCTGCCACAGGGCAAACATCGTAAGTAGAGAGATGGATGTCAATAACATCATGCATCTTCCTTGGCCTGCTTGTTCTTCTGACCTTACCCAACTGAACAAGCGTTGGATTTATTAAGAAGAGCAACTCGTAACTTTCCTTAACAATAGACACTCACTGCACTGGAGAATGCCTACAGACTCAGTGGATGGCAATTTCACAAATGACCTCAACAGGCTTATATTGTATACGATGTGAAAGATAAGAGAAATGATGAATGTGATAAAACTGGTTCTAGTAATGAAAGCAGATAGAGGTATATGGTTCAGTTTTACAAAAAAGACTGAAAGAGTGAGGAATGTGGGCAGAAACGAAAATGGCAGAAAGTAAGATGAGCATATACAAATGAGGAACATACAACAATCCAATATTTCAGCACAAGCCTTTTTCAAGAATCACAAACAAAAACAACACAACAGATATCTCTCTCTCTGAACCTTAAGTGCCCAGGGCACATGGGGTTTCCGCAAGGGTTTTCCACAAATGCCTTTTCTTTGCTTTTTTTCCAATCTTGCACAGGTGAGCCTCTATTGCTCAACATCCTCACTGTTGTTCCTCCATGTCCCCTTTTGTCTACCCTTACTTCTGTTCCCCTGTGGTGTCCATCTTAGTGCTATTTTTGGTAGTGAGTTGTCAGTCATTTGGAGCACATGTCCCAACCATTGCCTGCGTCTTTCCTCAATAACTGCTGTCAGTAGCTTCATCTGCAATTCTGCCAACAAGATGTTATTTCTTATGGTGTTTGGCCAAAATATTCATCTACTTCTTTGTAAATGTTTAGTCTGGAAAGAATTCAGCTTGTTTTCTATGGTTCTGGTGACTTTCCAGCATTCACACTTAGAACATAACAGATAAAAGCATTAAAAATAGAAACAAAATATAGACTTAGCTGTTTTGGTCTCCTCCTAGTAAGAAAGATGGGCACAAAATGTGTCTATAGTAGAGCACAAAGTGGAAGCCGGCAATTGGCTGAGAAATAATGTAACGAGAGGATCACAAATGGTAGCATATGGTAAACAACATGGCGTTATTAGGACCCAGACTGCCACAGTTTGCTCCCATCGGATACCTATAGCTTAAGAGTAGGTGATAAAAGAGTGAGAAGACATCAGATACCTATAGCTTAAGAGTAGGTGGTAAAAGAGTGAGAAGACATCAGATACCTATAGCTTAAGAGTAGATGATAAAAGACTGAGAAGACATCAGATACCTATAGCTTAAGAGTAGGTGGTAAAAGAGTGAGAAGACATCAGATACCTATAGCTTAAGAGTAGATGATAAAAGACTGAGAAGACATCAGATACCTATAGCTTAAGAAAAACCCGCCCACATGGGGTAGGTGATAAAAGAGTGAGAAGACATTGTGGGGAGGAGTGGATGAAGGCTCAGAAAGAATAGACAACAATGAGAGGACAAGACTGCTGGCTGTGCATGCCTAGACAAGGGAGTTAACACTGAGAGGACAAGACTGCTGGCTGTGCATGCCTAGACAAGGGAGTTAACACTGAGAGGACAAGACTGCTGGCTATGTATGCCTAGACAAGGGAGTTAACACTGAGAGGACAAGACTGCTGGCTATGCATGCCTAGACAAGGGAATTAACACTGAGAGGACAAGACTGCTGGCTATGCATGCCTAGACAAGGGAGTTAACACTGAGAGGACAAGACTGCTGGCTATGTATGCCTAGACAAGGGAGTTAACACTGAGAGGACAAGACTGCTGGCTATGCATGCCTAGACAAGGGAATTAACACTGAGAGGACAAGACTGCTGACTGTGCATGCCTAGACAAGGGAGTTAACACTGAGAGGACAAGACTGCTGGCTATGTATGCCTAGACAAGGGAGTTAACACTGAGAGGACAAGACTGCTGGCTATGCATGCCTAGACAAGGGAGTTAACACTGAGAGGACAAGACTGCTGGCTATGTATGCCTAGACAAGGGAGTTAACACTGAGAGGACAAGACTGCTGGCTATGTATGCCTAGACAAGGGAGTTAACACTGAGAGGACAAGACTGCTGGCTATGTATGCCTAGACAAGGGAGTTAACACTGAGAGGACAAGACTGCTGGCTATGCATGCCTAGACAAGGGAATTAACACTGAGAGGACAAGACTGCTGACTATGCATGCCTAGACAAGGGAGTTAACACTGAGAGGACAAGACTGCTGGCTGTGTATGCCTAGACAAGGGAATTAACACTGAGAGGACAAGACTGCTGACTATGCATGCCTAGACAAGGGAGTTAACACTGAGAGGACAAGACTGCTGACTATGCATGCCTAGACAAGGGAGTTAACACTGAGAGGACAAGACTGCTGGCTGTGTATGCCTAGACAAGGGAGTTAACACTGAGAGGACAAGACTGCTGGCTGTGTATGCCTAGACAAGGGAGTTAACACTGAGAGGACAAGACTGCTGGCTGTGCATGCCTAGATAAGGGAGTTTAAAACCTTACTAAGGGCTACAGGATATAAATGGCTGGAAAATAAAACTGAAATCACCTGAATGAGAAAATGCAGTAAAGTGAGTGAGGCTCAGACAAGAAAATTGGCCATGAATAACAGAAAGAGCATACAAGGTGGAAATGTAAAGTAATTTAAAGAAAGATGAATTTATTCATTCCAGTTAGGAGGTGACACCAGTCTGGAAAATAATGTGCTGTTCCAGAGCTTTCTGAGATCATTCATCAGAACAAGAGTGGGTTACAGTTCCAGAAATGTTCCATTTTCTTGATGGCCCCCTTGGCAGAAGTGCCTTGCTCTCTTGGATGTCACTCAGATGCTGGAGAAAGCAATCTCCTAAGTATAACCCACTCTCCCCTATATGCTTCATATCACAACACTTGTCAATGTTGGTATAAATAACATTGTGAGAAGTGCAGGTAAACCCCCCCCCCCCTTCCTCGAACTGATAATCTGGAATTTGGGAAGGAAATGGTTTGTCCAAACAACAAACAGACAAGTACTGCATCTACAATAGCTGCAACGTTTGGCACCAAAGAAATTTGCATTCGCTGACTTGAGGTGACTTCTAACTAACTGGACCTTGAGGTTCTTGTCCTGTCTCCAGATAGAACATGCACTTTCACAACTTCAACACAGATAAAATATCATCATCAAAAGTGCCAACAAGGGTAAGACCATCATTTGTTGGAGAAAAGATTTATACATTCAGGAGGCCACGACTCAGCTGAGCAAACCAACTTTCTATGCATCTCGCTTTCAAGATCTGACTCTGGCCAACAATCATAAGGTTCAAGATACAATCATCTGTGAGACTGGTCTGTCTTCCTCAGCCACTATGTATCCATGACAGCTGTTTAGTTCCATTATCTTGTTCCTAAGATATACAAACCAGGCAACACAAGGAGGCCCACAGTTTCAGCTTGCTCCTGTCCGACTTCTGAGCCTCTAGTTTCTTTCAAACCTCTTATCCTACCTACTTATCTGAAGGACACCAATCACGCTCCCACTAGAGACTCTTACTTTCTAGCCTGGTCAGGATTACTGTATCTTCACCATGGATTAGTTTCCTTGTACACATCCATCCCTCATGAACTTCAGGTTGTCGAGTTCTTTCTGAACAAAAGAATCTGTCCTTCTATTCCTACTTCCACTACTCTTCTATGCGTTACACAACTTGTTCTCAAATTCAACTCGTTTGAGTTCAATGTCCTATATTTTGACCAGATCAACAGTGTGGGTACCAAAATGGACCCAAGCTACGCATGTCTGCTCATGGATCGTTTCAAACACAAGATCATGATATCGTTATGTATGTTTTACATACACTTTATGAACTATATTTTTTATTATGCATGTTTTATATACTCTTTGTATGCTATTTTGTCTACTATGATGCATGTTTTACATTGACATTGCATGGTATATTTTCAGTTATCATGTTTTACACTGATATTGTGTGCTATATTTTCTGCTATGATACATGTTTTACACTGACACTGTGTTATATTTTCTGATATGATTCATGTTTTTCATTCATACTGTGTGCTATATTTTCTGGTTCGGTACATATTTTACATTGACACAGTGTATTGTATTTTCTGGTATGGTACATGTTTTACACTGACAATGTGTGCTATATTTTCAGATATGGTAGATGTTTTACATTGACACTGTGTGCTATATTTTCAGCTATGATGCATGCTTTACACAAGCTATCTTTAGATATAATGTCTGAGAAAATGTGAAGATATCTGTGTGTACACGGTCTAAAAGCACCGTACCTACCTCACTGTACATGTGGCTGCCAGCCCACACAGACACAGCCAGAACCACCACAAGGCACTAAACTCTCTGAGGAATTCAAACAATTCAAACCATTTTTACTGTCACAAGTAAATCTAACCAGCATATTATCTATTTAAAAGTTCACATGTTTGTTCAGACAATTACAAAAATGTATCCATCTTGTCATCTGTTCAAAAGTTCATATATCTGCTCAAACAACTACAAAAATGTATCCATCTTGTCATCTGTTCAAAAGTTCACATATCTGTTCAAACTACAAAAATGTGTCCATCTTGTCACCTGTTCAAAAGTTCACATATCTGTTCAAACTACAAGAATGAGAAAGTGTTAGAGAGAGAAAGAGCAAGAAAGACAAAGAGAGAGGTTGACTGGGAAGATTGTTAACAAGAATGAGAAAGTGTTAGAGAGAGAGAGAGAAAGACAAAGAGAAAGGTTGACTGGGAAGATTGTTAACAAGAATGAGAAAGTGTTAGAGAGAGAGAAAGAAAGACAAAGAGAGAGGTTGACTGGGAAGATTGTTAAGAAGAATGAGAAAGTGTTAGAGAGAGAGAGAAAGACAAAGAGAGTGGTTGACTGGGAAGATTGTTAACAAGAATGAGAAAGTGTTAGAGAGAGAGAGAGAAAGACAAAGAGAGAGGTTGACTGGGAAGATTGTTAACAAGAATGAGAAAGTGTTAGAGAGAGAGAGAAAGACAAAGAGAGAGGTTGACTGGGAAAATTGTTAACAAGAATGAGAAAGAGTTAGAGGAAGAGAAAGACAAAGAGAGAGGTTGACTGGGAAGATTGTTAACAAGAATGAGAAAGTGTTAGAGAGAGAGAGAAAGACAAAGAGAGAGGTTGACTGGGAAGATTGTTAACAAGAATGAGAAAATGTTAGACAGAGAGAGAAAGACAAAGAGAGAGGTTGACTGGGAAGATTGTTAACAAGAATGAGAAAGAGTTAGAGGAAGAGAAAGACAAAGACAAAGAGAAATGCTGACTAACAAGAATGATAAAGTGTTAGAGGAAGACACAGAGAGAGGTAGATTGGGAAGAGGTTGACTGGGAAGACTGTTAACAAGAATGTAAAAAAAAAATTTGGTTGCAGTCAATTTCTTGAAACTTGGTGTTTAATCTTACATTAACCTGATCTACAAATGCACCTAATATCAACTATGTGTTTCAAGTGTTTGTACCTTGGGCCACGAATTTATCAATCAACCCATGTAATTAACGCTGAAATAACAAAGCTGAAAAAAAAAGTAAAACCTTTCATTCTTATTCATGCACTCAAAACACAACATAACTACATACAACAGTTTATGTTTAAAAAAAAGTTATTCTCACAGTCTCCCACTAATCAATGTCTACCAAACTGCTTTTCATTTTAAAAATAAAATAAATAAATTCAGTGGCTGTAAAAAAGCATCTGAAATAACATGTAAATCTGATGAAACACGCACGTATGTAGTTAACATCAAGTAGATACTGGAAAAGTCTGTAGTTTTAGAAGGGTATATAGATTATAAGCTTATATTTTTTATACAGGATGGGAGGGTATTTCAAAGATGATCAGCAGAATAAACAAGGCTTTTCTTAAATAGATCAAGTCTAGGATTTGGAAGAAGAATATCTTTTAAATGCTGCTCAGATGACTATAAAAATGTATCCATCTTGTCATCTGTTCAGAAGTCAGTATGTTTGTTCACATAACTCAGATTTAAACAGTTTAGATAAGACAGAGCATTCTGTAATACAAATCATTGTACTAGCTTGGCCTTGTTGAACAAGAACCTACTCTTGAGAAGTGGAATTCTGAGATGTTTGTGATGATCTGTGGTCTATATCTGATCTTTGTCACTAGTAAGTTTTACTGTTCAATTCTGAAGTGAGTAATAGTCTAAATGTGTCTGTATATGTGTGTAGGATGTCTTCCTTGTGTCTTGATCGATGAAGTGGTTAATTTTGGCCAACAGGTATACTTTTTTGTGCAATGAGTTTTGTTAGCCAGTGCAAATGAGAGTTTCGGTTTAGATGTTGGCCAATAGTGAGACCTAGTGTTTTGTGTTTGCTAAAGTTTTCTATCTGTGATGTTTCAGTACACAGTTGTAGTGTTGTTTGTGCAGCATTTAGCAGTTTCTGTCTTGTTGCTATAAGCACTGATTTTGTTTTATCAGTGTTTATAATTTGCCATTGTTGTTCATCATCATCATCATCAGGTGCCGTGCCGACTGGCGTTGGCTATTATGCTTCTCCACAGTACACGATCCTTCATGTAGGCCATCAGTTCAGTTGGTGATCTCCTCTCACACCATCCCGTCAGACTGTCCAGTATCATTTCTCTTGGTCTTCCTCTTGATCTTCTTCCTTCTATTTTTCCTGTTGTTATAATATTTTCAATGCCCCCTCTTCTCATTGCATGTCCTATGAAAGTACATTGTCTCTCTCTTATCTTTCTGACAAGGTTTTTTGTCTCTCCAGCTCTTCTCATACATTCTTCATTAGTTCCATTGTTGTTGCTTTGCTTAATTAAAAATTATTTATCTCGATCTGAAGAGTTGATTCTAGGTTAATACAGTTGTAGTCACTGGTATAGACTGCACAATCATCAGCAAAAAGGTCACAAGAAGAGTGTTTAAGATGACGTGGAAGATCACAGATATAGATATCAAAGAGCAGAGGATTTAGAACAGAACACTGTGTAACACTAGTGTCAACTACAGCAGAATCTGAAGGAGAATTGTTGAAGAATACTACCTGTTGTCTGCCTGAAAGAAATGATGCAATTAAACTTCATCTTACATCCTTCCCAAGCCGTTAAACATCACATAGGGCTCGCATAGTAGTCTGCCAAGTTTTCCTGTTTTTGGCAAGCTTTTCAACCTCATCAAGAGATTTTATGCCTATTAATTTGACCTCTCTTAACAATGTCTTCTTTAGAGTTTCACGTGGTCAATCTCTTTTTCTTTGGCCTGCTGTGTTTCACTTGGTAGCTTGTTTTGGGATTCTCTGACTGTTTCTTCTCATCACGTGACTGACATATGCCCGTCTCCTTTTTCAAGAGATGACTCTAGATGCGGAAAAAAGGAATTGTTATGGAAAATCGCAACAAAACCAACCAAGCATCAGGGATACCAAATCTGAAGAACTCTAAGACTGAAAGAATGCATTCATTGGTCCCAATTAAATTTGCTAAGTGTAAATAGAGAGTAAGAAAGAACAATGATAAAGTTAGAGTAAGAAAGAACAATAATAAATAGAGAGTAAGAAAGAACAATTACAAAGTTAGAGTAAAAAAAAACAATGATAAAATAGAGAGTAAGAAAGAACAATGATAAAGTTAGAGTAAGAAAGAACAATGATAAGTAGAGAGTAAGAAAAAAGAACAATGATAAAGTCAGAGCAAGAACAATGATAAATAGAGAGTAAGAAAGAGGAACAATAATAAAGTGAGAGAAGAAAAGAACAATGATAAAGTGAGAGAAGGAAAGAAAAATGATAAAGTGAGATAAGGAAAGAAAAATGATAAAGTGAGAGAAGGAAAGAAAAATGATAAAGTGAGAGAAGGAAAGAAAAAAAGATAAAGTGAGACAGTGCGAAGAAAAGATAGAGGCACAGAAAAATAAAACATGGAAACTGAAAAAAAAACAAAAAACACAGTCTCATATATCTGAACAAGAAATACATAAAACAACGTGGATATCTCCAGATGATAGAACTAGAAACCAGATAGACCATTTTTGTATTAGAAAGCAATACAGAACATCTCTCATAGATGTAAGGGCTTATAGGGGTGGAGATGTTAACAGTGATCACAACCTGTGCATAGGGAAAATAAAACTGAAAAGTCAACACAAGTCAGTACACAGAAAGATAAACAGCCACAGCCTACAAGAAGAAAATACTAACATTAATTTCAATCAGGAACTTGCCAATCATTCCAAAACACCCAGTGAAGTTGAGGAGATAGGTATAGATGAGTTATGGAATTCTTACAGCACAGCCATAATCACAGCAGCAAAAGTAAGCGCTGGATTGGAAAAACCAAATAGAAAAGCATGGATATCAGATAAAACATGGAAGTATATACATGAAAGACGAGCAGTCAAATTAGACATGCTGAATGCAAAAGCAGATCATGAAAGAGATTTGGCAAAAGCAAAATACAAAGAAATAGACAAGAAAGTAAAAAGTTCAGCTAGAAGGGATAAAAGAGAATACATAGACAATATGGTGAAAGAGGCAGAAAAAGCAGCAAAAACAGAAGACAGCAAAACTTTATATAACATACAAAAGAGGCTACTATTACATCTAAAGAAAGACCAATCCTTAGCAAAACTGGAACCCTATTAACATCAAATAAAGACCAAAAGCAAAGATGGGCTGAACACTTCCAAGAAATACTCAATCGACCACACCCAAAAGAATTGTTAAACCTTGAAACTGACTTACCAGCCCCACAACTAAATGTCAACCTAGATGAAATTGAATTGCATGAAATTGAAACAAAAGTGAATCTAATGGCTAATAACAAAGCCGCAGGTGAAGATGAAATAACAGCCGAAATGCAAAAAGCTATCAATAGTGACAACATGAGACAACTACAGAGAATGTTTAACAAGATTTGGAAAGAAGAAAAGGTCCCTTCTAATTGGAAGAAAGGAATCATTGTTAAAATACCAAAAAAGGGCAACCTTAGCGACTGTAATAACTGGAGAGGAGTAACCTTAATATCAGTTGTGTCAAAAGTATTTTGCAAGGTCATTTTGAATAGACTCAAAGATATAGTGGATAATGCAATGAGAGAAGAACAAGCAGGATTTCGAAAAGGGAGAAGCTGTCTCGACCAGATCTTTACTCTCAGAATAATACTTGAAGAACATATTGAAAAGCAGAAACCATTAATACTGAACTTCATAGATTTTAAAAAGGCATTCGATAGCATACACAGAGATTCATTATGGAGAATTTTAAGTATATATGGAATACCATCTAAAATTGTCAACATCATTAAGGACTTATACAATGGATATGTTTGTGCAGTCAAGACAGAAGAAGGGATGAGTGAATGGTTCCAGATTGAAACAGGTGTGAAACAAGGATGTATACTGTCTCCTTTACTTTTTGGGATTACAATAGACTTCATAATGAAAAAATGCTGCACAGGTAACACAGGTATTGACTGGGTACATGAGACTCAACTAGAAGATCTTGATTTTGCTGATGACATAACTCTTATCAGTAATAATGTGAATTTCGTGCAAGAAAAAACAGATAGCCTGTCTTCACTGGCTAGCAAAATAGGACTTGAAATTAACAAGGACAAAACAAAAATAATGAAAATTCCTCTCAATCAAAATGGAAAAATACACATAGAAGGAACAGACATTGAAGAAGTCAATCAATTTGCATACCTTGGCAGCTACATAGACCAGGATGGTGACACTAGAAAGGAAGTTAGGATCAGAATTGCAAAAGCAGCATCAATCTTCAAGAATCTTGAGGAACATATGGAATTCAAAAGTTATAAGCACAAAAACCAAGTTAAGACTATTCAATTCAAATGTAATATCCACCCTCATTTATGCATGCGAAAGCTGGAAAACAACTAAAGAAATAGAAAAGACTCTTTTGAAAACAAATGCCTAAGGAAAATACTCGGCATCAAGTGGAATGAATTCAAGAACACTGCAGAGATAAGACAGATGACTGAACAACAACCAGTCTCATGGGTGATCAAGAAAAGGAGATGGACATATGTTGATCACTTGATGAGAAGAAATGATCAGAGAATCCCAAAACAAGCTATCATGTGGAACACAACAGGCCGAATAAAAATAGGCAGACCGCGTGAAACTCTAAAGAGGACATTATTAGGAGAGGCCAAGTTAACAGGCATAAAATCCTTTGATGAGGTTGAAAGACTCGCCGAAGACAGGAAAAATTGGCGAACTACTTTGCGAGCCCTATGTGATGTTTAACGGCACGGGAAGGATATAAGATAAGATATATCTGAACAGAGCTTACAGGACTTTAAAGGTGAGAAGAGTTTAATAAAATAAAAATGAACATACAGGTGTACTTGGGCAAGAGCAGAAAAAAAAAAGGCAAAGGACGGGCATTTGTGGAAAACCCTTGCAGAAACCCCATGTGTCTTGGGCACTAGAGGTTTGGACAGAGAGAGAGAGAGAGAGACAGACAGATACAAAATGTACTAATTATGTACTAGACAGATGATTCTGACAAAATAAAGTGAACATACATGTGTATTAGACAGATGAGTCTGATAAAATAAAGTGAACATACAGGTGTACTAGACAGATGATTCTGATAAAATAAAGTGAACATACAGGTGTATTAGACAGATGAGTTTGATAAAATAAAGAGAACATACAGGTGTACTGAGTTACCTAGAACAACTCCTGAACTTAAGATAAGCCAATATAGACAGTGTGGAGAAAAAGATCACCATGCCCTCCATTAGCATAAATCTGGACTGTACCAGCAAGGCATTGTCTGTGTGAGATATAATCAGAACAAAGATCAACTGTACCAATAACATATTATAAAATCAGTATAAATGTACACTGTACCAATAACAATTATCTGAACTTTAGTTTGTGGGTGATCTTGTTTTTATCCACAGCAAAAATGTGCTACTTATCATTAGGGCTTGGTCATTTGTTTGTCTATACAATGTCTATCTGTGGTAAGTTTGATACTGTGTATGATAAATCTTTCTTTTTTGTCCGTATAAAGTTTGTATTGTGAATGATAGTTTATGTAAAGTTTGGTACTGTCAGCTGCACTATACTCTACTGACAACAAAACAACACTCAGCTGTGTTATACTCTGAACATAAACATCCTTCCTGCGCCATTAAATGTCACATAGGGGCTGCATGGTAGTTCACCAAGATTTCTTGTCTTCGGCAAGTTTTTCAATATCATCAAGGGATGTTATGCCCACTGAACTGGCCTCTGTTAACAATGTCCTCTTTAGAGTTTCACGTGGTCGACCTCTTTTTCTCCAGCCTGTTGTGTTCCACTTGACAGCTTGTTTGAGGATCCTCTGGTTGTTTCTTCTTATCACATGACCGACATATGTCCATCTTCTTTTTCTGATCAATCATGAGACAGGTTGTTGTTTGCTCATCTGTCTTATCTCTGCGTTGTTCTTGAATTCGTTCCACTTTATACCGATAATTTTCCTTAGGCATTTGTTTTTGAAAGAGTCTAATTTCTTATCTATTTATTTAGTTGTTTTCCAGCTTTCGTTATACTCTTCTGACAACAAAACAACACTCAGCTGTGTTATACTCTATCAGAAAAGAACATTCAATTAAGAAAAACTGTACTTACCAAAAAGAACTAACAGACCAGCTACAGCAGCAGCATATCTGCTCAGGCCAGCCTCCACACAGATCTGATAAACAATAGGAACAACCAGACTGCCCAACACAGCAGGAAATGCTCGAAGAGTTTCAACAGGAACACTTGCAGGAAACTCTGGGAAACATAAAAAACAAACTACTTGTAGATTTTTCCACTTAATAAATTTAATAAGCATTCAATAATCTAACTAGTGTTGAGTAAATATGTAATAGTACTAAATCATTCAGTCTATGCTGAATAAATATGTAATGGTACATATATACAGGGGTGATTGATAAGTTCTCGGCATAAGGTACAACAGATTATTTGTGGACAATGTTTTTGGGTTATTTCTCACCACAGTCCCCTTGCAAGCTGATGCACTTAGTCCAGTGATCCTGGAGCATACGGATCCCTTCTTTGTAAAAGTCAGCATCTTGTGGCAGTAGGAAGTGGTCTACAGCATGAATGGTGTCATCATCTGAAGCAAATTTGCAACCACTGAGCTCTTTTTTGAGTTTGGTTAACGGGTAATAGTCCAAAGGGGCCAAATCTTGGGAATAAGGAGGATGTTCAAGAAGCAGGAAGCCGCATTCACGGATGGCAGCCATTGCCAATGCTGACTTGTAAACTGGAGCATTGTCCTGGTGAAAGATGACTCCTCTCACCAATTTCCCTGGACGCTTTTCCTTCAATGTGGCCCGCAGTTGCTTCACAAGATTAGCGTAATAGGCCCTTTTAAGATAGTCTACCAACAGCACACCTTCTGAATCCCAAAAGATGGAAGCCATCACTTTGCCTGCAGACAGAATCACCCTTGCTTTCTTTGGATGTGGGGATCCATGATGTTTCCACTACTTTGACTGTTCTTTGGTTTCTGGTTGAAAATGATGAACCCAAGTCTCATCCAGTCACAAATTGCTGAAGAAACTTTTCAGGATCTGCAGAAATATGGTCAAGATTGTCTCTTGACATGCTGAGACACTGTTGTTTGTGATGAGCTCCAAGAAGTTTCGGGACCCATCGAGCAAACACCTTTGTCATTTGAAGATCATTGTGAATAATGAATGGCATGAACACATTCCTGAGAGAAACCAAACTCAGTAGCAATGTACTGCTCAGTTAGTCGTCGATCCTCCATTATCATGTCATGGATTCTGCCAGTAGTTTCATCGGTGGTTACTGTTCTTGGTCTTCCTGGACGGGGATCATCTTCCAGACTCTTCTTTATATGTGAACTGAGCTGTCCATTTCTTCACTGTGCTGTCTCCACCATATCCTCATGGATCTCCCTTCGATGATAACCCCTTGATGCAGAGGTAGCTCGATGAGAAATTTTTATCTTAATTTCCTCCACCCCTCACCACTTCAGTAGGCTGTAAAAAAAAATTGGTTGCAGTTAATTTCTTGAAACTTAGTGTTTAATCTTACATTAACCTGATCTACAAATGCACCTAATATCAAGTGTGTGTTTCAAGTATTTGTAGCTTATGCAGAGAACTTATCAATCACCCCTCATATTAATGAGGAAAAATTGGAAGAGGTGGAGAGTTTTGAATATCTTGGATCATTACTAACTAATAATGGAGATATTAAAAGCACATCTATTGCTCTTCAAAAAATAAAACAACTAAAGAATCTGTGGAGAGGAACAGACAGAACTACAAAAATAAGATTTTTAAGGGCATGCATCTTTCCCATCGCAACATATGCCTGTGAGACCTGGACACTTAACAAAACAGCTGAGAAACTCATAAATGCCTTTGAATGTAAATGCTACAGAAGAGTTCGTCAAATACCATGGACACAAAAAAGAACAAATATATCCATACTACAAGAACTTAATACTGAAGAAGGCTGGCTAGTAAAGAAGATTAAAGAGAGAAAACTTAAATATTTTTGACACATTAAACAGCTTGATAATTTAGAGAAGACCGTCTTGGAAGGGTACATAATGGGAAAAAGAAAGAGAGGAAGACCAAGGCAAATATGGCTGCAAGACATCGTTGATGATCTGCAAATGGACGCATCAGCAGCAGGGCATCTTGCTTACAACTGAGAGGCTTACAAGGGAGCTGTTAGAGAGGTAATGTTCTGCAAGGGATGCAAATTACTGACTGACTGATTAAGTAGTTCAGTCTATCTTATATTCTTATCTTATATCCTTCCCGTGCCGTTAAACGTCACATAGGGCTCGCAAAGTAGTTCGCCAACTATGCTGAGTAAATATGTAACAGTACTAAGTAGTCAAGTCTCATTCATCATTCATCATCATTCATCATCATTCATTTGCATGTCCCCTGCAGAACTTTGCCTCCCTAACAGCACTCCTGTAGGCCTCTCAGTTGTGAGTAAGATGGCCTGCTGCTGATGCATCCATTTGCAGATCATCAACGATGTCTTGCAGCCATATTTGCCTTGGTCTTCCTCTCTTTATTTTTCCCATTATGTACCTTTCCAAGATCATCTTCTCTAGATTATCATGACGTTTAATGTGTCCAAAATATTTAAGTTCTCCCTCTTTAATCTTCTTTACTAGCCAGCCTTCTTCAATATTAAGTTCTTGTAGTATGGATATATTTGTTCTTTTTTGTGTCCATGGTATTTGAAGAACTCTTCTGTAGCATTTACATTCAAAGGCATTTATGTGTTTCTCAGCTGTTTTGTTAAGTGTCCAGGTCTCACAGGCATATGTTGCGATGGGAAAGATGCATGCCCTTAAAAATCTTATTTTTGTAGTTCTGTCTGTTCCTCTCCACATATTCTTTAGTTGTTTTACTTCCTGAAGAGTGATAGATGTCCTTTTAATTTCCCTCATTGTATCTCCATTACTAGTTAGTAGTGATCCAAGATATTCAAAACTCTCCACTTCTTCCAGTTTTTCCTCATTGATACATATATCAGCTGCCTTGTTTGTTTTGTCAGTTGTCATCAATTTAGTTTTCTTCACATTAAGACAGAGGTTTTGTTCTTCACTGTTCGTGCGGACTGACATAATTAGTTTTTCCATTCCTTTTGTGTTGTGGACATTAATACTGTGTCATCAGAATATCTAATCTCTGGTATTTCATAACCTCCAATTGTTATGACATCGTAATATTCTTTGTCTACATCTTCTCTAACATTCCTCATTATATTTTCAGTATACAAGTTAAATAAGTAGGGTGACAGTATGCACCCCTGACAGGCCCCTTGTTTTATGTCAAACCAAGCTGTTGTTTCACCGTTTATTCTTACTGCTGCTTGTTGGTCTAAGTACAGCAGTGATGTTAATTGTATCAAATTTGTTGGAAATCCCTTTTTTTCCATTAATTCCCAAATTTTCTGGTGTTGTACACAATCAAATGTCTTTGAATAGTCTATAAATGATAAATATAGATTCACATTAAACTCTCTGCATTTCTCTATTATTAATCTTATATTGAATATATGATCTCTTGACCCTTTTCCTTGCCTGAAACCAGCTTGGACCATACTGACTTCTTCTATTTTCTTACAAAGTCTACCCATTACGATTTTTAACAGAATTTTACTGGCATGACATAATCAGGGCAACATTCTGTACTTTGTGCAGAATTTCAGGATACCCTTTTTTGGCAGTGGTATGAATATAGTTCTTTTCTATTCTTCTGCCCAAATACCTGAATGCCATATCTTTTTACATAGTGCATGATAGATTGTTGCACATTCCTTTCCTCCTGCTTTAATAAGTTCAGCTGTTATCTCATCACATCCTGGTGATTTACCATTTTTCAGATTCTTTATTGCCCATAAAACTTCTTCTATTGTCGGTTCAGGTTCTTTCTCCTCCAATAATAATTCACACTGTTGATTTCTGCTTTCACAGTTGGTTGTTTCATACATTCCTCTGCAATATTCCTTCCATCTTTCTAGAATTTCCTCTGTCTCTGTCAAGGTATTCCCCATCTTGTCACAAATTACATTTATCTTAGGTGTGACATTTCTCGTCAATGTCTTCATTTCTTTAAACATTTCACTATCTCTTCTACACTTCTGATGTCCTTCTATTCTTTTACAACAATCGTGTATGTACTGCTTTTTGTCTTTTCTTATGTTTCTTCGTACTTCTTTTGTTAAAGATTTTTAATTTTCTTTGTTGTTGTTCATCAATTTCCACTGCGTCTTTATTTCTCTACGTTGTTTTATCAGTTCTAGTGTGCCTGCTGTAATCCATCCACTCTTTTGTGTTTTCTTCACTGGAACTATGTCTTTAGCTGTTATTATTAAGATATCTCTGGCCTGTGTAGCCAAATCATCTGGTGTCGTCTCCTCTTGTACAGCCATCAGGATTTTGAAATGGTTTTTCACTTCTATATCGTATTGTTCTGGTATTTTTGTAAGATCAAAGTGGAGTGGTCTTGATCCCATAACTGTCTTTTTTATCTTTATCTTCATATCTGCTATTAATAACTCATGGTCCATGTCACAATCAGCACCTGGTAAAGTTTTTGCTGATGTTATACTTATACACCTTCTTTGCACTAAAATGTAATCTATTTGATTCTGGTTTTCCTATCAGGTGATGTCCATATGTAAAGTTCAGTCTATGCTGAGTAATTATTACAACTGAAAGTTATATGCCTGGACAAAAACTCTGATGAAAATGTAAAATTAAGTTATATGCCTAGACATAAAATTTGATGAAAATGTAAGATTAAGTTATATGCCTAGTCATAAACTTTGATGAAAATGTAAGATTAAGTTATATGCCTAGTCATAAACTGTGATGAAAATGTAAGATTAAGTTATATGCCTAGTCATAAACTGTGATGAAAATGTAAGATTAAGTTATATGCCTTGTCATAAACTGTGATGAAAATGTAAGATTAAGTTATATGCCTAGTCATAAACTGTGATGAAAATGTAAGATTAAGTTATATGCCTTGTCATAAACTGTGATGAAAATGTAAGATTAAGTTATATGCCTAGACATAAACTGTGTTGACAATGTAAGATTAAGTTATATGCCTAGTCATAAACTTTGATGAAAATGTAAGATTAAGTTATATGCCTAGACATAAACTTTGATGAAAATGTAAGATTAAACTATATGCCTAGACATAAACTTTGATGAAAATGTAAGATTAAGTTATATGCCTGGATATAAACTTTGATTAAAACATATTAACAATTTGATTAAACTTTATATTTCATTTTATATGAATGTTTTGTTGCCATGATCCCTGTAGCAGTATTCAAACTCAAATTAGAGCATACAGTAAAACTTGTAATTTGTTACATTTCTGATACATGAAACTTTCATCATTAACTTCTTCACTACACAACTTAATCAACAGTAACACAATTATCATTTAGAATAGAAAACATCTCTCACTGGAAACATGCATAAAAAGTCTTTCATTAGAAACATACACAAAAAATCTTTCACTGGAAACATGCAAAAAAAAATCTTTCATTAGAAACATGAACAAAAAAACTTTCAATCGAAGTATGCACAAAACATCTTTCACTGGAAGCATGCACAAAACATCTTTCACTGGAAGCATGCACAAAAAAACTTTCATTGGAAACACACACAAAATATCTATCATTGGAAACATGCACAAAACATCTCTCATTGGAAACATGCACAAAACATCTCTCATTGGAAACATGCACAGCACATCTCTCACTGGAAACATGCACAAAACATCTCTCATTGGAAACATGCACAAAACATCTCTCATTGGAAACATGCACAAAACATCTCTCATTGGAAACATGCACAAAACATCTCTCATTGGAAACATGCACAAAACATCTCTCCTTGGAAACACAAACAAAATGTCTCTCATTGGAAACATGCACAGAACATTTCTCATTGGAAACAAGCACAGTACGTCTCTCATCGGAAACATGCACAGATCATCTCTCATCGGAAACATGCACAGCACATCTCTCATTGGAAACATGCACAGCACATCTCTCAATGGAAGCATGCATAGATCATCTCTTTCTCACCTGCTCCAATTCTCTCAAAGCTGATATCACCTTCAAATCCTGCATATCTCCCTGCAACATAAAATCAGAAACTGACTCCATTGCAACAATTCTACAACTGACAAAAATGAAATAATATGCACACTGAAGCATTATGAACAATGCTTTTATACTGCTCACATGAACAACACAAACAATACATCTGTAATGCTCACATGAACAACACAAACAATACATCTGTAATGCTCACATGAACAACACAAACAATACATCTGTAATGCTCACATGAACAACACAAACAATGCATCTGTAATGCTCACATGAACAACACAAACAATACATCTGTAATGCTCACATGAACACACAAACAATACATCTGTAATGCTCACATGAACAACACAAACAATACATCTGTAATGCTCACATGAACAACACAAACAATGCATCTGTAATGCTCACATGAACAACACAAACAATACATCTGTAATGCTCACATGAACAACACAAACAATACATCTGTAATGCTCACATGAACAACACAAACAATGCATCTGTAATGCTCACATGAACAACACAAACAATACATCTGTAATGCTCACATGAACAACACAAACAATACATCTGTAATGCTCACATGAACAACACAAACAATACATCTGTAATGCTCACGTGAACAACACAAACAATACATCTGTAATGGTCACATTTTACGCTAGCAAAGAATAAAAACACTTGTCTACTGCTTTCTGACACTTTTCTAGAACATGGTCTATTTCTCATGTCTCACCTGCTACATTTGCCATCTCTGTTTCTCATATCTTAACGTCTCATCTGCTACATTTGCCATCTCTGTTTCTCACATCTTAACGTCTCATCTGCTACATTTGCCGTCTCTGTTTCTCATATCTTAACGTCTCACCTGCTACATTTGCCATCTCTGTTTCTCATTATCTTAACTCTTCCCGTGCCATAGTCGCTACAGTGATAATTTCCGGTTACTGAGTTGTGATATTTTGGCCAAACACCATAAGAAATAACATCTTATTGGCATAAATGCAGATGAAGCCACTGACAACAATTATTGAGGAAAGACGATGGCGATGGTTGGGACATGTGTTCCGAATGACTGATAACTCACTACCAAAAATAGCACTAAGATGGACACCACAGGGGAACAGAAGTAAGGGTAGACCAAAAGAGACATGGAGAAGAACAACAGAAAGGATGTTGAGTAATAGAGGGCTCACCTGGGCAAGAGCAGAAAAAAAGGCGAAGGACAGGCATTTGTGGAAAACACTTGCGGAAGCCCCATGTGCCCTGGGCACTTAAGGTTCAGAGAGAGAGAGAGAGTTGTGTGTCATAGTCGATATAGTGACTCTTGGTTTGTTTCAATAAAACAACCGGTGTAATATTTAGATTATACATATCTGTTCCGCGTTTCCGGTGAAACTTTTCAAAATGGTGAAAGAGTTCTTAGTTATGAGCGATGCCGAGCGAGAAAAAGGAAGAGAAACATCTAAAATTTTCAATTTTTGATGATGTAGATAGGGGTATGGACATGGCCTGTGACCACCCCACTGCTGTTGAATGTATCCCAAGTAGATCTAGACATATTAGATGACTGGAGAAGTAGTTAAGAGGTTATTTCAGACATTAATTTAGTGAGAATGCAACACAGAATCACAATACAAGATCGACAAGTAGATCTAAACATCTCAGATGGTAAGTAGTGCATATCTAGACCTAGCCGATGATGAGCTGGGCACAATAAGTGTCTAAAAACATCACATTACTTCTTTTTTTCCTAAAAAACTCTGCATTTATTAAATTTTCATACATTTAGTTATACTTTGAAACATAATAAGTACACGGAAGTACATGTAAATACTGTTTTCCATTCCATTTTACAACCATACCCCCTAACATATCAAGACCCGCGGTTTTTTGTGTGGCATGGACGGGAACATCCGCGTTTTTTTCTTGGGCACGGGAAGAGTTAACGTCTCACCTGCTACATTTGCGTCTTTGTTTCTCATATCTTAACGTCTCACCTGCTACATTTGCCGTCTTTGTTTCTCATATCTTAACGTCTCACCTTTGCCATCTTTGTTTCTCATATCTTAATGTCTCACCTGCTATATTTGCCATCTGTTTCTCAAATCTTAATATCTCACCTGCTACATCTGTCACCTACAAGTGTCAGTAATATAGATGTGTTGTATGGTACCAAGACCCATATTAACCTCTTTAGTGTTACTCCATACATTATATATGCCAGGTTTTCAAGGATAAAATCATTAGCCCCTTATATTATATGGGCTAAGCTGGTTTTAAACCCATACACATAAACCCAAATTAATGTTTTGGGTAGTATTGTGCTGCCACCTAGTGAATAAAATGAGGTGAAACTTCTAAAAATAATTATGAGAACTCCTTGATTAATATTAATGAGTGGGTGTGGCCATCATGGCATTTAAGCAATGTATTTGGCATGAGAAACATAATACTAAGGAGGTTAACGCTGTGTATAACATGCATTCCATATATTTTCCTGCTATTTTTCTTCACAGGAGTTGCTCAACATATAATAGGATATTTGTTTGGAGATGGTCACTGCACATAGTAGGCAGGAAAATCACATTCTCCAACATGACCAATACTCTCTAGTGTTTGCAGAGTTTGTCTACACGCTTGGTTATATTTTCTGCAGCACTTGTGAAGCTGAGCTCTCTGTTGTCAAGGGCTGTTAGAAAAGACTGCAAATCAGAAACAAAACTATACCCTGAAGCAACTATACCCTGAAGCAACTATACCCTGAGGCTCGCCCATGTCATCATTTCAAGGTCATTTCAAGGATTTCTCAACAGACTTTTGATGGTGTCATACCATTAAGCCATGTCATTATTTCATGGATTTCTCAACAGACTTTTGACAGTATGAATGAATGAATGAATGAATGAATGAATCTTTATTTTTAAAGGGTAAAGAATTGGGCATGCAGTCCCATCTTACATTCTGCCCTTCATCACTCCATCTTTCATTCTTCCCACACACTCGATTTAATAAAAGTATACAAATTACATTAGGGAAAAAAACATATCAAAATAGTGTAAGATTAAACTACTACATTCAAAGTAAAAGAGAAGAAGTAATTAAACTAATAAAATAGCACTCACACACACATACATGCGCATACACAAACATATACATAATCAAAAATACATTGTCAATACAGATCTTCTAACAAATATTTTTTAACAAACATTAAAATAATTTCTAACAAAGTTACTTTTCGAACTATGTCATTTTAGTATTTGATGGCTGGCGAGTCATGGGTTGAGAGAGTGCTAGTTATTCTATGGAGCCATATACAAGCAAGTAAATAATGAAACAGGTTTAAGTTAAAGGATGAAGTATTACTAATGGATTTTAAATGGTAGGGGAGGGTGTTCCAGAGCTGTATTGCAGGGTATGAAAGGCTTTTCTTTTAAAGATCAATCCTGGGATTAGGAAAAAGACAGTTTTTTAAACACTGACTATGCTTAGTGTTACATGTAAACAGTGACCACAAGTAAGCCAGTGCATTGTGCGACAGAATTCTGTGAACAAACTTAACTCTGTTAAAAATGACTATATTTGAGGGGTATAATTTTGAGCTGTTTGTGCTGATCTACAGTCTGTACTGGGTGTTTGTCACAAATCAGATTTAATGCTTGCTTGTGAAGTGAGTAGAGCCTTTTTGTGTTTGAGACTGAGCATCCATCCCAGATTGTGAAACAGTAATCTAAGTGTGTTTATATGTGTGATATGTAGTATATCTTTCTTGTGTCTTTGTTGATAAAGTGTTTAATTTTGGCTAGTTGGTAAACTTTCTGTGCAACCAAGTTTGTTAGGTTATGTACATGAAAATTCCAAGTTAAATGTTGATCAATGATGAGTCCTAAAGTTTTATGTTCATGAACATTTTATATTGCCTTAGTCCCAGCACAAAGCTGTAGTGAAGCTTTTGTTGCATTCTGCAGTTTCTGTCTTGTAGTGATGAGCATGGATTTTGTTTTGTTGGTGTTTATCAACATACCATTTTTATTACTCCATTTAATCAAACTGTTTATATCATTCTGGAGTATTGTCTGTAGTTTATTGATGTCACAGTCATTATTGTAAACAATACCAGTCATCAGCAAAAAGCTCACATGAAGAGTGCTTTAAATGTAGTGGTAAGTCGTTAATATAGGTAGCAAAGAGAAGAGGACCAAGAATGGAGCCTTGAGGAATATCAGTATCAACCACAGAAGAGTCAGATATTTTGTTTCTAAAGCAAACTACTTGTTTTCTACCTGAGAGAAAAGATGTAATAAATTTTGTTTGGTCAAGGTGTAATCTATAATCTTCTAGCTTTTTCGCAAGAATTTCATGATCAATCATATCGAAGGCTTTCTTGAAATCAACACAGATAGCAGCACACAATTTGTCTTCATTTATGTTAGACAGCCAGCTTTCTGTCATTTTAGTTAATGCTGTGTGGCAGGAGTGATTCGGTCTAAAGCTCGATTGGCTGTCTATTAGTAGATTGTTTTCCTGCATATGTAGAAGTATAAACTTTGTATATGTTTTTCAAGAGGTTTAGATAATGATGACAGAATGGATATGGGTCTATAGTTTGAGAGGTCACTAGTCTGTCCAGATTTAAAAAGAGGAAAAACTTTGGGGAGTTTAAAAGCGTCAGGGAAATAATGTTTGTCAATGCACAAGTTGTATATGTATGTTAGTGTGTCTGTGATAACTGGTGCAGCGTAGCGTAGTATCTTGTTACTGATATCATCACATTCTGCTGAGTTAGTGTTCTTTAAAGACCGGATGTAGTTATAAACCTCACCAACTGTGAGGAAAGGAATAGTTGTTTTAGGTTTACACATCTACTGTCACTGTAAAGTTTTCAACACGCTCAGGTTGCAAGTAGGGGGTCGGTAATGAAGATTTTAGAATACTAATTTCTTCCCTAAAACGTTCACTGAAGTTAGTGCAAGTATGTTCACCATTAAGTGTTTGTGGATCAGACTTCTTCCTTTTATTTACAAGAGTATTAATCGCTTTCCAAATTGATTAGCCATCAGTTTTGTCTTTCACTAAATTTCTAAAGTAATTTTTCTTTTCCTGCCTAATTAATAATGCACCTTATTCCTAAGTGAATGATAGCTACTGAAATCTCTGCTTTTATGAGCTTCATCCAATTTCCTCATGAGTTGCAAGATATCAGGAGTTATCCATGGGGATTTTGTTACATGTTTTACTTTCATTTCTTTGATGAGGACATGCTTGTCAAAAATATTTCGAAATATCTCGATCCAGTATTCGATAGCCTCATCTGGACTGGTTAACTGGTAAACATATGTAAGAGGCGAAGCTTTTAGATCAGTTAAAAATAATTTCAAGTTAAAGTTTTTAGAGTTCCTATATTTAATGCTGGTATGTTTATGTTTAGGCATTTTATATCCCTGATGTGACCACGCAAACGCAAATGCAGAGAAGCAAAAAAAGTGGTTAAAT
The DNA here is from genome assembly GCA_009760885.1 of Achatina immaculata. Classification (NCBI taxonomy): domain Eukaryota; kingdom Metazoa; phylum Mollusca; class Gastropoda; order Stylommatophora; family Achatinidae; genus Lissachatina; species Lissachatina immaculata. Next base: position 33,486,193 of record CM019695.1, read on the forward strand.
GAACAGTGCAGACAGATAGAGGACTCTCATAAAAAGACAGCAAAAACATGCACAAACTTATTAGTGAACTCACAGGCAGGAAAACAAAAATACCACAGGATGCCTGAAATCAAAAGAAGGTAAAATGTTAATGGGAAAAGAAGACATTGTGGACAGGTGGACAGAGTGCATCGGTGAGCTATACTGAGGAGAAAGACCAGAATTAACACCAGATACTGAAAACTGTGAGGGACCACCAATACTTGAAGACAAAATCATAGATGACATCAAACATATGAAGAAAGGAAAAGCGACTGGGCCTGATAATATAACAATAGAAGAAATAGAGATGCTAGAGGAGACAGGAATAAAAATAATACCCAAGTTACTGAATGACATTTACACCAGTGGTATATGACCAGTGACCTGGTTAAATCCACATTTATAGCATTACCAAAGAAACCAGGTGCAAAGGAATGTGACGACCACCGGACTGTCAGCCTCTCATGTCACATAACGAAGCTGCCTCTGAGAATCATTATGAAAGAACAAGGGAAAAGATAAAAATGGAAATAGCAGATGAACAGTTTGGATTTGCTGAAGGAAAGGGAACAAACAATACCATTTATGCTTTACGAACACTAACAGAAAGAGCTTTAGAAGTACAGAAAGATCTCTACTTATGCTTCATTGATTACACCAAGGCATTCGACAAGGTGAAACAAAATGAAATTATTAAAATACTTGAAGACATCAATATAGATGGCAAAGAACTGAAGATTGTAAAACATCTATACTGGCAGCAAGAAGCAGCAATTTGAGTTGAAAATAGAACTGGAAAATATCAACCTATAAAACAAGGGGTGCGACAAGGATGCGTACTATCTCCAGACCTTTTTTCTCTGTATAGCGAGAATATTCTAAGAACGATCATCACAGAGCCAGGCATAAAAATTGGAGGATACAATACTGTATGCTGACGACACAGTACTGATAGCTGAGAACCAACGAGACCTGCAAAATCTCTTGCATAAAGTCGGCAAAGAAAGTGAACAGAAAGGCCTTACTTTGAACATCAAAAAGACAGAGACTATGGTTATATCTAAGAAACAGAATCCAACAACATGCAGTATAAAATTAAATGGAACTATTCTAAAGCAGGTGCAGAAATTCAAATACGTAGGAGCAGTAATAACTTCACATGGGAAATGCAAAACAGAAATTAGGAACAGAATAGGTCAAGCAAAGACTGCATTTCAGAGAATAAGAAACATATTATCCAACATATCCTTTTCAATGAATGTTAGAACATGAGTCCTAAAATGCTATATTGAACCTATCTTGTTATATGGAAGTGAATCATGAACAATAGGCAGGTCTGCACAAAAATCATTGGAAGCAGCACAAAAATCATTGGAAGCAGCAGAAATGTGCTTTATTAGAAGAATGTTGCGAATCCCCGGACAGCAAAAATAACTAATGAAGAATGTAGGAGAAGAGCTGGAGAGACAAAAAAATCTTGTCAAAAAAATAAGAGAGAGACAATGTACTTTCATAGGACATGCAATGAGAAGAGGGGGTACTGAAAATATTATAACAACAGGAAAAATAGAAGGATGAAGATCAAGAGGAAGACCAAGAGAAATGATACTGGACAGTCTGACGGGATGATGTGAGAGGATATCATCAACTGAGCTGATGGTCTGCATGAAGGATTGTGTACTCTGGAGAAGCATAATAGCCAACGCCAGTCACCATGGCATCTGATGATGATGATGATGATGTGACCATGTACAGCAGATCGGTAGTGATCACTCAGTGACACATGAAGGACAGTACATTCAGTAATGTTTCCTGGATGAGCTACACAAATATGATCTATCTGTGTTGATAATGATTCAGTTACCCTAGTAGGTTTGTGAACAAGTTGGGAGAAGTTGTAGGATGTTAAAATGTTCTTCCATGTAGGACTGGGCTGACTGAGATCTATACTGAAGTCACCTAGAATGATTATGTCCTTGACTTTATAGGTTAGAGCATCATCCATCATGGTTGCGAAGTGATCATACCACTCGACTGAAGCATTTGGACTTCGTATATAAAACTAATTGGAATTGGACTAAGATTAAATATTTTACTTTCTAACATGATACATTCAACCTCTGATGTTTCCAGGTCTTTTTTTTTTTCTACAAAATTTAATTGTGTCAGAAATGTAAACGACTAAACCTGTCTCTAGCTTCCTAGCTGGGTCGCGCCTGATCAAATTAAAACCATCTATTCATATATCATTTTTTCTATGTCTGACTTTCTATTTTATGTCTGTTGTTTGCTGTGCTTTATTGCTTTTATTTGTACCAGGAAAACATTGTTAAACTGCCTTCTTGCAACAATCAGTCAGAATAAAACAAACATTACGAGTGAAGTGACAGCATTACCTGCAAGTGCCAGCCAGAATAAAGCAAAAACATAAACATTACGAGTAGAGTGACAGCATTACCTGCAAGTGCCAGCCAGAATAAAACAAAAACATAAACAATACGAGTAGAGTGATAGCATTACCTGCAAGTGCCAGCCAGAATAAACAAAAAAAGAAATAAAACAAACATTACGAGAGAAGTGACAGCATTACCTGCAAGTGCCAGCCAGAATAAAACAAAAAAGAAATAAAACAAACATTACGAGTGAAGTGACAGCTCTACCTGCAAGTGCTAGTAACTGTTTGCCCAGCGGTGGATGTACATCAAAGAAGAAGATGTTTCTCAGGTACAACGAAACAAATTTTGCAAAATGAAGCTCATCAAACCTGAAATGATATCAAACAACACTGAAACTTAAGCTCACAACATTAGTTCATCATAAACCATCAGTCACAACATTAACTCATTATAAAGCACCACACAAAACATTAACTCATTATAAAGCATCACACACAACATTAACTCATTATAAAGCATCACACACATTACCTCATTATAGAGCACCACACACAGCATTAACTCATTATAAAGCATCACACATAACATTAGTAAACTTTATTATAAACTACTACTCACACCATTAATAAACTTTATTATAACTACTGCTCACAACATTAGTAAACTTTATTATAAACTACTGCAAACAACATTCATCATCATCATCATCAGGTGCCATGCCGACTGGCGTTGGCTATTATGCTTCTCCAGAGTACACAATCCTTCATGCAGGTCATCAGCTCAGTTGGTGATCTCCTCTCACACCATCCCGTCAGACTGTCCAGTATCATTTCTCTTGGTCTTCCTCTTGATCTTCTTCCTTCCATTTTTCCTGTTATTATAATATTTTCAATGCCCCCTCTTCTCACTGCATGTCCTATGAAAGCACATTGTCTCTCTCTTATCTTTTTGACAAGGTTTTTTTGTCTCTCCAGCTCTTCTCATACATTCTTCATTAGTTATAAATATATATATATATACACACACACAATTTATTTATATAATTTATATAAATATAAATTAGTTATAAATATGTCACAACATTAGTAAACTTTATTATAAAACATAACACACAACATTAGTAAATCATGTAAAATGCAAACACAAAAAAAAGGACACACCAGATATAAAAATTCATGATACAAGTGTTGCACAATGTATCAGCATTAATTTATGAATATAAATGTTGTACAAAATATTAATACTTGTGTATATATCTGAACTGAAGTCACTGACAACATTTACTGAGGAAACACACTGATGATAGTTGGGACATGTGCTCCAAATGACTGACGACTCATTACCAAAAATAGCACTAAGATGGACACCACAGGGGGAACAGAAGTAAGGGTAGACCAAAGGAGACATGGAGAAAAACAACAGAGAGGATGTTGAGCTTACCTAGACAAGAGCGGGGGAAAAAAGGCAGAGGACAGGCATTTGTGGAAAAACCTTGTGGAAGCCCCACGTGTCTTGGGTATTTATGGTTCAGAGAGAGATGTATATATATATATATATCTGAATGTTGCACAAGATATCAACATTATCAATATTCATGGCATATATATATATATATATATATATGAGATAAAATATAAAGGCATAAAATCCCTTGAGGAGGTTGAAAAGCTAGCCGAAAATAGGACAAATTGACGAACTACCTTGCGACTCTGTGTGACGCTTAACAGCACATGAAGGATGTAAGATATCTGAGAGCTAACTAATGAAGCCCAGCTTTCACAATTAAAATAAAACAAAAGCACAAAAATAAACAAAAAGTAAATAAATAAATAAATTATATAAAAGAGATGTTCAATTCTTCTGAACATGAAACTATGATATGATGTAAAATCTCATTACAGTGTGTAATCTATGTTCTACTACCAGAGCTTCTACTATTGTGAAAGGATTAAAAAAAAAGTTCCACCCACCCAGTCCCACCCACCTAATCTACCACCATAGTCATCAACCTATAAAAATAAATTACCATAGTTGTAACTTTTTTTTTTTTTTTTTAGCCATTCAAAATGCTGAGACAAATCATAACTTTCTCAGACATTCAAGATACTAAGACAAACTACAATTTTCTAAGGCTTTCAAGAAACCAGGACAAACTACAATTTTCTAAGGCTTTCAAGAAACCAGGACAAACTACAATTTTCTAAGGCATTCAAGATACCAGGACAATCACAACTTTCTCAGACATTCAAGATACTAGGATAAACTATAACTTTCTCAGGCATTCAAAATACCATGATAAACCACAATTTTCTCAGAAAGTCAAGATAGTAGTGCAAGCCACAATCATATCAGACGTTCAGGACATCAAGGGAAATCAACATTTTTTTCAGAACTGAATGTGTCTGTAATAAGATTTAAGACACGACTCACACAACAGCTCTGGGAACTCCCAAATGCCAGGTCCTTGTTATCAGAGATAGAGCAGTCAAGAATATCTGCATAAGGTCCACTTCAGCTTTCACCGTAAAAGGTTTCCTTTCTCTGTCTTCTTCCACATCATCACCTGATGACCTCACAATAGCAGCTCCATCTCCCTGAAATACCACATCAGCAATATATACAACAATCTCAGTTACAACAGTGCACAACATTAGTAAACTTTATTATAAAACATAACACACAACATTAGTAAATCATGTAAAATGCAAACACAAAAAAAAGGACACACCAGATATAAAAATTCATGATACAAGTGTTGCACAATGTATCAGCATTAATTTATGAATATAAATGTTGTACAAAATATTAATACTTGTGTATATATCTGAACTGAAGTCACTGACAACATTTACTGAGGAAACACACTGATGATAGTTGGGACATGTGCTCCAAATGACTGACGACTCATTACCAAAAATAGCACTAAGATGGACACCACAGGGGGAACAGAAGTAAGGGTAGACCAAAGGAGACATGGAGAAAAACAACAGAGAGGATGTTGAGCTTACCTAGACAAGAGCGGGGGAAAAAAGGCAGAGGACAGGCATTTGTGGAAAAACCTTGTGGAAGCCCCACGTGTCTTGGGTATTTATGGTTCAGAGAGAGATGTATATATATATATATATCTGAATGTTGCACAAGATATCAACATTATCAATATTCATGGCATATATATATATATATATATATATGAGATAAAATATAAAGGCATAAAATCCCTTGAGGAGGTTGAAAAGCTAGCCGAAAATAGGACAAATTGACGAACTACCTTGCGACTCTGTGTGACGCTTAACAGCACATGAAGGATGTAAGATATCTGAGAGCTAACTAATGAAGCCCAGCTTTCACAATTAAAATAAAACAAAAGCACAAAAATAAACAAAAAGTAAATAAATAAATAAATTATATAAAAGAGATGTTCAATTCTTCTGAACATGAAACTATGATATGATGTAAAATCTCATTACAGTGTGTAATCTATGTTCTACTACCAGAGCTTCTACTATTGTGAAAGGATTAAAAAAAAAGTTCCACCCACCCAGTCCCACCCACCTAATCTACCACCATAGTCATCAACCTATAAAAATAAATTACCATAGTTGTAACTTTTTTTTTTTTTTTTTAGCCATTCAAAATGCTGAGACAAATCATAACTTTCTCAGACATTCAAGATACTAAGACAAACTACAATTTTCTAAGGCTTTCAAGAAACCAGGACAAACTACAATTTTCTAAGGCTTTCAAGAAACCAGGACAAACTACAATTTTCTAAGGCATTCAAGATACCAGGACAATCACAACTTTCTCAGACATTCAAGATACTAGGATAAACTATAACTTTCTCAGGCATTCAAAATACCATGATAAACCACAATTTTCTCAGAAAGTCAAGATAGTAGTGCAAGCCACAATCATATCAGACGTTCAGGACATCAAGGGAAATCAACATTTTTTTCAGAACTGAATGTGTCTGTAATAAGATTTAAGACACGACTCACACAACAGCTCTGGGAACTCCCAAATGCCAGGTCCTTGTTATCAGAGATAGAGCAGTCAAGAATATCTGCATAAGGTCCACTTCAGCTTTCACCGTAAAAGGTTTCCTTTCTCTGTCTTCTTCCACATCATCACCTGATGACCTCACAATAGCAGCTCCATCTCCCTGAAATACCACATCAGCAATATATACAACAATCTCAGTTACAACAGTGCCCAACATCAGCAATATATACAACAATCTAAGTTACAACAGTGGCCAACATCAGCAATATATACAACAATCTCAGTTACAACAGTGCCCAACATCAGCAATATATACAACAATCTCAGTTACAACAGTGCCCAACATCAGCAATATATACAACAATCTCAGTTACAACAGTGCCCAACATCAGAAATATATACAACAATCTTCAATAAATACAACAATTTTAGTTATAATTGTAGCAAACATTAGCAATACATACAATAATTTCAGTTACAACAGTGGCCAACATTAGCAATATATGGAACAATCTGCCAACTAACACTAAAAAACATCTCAGTTACAACAGCTTCCAACCAACACCAGAAACAGATAACAATCTCAGTTACTTTGAATCTGATTATGTGGACATGACTGTTTATAGCAATTTTACCTTAATATACTTGCCGATGTCACTTCAGACAGAGAGAGACCAACAACCTTTTATTAATATACTTGCAGATGTCACTTCAGACAGGGACAGAGAGACCAACAACCTTTCATTAATATACTTGCAGATGTCACTTCAGACAGAGACCAACAAGTGACCTGGTTCAGCTTGTCTATGCTACACTCGTAGGAGATCAGTTTTTACTTCATGACAACTTCTATCACTGCAAGCGCCATGTTTCAGCTCTCTCACCCTAATCTGCCAGCTCTCTCTCTCACCCTATCTGCCAGCTCTTCTCATACATTCTTCATTAGTTATAATATATATATATATACACACACAATTTATTTATATAATTATATAAATATAAATTAGTTATAAATATGTCACAACATTAGTAAACTTTATTATAAAACATAACACACAACATTAGTAAATCATGTAAAATGCAAACACAAAAAAAGGACACACCAGATATAAAATTCATGATACAAGTGTTGCACAATGTATCAGCATTAATTTATGAATATAAATGTTGTACAAAATATTAATACTTGTGTATATATCTGAACTGAAGTCACTGACAACATTTACTGAGGAAACACACTGATGATAGTTGGGACATGTGCTCCAAATGACTGACGACTCATTACCAAAATAGCACTAAGATGGACACCACAGGGGGAACAGAAGTAAGGGTAGACCAAAGGAGACATGGAGAAAAACAACAGAGAGGATGTTGAGCTTACCTAGACAAGAGCGGGGGAAAAAAGGCAGAGGACAGGCATTTGTGGAAAAACCTTGTGGAAGCCCCACGTGTCTTGGGTATTTATGGTTCAGAGAGAGATGTATATATATATATATATATATATATATATATATATATATATATATATATATATATATATATATATATATATATATATATATATGATAAAAATATAAAGGCATAAAATCCCTTGAGGAGGTTGAAAAGCTAGCCGAAAATAGGACAAATTGACGAACTACCTTGCGACTCTGTGTGACGCTTAACAGCACATGAAGGATGTAAGATATCTGAGAGCTAACTAATGAAGCCCCTTTCACAATTAAAATAAAACAAAAGCACAAAAATAAACAAAAGTAAATAAATAAATAAATTATATAAAAGAGATGTTCAATTCTTCTGAACATGAAACTATGATATGATGTAAATCTCATTACAGTGTGTAATCTATGTTCTACTACCAGAGCTTCTACTATTGTGAAAGGATTAAAAAAAAAGTTCCACCCACCCAGTCCCACCCACCTAATCTACCACCATAGTCATCAACCTATAAAAATAAATTACCATAGTTGTAACTTTTTTTTTTTTTTTTTAGCCATTCAAAATGCTGAGACAAATCATAACTTTCTCAGACATTCAAGATACTAAGACAAACTACAATTTTCTAAGGCTTTCAAGAAACCAGGACAAACTACAATTTTCTAAGGCTTTCAAGAAACCAGGACAAACTACAATTTTCTAAGGCATTCAAGATACCAGGACAATCACAACTTTCTCAGACATTCAAGATACTAGGATAAACTATAACTTTCTCAGGCATTCAAATACCATGATAAACCACAATTTTCTCAGAAAGTCAAGATAGTAGTGCAAGCCACAATCATATCAGACGTTCAGGACATCAAGGGAAATCAACATTTTTTTCAGAACTGAATGTGTCTGTAATAAGATTTAAGACACGACTCACACAACAGCTCTGGGAACTCCCAAATGCCAGGTCCTTGTTATCAGAGATAGAGCAGTCAAGAATATCTGCATAAGGTCCACTTCAGCTTTCACCGTAAAAGGTTTCCTTTCTCTGTCTTCTTCCACATCATCACCTGATGACCTCACAATAGCAGCTCCATCTCCCTGAAATACCACATCAGCAATATATACAACAATCTCAGTTACAACAGTGCCCAACATCAGCAATATATACAACAATCTAAGTTACAACAGTGGCCAACATCAGCAATATATACAACAATCTCAGTTACAACAGTGCCCAACATCAGCAATATATACAACAATCTCAGTTACAACAGTGCCCAACATCAGCAATATATACAACAATCTCAGTTACAACAGTGCCCAACATCAGAAATATATACAACAATCTTCAATAAATACAACAATTTTAGTTATAATTGTAGCAAACATTAGCAATACATACAATAATTTCAGTTACAACAGTGGCCAACATTAGCAATATATGGAACAATCTGCCAACTAACACTAAAAAACATCTCAGTTACAACAGCTTCCAACCAACACCAGAAACAGATAACAATCTCAGTTACTTTGAATCTGATTATGTGGACATGACTGTTTATAGCAATTTTACCTTAATATACTTGCCGATGTCACTTCAGACAGAGAGAGACCAACAACCTTTTATTAATATACTTGCAGATGTCACTTCAGACAGGGACAGAGAGACCAACAACCTTTCTTAATATATCTGCAGATGTCACTTCAGACAGAGACCAACAAGTGACCTGGTTCAGCTTGTCTATGCTACACTCGTAGGAGATCAGTTTTTACTTCATGACAACTTCTATCACTGCAAGCGCCATGTTTCAGCTCTCTCACCCTAATCTGCCAGCTCTCTCTCACCCTAATCTGCTAGCTCTCTCTCACCCTAATCTGCCAGCTCTCTCTCACCCTAATCTGCTAGCTCTCTCTCACCCTAATCTGCTAGCTCTCTCTCACCCTAATCTGCTAGCTCTCTCTCACCCTAATCTGCCAGCTCTCTCTCACCCTAATCTGCCAGCTCTCTCTCACCCTAATCTGCTAGCTCTCTCTCACCCTAATCTGCTAGCTCTCTCTCACCCTAATCTGCCAGCTCTCTCTCACCCTAATCTGCCAGCTCTCTCTCACCCTAATCTGCCAGCTCTCTCTCACCCTAATCTGCTAGCTCTCTCTCACCCTAATCTGCCAGCTCTCTCTCACCCTAATCTGCTAGCTCTCTCTCACCCTAATCTGCCAGCTCTCTCTCACCCTAATCTGCTAGCTCTCTCTCACCCTAATCTGCCAGCTCTCTCTCACCCTAATCTGCTAGCTCTCTCTCACCCTAATCTGCCAGCTCTCTCTCACCCTAATCTGCCAGCTCTCTCTCACCCTAATCTGCCAGCTCTCTCTCACCCTAATCTGCTAGCTCTCTCTCACCCTAATCTGCCAGCTCTCTCTCACCCTAATCTGCTAGCTCTCTCTCACCCTAATCTGCCAGCTCTCTCTCACCCTAATCTGCCAGCTCTCTCTCACCCTAATCTGCTAGCTCTCTCTCACCCTAATCTGCCAGCTCTCTCTCACCCTAATCTGCCAGCTCTCTCTCACCCTAATCTGCTAGCTCTCTCTCACCCTAATCTGCCAGCTCTCTCTCACCCTAATCTGCCAGCTCTCTCTCACCCTAATCTGCCAGCTCTCTCTCACCCTAATCTGCCAGCTCTCTCTCACCCTAATCTGCCAGCTCTCTCTCACCCTAATCTGCTAGCTCTCTGCAGCAACAAGGTCAGGCTTTTGGCCACCATCACAGTTTCCCTTACTACAAAAGAGATAATAATTGCAGTAAAACTGGTTCTAGTAACAGAGGTTTACTAGAAAAGATTGAATCACATGAGAGCAGATCTGCTAGAGGGGGTACACTATTAGCTGAAGAGGAAATGAGAGTAAAATTAGAATACAAAAGTGCAAAGGAGACAGGTTCTTGCAAAATAAATTACTGCAAGCATGGCTGAATATGCCAAATAGTTTGTGCCACCATTGGTGTCTTCCCAGATCTGGCCACTCATCATACGTGTCTCTCGTGTGCCCTTTACCCAAACTCACATCATGCAAGTTCCCACTTTCCAAACCATTATAAATCAACCTGAACATCCCTTTCCATACTAGCAGCTGTGTTTACTGTATTAGAAGATGTCTTAATTTAGTAAATATAGCTCTAACATAACTGAAGGAGCAGCCAATGAATATCAATGACAATGCATCATCAACAAGAAAATAAAGCAACCAAACCTTGGGCATATATGACATATAAACACCAGTGATATCTGACATATAAACACCAGTGATATCTGACATATAAACACCAGTGATATCTGACATATAAACACCAGTGATATCTGACATATAAATGCTAGTGATATATTACATATAAACACCAGTGATATCTGACACATAAATACCAGTGATATCTGACATATAAACACCAGTGACATATGACATAAAAACACCAGTGATATATGACACATTAACACTATTGATGTATGACATATAAACACCAGTAATACAAGTCTGTGAATATTACTGTCACTGACTTACTTGTTCTCGCATGTCAGCGTGACTACCCCTGCCTCTCTGCACACCAGACATGGCTTCGTCCACATCAGAGCTAGATAAATCCATGTGCTAACTGCAACCAATGGAAATACAATATTACACACATAACACTTTGAGTGCATTATGTGTGTAATATGTGCTGTTAGGGTATAACTAATGTGTTTATGCAATTTTACATTTAGAAACAATTACATATAACACAACACAAAAAAGGTGATACAACACAAGGCAGAAAAAATATGTGATACATACAACACAATGCACAGAACATACATAATACAACAGAGAAAACAAATGTGACGCATACAACACAGATAATATATACAAATGCATACATCACACACAGACATGCATATATACAACATATATTATACATATAACACACCACAGAGGACATGTGATACATACAACATAACAAAGAGAACATGATATGCATACAACATAACAAATGAGAACATGTGATAACATACACCACTGAGAACATATGTGACACATACAACACAATATAGATATGTGTGATACATACAACATAACAGAGAGAATATGTATAATACATAAAACACATCAGAGAGAACATGTGTGATACATAAATTACAATACAAAGAACATGTATACTACACAAAATAGCGAACACATGTGATATATAGAACACAACACAGATGACATGTGCAATACACAGAACACAACACAGCTGACATGTGCAATACACAGAACACAACACAACTGACATGTGCAAAACATAAAATACAACACAGAAGACATGTGTGATACATAAAAACAACACACAGAACATATGTGATACACAGAACACAACACAGAGGACATGATATACATAGAGCATGAAACAGATGACATGTGTGAAACACAGAACACAACATAGAGGACATGTGCGATATACACAGAACACAAAACAGAGGACATGTGTGACACACAGAACATAACACAGAGGACATGATATAGATACACAGACCACAACACAGAAGACATGATATACATAGGTCTCAATGCAGAGGACATATAGAACACAACACTGAGAACATGGTATACATAGAACAGAACACAGAGAACATTATGTACATAGAACACAAAACAGAGAACATGACATACATAGAACACAGCACAGAAATCATGACATACATTGAAGAGAACAGAAAAATCATGGCATACATAGAAGAGAACACAGAAATCATGGTATACATAGAACACAACACAGAAATCATGGTATGCATAGAACACAACACAGAAATCATGACATACACAGAACACAGCACAGAAATCATGACATACATAGAAGAGAACACAGAAATCATGGCATACATAGAAGTCATTCATTCATTCATTCATTTGCATGTCCCTTGTGGAACTTTGCCTCCCAAACAGCACTCCTGTTCCATGATTGCTGTTTGAGTTTCTTGGTATGTTTCCAGAAGTTAGTTTACCATTGCTTTCCTTCCGGGCAGTGACTGTACTAATCAATGATCGTAGCCATTGTCCCTACATTGAGATCATCTGCCTACCATCATAGAATGGTGACCATAACACAGAAATCATTGCATACATAGAAGAGAACACAGTATACATAGAACACAACACAGAAATCATGGTATACATAGAACACAACATAGAGAATATGGTATACATAGAACACAACATAGAGAATATGGTATACATAGAACACAACATAGAGAATATGGTATACATAGAACACAACATAGAGAACATTGTAAACATAGAACACAACAAAGAGAACATGGTCCACATGGAACACAACAAAGAGGGCATGGTATACATAGAACACAACACAGAGGGCATGATATACATAGAACACAACACAGAGGGCATGATATACATAGAACACAACACAGAGAACACGGTACACATGTAAACTATGTGTTAGTCTAGATATGCTTGTGGCCGACAACACAAAGCATCTTACCGTGAGCTCACAATTTTGATCAATATACTGCCAGCAATCAAACTGCTTACACAGTCTGTCTCAGTTTTCCGCTTATTTAAAGTTTGCTGCAACCTTTCTGTTACCCTCCTGTTTATGCCAAGAATTCACGGAAAATTGAAGACAAAAACGTAGAGCTGCTGTCAGAGAAGACCAAACAAAACGTTTCCGCCCGCGATCATGTTAAAAACATTGTATCGCACAACACGAAACAAAACAACCATACATAGCTATCATATGCAGGACACTCAACTGTAGATGTCAGAGCAGAACTTGGTAGAACATCAGATGAAGCACCCCCCCCCCTCGCTAGATCATCAGATGAAGTACACCCACCCCCACCCCCCGCTAGATCATCAGATGAAGTACACCCAACCCCCACCCCCCGCTAGATCATCAGATGAAGTACATCCGCCCCCCGCTAGATCATCAGATGAAGTACACCCACCCTTGCTAGATCATCAGATGAGGCAACCCCCCCCCCTAGATCATCAGATGAAGCACCCTGCCCTTGCTAGATCATCAGATGAAGTACACCCACCCCCTTGCCAGATCGTCAGATGAAGTACACCAACCCCCCTCGCTAGATCATCAGATGATGCACCCCCCCTCGCTAGATCATCAGATGAAGTACACCCACCCCCTTGCTAGATCATCAGATGATGCACCCCCCCCCCTTGCTAGATCATCAGATGATGCACCCCCCCCCCTCGCTAGATCATCAGATGAAGTACAGCCCCCTTGCTAGATCATCAGATGAAGTACACCCCCCCCCCTTGCTAGATCATCAGATGAAGCACCCCCCCCTTGCTAGATCATCAGATGAAGTACACCCCCCCCCCTTGCTAGATCATCAGATGAAGTACACCCCCCCCTTGCTAGATCATCAGATGATGCACCCCCCCTCGCTAGATCATCAGATGAAGTACAGCCCCCCTTGCTAGACCATCAGATGAAGTACAGCCCCCCCCCCCCCACTAGATCATCAGATTCACTTCCATATAACAAGATAGGTTCAATATAGCATTTTAGGACTCGTTTTCTAACATTCATTGATAAGGATGTGTTGGCTAATATGTTTCTCATTCTCTGAAATGCAGTCTTTGCTTGGCCTATTCTGTTCCTAATTTCTGTTCTGCATTTCCCATCTGAAGTTATTACTGCTCCTACGTATTTGAATTTCTGCACCTGCTTTAGAATAGTTTCGTTTAATTTAATACTGCATGCTGGTGGATTCTGTTTCTTAGATATAACCATAGTCTCTGTCTTTTTGATGTTCAAAGCAAGGCCTTTCTGTTCACTTTCTTTGGCGACTTTATCCAAGAGATTTTGCAGGTGTTGTTGGTTCTCAGCTATCAGTACTGTGTCGTCAGCATACCGAAGGTTGTTAATATTGTATCCTCCAATTTTTATGCCTGGTTCTGTGATGATTGTTCTTAGAATATTCTCGCTATACAGAGAAAAAAGGTCTGGAGATAGTACACATCCTTGTCGCATCCCTTGTTTTATAGGTTGATATTTTCCAATTCTATTTTCATCTCGAACTGCTGCTTCTTGCTGCCAGTATAGATGTTTTACAATCCTCAGGTCTTTGCCGTCTATATTGATGTCTTCAAGCATTTTAATAATTTCATTATGTTTCACCTTGTCAAATGCTTTGGTGTAATCAATGAAGCATAAGTAGAGATCTTTCTGTACTTCTAAAGCTCTTTCTGTTAGTGTTCGTAAAGCATAAATGGCATTGTGTGTTCCCTTTCCTTCAACAAATCTAAACTGTTCATCTGCTATTTCCATTTTTATCTTCTTCCTTGTTCTTCTCATAATGATTCTCAGAGGC
This sequence comes from Achatina immaculata, assembly GCA_009760885.1. Taxonomy (NCBI): domain Eukaryota; kingdom Metazoa; phylum Mollusca; class Gastropoda; order Stylommatophora; family Achatinidae; genus Lissachatina; species Lissachatina immaculata. The sequence goes on from CM019695.1 coordinate 33,501,401, forward strand.
AGCTTCGTTATGTGACACGAGAGGCTGATAGTCCGGTGGTCGTCACATTCCTTTGCACTTGGTTTCTTTGGTAGTGCTATAAACGTGGATTTAATCAGGTCACTGGGAATATAACCACTATTGTAAATGTCATTCAGTAACTTGGTTATTATTTTTATTCCTGTCTCCTCTAGTGCCTCTATTTCTTCTATTGTTATATTATCAGGCCCAGTTGCTTTTCTTTTCTTCATGTGTTTGATGGCATCTATGATTTCAAAGGATTTTACACCTGTTAATTTGGCCTCTCTTAATAATGTTCTCTTCAGAGTTTCATGTGGTCTGCCTCTTTTTCTTCAGCCTGTTGTGTTCCACTTGATAGCCTGTTTTGGGATTCTCTGATCATTTCTTCTCATCAAGTGACCAACATATGTCCATCTCCTTTTCCTGATCACCCATGAGACTGGTTGTTGTTCAGTCATCTGTCTTATCTCTGCATTGTTCTTGAATTCATTCCACTTGATGCCGAGTATTTTCCTTATGCATTTGTTTTCAAAAGAGTCTAATTTCTTTTCTATTTCTTTAGCTGTTTTCCAGCTAAAGCATGCATAAATGAGGGTAGATATTACATTTGAATTGAATAGTCTTAACTTGCTTTTATCCACTTAATTACTGTAGAGTAAATGTATATTTTTCACTAGGCACAATTTATTTTTCAATCAATTCATTGTTGTGTATCAAATAATCCAAATAATCCAAACATTTTAATTTCACAAAATTAAATTTCATTTTACAGAATCTATAGTAGTCTGTTTCTTTTCTCCATTGTACTTTTATAAGTGAAAACAGTCTTTTGCTCTACTGTGTTTGTATAAATGAAAACAGTCTTTGTTCCACTGTGTTTGTATAAGTGAAAACAGTCTTTCCTCCAGTGTGTTTGTATAAATGAAAACAGTCTTTCCTCCACTGTGTTTGTATAAATGAAAACAGTCTTTGCTCCACTGTGTTTGTATAAGTGAAAACAGTCTTTTGCTCTACTGTGTTTGTATAAATGAAAACAGTCTTTTGCTCTACTGTGTTTGTATAAATGAAAACAGTCTTTTGCTCTACTGTGTTTGTATAAGTGAAAACAGTCTTTGTTTCACTGTGTTTGTATAAGTGAAAACAATCTTTACTCTACTGTGTTTGTATAAGCAAAAACAGTCTTTCCTCCAGTGTGTTTGTATAAGTGAAAACAGTCTTTGCTAAACTGTGTTTGTATAAGTGAAAACAGTCTTTGTTCCACTGTTTGTATAAGTGTAAACAGTCTTTGCTCCACTGTTTGTATAAGTGAAAATAATTTTTCTTCCACTGTGTTTGTATAAGTGAAAAAAGTTGTTGCTCTACTGTGTTTGTATAAGTGAAAACAATCTTTGCTCCACTGTTTGTATAAGTGAAAACAGTCTTTCCTCCACTGTTTGTATAAGTGAAAATAATCTTTCTTCCACTGTGTTTGTATAAGTGAAAAAAATTTTTGCTCTACTGTTTTTGTATAAGTGAAAACAGTTTTTGCTCCACTGTTTTTGTATAAGTGAAAACAGTCTTTCCTCCAGTGTGTTTGTATAAGTGAAAACAGTCTTTGCTCCACTGTTTGTATAAGTGAAAATAATCTTTCTTCCACTGTGTTTGTATAAGTGAAAAAAATTTTTGCTCCACTGTGTTTGTATAAGTGAAAAAAGTTGTTGCTCTACTGTGTTTGTATAAGTGAAAACAGTCTTTCCTCCACTGTTTGTATAAGTGAAAATAATCTTTCTTCCACTGTGTTTGTATAAGTGAAAAAAGTTTTTGCTCTACTGTGTTTGTATAAGTGAAAAAAGTTTTTGCTCCACTGTTTTTGTATAAGTGAAAACAGTCTTTCCTCCAGTGTGTTTGTATAAGTGAAAACAGTCTTTGTTCCACTGTTTGTATAAGTGTAAACAGTCTTTGCTCCACTGTTTGTATAAGTGAAAATAATTTTTCTTCCACTGTGTTTGTATAAGTGAAAAAAGTTGTTGCTCTACTGTGTTTGTATAAGTGAAAACAGTCTTTGCTCCACTGTGTTTGTATAAGTGAAAACAGTCTTTCCTCCACTGTTTGTATAAGTGAAAATAATCTTTCTTCCACTGTGTTTGTATAAGTGAAAAAAATTTTTGCTCTACTGTTTTTGTATAAGTGAAAACAGTTTTTGCTCCACTGTTTTTGTATAAGTGAAAACAGTCTTTCCTCCAGTGTGTTTGTATAAGTGAAAACAGTCTTTGCTCCACTGTTTGTATAAGTGAAAATAATCTTTCTTCCACTGTGTTTGTATAAGTGAAAAAAATTTTTGCTCTACTGTGTTTGTATAAGTGAAAAAAGTTTTTGCTCCACTGTGTTTGTATAAGTGAAAACAGTCTTTGCTCCACTGTTTGTATAAGTGAAAACAGTCTTTCCTCCACTGTGTTTGTATAAGTGAAAGCAGTCTTTGCTCCACTGTTTTTGTATAAGTGAAAAACAGTTTTTGCTCCTTTCTACACAGGCTTTATGAGCCGCAATCACACCCCCCCCCCCCACAAACTAGGCTATCTTTATAATTTCATTGTTTTGCTATTCACTTCTGTCGTATTCTATACAATGTAGCTGCACCATTTCTTGGAACTTGAAACTAACTTTCTGTCATGTGGAAACTTTCCATCCACATTTCTTCATATTAGAAAACTGATCAGAATTATTTGTGCCACCAGTTTGTACAGCTTTACCAAATCAAATATTTTGAACTTCCCATTCCTCATTTCCAGTTGGGGGTTTGGTGATAGTTTGTGAAAATACATTTTCTCTTCATTGATTATCTAGAACAAAAAAAAATTAAAAATCAATCAACCTGTCACTGACAATACACACGCAACCCCAAATCAGGTTCTTTAAACTTTTGTAGACTATTTTTTTTCCTGTTTTCTTTAAGCAGGTGTCATTTTTCTATATATTGTATTTATAAAGAATAAACCGTGTAACTACCAGATGTGCTGATTCTTCACTGAATCTAGATGGACACAATTTAGATTATCATAAATGGTAAAAACATGATAAAAGCTAATGTCTTCCACATGTGTCTGACAGACAAGGCCAGTAAAAACATAGCAAAACATAATGCTTTCCACATGTGTCTGACAGACGAGGCTGGTAAAAACATGACAAAACCTAATGTCTTCCACATATGTCTGACAGACGAGGCTGGTAAAAACATGACAAAACCTAATGTTTTCCACATGTGTCTGACAGACGAGGCCAGTAAAAACATGACAAAAGCTAATGTTTTCCACATGTGTCTGACAGACGAGGCTGGTAAAAACATGACAAAACTTAATGTCTTCCACATATGTCTGACAGACGAGGCTGGTAAAAACATGACAAAACCTAATGTCTTCCACATATGTCTGACAGACGAGGCTGGTAAAAACATGACAAAAGCTAATGTTTTCCACATGTGTCTGACAGACGAGGCCAGTAAAAACATGACAAAAGCTAATGTTTTCCACATATGTCTGACAGACGAGGCCGGTAAAAACATGACAAAAGCTAGTGTCTTCCACATGTGTCTGACAGGCGAAGCTGGCTGCTAAGGAAGACTGGGGCTAAAAATGTCAAATGAGAGATGAAAACGTTACTCAGTGGCTGATATAACTGATCAGGTAGCCAATATCTGAATTATAAGTTTAACGCTACACTTTTATCAACAAAGAGAATCTTCCATTTTTATGAGCGGTTTCACCAGAAGGGAGAAAAAAACACTGTAAATGTGGACAAAATGAATTTATAAAAGTGTGAGTGGACAGAAATTTGTATACGCTATTCACCCCCCTGCCCCAACACAAAACTGGAAGAATTAGAAAGAAAAATACAACTTTTGCCCTGGTCATGTCATTCTGATTTTTTAAAAAAAACTGATCATGTCCACCAAACACAAGATGACTGCATCTCTGGAGTTACTCTTTATGAATCGGCAGTTTATGGCAAAAATTAACAGCTGGACATCTAGAACTGTTATTAAAGATGTGGACTAACGTGGAATAAATACGATGGACAATAAAACTAACATGAGAAAACTATCATGATAAAATTAACATGGAAAACTATCATGATAAAACTAACATGAGAAAACTATCAACCACCCCACCTGGGAACAAATCCCCTGTCTTCAACTAGGTAAAAGTCATAGGAAACTCCTGAATTAGTTAGAGACGAGCAGAACCAGAACAAAAACAAAAATTGGCAATTTATTCTTACATATATAGCTGAACCTTACATGTATACCTTACATGTATAGCTGAACCTTACATAAGCTGAACCTTACATGTATAGGCAAATCTTACACATATAGCCAAATCTTACGTGGACAGTCTAATACTTTGTTGTTACACACAATATGCAAGTTTACGTCAATAATATCCTTTTTTGTTTTGTCAGTTCTGATCAGAACATTCATAAACAAGTTGAAAGGAGGCAAACTAACAGGACCAGATGGTATTACCATAGAAGTGATAATAGCGCTGAAGGAATTTGGAACTGTCAAAATAATTGAAATATGTAATAATATGTACAGTCTGGGACAGGACACCTCAAGATTTTGTGGCATTACCCAATAAAGCAAAAGCCATAGACTGCTCAGATTTTAGGACTATAAGTCTGATGAGTCATGTGACCATAATTCTCCTCAAATTCATCCTCAAAAAAACAAAAAAGAAAGAAACTGATTTTTAAAAAATAGCGAAGAACAGTTTGGTTTCAGACAGAACAGCAGAATAAGGGAGGCAATTTTTTGCACAGAAAGTTGATAGAGAAATTCAGAAAGATATATATGCTTGTTTTATAGATTATACTAAATTGTTCGACAGGGTGAAGCATGACAAACTAACCAAATGTCTTGATGAAATCAATCTTGATGGGAAAGACATCCAAATTATAACAGATCTCTACCGGGAACAGGAAGCATGAGTAAGAAGCGGCACAATGACATCAACAGATGTACACAGGAAGAGATGGAGTGAGACAAGGATGTGTTCTGTCTCTATGTCTATTCAACCTGTACACATGAAGATGGGAGTGAGACAAGGATGTGTTCTGTCTCTATGTCTATTCAACCTGTACACATGAAGATGAGAGTGAGACAAGGATGTGTTCTGTCTCCATGTCTATTCAACCTGTACACATGAAGAGGGGAGTGAGACAAGGATGTGTTCTGTCTCTATGTCTATTCAACCTGTACACATGAAGATGGGAGTGAGACAAGGATGTGTTCTGTCTCCATGTCTATTCAACCTGTACACATGAAGATGGGAGTGAGACAAGGATGTGTTCTGTCTCCATGTCTATTCAACCTGTACACATGAAGAGGGGAGTGAGACAAGGATGTGTTCTGTCTCCATGTCTATTCAACCTGTACACATGAAGAGGGGAGTGAGACAAGGATGTGTTCTGTCTCCATGTCTATTCAACCTGTACACAGAACATCCTCAGACACTTGTATGAACTACCAAGACTGAGCATGGGAATGTCAACAATCTAAAGTATGCAGATGATACAGTCCTTCTTGCAGAGAATCTACAGAAATTAATACATGAGATAAACAACACCAGCCAAGAATGGGGACTGGAGATTAATATCAAGAAGACCAAAGTAATGGCATTCAACAGGAAAGACCAGAAGCCACAGATGAGTATAACCATAAACAGTGAGTAACTGGAACAAATGACAGACCGCTGTTATCTAGGACATACACTGACTGAAGATGGGAGATGTGAGATGGAGATATAGAAAAGAATAGGAATGGCATAACATACATTCAACACCATGAAGACAGCGCTGTTATCCAGGAATCTGGCCATAAAAACAAAATTAAAATTTATAAAATTCTATATCTACTCTGTTTTACTCTATTGACTCTAAGCAAAAAGTTGGAGAGGACGATTAACGCAACAGAAATGTGGTTCTACAGAAAACTAGGTCATATAACACAGAGAATGAAAAGAACAAATGCACACGTTTTAGAATAGCTCCCAAGTGCAATGTGAACTTCTCAAAAAAATAAGGATGGAGAAAACAAAATACTTTGGTCATATCAAAAGACATATCAGTATAATGAAAAGCACACTAGAAATAAAGGTGGAAGGAAAGTGAGCAAGAGGAAGACAGAGATGTAGACAGGAAGGTAACAAATGAGAACGGACAGGACACAGCCTGGCTGTGTGCACTATCAAGGTCAGGGAACTGGAGATTCATTACTGCATCCTTCTTTCTGAAAAAGGCACATGATGATGATGAATAGATTCATGATGTCCTGAGACAGAGTGGAGAATAATTTAGTAACCCCCCCCCACTTTTTCTCCAGTACTTGACAAAATAATATTGTGCACGCATATATTTGTTGTTGCGGCCAAGAGTCTGAAGCAAGGACTGGCCGAGAACACTTTTTACTACAGCTGTTACTGGTCGATGTGAAATATGTATTGATTCTCTCTCACATGTCAAGACACTGTGACGGTTGTGTTCGATCCCAGGGGTAGCCTGCCGATTTCTGAAAAAAAATCTCCCCATTCCCCCCTTCTTGCCATAGTTACATTCGGAGCATCAGGTTTTGCATATAAGATACACGCTGTGTGTTCCATACATGCTGCATGCTATACACATGTTACATGCTAATTACATGTTACATGCTACATACATGCTAGTGCATGTTACATGCTACATACATGTTACATGCTACATATATGCTGCATGCTACATGCATGTTATGTGCTACATATATGCTGTGTGCTACACACATGTTATGTGCTACATACATGGTGTGTGCTACATACATCCCATGTGCTACATACATGCTACATATTCATTCATTATGTAACCTGCCTATACTTTGACCATCATGTTTCTCCGTTGTATGGTTCTTATTATCTACAATCACTTGGAGGATTCCCTTTCTTTTTCCTTGTCCTTATTTATATAGTCAGTGTTCTAGCACATTTTTCATCCCTTTTCCCTTTCTTTTCCCTTGTCCTTATTTATATAGTCAGTGTTCTAGCACATTCCCCATCCCTTTTCCCTTGTCCTTATTTATATAGTCAGTGTTTTAGCACATTTCCCATCCCTTTTCCCTTTCTTTTCCCTTGTCCTTATTTATATAGTCAGTGTTCTAGCACATTTTCCATCCCCTTTCTCTTTCATTTCCCACTCAAGTTTTCAGTGATTGTCAGGTTCGCCAAATTGTGTCTTCTGATCACTGCACAGAAGCTAAATAACAGCTTTCTTATATGATCTAGATGTTACATGGTAGCATAACAGATTTCTTACATGACTCAGATATTACATCATAGAATAGCAGGTTTCTTACATGACTCAGATGTTACATGGTAGAATAACATATTTCTTACATGACTCAGATGTTACATCATAGAAGAGCAGGTTTCTTACATGTCTCAGATGTTACATAGTAGAATAACAAATTTCTTACATGACTCAGATGTTACATCATAGAATAGCAGGTTTCTTACATGACTCAGATGTTACATCATAGAATAACAGATTTCTTACATGACTCAGATGTTACATGGTAGAATAACAAATTTCTTACATGAATCAGATGTTACACCATAGAATAGCAGGTTTCTTACATGACTCAGATGTTAAATCATAGAATAACAGATTTTTTACATGACTCAGATGTTACATGATAGAATAGCAGATTTCTTACATGACTCAGATGTTACATAATATAATAGCAGGTTTCTTACATGACTCAGATGTTACATGGTAGAATAGTTCCCAAGTGCAATGTGAACTTCTAAAAAAAAATAAGGATGAAGAAAACAAAATACTTTGGCCATATCAAAAGACATATCAGTATAATGAAAAGCACACTAGAAATAAAGGTGGAAGGAAAGAGAGCAAGAGGAAGACAGAGATGTAGACAGGAAGGTAACAAATGAGAACGGACAGGACACAGCCTGGCTGAGTGCACTATCAAGGTCAGGGAACTGGAGATTCATTACTGCATCCTTCTTTCTGAAAAAGGCACATAATGATGATGAATAGATTCATGATGTCCTGAGGCAGAGTGGAGAATAATTTAGTAACCCCCCCCCCCCCCCCCCCACTTTTTCTCCAGTACTTGACAAAATAATATTGTACAGGCATATATTTGTTGTTGCGGCCAAGAGTCTGAAGCAAGGACTGGCCGAGAACACTTTTTACTACAGCTGTTACTGGTCGATGTGAAATATGTATTGATTCTCTCTCACATGTCAAGACACTGTGACGGTTGTGTTCGATCCCAGGGGTAGCCTGCCGATTTCTGAAAAAAAATCTCCCCATTCCCCCCTTCTTGCCATAGTTACATTCGGAGCATCAGGTTTTGCATATGAGATACACGCTGTGTGTTCCATACATGCTGCATGCTACACACATGTTACATGCTAATTACATGTTACATGCTACATACATGCTAGTGCATGTTACATGCTACATACATGTTACATGCTACATATATGCTGCATGCTACATGCATGTTATGTGCTACATATATGCTGTGTGCTACACACATGTTATGTGCTACATACATGGTGTGTGCTACATACATCCCATGTGCTACATACATGCTACATATTCATTCATTATGTAACCTGCCTATACTTTGACCATCATGTTTCTCCGTTGTATGGTTCTTATTATCTACAATCACTTGGAGGATTCCCTTTCTTTTTCCTTGTCCTTATTTATATAGTCAGTGTTCTAGCACATTTTTCATCCCTTTTCCCTTTCTTTTCCCTTGTCCTTATTTATATAGTCAGTGTTCTAGCACATTCCCCATCCCTTTTCCCTTGTCCTTATTATATAGTCAGTGTTTTAGCACATTTCCCATCCTTTTCCCTTTCTTTTCCCTTGTCCTTATTTATATAGTCAGTGTTCTAGCACATTTTCCATCCCCTTTCTCTTTCATTTCCCACTCAAGTTTTCAGTGATTGTCAGGTTCGCCAAATTGTGTCTTCTGATCACTGCACAGAAGCTAAATAACAGCTTTCTTATATGATCTAGATGTTACATGGTAGCATAACAGATTTCTTACATGACTCAGATATTACATCATAGAATAGCAGGTTTCTTACATGACTCAGATGTTACATGGTAGAATAACATATTTCTTACATGACTCAGATGTTACATCATAGAAGAGCAGGTTTCTTACATGTCTCAGATGTTACATAGTAGAATAACAAATTTCTTACATGACTCAGATGTTACATCATAGAATAGCAGGTTTCTTACATGACTCAGATGTTACATCATAGAATAACAGATTTCTTACATGACACAGATGTTACATGGTAGAATAACAAATTTCTTACATGACCCAGATGTTACACCATAGAATAACATATTTCTTACATGACTCAGATGTTAAATCATAGAATAGCAGATTTCTTACATGACTCAGATGTTACATCATAGAATAGCAGATTTCTTACATGACTCAGATGTTACATCATAGAATAGCAGGTTTCTTACATGACTCAGATGTTACATGGTAGAATAACAGATTTCTTACATGACTCAGATGTTACATCATAGAATAGAAGGTGTTTTACATGACTCAGATGTTACATCATAGAATAGCAGGTTTCTTACATGACTCAGATGTTACAAGGTAGAATAACATATTTCTTCCATAACCCAAACGTTACATAGTAGAATAGCAGGTTTCTTACATGATCAAGATGTTAAATCATGGAATAGCAGGTTTCTTACATGACTCAGATGTTACATGGTAGAATAACATATTTCTTACATGACTCAGATGTTACATCATAGAATAGCAGGTTTCTTATATGACTCAGATGTTACATCATATAATAGCAGGTTTCTTATATGATCTAGATATTACATCATAGAATAGCAAATTTCTTACATGACTCAGATGTTACATAATATAATAGCAGGTTTCTTACATGACTCAGATGTTACATGGTAGAACAACAGATTTATTACATGACTCAGATGTTACATCATAGAATAGAAGGTGTTTTACATGACTCAGATGTTACATCATAGAATAGCAGGTTCTTTACACGACTCAGATGTTACATCATAGAATAGCAGGTTTCTTACATGACTCAGATGTTACATAATAGAATAACAGATTTCTTACATGACTCAGATGTTATATGGTAGAATAACATATTTCTTATATGATCTAGATGTTACACCATAGAATAGCAGGTTTCGTATATGACTCAGATGTTACATGGTAGAATAACAAATTTCTTACATGACCATAGAAAACAAGTTGAATTCTTTCCAGACTAAATGTTTACGTAGAATTAAAAAAATATTTTGGCCAAACACCATAAGAAATAACATCTTATTGGCAGAAATGCAGATGAAACCACTGACAACAGGTTTCTTACATGACTCAGATGTTCTTATCTTATATCTTATATCCTTCCCGTGCCGTTAAACGTCACATAGAGCTCGCAAAGTAGTTCGCCAGTTTTTCCTGTCTTCGGCGAGTCTTTTAACCTCATCAAAGGATTTTATGCCTGTTAATTTGGCCTCTCTTAATAATGTCCTCTTCAGAGTTTCACGCGGTCTGCCTCTTTTTCTTCGGCCTGTTGTGTTCCACTTGATAGCTTGTTTTGGGATTCTCTGATCATTTCTTCTCATCAAGTGACAAACATATGTCCATCTCCTTTTCCTGATCACCCATGAGACTGGTTGTTGTTCAGTCATCTGTCTTATCTCTGCATTGTTCTTGAATTCATTCCACAGATGGTTATCAAATGTTACATGGTAGAATAACAGATTTCTTACATGACTCAGACGTTACATAGTAGAATAACAGCTTTCTTACATGATCTAGATGTTACATGGTAGAATAACAGATTTCTTATCAAGTAAGGTGTTACATGGTAGTGTGGACAAGGCACGCTTAGATCGAAGGGTGTATGACCTTGACCGAAGCGTCATCGTCCACGTGATTTGTAGTTGGTTTAAAATATATATATATATATATATATATATATATATATATATATATATATATATATATATATATATATATAAGAAAACATTGGCTGGCAGATTCAGTGTAGATAGAGGCAATGGCCGGGCGATTCCCTGTGTAGTCGTGCCCCTGGATGTATTGTGGTGATATCCTGCCCATGCCCATCTCATGTGGTGTAGATTGTGTAGTTGTGCTGTGAGCTGTGATGTAGGTCTCTGTATTTACGTGTCGATATGGAAATTCTGTGTATGATTTCAGTGCGATTTATCAGTATACTGGATAGGCACCATGTTTGATTCATTATTATGCTTTCATGTAGATTGATCTTGTGCTGCAGCAACGCGGTTATATAAAGATGTGTCATAGTAGCGGTACCTGCGTGGAATAGGTGCCATTGCACGTTAGATTCGTAGTGTAGGCTAAGTATAGGGCCAAGAGCCCGGGACCACAGGTCCATCAGGCTTTCAGTAATGCAACATGAGAAGTCATTATCATATGATACCATGCTTAATTACTATTACGACACCCGTCATGATGTCATGTTGATGCTAATGTCAGTTGTATGTGTTGTTGTGGCGTATAGTGAGATTAAAATGTTATGTCCTCAATTTCTAACTTGGTGATGTGTACTGCATGTTAATGTATTGTGTATTGATTAACTGCTCAGGCGTTATGCATAATTAGCATACAATATATCAAGGGGAGAGAACCTGGGTTGGCGTTCAGGGGGAGGGGGGCTAGATTGGGCTTGAAAACGGTAGTTGTTGGTCTGTAACATCTTGATAAATACGGTAGTTGTTGGTCTGTAACATCTTGATAAATACGGTAGTTGTTGGTCTGTAACATCTTGATAAATACGGTAGTTGTTGGTCTGTAACATCTTGATAAATACGGTAGTTGTTGGTCTGTAACATCTTGATAAATACGGTAGTTATTGGTTTGTAACATCTTGATAAATACGGTAGTTGTTGGTCTGTAACGTCTTGATAAATACAGTAGTTGTTGGTCTGTAACATCTTGATAAATACCCCCCACTAGTTATAAAATGTAAACTTGCACCAACAAGTTTTACAGTAGAATAACAGATTTCTTACATGACCCAGATGTTACATGGTAGATTTGACTTGTCACCTACAACAATCCTCCCAGCCCCCAAAAGTTAATTATGTGATGCTTTTGTTTTGTTCGTTTGTTTTAACAAGGTATATTGTTATTATTAACTGTGAATGTTGTTCTCCGTAACTCATGTAATTCCTTTTAATTCGTGATATATTTTAGAAATACTGAGCTATAGATCTTTACCACACTCAGACAATGCCATGCTTGGAGAGCGCATTATTCTGAGCACCAAAGCTGACAGCTGGATTGACAGCACATATCCAGACATATCCAGACATATCCAGCTGCTAGTGAGTAAAGAGCGCTAAATCCATTCCCCACATAACACATTGCCTCAATCCATTCCACACATAGCACATTGCCTCAATCCATTACCCACATAACACATTGCCTCAATCCATTACCCACATAACACATTGCCTCAATCCATTACCCACAATAACACATTGCCTCAATCCATTACCCACATAACACATTGCCTCAATCCATTACCCACATAACACATTGCCTCCATCAATTACCCACATAACACATTGCTTCAATCCATTACCCACATAACACATTACCTCAATTCATTCCCCAAAAAAACATTGCCTCATTCCATTACCCACATAACACATTGCCTCAATCCATTACCCACATAACACATTACCTCAATTCATTCCCAAAAAAAAACATTGCCTCAATCCATTACCCACATAACACATTGCTTCAATCCATTACCCACATAACACATTGCCTCATTCCATTACCCACATAACACATTACCTCAATTCATTCCCCAAAAAAATTGCCTCAATCCATACCCCACATAACATATTGCCTCCATCAATTACCCACATAACACATTGCCTCCATCAATTACCCACATAACACATTGCCTCCATCAATTACCCACATAACACATTGCCTCCATCAATTACCCACATAACACATTGCCTCAATCCATTACCCACATAACACATTGCCTCATTCCATTACCCACATAACACATTGCCTCAATCCATTACCCACATAACACATTGCCTCAATCCATTACCCACATAACACATTGCTTCAATCCATTCCCCTCATAACACATTACCTCAATCCATTCCACACATAGCGCATTGCCTCAGTCCATTACCACATAACACATTGCCTCCATCAATTACCCACATAACACATTGCCTCAATCCATTACCCACATAACACATTGCCTCAATCCATTACCCACATAACACATTGCTTCAATCCATTCCCTTCATAACACATTACCTCAATCCATTCCACACATAGCACATTGCCTCAATCCATTACCCACATAACACATTGCCTCCATCAATTACCCACATAACACATTGCCTCAATCCATTACCCACATAACACATTGCCTCCATCAATTACCCACATAACACATTGCCTCATTCCATTACCCACATAACACATTGCCTCAATCCATTACCCACATAACACATTGCTTCAATCCATTCCACACATAGCGCATTGCCTCAGTCCATTACCACATAACACATTGCCTCCATCAATTACCCACATAACACATTGCCTCCATCAATTACCCACATAACACATTGCCTCAATCCATTACCCACATAACACATTGCCTCATTCCATTACCCACATAACACATTGCCTCAATCCATTACCCACATAACACATTGCTTCAATCCATTCCCCTCATAACACATTACCTCAATCCATTCCACACATAGCACATTGCCTCAATCCATTACCCACATAACACATTGCCTCATTCCATTACCCACATAACACATGCCTCAATCCATTACCCACATAACACATTGCTTCAATCCATTCCCCTCATAACACATTACCTCAATCCATTCCACACATAGCACATTGCCTCAATCCATTACCCACATAACACATTGCCTCATTCCATTACCCACATAACACATTGCCTCAATCCATACCCCACATAACATTGCCTCAATCCATTACCCACATAACACATTGCCTCAATCCATTACCCACATAACACATTGCCTCAATCCATTACCCACATAACACATTGCCTCCATCAGTTACCCACATAACACATTGCCTCCATCAATTACCCACATAACACATTGCCTCAATCCATTATCCACATAACACATTGCCTCAATCCATTACCCACATAACACATTGCTTCAATCCATTACCCACATAACAGATTACCTCAATTCATTCACAAAAAAAAAACATTGCCTCAATCCATACCCCACATAACACATTGCCTCATTCCATTACCCACATAACACATTGCCTCAATCCATTACCCACATAACACATTGCCTCAATCCATTACCCACATAACACATTGCTTCAATCCATTTCCATCATAACACATTCCTCAATCCATTACCCACATAACACATTACCTCAATCCATTCCACACATAACACATTGCCTCAATCCATTACCCACATAACACATTGCCTCAATCCATTACCCACATAACAGATTACCTCAATTCATTCACAAAAAAACATTACCTCAATCCATACCCCACATAACATATTGCCTCATTCCATTACACACATAACACATTGCCTCAAGCCATTACCCACATAACACATTGCCTCAATCCATTACCCACATAACACATTGCCTCCATCAATTACCCACATAACACATTGCCTCAATCCATTACCCACATAACACATTGCCTCCATCAATTACCCACATAACACATTGCCTCAATCCATTACCCACATAACACATTGCCTCAATCCATTACCCACATAACACATTGCCTCAATCCATTACCCACATAACACATTGCCTCAATCCATTACCCACATAACATTGCCTCAATCCATTACCCACATACACATTGCCTCAATCCATTACCCCATAACACATTGCCTCAATCCATTACCCACATAACACATTGCCTCAATCCATTACCCACATAACACATTGCCTCCATCAATTACCCACATAACACATTGCCTCAAACCATTACCCACATAACACATTGCCTCAATCCATTACCCACATAACACATTGCCTCAATCCATTACCCATATAACACATTGCTTCAATCCATTTCCATCATAACACATTGCCTCAGTCCATTCCCCACATAACACATTGCCTCATTTCATTACATTGCCTCAGTCCAATACCCACATAACACACTGCTTCAGTCCAATATCCACATAACACATTGTTTCAATCCAGTATCCACATAACATGTTGCCTCAATCCATATGCCATATAACACATTGCCTCAATCCATTACCCACATAACACATTGCCTCAGTCCAAAATGTATAAACAAGGAACAAAAATGTAGGAACAGCTTTATTACTTAATGAGTACACAGTTGTGATGTTTCGGAGTGAGCCTTAATCCTGCAAAAACACACATGATGAAGAAATAGAGAGAGGAGATAAAATATAAATTCACATGAATGCTATGTTAAAAAGAAAAAAAAATCAATTAAAATGAATAGAGCACTTTGCTGCAACTTGTAAGAAGTTGTGGCTTGTCCGACGCTGTGTGTCAGAAATGTGCATGGTGGGGTGTAGAGAGTTTTTAAATGGAGACTTGGGATGTGTGATAGGTGGGTCGTAACTGAGGGTGGTGGGTGGGTAAATCATGGAGGGGAGAGAGAGTGATACAATGTTATTATAGTAGGGCTAGTGTGGTTTAATGTGGTGCTGTGAAGAGGTTCTAAGTTATGTTTAACAAGTGAGAAGGGAGTGGAACTTAGTGGGGAGTGATTATGGAAGAGGAGAGTATTAGGTGTAACTGAATAACGAGTTCAAACCATGTGGTTCCAGAGTCCCATATTCCTGAATGTAGCAGTTCTTAAGTTCTAGGCGGCTTGTGTCATTTGTGTGACACTGTTTGATGGCTGTTACCAGAAAGTCAGATCTGCCTCTGTAACACACTGCCTCAGTCCTTACACCACATAACACATACAATCAATCCATTACCCACATAACACATTGCCTCAATCCAAAATGTATAAGTAGTAAAAAAAAAGTAGCAACAGCTTTATTACTTAATGAGTACACAGTTGTGATGTTTCAGCGTTAGCTTTAATCATACAAAAACATACAGGAAGAAGAAATAGAGAGAAGCAATACAATATAAATTCACATGAATACTATGTTAAAAAGAAAAAAAAATCAGATAAAATGAATAGAGCACTTTTCTGTAACTTGTAAGAAGTTGTGGCATGTCCAATGCTGTGTGTCAGAAATGAGCATAGTGGAGTGTAGAAAGTATTTAAATGGAGACTTCGGATGTGTGATAGGTGGGTTGTAACTGAGGGTGGTGGATAATGTTCCTTCTAAGGGTTTGCGGTCTGTGTGCAAAATGTTCAGTTCATGATATACACACACACACATATATATATATATATATATACACACACACAAAGGAATGGAAAAACTAATTATGTCAGTCCGTAAGAATAGTGAAGAGCAAAACCTCTATCTTAATATGAAGAAAACTAAATTGATGACAACTGACAAAACAAATAAGGCAGCTGATATATGTATCAATGAGAAAAAACTGGAAGAAATGGAGAGTTTTGAATATCTTGGATCACTGCTAACTAATAATGGAGATACAATGAGGGAAATTAAAAGGAGGACATCTAGTGCTCTTCAGAAAGTAAAACAACTAAAGAATCTGTGGAGATGAACAGACAGAACTACAAAAAAAAAGTTTTTAAGGGCATGCATCTTTCCCATCGCAACATATGCCTGTGAGACCTGGACACTTAACAAAACAGCTGAGAAACACATAAATGCCTTTGAATGTAAATGCTACAGAAGAGTTCTTCAAATATCATGGACACAAAAAAGAACAAATATATCTATACTGCAAGAACTTAATATTGAAGAAGGCTGGCTAGTAAAGAGGATTAAACAGAAAAAACTTAAATATTTTGTACACATTAAACGTCATGATAATCTAGAGAAAACCATCTTGTAAGGGTATATAATTGGAAAAATAAAGAGAGGAAGACAAAGGCGAAGATGGCTGCAAGACATCGTTGATGACCTGCAAATGGATGCATCAACAGCAGGCCATCTTGCTCAGAACCGAGAGGCCTACAGGAGTGCTGTTGGAGGGGGGGGGGGCAAAGTTCCGCAAGAGACATGCAAATGAATGAATGAATGAATATACTGTCACATATTATAGTATGTATATCACGTCCTTTGCTCTTTGGAATTGCCATAGACTTTATAATGAAAAAAATACTGCACAGGTAACACAGGTATTGACTGGGTATATGAGACCCAACTAGAAGATCTTGATTTTGCTGATGACATAACTCTTATTAGTAACAATGTGAATTCCATGCAAGAAAAAACAGATAGCCTGTCTTCACTGGCTAGCAAAATAGGACTTGAATTTAACAAGGACAAAACAAAAATAATGAAACTTCCCATTAATCAAAACAGAAAAATACACATAGAAGGGACAGATGTTGAAGAAGTCAATCAATCAGCATACCTTGGCAGCTACATAGACCAGGATTGACACCAGAAAGAAAGTTAGAATTAGAATTGCAAAAGCAGCATCGATCTTCAAGAATCTTGAGAACATATGGCATTAAAAAGTTATAAGCACAAAAACCAAGTTAAGACTATTCAATTCAAATGTAATTGTAGCGTGGCCTTGTAAGTAATGACACTTATATCTTATATCCTTCCCGTGCCCTTTAACGTCACATAGGACTCACAAGGTAGTTCGCCAATTTTTCCTGTCTTCAGCGAGTCTTTCAACCTCATCAATGGATTTTATGCCTGTTAATTTGGTCTCTTTTAACAATGTCCTCTTCAGAGTTTCACGTGGTCTGCCTCTTTTTCTCTGGCCTGTTGTGTTCCACTTGATAGCTTGAAAGCTATATATACTGTATATATATCCACACACGCTGTAAAGGTCTGTACATTTAATAATAAGATATACCTGCTGTACTTTTCAGCAGTGTACTATTCTCTGTGTGCCAACTTGCCTTGTCATGATTCTGCTACAGTACTACCGAAACTACGCGATAAAAGACCAGTTGAAACATCAGATCCAAAAGTCATTTGTCAACAAGAAAGAAACAGTACAGGAAAAACATATAACATCACTGCATTTTTCTTGATTGCAATTATAGCACGGAAAAACATCTGGAAGTTGGAAAATAAAAGTACCAGTTTCTTTCTTCTTTTTGCGCGACTCGAACAATTTTGTGCGCGGTATGATTTTTTTTTCTGTGGGCGGGCGTGCAGCTTTGAGGGAACAGTGATCTGAGCTCTGCCATATCCTGTTAGAAAGGACTGACTTTTGAGTCAATTTCAGGACGTCTTAGATGCCGCACGACAGAAGATTCTAAGATGGTGATGTAACGAGACTAACGACCTGAATTTACAGACTTTCTCCTTTCCTGTTCACAATCTTAAAAGACCACAATTCAATACCACACCGTCACTTTCTGAGAGTACAGTGTGTGTGAGTCTCTCTCTCTGTCCTTTTATTCATGCAGTTCCTGGGCCTCACTTGTATCTCATATTCTGTTTATTGACAAACCCTGACAGACGAAAGTGAGGTTTGTCAGTCATCAACAAACTGTTCAAGATCTCAGGCTCATACCGAAGCTCGTACCAAGCCTGACGGTACAGAACTCATGCTTCCTTGTCTTTGTTGGTCTAAAGGTTGTGCAATTTGGATCTTGTACGAGGAAATCAGATCTCCTTCAGCATAAGCCCTACATTTTTTGTTCACACCTGAAATGCCAGACTGATGGCTTGCCGACTTCGTGGACTGCGTTGAAAATCTTATTATCTAGGCTCTCTTGTGTGTACAAGCCCAGCTCGCCTATGTATCCATCTCTAATATATGACCCGTTTCCGCGAGTTTACTCACCCAAACCAATAACGTATTCCGAAACGGAAGCTGAGCATGTCGATCAACATAAAAGCCATCTAAACATCAGTCTAAGTCGATGCTGCACTTCAGTCACAGATTTTGTTTCCTAGGAAAAATGAACAACTTCATGCTGCATGGTCCAGTGATGCATTGTAACAGAGTCCGCTAAAATGGCGGCATCTCCTTCCACCGCCATCCTCAAGAGTAATTTATGTTATCAACAGCCTAGCCACTTCGAATTTAAAACATGTTACTCGGCCTGGCGCCACGTGTAGAACTATATTTATATTAGCCATGCTGAATGTAAAGACAGATCTTGGAAAAGATTTGACAAAAGCAAAATATCAAAGAACTAGACAATAAAGTAAAAAGTTCAGCTAGAAGAGACAAAGAGAATATATGGACAATATGGCAAAAGAAACTGAAAATGCAGCAAAAACAGGAGACAGCAAAACTCTATATAACATAAGGAAGAAGTTAACAGGTACTATTCTTCTTATCTTATATCCTTCCCGTGCCGTTAAACGTCACATAGGGCTCGCAAAGTAGTTCGCCAATTTTTCCTGTCTTCAGTGAGTCTTTCAACCTCATCAAAGGATTTTATGCCCGTTAATTTGGCACAGGTACTATTACCTCTAGAGAAAGACCAGTCTTTAGCAAAACAGACAACCTATTAGCATCAAGTAAAGACCAAAAGCAAAGATGAGTTGAACACTTCCAAGAAGTACTTAATCGACCAAATGAATTAATACATCTTGAAACTGATTTACCAGTCACACAACTAAATGTCGACTTAAATGAAGTTACACTGAATGAAACTGAAACAGCAGTGAATCTAATGGCTAACAACAAAGCTGCAGGTGAAGATGAAATAACAGTTGAAATGTTAAAAGCTATTAACAGTGACAACATGAGCCAACTGCAAAGAATGTTTAATAATTTGGAAAGAAGAAAAGGTCCCTTCTAAATGGAAAAAGGGAATCAGTGTTAAAATACCCAAAAAAAAGGCAACCTCAGTGACTGCTGGAGGGATGTAACTTTACTATCAGTTGTGTCAAAGATGTTTTGTCAAGTGATTCTGAACAGAATTAAGGATGTCGTGGATACTGCAATGAGAGAAGAACAGGCAAGATTTTGAAAAAGGTGACGCTGTCTCGGCCAGATCTTTACTCTAATACTTGAAGAACATATTGAAAACTTTAAAAAAAGCATTTGATAGCATACACAGAGATTCACTGTGGAGAATTTTAAGACTATATGGAATACCATCTAAAATTATCAATATCATTAGAGATCTCAACAGCAGATATGCTGTGCAGTCAAGACAGAAGAAGGAATGAGCGAATGGTTCCAGGCTGAAACAGGCATGAAACAAGGATGTATATTATCTCCATTGCTTTTTAGAATTGCCATAGACTTTATAATGAAAAGATGCTGTATAGGTAAAACCGGCATTGAATGGGTACATGGGACTCAAATAGAAGATCATGATTTTGCTGATGACATAACTCTTATCAGTGACAATGTGAAACTGATGCAGGAAAAAACAGGTTCCCTGTCTTCCTTGGCTAGCAAAATAGGTCTTGAAATTAACAAAGACAAAACAAAAATAATGAAACTTCTCATTAATCAAGAAGGAAAAATATACATAGAAGGAACAGTTGTTGATGAAGTAAACCAATTTGCATACTTGGCAGCTACACAGACCAGGATGGTGACACCAGGAAGGAAGTTAGAATTAGAATTGCAAAAGCAGCATTGTCCTTCAAAAATCTTGAGAACATATAGAATTCAAAAGTTATAAGCACAAAAACCAAGTTAAGATTATTCAATTCAAATGTGATACCCACCCTCATTTATGCATGTGAAAGCTGGAAATCAACTAAAGAAATAGACAAGAAATTAGAATCTTTTGAAAATGCCTAAGGAAAATACTTGGTATAAAGTGGAATGAATTCAAGAACAACACTGAGATAAGACAGATGAGCAAACAACAACATGTCTCATGGGTGATCAGAAAAAGAAGATGGACATATGTAGGCCAGGTGATGAGAAGAAACAATCATAGAATACCAAAACAAGCTATCAAGTGAAGCACAACAGGCTGAAGAAAAAGAGGTCGACCACGTGAAACTCTAAAGAGGACATTGTTAAGAGAAGCCAGTTTAGTGAGCATAAAATCCCTTGATGAAGTTGAAAGACTCGCTGAGAACAGGAAAACTTGCCAAACAACTATGCGAGCCCTATGTGACGTTTAACGGCACGGAAAGGATGTAAGATACACAACTAAGTATATAACTACACATGGAGCCACTGCAGTAAAGCTGTGATAACAAAATGTATAAATTAGTCCTCAGTTTCTAAGGACCGTAATAGCAGGAGGTGGGGTGGAGGATAAGCTTTCCACTTTAATTAAATGTCTCCAAGATCTGACGAAAGTCCAAGTTCAGCTCCTGGCCTTCTCGTGGTGGAACTGCTTAAACTGACAGGAGAAAGGGCAAAAGGTGAGTATCTGGCACTTGAAAACCAGACGCTTCGGGTAGATGAGACTCATTAGTCTTGGTTGGTAGCTCATCTAGAAGAAGGAAAACTGATTTCAAACCCCCTGCTGCCTTGTAGGGTAGGCTCTGGCCAGAGTCAAAGGCTAGTGGAGTAAACCATAAACAAGCCGGTGGAAGGCAAGGGGAAACTAACATTACATTCCCAAGAACAATCATGACAATCCACAATTCTTTGAATCATAACAATGTTAAAGAGGGTTCCAGTGGAACCACCTTGTCCCGTAGGGCCAATCACGTGTGACAAGTGATACCAGGTCATCATCCAAAAAAAATGAAATTATAAGAATGCTGGAAGACATCAACATAGATGGGAAAGATCTGAAACTCATCAAAAACATATATTGGCAGCAATGAAGGTTGAGAACCAAATAGGAGCATTCCAAGACAGAAAATTGAGAGTGAGACATGGATGTGTTCTATCTCCTGACCTCTTCTCCTTATACAGTGAAAACATAATGAGAAATATAGAGAGCTTGCCAGAAATGTCAATTGGTGGGTACAACCTTAACGACTTAAGATATGCAGACGACACAGTTCTGATTGCTAAAAGTGAAAGGGAGCTACAGGCTCTTCTAGACACCGTGGTTCATGAAAGTAAAAGAAAAGGTCTCAGCCTGAACAGAAAGAAGACTGAAGTGATGGTCATCTCAAAGAAAATACCACCAAAATGTAGCATTACCACTGATAGCACAAATCTGAAACAAGTTGATAGATTCAAGTACTTAGGAACAATTATAACAACTGATGGGAAATGTCACAATGAAATAAAAAGCAGACATGCTCAGATTAATCAGCATTCCAGAAAATGAGACATATCTTATGCAACAGATCCACATCAATGGATTCTGAGTACTTAAATGTTACATCGAGCCAACTCTGTTTTATGGGTGTGAAGCATGGTCTATGAATAAGAGAGTACAGAGAGAAATGGAGACCATGGAAATGTGGTTTATAAGAAGGATGTTGAAGGTACCATGGACAGCCAAGAAAACCAGGGAAGAAATCTTAAGAGACACTGGAGCAAGTTATAGCAAAGATCAGGGGCAGGAAAGTGAGATTTGTAGGACATTTCCTGAGAAGAGGAAAACTGGAACACACTGTGGCAACTGGAAACATTGTGGGAAGAAGAGACAGAGGAAGAAGAGAGACAAGTTACTGGATGGGCTGTCAGTGTGGCTAGGAAGAAAGTCACTGGCAGATTTCATAATCAATGCAAAAGATGGAATTGTGGATAGAAATGATCACCTATGCCATGTGGCATGGCACTTGGAATAAAGTTGGAAAAAAAAGTAGGAGAAGCTTTATTAATTGTATGCTAATAGGAGTTGATCATACAAACTGGAACCAGACCCTAAGGACATTCTTGTCTACAACCATCTGAAGTGGAATCTTGCATATGTTGGGTCCAGAAAATGTAACTGCCCTCGCTGTGTTACCTGCACTGTAGTCTGGGAAATGAAAAAAAATCACCTTTCCCAAAACTATCCTCACTTTCCATGAGGGATTTACATACAAGTCCAGTAATGTGATATATGCTATCATATGCAAAAGATGCAAGATAACTTATATTGGCAAAATTTGTCTCAGATTAGGGGACCACATTCTCAGATTAGGTGACTACATGCAGAAACATCTGTATGATATCACCCAACATGCTTCGAAACCAGTCCCTAATCATTTCAATGGCCCCAACCACAGAGGCAAATCTGATTTTCTGATAACAGTCATCAAACAATGTCACGCTGATGACAGAAGCCGCCTGGTGATTGAGAACCACTACATTCAGGAATAGTGGACGCTGGAACCACATGGTTTGAATTCGCAATTCAATGACACCTAACATTCCCCTCTCCCACAAGCATATTCCCTCTGCACTAAGTTCCACTCCTTTCTCACTTGCTACACATATTTCAAAACCTCCTCAAAGCATCAGATTACTACCCTAGCTGCAGTCACCTATTTCACCTTCTCCTGGCTAGACTACCATTATACCACTTTCTCCCCTTTCTGCAGGAAAGACCCACCTATCACACATTACTAGTCTCCAATTAAACATTCTCAACACTCCACCATGCCCATTTCTGGACACAGCCTCTTACAAGCTAGAGCTAAGTGCTCCATTTATTTTATTTTTTCCATTTCTACTTCTTATACAGCATTCATGTGAAGTCATATTTTATCTTCTTTCTCTATTTCTTTGTCCTGTGTGTTTTTGTATGATTAAGACTCATATCGAAACATCACAGCTGTGTGCGTGTTAATTAATAAAGCCATTCCTATCTATTTTTCCCGGTTTATATATTTTATTATTAACCAAGTGATGGTTTCTGTAGAAACTGACTTACCTGTAGTCAGTAGCACACACTGCTGTATGTTAGTAAAGATTGCTGGAGACATGTTAGTTCCATCTGGAGATGCTAGTTCCAGTTGGTGATATGTTAGTTCCAACTGAAGATATTAGTTCCAGTTGGAGTTATATTAGTTCCAGCTGGAAACATGTTAGTTCCAGATTTCCATTAACCTGTCAGGACATGAGTAGTATGATCAGTGTCATACTTAACCACCATTTTTTTTATCCAGCTTGAAGAGGCACTAAGTAAACATCACTATATCTTGACCGAATGAAGTGTTGCTAATCACCAGTTTTCACTATTAGAGTCGGGTGAACTTCATTACTCATCTGCTCTTATTGCCAGCTTTTAACATATCCATATTTTTTTATTTTGTTTTATCATCTTGGTTTA
Organism: Achatina immaculata; assembly: GCA_009760885.1. NCBI lineage: Eukaryota > Metazoa > Mollusca > Gastropoda > Stylommatophora > Achatinidae > Lissachatina > Lissachatina immaculata. The sequence goes on from CM019695.1 coordinate 33,525,730, forward strand.
TCATTTTCTTTTATATTATTATTTTATCTTGTTTTATTTTTTAAATTTTATTTTATTTGTTTTATTGTCTTCCTTTATTTTGTTTTATTGTCTTCTTTTATTTGTTTTACTGATTTCTTTTATTTTTATTTTGGTTGTTTTTCCCGCATGGGCTCGCTAGATAATTTTACCACGTATGTGGTGAGAGTTTGTAGATTAAAATCTACTTAGCGTGGGTGGAAGGACCACCATGTTGATCATGGCGTCTTCCATGCCAGGTTTTTTTTTCTTTTTTTTTTTTAGAGCCCGCATGGGCTTGCTAGATAATTTTACCACGTGTGTGGTGAGGGTTGTTGATTAAAATAGTGAGAAACCCTAGGCTAATGTTTTTTTTTTTTTTTTTTTAAGACAACGAAAACAACAGGCCGTGACCCGGTGGTACTGCAGACCGGGTCCACCCGTAACGAGATGTGGACCATGCCCCCGGCATTCAAGGTGCAGGGCAGGCCTCGGGCATCTCGTTTAGTTAAAAAAATAACCACGCTTTTGTTAACCAAAGGGCATGTTGATCAGGGTACCTGCTAAGAGGACACTTTGACCTCAGCCACTTTGATCTTAGCCAAAAGGCCGAGAAGAACCACCAGAAGAACCACCTTATTGATCACGGCTAGCGTAGTGGTTAGAGCACTCGTCTAGCAACCCTAGGCTAATGTTTTTTTTTTTTTAATATGGAGGCCTCCGTGCCAGGTAAGTATTTTATTTGTTTTATTGTCTTCCTTTATTTTGTTTTATTGTCTTCTTTTATTTTATTTGTTTTATTGTCTTATTTATTTTGTTTTATTGTCTTCTTTTATTTTATTTCTCATCTTCCGTTATTTTTTTCATTTTATTGTCTTTCTTTATTTTATTTTATTGTCTTCTTTTATTTTATCTGTTGTATTGTCTTCTTTTATTTTGTTGTATTTTCTTTTTTTCTTTTATTTGTTTTATTGTCTTCCTTTATTTTGTTTTATTTTTTTATTTTATTTTATTTATCGTCTTCCTTTATTTTATTTGTTTTATTGTCATCTTTTATTTAATTTCTTATTTTCCTTTATTTTATTTCCTATCTTTCTTTATTTCTCATCTTCCTTTATTTTATTTATCACCTGATTGTGTTTTGTTTTGTTGTCTTTCTTAATTTTATTTGTTTTATCATATTCCTTTATTTTATTTGTTTCACTGTCTTTCTTACAAAATGCTTGTGGTGTAAAACTTATGAAAGATGATTGCATACATTAATGGATTATCAATAAGTCATTAAAAAAATCTGTGAATACTAAATGATAAAATCTGTGAATACTAAATGATAAAATCTGTGAATACTAAATGATAAAATCTGTGCATACTAAATGATAAAATCTGTGAATACTAAATGATAAAATCTGTGAATACTAAATGATAAAATCTGTGAATGGCACAAGTGTGTGAGTAAAGACAAACATCAGTAGGGTTAAAACACCAAAAGTGAAGAAAGTTTGACATTTTAGTCTTGGAACTGTTTGTTAGTCCATGATATACTGGTACTGTTGAGTTGTTCAGTGTATGTTTTAGAAGTTTTGAATCATTCATGATATGTTTCAGATGTTTTGAGTTGTTCAGTGTGTGTTTTAGAAGTGTTGAATTGTTCAGTTTATGTTTTAGAAGTTTTGAGTTGTTTAGTAGGTCTTTTAGCAGTATGAGTTGTTTAATGTATGTTTCAACAGTCTGAGTTGTTTAATGTATGTTTCAACAGTCTGAGTTGTTTAATGTATGTTTCAACAGTCTGAGTTGTTTAATGTATGTTTCAACAGTCTGAGTTGTTTAATGTATGTGGCTAATCACTACTGAATTTGTTTTATCATTTTCTCTTTCTTATTTAGAAACACTCACATGGGACAAAACTGAGATTTTAGCATGTCCACACTGACATATGGTTCCTACAAAGAATGCTAAGAATACCATAGACAGTCAAAATAACAAATGAAGAATGCTAAGAATACCATAGACAGTCAAAATAACAAATGAAGAATGCTAAGAATACCATGGACAGTCAAAATAACAAATGAAGAATGCTAAGAATACCATGGACAGTCAAAATAACAAATGAAGAATGCCTAAAGAAAGCCAACGAGAAACAAACCTTAATAAACATACTATTAGGGAGACAGTCAAGGTTTATTGGCCACAGAAGAGGAGAGATGGAAAATATTGTGACAACAGGGAAAATTGAAGACAAGAAAGAGAGAGGTAGACCAAGAAAGAAAATCTTAGATGGCTTGACAAAATGGCACGGGAAGGGCACAACAACAGAAATAATGGATAACATGAAAGATTGGAAACTGTGAAGAGACATGGTCACCAATGCCTCCAGGCATGGCACATGATGATGATGACACTGACATAAGACACATTCTTGCTATACTGATACACCCACTCCTTCTATGTCGATACAATTCATCCTCTCTGTACTGATATAGCCCATTCCTATACTGACATGGCCCACTCCTTCTATTGATAAAAACTATCTCCTCTATATTGATATAGGCCACGCCTTCTATATTGATAAAAGCTATCTCCTCTATATTGATATAGGCCACGCCTTCTATATTGATAAAAACTATCTCCTCTATATTGATATAGGCCACGCCTTCTATATTGATAAAAACTATCTCCTCTATATTGATATAGGCCATGCCTTCTATATTGATAAAAGCTATCCCCTCTATACTGACAGAAGCCATCCTCTCTGTACTGATACAAGTTATTGCTTCTATATTGATACAGTTATTCACTATGTATTATACAGCCTACTTCTTCTATATTGACACAGTCTATCCAGTCTATACTGATACAAACTATTCACTCTATACTGATACAGTCCACTCCTTCTATATTGATAAATACAGAGAGCAGTAAAGCTGACAAATGTGCAGCACATATTACAAATAAGGACAAACATCTTGATATTCTACCCCTCAAGATGAGATTTCTTTTCAACAAGGCCAAGTTAATTCATAAAATTCTATCGCACAATGCTCCGCCCTATCTGTGATTGTTGTTCAAATCCAACCCAAAACACAGTCAACACTTAAGCAGTTGTATTTTCCCAAAACCAAGGCTTGACATGTTTTAAAAAAAGCTTCTCTTACCCAGCTGCCCACCTTTGGAATGCCCTACCAACTCATGTAAAACTTATAAGTAACATTCATTCTTATAACTTCAAACTTTGTCAACATCTGTTTGATATGGACTATATGCCTCCCTAAGCATAGTCTAAAGTAGTTTAAAGTATGGTTTGACTGTTGTCATTTTTTTATACTGCTTTTATATAAATTTGTTAGTTTTGCAAGAATGCAAGTTTATTTCATGTTGTTGCATAAATCATAGTGTAGAGTATATGAGATAAGTTTATTATTTATTTATGTAATCATTTAATTGTGTCTTCATGATTATTATGCTCATTAACAAATGCTGAATGATTGTGACTTGAATGAAAGCTGTATGATGAAAGGCAGAATGTTAGACGGGCCTGCGGGCCCAATTCTTAACCCTCTGAAAATAAAGTATATTCATTTGTTGTAAAATCCATCCCCTTTGTACTGATACAATTCATTCTCTCTATATTGACACAAGCCATCCCCTCTGTACTGATACAATCCATTTCCTCTGTACTGATACACTGTAGTAGTGATATAAATGAAGTATAGTTTCTTCAGGACAAGCCGCAGCTATCTATTCATTATAACATTCAGTTCTACAGATTACTTCCTTATAATGTTTTGTCATAAACCATGAAAGTCTTTATCTTGCGCTAAATTGAAAGGCTGCTAAATTTGATGGTCTTAAAAGTGAACTGCTGAATCTGACTTGTTGAACAGACGGTCTGCATTCATGAATTAATTACTGAAAAAATATAAGTGAATAACAAGCACATGAAAACATCATCATCATAAGTGAACAAAAATAAATGAGTTGACATGGAAGTTACTGAGTAACAAAATGGATGTAACAAAAAAACTGAATGTCTCCTTGCATAAAATACTAAACAAAGGCACATTGTAGATTTTAATCTTATATCTCTCTGCCTCTCTTTTGTTTGTTTGTTTGTTTTTGTGTGTATGTGTATGATACATGGAGAGAAAGTGATGGCTTTTATATGATTTCATACACAAAACCCCAAGAAATTTCCTAAATCTACTTTTCCAACATTTCTGTGACAAACTGAAGAGTCTAAACTATCACAGGGGATACCACATAGCAAGAAGGATGAGTATCACAAGGGAAAGCAGACAGCCACCACAGGGCAAGATAGATGAGTATCATACGGGAAGACAAACAGGCAACACAAGGCAAGATAGATGAGTATCACAAAGGAAGACAAACAGGCACCACAGGGCAGGATAGATGAGTATCACAAGGGAAGATAGACAGGCACCACAGGGCAGGATAGATGAGTATCACAAGGGCAGATAGACAGCCACCACAGGGCAAGATAGATGAGTATCATAAGGGAAGACAAACAGGCAACACAAGGCAAGATAGATGAGTATCACAAGGGAAGACAAACAGGCACCACAGGGCAAGATAGATGAGTATCACAAGGGAAGATAGACAGGCACCACAGGGCAGGATAGATGAGTATCACAAGGGCAGATAGACAGGCACCACAGGGCAGGATAGATGAGCATCACAAGGGAAGACAGGCATCACAGGGCAAGATAGATGCATATCTTAAGGGAAGACAGGCATCACAGGGCAAGATAGATGAGTATCTTAAGGGAAGACAGGCAACACAGGGCAGGATAGATGAGTATCACAAGGGAAGACAGGCACCACAGGGCAAGACAGATGAGTATCACAAGGGAAGATAGACAGGTACCACAGGGCAAGATAAACAAGTACCACAAGGGAAGACAGGCACCACAGGGAAGATAAACAAATACCACAGGGGAAGACAGACAGGCACAACAGGAGAAAGTAAACATACCACAAGGGAGGAGGCACCACAGGGTAAGATAAATACATACCATGGGAAGACAGACAACCCAAGGAAGATAAACACGTACAACAAGGGAAAATAAATACATACCACAAGGGAAGACAGACACCACAGGGAAAGATAAACACATACCACAGGGGAAGATAAATGCATACCACAGGGGAAGATAAACACATACCACAGGGGAAGACAGACAGGTTTCACAGATCAAGATAAACACATACCACAGGGGAAGATGGCCACCACAGAGGAAGATAAACATATCACAAGGGAATACAAGCACAACAGTAGAAGATAAACACATACCACAAGGTAAGACAGGCATTGTAGGGAAAGATAAACACATACCACAGGGGAAGACAAGAACCACAAGGCAAGATAAACAAGTACCACAAGGGAATTTAGGCACCACAGGGCAAGATAAACACATACAACAGAGGAAGATAAACACATACAACAGGGGAAGATAAACACATATCACAGGGGAAGATAAACATGTACAACAGGGGAAGACAAACACATACCACAAGGGAAGACAGACAGACACCACAGAGCAAGATAAACAAATGTAATATGTTGTTTTTTTGTTTCTTGTTGTTTGTTATTATATATTGGTTGATAGTTGGTGTGGATGAGCGAGTATCTTTTCTCTTTGATGACTGATTTAGCATTTAAATGCCCTTGAAGGTACTATTGTTATCTTCGTTCTTCTCTACCTTCAGCTGTACTGCTGTACTTCTGTAGGATGTGTTGTATATATTTATATGCATTCAATTTCACTACCACATGGTACTTCAGACTTGTGGGCTGTTCGCACATTCCTTCTTTCACTGATGCTCATCTTGCAACCCAGGATTCTTTCAACCATAATGCTAAATCACTCGACTAAATGTGTCCATTGCCGATCATGAAAACATTTAATAAACACTACATGTTGATAATGATGTTGGCCAATGAATTCATGTTAGTGAAAATATGTCATGTCATACCTCAAGTTGATCAGCATACAATAATAAGAAAATCCAGATGGCTTACATCTCACAAAAAATATAGCTGCTACAGGATACTAACTGAATTATCATACTATTTCTAACAAAACTACTCTTAATCACAAACATTCTAACTACGTTGACAATCACTAGTTTTACAGTTACATTACTAACTATGCTGGCAATCACTAGTTTTACAGTTACATTACTAACTATGCTGGCAATCACTAGTTCTACAGTTACATTACTAACTACGCTGGCAATCACTAGTTTTACAGTTACATTACTAACTACGCTGGCAATCACTAGTTTTACAGTTACATTACTAACTATGCTGGCAATCACTAGTTCTACAGTTACATTACTGACTACGTTGGCAATCACTAGTTCTACAGTTACATTACTGACTACGCTGGCAATCACTAGTTTTACATTTACATTACTAACTATGCTGGCAATCACTAGTTCTACAGTTACATTACTAACTACGCTGGCAATCACTAGTTCTACAGTTACATTACTAACTATGCTGGCAATCACTAGTTTTACAGTTACATTACTAACTATGCTGACAATCACTGATTCTACAGTTACATTACTGACTACGCTGGCAATCACTAGTTCTACAGTTACATTACTGACTACGCTGGCAATCACTAGTTCTACAGTTACATTACTGACTACGCTGACAATCACTAGTTCTACAGTTACATTACTAACTATGCTGACAATCACTGATTCTACAGTTACATTACTGACTATGCTGACAATCACTGATTCTACAGTTACATTACTGACTACGCTGACAATCAATGATTCTACAGTTACATTACTGACTATGCTGACAATCACTGATTCTACAGTTACATTACTAACTACGCTGACAATCACTGATTCTACAGTTACATTACTAACTATGCTGGCAATCACTAGTTCTACAGTTACATTACTAACTATGCTGACAATCACTGATTCTACAGTTACATTACTGACTATGCTGACAATCACTGATTCTACAGTTACATTACTAACTACGCTGACAATCACTGATTCTACAGTTACATTACTAACTATGCTGGCAATCACTAGTTTTACAGTTACATTACTAACTATGCTGACAATCACTGATTCTACAGTTACATAACTAACTATGCTGGCAATCACTAGTTCTACAGTTACATAACTAACTATGCTGGCAATCACTAGTTCTACAGTTACATAACTAACTACGCTGACAATCACTAGTTCTACAGTTACATTACTAACTATGCTGACAATCACTAGTTCTACAGTTACGTTACTAACTATGCAGAAAACCTCAGCTAAATAATCCTTAGTATTTAAGGGGAGTCAAAAAATACTTTCCTTGAAGTGAGAAGATTTACAAGAGCTACTTCTCTGTACTCATGAACTATATTCCCCACAAAAGTACCACAAGGGGAAGACAGACAGGCACCACAAGGCAAGGTAAAAAAGTACCAAAGGAAAGACAGGCACCACAGGGCAAGATAAGTACCAGAAGGAAGACAGACAGATGCACCACAGGGCAAGATAAATACCACAGGGGAAGACAGACAGGCACCACAGGACAAGATAAACACATATTACAAGGGAAGACAGGCACCACAGAGCAAGATAAGTACCACAGGGGAAGACAGACAGGCACCACAGGGCAAGATAAATACATATTACAAGGGAAGACAGGCACCACAGAGCAAGATAAGTACCACAGGGGAAGACAGACAGGCACCACATGGCAAGATAAGTACCACAGGGGAAGACAGACAGGCACCACAGAGCAAGATAAGTACCACAGGGGAAGACAGACAGGCACCACAGGGCAAGATAAGTACCACAGGGGAAGACAGACAGGCACCACAGGGCAAGATAAGTACCACAGGGGAAGACAGACAGGCACCACAGGGCAAGATAAGTTATGTCAAATGAGCTTCACAGAGTAAGATGGATGGACACTATAAGATGAATAGAGACCACAGGAAGGGTACTCAATCATTATAAGGTGAGACATGCAGTCATCACAGGGCAAGACAGTGATCACAGGGAAAGACACTCATCACAAGGCAAGACAATCACCACAGGGCAAGACAGTCATCACAAGACAAGACAGTCATCACAAGACAAGACAGTCATTACAGGGCAAGAAAGTCATCACAGGACAAAACAGTCATCGCAATGCAAGACAGTCATCACAAGGCAAGACAGTCATCACAAAGCAAGACAGTCATCACAAGATAAGACCATCATCAAAAGGCCAGACAATCATGACAAGGCAAGACAGTCACCACAGGGCCAGACAGTCATCACAAGGCCAGACAGTCATCACGGGGCAAGAAATCACAGACAAGACAGTCATAGCAAGGCCAGACAGTCATCACAAGGCCAGACAGTCACCACGGGGCAAGAAATCACAGACAAGACAGTCATAGCAAGGCCAGACAGTCATCACAAGGCCAGACAGTCATCATGGGGCAAGAAATCACAGACAAGACAGTCATAACAAGCCCAGACAGTCATCACGGGGCAAGAAATCACAGACAAGACAGTCATAACAAGGCAGACAGTCATCACGGGGCAAGAAATCACAGACAAGACAGTCATAACAAGGCCAGACAGTCATCACTGGGCAAGAAATCACAGACAAGACAGTCATAGCAAGGCCAGGCAGTGTTCTTCTTACTTACTTCCTGTGCCGTTAAACGTCACACAGGGCTAACAAGGTAGATCACCAAGTTTTCCTGTTTCCGGCGAGCTTTTCAATCTCGTCAAGGGATTTTATGCCCATTAAACTGGCCTCTCTTAACAATGTCCTCTTTAGAGTTTCATATGGTTGACTTCTTTTTCTTCAGCCTGTCTGTGTTTCACTTAATAGCTTATTTTGGGATTCTCTGCTTCTTCTCATCACATGACCAACATATGTCCATCTCCTTTTTCTGATCACCCATAAGACAGGTTGGAGTTATGCTCATCTGTCTTATCTCTGCACTGTTCTTGAATTCGTTCCACTTTATACTGAGTATTTTCCTTAGGCATTTGTTTTCAAAAGAGTCTAATTTATTTCCTATTTCTTTAGTTGTTTTCCAGCTTTCGCATGCATAAATGAGGGCGGATATTACATTTGAATTGAATAATCTTAACTTGGTTTTTGTGCTTATAACTTTTGAATGCCATATATTCTCAAGATTCTTGAAGGTCAATGTTGCTTTTGCAATTTTATCTTCCTTTCTGGTGTCACCATCCTGGTCTATGTAGCTGCCGAGGCATGCAAATTGGTGTACTTAATCAACAGCTGTTTCTTTAATGTATATTTTTCCTTTTTGATTAATGAGAACTTTCATTATTATTTCAAGTCTTATTTTACTAGCCAGTGAAGACAGGGTATATGTTTTTTCTTGCATGGAATTCACATTGTCACTGATAAGGGTTATGTCATCAGGGGGCAAGAAATCACAGGGCAAGACAGTCATAACAAGACAAGACATGCTGTTATCACAGGGCAAGAAAGTCATAACAAGACAAAACATGCTGTTATCACAGGGCAAGACAGTCATAACAAGACAAGACATGCTGTTATCACAGGGCCAGACAGTCATAACAAGACAAGACATGCTGTTATCACAGGGCAAGACAGTCATAACAAGACAAGACATGCTGTTATCACAGGGCCAGACAGTCATAACAAGACAAGACATGCTGTTATCACATGGCACGACAGTCATAACAAGACAAGACATGCTGTTATCACAGGGCAAGACAGTCATAACAAGACAAGACATGCTGTTATCACAGGGCAAGAAAGTCATAACAAGACAAAACATGCTGTTATCACAGGGCAAGACAGTCATAACAAGACAAGACATGGTGTTATCACAGGGCCAGACAGTCATAACAAGACAAGACATGCTGTTATCACATGGCACGACAGTCATAACAAGACAAGACATGCTGTTATCACAGGGCCAGACAGTCATAACAAGACAAGACATGGTGTTATCACAGGGCCAGACAGTCATAACAAGACAAGACATGCTGTTATCACAGGGCCAGACAGTCATAACAAGACAAGACATGCTGTTATCACAGGGCCAGACAGTCATAACAAGACAAGACAAGGCATGCTGTTATCACAGGGCAAGACAGTCATAACAAGACAAGACATGCTGTTATCACAGGGCAAGACAGTCATCATAGGGCAAGACACATGGATATGAAAGAATTAACTTTATTTTCAAAGGGTCAATAAGTTGGCACACAGGCCTGTCTGACATTCTGTCCATCTGTCAACTTTCATTCTGATACTGTCATTCAATGTCACTATAAAACTAATATATGAATAAAAAAAATAAAAATAATATATGTGAATGGAACAACTTTTACATATAACCTCTCATCCATATATACAATTTATATATATATATATATGTATATAATTTTTTTTTTTTTCATGTCCCTTGCAGAACTTTGCCTTCCTAACAGCACTCCTTTAGGCCTCTCCGTTGTGAGCAAGATGGCCTGCTGCTGATGTATCCATTTGCAGATCTTCAATGATGTCTTGCAGCCATCTTCGCCTTGGTCTTCCTCTCTTTCTTTTTCCTATTATGTACCCTTCCAAGACAGTTTTCTCTAGATTATCATGACGTTTAATGTTTCCAAAATATTTAAGTTTTCTCTTTTTAATCCTCTTTACTATCCAGCCTTCTTCAATATTAAGTTCTTGTAGTAAAGATATATTTGTTCTTTTTTGTGTCCATGATATTTGAAGAATTCTTCTGTAGCATTTACATTCAAAGGCATTTATGTGTTTCTCAGCTGTTTTGTTAAGTGTCCAGGTCTCACAGGCATATGTTGCAATGGGAAAGATGCATGCCCTTAAAAACTTTTTTTTTTGTAGTTCTGTCTGTTCATCTCCACAGATTCTTTAGTTGTTTTACTTTCTGAAGAGCACTAGATGTCCTCCTTTTAATTTCCCTCATTGTATCTCCATTATTAGTTAGTAGTGATCCAAGATATTCAAAACTCTCCACTTCTTCCAATTTTTCCTCATTGATACATATTTCAGCTGCCTTGTATGTTTTGTCATTTGTCAACAGTTTAGTTTTCTTTGCACTAAGATATAGGTTTTGCTCTTCGTTGTTCTTACAGACTGACATAATTAGTTTTTCTATTCCTTTTTGTGTTGTGGACAGTAATACTGTGTCATCAGCATATCTAATCTGTGGTATTTCATAACCTCCAACTGTTATGGCATCGTAATATTCTTTGTCTACATCTTCTCTAATATTCCTCATTATATTTTCAACATACAATTTAAATAAGTAAGGCGACAATATGCACCCCTGACATTTATTCTTACTGCTGCCTGTTGGTCTAGATACAGCAGTGATGTTAATTGTATCACATGTGTTGGAAATCCCATTTTTTCCAGTATTTCACAAAGTTTCTGGTGTTGTACACAATCAAATGCCTTTGAGTATTCTACAAAGGATAAATATAGATTCACATTAAACTCTCTGCATTTCTCTATTATTAATCTTATATTGAATATATGATCTCTTGATCCTCTTCCTTGCCTGAAACCAGCTTGGACCATACTGACTTCTTCTATACTCACGGAAAAAAGTAAGTGTGCAATGCTTTAAAAAGCACCATGAACGTGGTCAGGTGATGACTGAAATAAAATTTGGCACACATTATGTTTGATTATCCAATAACAGATAAAATGATAACTTTCAGGCCAGTCACATGTCACAAAAAAGTAAAAAAAAGCTCACCTAATGTGGCTCACCACCCCAAGAACAGAAAATCAAGGTTTCAATATCGTGTGTGTCCTCCTCAGGCAGTTATCACTGCTTTACACCGCCTTCTCATCGAACCAATGACACGTTGTATCAGTTGTTGAGACATGTTATTCCATTCTTCTTGCAACGCTTGGGATAATTCTTGGTGGTTTCCAGGACGATTGTGTCATCTTCGCAACCTGCAGTCCAGTTCATCCCAAATGTACTCAATAGGTGACAGGTCTGGTGAAACTGCTGGCCATGGCAAGACAGTAGTCTGATGTTGAAAGTAGTCCCTGACCACACATGCGACTTGTGGATGAGCGTTATCCTGCTGTAGTATCAGGTCTTGTCCATTAGCATCCAGAAAAGGCATTACGTGGTGTGTAATGATTTCGTCCCTATATCGTAAACCTGTAAGGTTGCCACTGAGGAAGACTAGGTTTGTTCGGCCAGCATAGGAAATTCCTCCCTAAACTATAACACTGCCTCCTCTTCTCCTATCCACCTCTAGCACAGTTATTCGCAAAGTGTTCTCCTCTTCGCCTGTACACTAAAGCACGCCCATCATGGCCTTGCAGACAGAATCTGGACTCATCAGTGAATAGGTTCCGTCTCCATTGATGATAAAGCCATGCCACATGGTACCTGGCCCAGTTCAAGCGGGTTTGTCTGTGGCCAACTGTCAGTACTGGTCTAACTGCAGGCCTATGAGGTAAGAGATTTACCTCTCTGAGTCTGTTCCGCACTGTCTTGCCCGACGAACGTCTTACACCTGGCATGTTGCAGGCAGTTCATGTTGCCTGGAGAAACCTGTTACGAAGGTGCATGAGGTGGATGTAGCGGTATTGTGCAAGGGTGGTAACTCGTGGTCTGCCACTTCTATGGCGGTCAGAAACTGAACCATTTTGGTTAAAATGACTTTGAAGGCGTGATATTGTGTTTCTGTGAACATTAAAATATTGAGATACTGCTGCTACTGTTGATCCAGCAATTAACATCCCAACAGCTATTTCTCGCTGATGTTCATTCAATCTTGGCATGATGAAAAAAGATGTTTATGTTGGAATTCCACTACTTCTTTCCTCAACAATTACATGAAGAGATCTCTGAGAACAGAATTACACACTTACCCTCATTTTATCCATGGTCAGTAACCAATCATGGATCATGCACGTGATTTCATTGGAGCTGTGGTTATCTCCCCATGAATAGTGCGATCAACTTCTTGCAGCACGGAGAAGTGGATAACATTCAGACAAAACTTCGTGCCAAATGTAATTTCATTTCACTCATGACAACGTGATTGATAAGCTTGACACCACTGCACACTTACTTTTTTCCGTGAGTATATTTTCTAAGGAAGTCTACCCATTATGATTTTTAACAGAATTTTACTGGCATGACTAATCAGGGCAACAGTAGTTTGTGCATAATTTCAGTTTGCCCTCTTTTGGCAGTGGTTTGAATACAGTCCTTTTCCATTCTTTTGGCCTAACAAACAAACAAACAAACAAACAAACAAATAAACAAACAAACAAACAAACACACACACATACACAGAGAGATATATAAAATGTACACTAGGTATGTTTACTTGCAGCCAACTGATCAACAAACTGCTTCACATGCTTATACTAGCATTATTTCAAAAGGCTGTATGAATACAGCGATTGCCAGAATAGTAAAGCTATGAGGAAAGTAAATATTTTAAAAGGTAAAGCAGGAACAGAAAACAAATTTGAAGTTAAAAAAAGAGGAATATTACTTGTGAGTTTTATATGGGAAAAGAATATTCCAGAGATGAAGAATGTTTTCCTTAGACTAGTCAATTCTAGTTTAGAAACAAACATTGTTCACATGCTTACTATATTTTGGGTCAGAAATGAACAATGGCACCACAGACAGCAATAGATGGGCACCACAGACAGCAAGATAGATGGGCACCACAGACAGTAATAGATGGGCACCACAGACAGCAAGATAGATGAGCACCACAGACAGCAAGATAGATGGGCACCACAGACAGCAATATAGATGGGCACCACAGACAGCAATAGATGGGCACCACAGACAGCAATAGATGGGCACCACAGACAGCAATAGATGGGTACCATAGACAGCAATAGATGGGTACCACAGACAGCAAGATAGATAGGCACCACAGACAGCAAGATAGATGGGCACGACAGACAGCAATAGATGGGCACCACAGACAGCAGTAGGTAGCCACCACAGACAGCAAGATAGATGGGCACCACAGACAGCAAGATAGATGGGCACCACAGATAGCAAGATAGATGGGCACCACAGACAGCAATATAGATGGGCACCACAGACAGCAATAGATGGGTATCACGGACAGCAAGATAGATGGGCACTACAGACAGCAATAGATGGGCACCACAGACAGCAATAGATAGGCACCACAGACAGCAAGATACATGGGCACCACAGACAGCAAGATAGATGGGCACCACAGATAGCAAGATAGATGGGCACCACAGACAGCAAGATAGATGGGCACCACAGATGGATGGATACTGTAGACAGCAAGATATGGGAACCATAAACAGCAAGAGAGATGGGTACCACAAACAGCATGAAAAATGGGAACTGCAGACAGCAAGACAGATGGGCACCACAGACAGATGGGCACCACAAACAGGAAGATAGATGAGAACCATAAACAGCAAGATAGATGGACACCACAGACAGATGGGCACCACAAACAGCAAGAAAGATGGGCACCAAAGACAGCAAGATATATGGGAACCATAAACACCAAGACAGATGGGCACCACAGACAGATGGGCACCACAAACAGGAAGAAAGATGGGAACCATAAGCAGCAAGATAGATGGGCACCACAGACAGATGAGCACCACAAACAGCAAGGTTGATGGGCACCACAAACAGCAAGATAGATGGGCACCACAAACAGATTGTCACCACAAACAGCAAGACAGATGGGCACCACAGACAGATGGGCACCACAAACAGTAAGATAGATGGGCACCACAAACAGATGGGCACCACAGACAGATGGGCACCACAAAAAGCAAGATAGATGGCCACTATAGACAGATGGGCACCACAGACAGATGGGCACCACAAACAGCAAGATAGATGGGCACCACAAACAGCAAGATAGATGGGCATTACATTAGCAAAATGTCCTCACAATCTCTATGACAACTGAATTACATACTCACAATCTGTAAGATAACTAGAAATAATGTGTTCACAATCTGTAAGGTAACTAGAAATAATGTGTTCACAATCTGTAATGTAACTAGAAATAATGTGTTCACAATCTGTAAGATAACTAGAAATAGTATGTTCACAATCTGTAATGTAACTAGAAATAATGTGTTCACAATCTGTAATGTAACTAGAAATAATGTGTTCACAATCTGTAAGGTAACTAGAAATAATGTGTTCACAATCTGTAAGGTAACTAGAAATAATGTGTTCACAATCTGTAAAGTAACTAGAAATAATGTGTTCACAATCTGTTTATTATAGAATGATGCACTCATAATACATATTACAGCCAAGAATGAGACTATAAGTTACACAGAACATTTTGGATATAATACTCAGTTGCATACAATACTCCAAACTCTGTGACTGGATCCATCTTGGATCAAACTCAACTTCATAATAAGATCCACCTGGAATCAGAAATTCTTTTCATGACACATTTCATTTAGAGGTATCTTTATCCCTAACTTAGGACGGATCAAGTCGACAAACTCCTGGACACTGCTCACTACCAGTCTCTGGTCAAGGCAAAGGTGTTGGACTCCATGTGCGGCCAGCAGATAAGCATTCATGCCGGCATTACGAGCTCCGTGGAAATCTTTGTCTATGCTGTCGCCAAGGTGCACTGCTTCCTGTGGCATGCAGCCCGTGGTCTGTTACAGAGAGGAATGCTTAAGTTAATGCTTGCCAGCGTCAGATACATGACACAGAAAAACAAAGAAATGATTGACAACACAAAAGCAGGCTAAAATGACAGTTATGATTTTCACATACCTTACATGCCAGCTCTTGTTTGACTGCAAGCGGCACTAGCAGTCCCTGTTAAAGCCACCATCTTAAGAATGGCTCACAAGAGTCAAAGGTTAGGGAGGTAAACCCTTAAGCCTCACGTTACCAAGGGGAGGGAATACTTTGTGCCCATCACATCTGATTTTGTGTTCTTATTATACTAATTAGTGCATCATTCATATAATCATTGGAAGCAGCAGAAATGTGGTTTATTAGAAGAATGTTGCGAATCACCTGGACAGCAAAAATAACTAATGAAGAATGTATGAGAAGTGCTGGAGAGATAAAAAACCTTGTCAAAAAGATAAGAGAGAGGCAATGTACTTTCATAGACATGCAATGAGAAGAGGGGCATTGAAAATATTATAACAACAGGAAAAATAGAAGGAAGATCAAGAGGACGACCAAGAGAAATGATACTGGACAGTCTGACGGGATGGTGTGAGAGGAGATCACCAACTGAACTGATGGCCTGCATGAGGGATTGGATACTCTGGAGAAGCATAATAGCCAACGCCAGTCGGCACGGCACATGATGATGATGATGATTATACTAATTGTTAGTTAATATTCTCAAACATATAACTATTGTCAAATATGTTAAACTTGAGTATTTACTTTATAGGGGTGAGATTTCAATGTTGTAATTTCCTCAGAAATTTATTCTGTTTGATGATGGACATGGTGGTCTCATGGTGGAGATGCAAGTGTCAACTGAGTGTGAACTGACATCACAGAGATTTACTGTAGCTGTGCAAGTCTTCTACTGAGTGTGAACTGACATCATCACAGAGGTTTACTGTGGCTGTGCTGGTCTTCTACTGAGTGTGAACTGACATCATCACAGAGGTTTACTGTGGCTGTGCTGGTCTTCTACTGAGTGTGAACTGACATCATCACAGAGTTTTACTGTGGCTGTGCAAGTCTTCTACTGAGTGTGAACTGACATCATCACAGAGTTTTACTGTGGCTGTGCAAGTCTTCTACTGAGTGTGAACTGACATCATCACAGAGTTTTACTGTGGCTGTGCTGGTCTTCTACTGAATGTGAACTGACATCATAACAGAGTTTTACTGTGGCTGTGGAAATCTTTGTCTATGCTGTCGCCAAGGTGCACTGCTTCCTGTGGCATGCAGCCCGTGGTCTGTTACAGAGAGGAATGCTTAAGTTAATGCTTGCCAGCGTCAGATACATGACACAGAAAAACAAAGAAATGATTGACAACACAAAAGCAGGCTAAAATGACAGTTATGATTTTCACATACCTTACATGCCAGCTCTTGTTTGACTGCAAGCGGCACTAGCAGTCCCTGTTAAAGCCACCATCTTAAGAATGGCTCACAAGAGTCGAAGGTTAGGGAGGTAAACCCTTAAGCCTCACGTTACCAAGGGGAGGGAATACTTTGTGCCCATCACATCTGATTTTGTGTTCTTATTATACTAATTAGTGCATCATTCATATAATCATTGGAAGCAGCAGAAATGTGGTTTATTAGAAGAATGTTGCGAATCACCTGGACAGCAAAAATAACTAATGAAGAATGTATGAGAAGTGCTGGAGAGATAAAAAACCTTGTCAAAAAGATAAGAGAGAGGCAATGTACTTTCATAGACATGCAATGAGAAGAGGGGGCATTGAAAATATTATAACAACAGGAAAAATAGAAGGAAGAAGATCAAGAGGAAGACCAAGAGAAATGATACTGGACAGTCTGACGGGATGGTGTGAGAGGAGATCACCAACTGAACTGATGGCCTGCATGAGGGATTGGATACTCTGGAGAAGCATAATAGCCAACGCCAGTCGGCACGGCACATGATGATGATGATGATTATACTAATTGTTAGTTAATATTCTCAAACATATAACTATTGTCAAATATGTTGAACTTGAGTATTTACTTTATAGGAGTGAGATTTCAATGTTGTAATTTCCTCAGAAATTTATTCTGTTTGATGATGGACATGGTGGTCTCATGGTGGAGATGCAAGTGTCAACTGAGTGTGAACTGACATCACAGAGATTTACTGTAGCTGTGCAAGTCTTCTACTGAGTGTGAACTGACATCATCACAGAGGTTTACTGTGGCTGTGCTGGTCTTCTACTGAGTGTGAACTGACATCATCACAGAGGTTTACTGTGGCTGTGCTGGTCTTCTACTGAGTGTGAACTGACATCATCACAGAGTTTTACTGTGGCTGTGCAAGTCTTCTACTGAGTGTGAACTGACATCATCACAGAGTTTTACTGTGGCTGTGCAAGTCTTCTACTGAGTGTGAACTGACATCATCACAGAGTTTTACTGTGGCTGTGCTGGTCTTCTACTGAATGTGAACTGACATCATAACAGAGTTTTACTGTGGCTGTGCAAGTCTTCTACTGAGTGTGAACTGACATCATAACAGAGTTTTACTGTGGCTGTGCAAGTCTTCTACTGAGTGTGAACTGACATCATCACAGAGGTTTACTGTGGCTGTGCAAGTCCTCTACTGAGTGTGAATTGACATCATCACAGAGGCTTATTGTGGCTGTGCTGGTCTTCTACTGAGTGTGAACTGACATCATCACAGAGGTTTACTGTGGCTGTGCTGGTCTTCTACTGAGTGTGAACTGACATCATAACAGAGTTTTACTGTGGCTGTGCAAGTCTTCTACTGAGTGTGCACTGACATCATCACAGAGGTTTACTGTGGCTGTGCTGGTCTTCTACTGAGTGTGCACTGACATCATCACAGAGGTTTACTGTGGCTGTGCTGGTCTTCTACTGAGTGTGAACTGACATCATCACAGAGGCTTATTGTGGCTGTGCTGGTCTTCTACTGAGTGTGAACTGACATCATCACAGAGGTTTACTGTGGCTGTGCAAGTCTTCTACTGAGTGTGAACTGACATCATCACAGAGGTTTACTGTGGCTGTGCAAGTCTTCTACTGAGTGTGAACTGACATCATCACAGAGGTTTACTGTGGCTGTGCAAGTCTTCTACTGAGTGTGAACTGACATCATCACAGAGTTTTACTGTGGCTGTGCTTGTGTAGTATTTTGTGGATTTTTTACTGAAATGGCTCAAATGTTAGAGAGGGAATGAATGAATGAATGAATGAATAATCTTTATTTTTCAAGGGTAAAGAATTGGGCACGCAGGCCCGTCTTACATTCTGCCCTTCATCACTCCATCTTTCATTCTTCCCATACACTTGATTTAGTAAAAAATACAAATTAAATTAGGAAAAACATATCAAAAGAGTGTAAGATTTAACTATTACATTCAAGGTAAAAGAGAAGTCATTAACCTAATAAAATAGCACTCACGCACACATACACACGCAGACATATACATAAATAAAATACATTGTAAATCATCTTCTAACATATGTTTTTTTTAACAAACATTAAAATAATTTCTAACAATATCTAACAAGTTGCTTTTCTAACTATGTCATTAAAGTACTTGATGGTTTACGAGCCATGTGTTGAGAGAGTACTGGCTATTTTATGGAGGCATATAATTACAAGCAAGTAAATAATGAAACAGGTTTGAGTTAAAGGATGAAGTATTACCAATGGATTTTAAATTGTAGGGGAGGGTGTTCCAGAGCTGTACTGCAGAGTATGCAAGGCTTTTCTTGTACAGATCAATCCTGGGTTTAGGAAGAAGACAGTTTTTTAAACGCTGGCTATGTTTAGTGTTATACGTAAACAGTGACCACAAGTAAGGCGGAGCATTGTGCAACAGAATTCTGTGAACAAACTTAACTTTGTTAAAAATGATTCTATTTTTGAGGGGTAGAATTTTGAGTTGTTTGTGTTGATCTACAGTCTGTACTGGGTGTTTGTCACAAATAAGATTTAATGGTCGCTTGTGAAGTGAGTGGAGCCTTTTTGTGTTTGAGACTGAGCATCCATCCCAGATTGTGGAACAGTAATCTAAGTGTGTTTGTATGTGTGATATGTAGTATATTTTTCTTGTGTCTTTGTCGATAAAGTGTTTAATTTTGGCTAATTGGTAAACTTTCTGTGCAATCAAATTTGTTAGGTTATGTACGTGCGAATTCCAAGTTAAATGCTGATCAATGATGAGTCCTAGGGTTTTATGTTCATGAACATTTTCTATTGCCTTAGTCCCAGCACAAAGCTGTAGTGAAGTTTTAGTTGCATTTTGCAGTTTCTGTCTTGTAGTGATGAGCATGGATTTTGTTTTGTTGGTGTTTATCAACATACCATTTTTATTACTCCATTTCATCAAACTGTTTATATCATTTTGGAGCGTTGTCTGTAGTTTATTGATGTCATATTCACTATTGTAAACAGTACAGTCGTCAGCAAAAAGATCACATGAAGAGTGCTTTAAATGTAGTGGTAGGTCGTTAATATAGATAGCAAAGAGAAGAGGACCAAGAATGGAGCCTTGAGGAATACCAGTATCAACCACAGACGAGCCAGATATTTTGTTTCTAAAGCAAACTACTTGTTTTCTACCTGAGAGAAAAGATGTAATACATTTTGTTAGGTCAGGGTGTAATCTATAGCCTTCCAGCTTTTTTGCAAGAATTTCATGATCAATCATATCGAAGGCTTTCTTGAAATCAACGAAGAGACAGACAGGAACAGAGAGAAAGAGAAACAGGTAGAGACAGAGAGAGACAGACAGAAAAAGAGAGACAGACAAAGAGAGAGAGAGGCAGAAACAGACAGAAACAAAAATAGAGAGACAGACAGAAACAGAGAGATAGAAAGAAACAGAGACAGACAGACAGAAACAGAATCAGACAGAAACAGAGAGAGAGAATGAATGATCTTTATTTTTAAAAGGGTAAAGAATTGGGCACGCAGGCCTGTCTTACATTCTACCTTTCATCACTCCATTTTTCATTCTTCCCACACACTCTGTTTAATATAAGCATACAAATTACATTAGGAAAAGAAACTATCAAAAGAGTGTAAGACTAAACTACTACATTAAAGGTAAAAGAGAAGAAGTAATTAACCTAATAAAATAGCTCTCACACACGCATACAAGCATACACACAAAGACATATACATAAACAAAAATACATTTTCAGTACAGATCTTCTAACGTATGTTTTTTAACAAACATTAAAACAATTTCTAACAATATCTAACAAGTTACTTTTCAAACTATGTCATTTTAGTATTTGATGGCTGGCGAGTCATGAGTTGAGAGAGTGCTGTTTATTCTATGGAGGCATATGCAACCAAGTAAATAATGAAACAGGTTTGAGTTAAAGGATGAAGTATTACTAATGGATTTTAAATGGTAGGGGAGAGTGTTCCAGAGGTGTACTGCAGAGTATGCAAGGGTTTTCTTGTACAGATCAATCCTGGGATTAGGATTTTTAAACGCTGACTATGTTTAGTGTTACATGTAAACAGTGACCACAAGTAAGCCAGTGCATTGTGCTACAGAATTCTGTGAACAAACTTAACTCTGTTAAAAATGACTCTATATTTGAGGGGTATAATTCTGAGTTGTTTGTGCTGATCTACAGTCTGTACTGGGTATTTGTCACAAATCAGATTTAATGCTCGTTTGTGAAGTGAGTAGAGCATTTTTGTGTTTGAGACTGAGCATCCATCCCAGATTGTGGAACAGTAATCTAAGTGTGTCTGTATGTGTGATATGTAGTATGTCTTTCTTGTGTCTTTGTCAATAAAGTGTTTAATTTTGGCTAGTTGGTAAACTTTCTGTGCAATCAAGTTTGTTAGGTTATGTACGTGAGAACTCCAAGTTAAATGCTGATCAATGATGAGTCCTAGAGTTTTATGTTCATGAACATTTTCTATTGCCTTAGTCCCAGCACAAAGCTGTAGTGAAGTTTTTGTTGCATTCTGCAGTTTCTGTCTTGTAGTGATGAGCATGGATTTTTTTTTGTTTTTTTGTGTTTATCAACATACTATTTTTATTACTCCATTTAATCAAACTGTTTATATCATTTTGGAGCGTTGTCTGCAGGTTATTGATGTCACAGTCACTATTGTAAACAGTACAGTCATCAGCAAAAAGATAACATAAGGAGTGCTTTAAATGTAGTGGTAAGTCGTTAATATAGGTAGCAAAAAGAAGGGGACCAAGAATGGAGCCTTGAGGAATACTAGTATCAACCACATAAGAATCAGATATTTTGTTTCTAAAGCAAACTACTTGTTTTCTACCTGGAGAAAAGATGTAATAAATTCTGTTAGGTCACGTAGTAATCTATAATCTTTCAGCTTTTTAGCAAAGCATTTCATGATCAATCATATCGAAGGCTGTCTTGAAATCAACAAAGACATCATAATCCATCACAAACTGAAACCTTCAACCCACAGTGTCAAAAAAAGAATTATTACTCAGCAAGACATAGTGACTGATATCTTCTTTCTTAAGTTTATTTAGAATTCTTTACGTTTTATTATTGCCTTTATTTCTTGTCCCTTTTCTTTTGTATCTATTTTTCTAATTCTTGTTAACTTTCTATAGGTCCTTGCAGTTTGTGAGCTGTATCTGTTTGTGTGTGAGAACTATATACTTAATTACTCAACTTGTTAGTGAATTCACATATTTCAGCGTTTAATTATTCAGTAGTTAGGCGTGTCATTCTTTCAGTTTCCAGTTATTTCAGCTGGTGAGTTGTGTACCAGTTGAAAGTTTAATATACAGAGTATGTCTCTGTGTAGTATTTAAGTTTATTTACTTCAGTATTAAGTATCATAATAGGAATTACTTTCAAACCAATAACAGTAGACAGGAAAATAAAATGACCCCACCTACTGAAAAATGGTTACATAAAGAAGGACTTCAAATAGGCCATCTGAATGTATATCACCTATTAGGTAAAATTCCTGAAGTAACACATATATTAAATCAAAATTTCCACATTTTTGGCCTCTCTGAAAGCCGTTTAAATAGGAACATAACCGATGAAGATATTAGAATTAACGGTTTTAACCTGATCCGGCGTGACCCAACTAGAAAACTAGAAACAGGTCTAGTAATGTATGTCTCCACAACTATCCAGTTTAGTCGTACAGAAGACCTAGAATCATCAGAGGTAGAGTGTATTTGGGCGGAAGTTAAAATGCCAAACCAGAGTCCATTAATTACTGGACTTTTGTACCGTAATCCAAATGCATCATCGCTGTAGTACGATCACTTCACGACTATGATGGATGAGGTTTCAACCTTTAAGTTCACAGATATTATCATTCTTGGAGATTTCAACATAGATCTAACACAATCAAATCCAACTTGGAGCAATATTATATTATCCTATAATTTTTGCCAATTGTCACCAAACCTACTAGAGTAACAGAAGTATCATCCATATTATTAGATCATATATATGTAGCCCAGCCAGAAAACATCATTGAATGGAACATCCCTCATACTTCGTTAAGTGATCATTACCCAGTCTGCTGTACATGGACAAGAAAGGGGTATAAACTTCCTAAACACAATCACACCAGTGTGAAATTTAGAAGCTTCAGAAAATTTAACCTAGAATTATTCCTTAATGATTTGCAACAATCTTCACTTACACACGTGTCCCAACTAACTGACCCTGATGAGGCAATAGAATATTGGCTAAAGATCTTCAAAGATATATTAGATAAACATGTCCCTGTGAAAGAGGTGAGAGTAAAACACCAGATGAAGTCACCTTGGATAACACCTGAAATACTGCATGCCATGAGAGAACGTGATCGGGCGCACAAAATCAAGGACTTTAGTACCTACCGTTCACTCAGAAACAAAGTTCAATACTTAATAAGACAAGAGAAAAAAAATTACTTTAGGAATCTAGTACAGAATAATCAGACAGTAAATAAATTTGGAAAGCCATAAATACCCTATCAAATAAAAGAAAAGAATTTGATTTTCAAATCATCAATCATGCATACACTAGTGCACATATCAGTACACATTTCAGAGAAGAAATCAACGTTCTTAAATCATCAATATCAGCTCCTGTATGCGACTTACATGAACTACAAACATTCCTGGACAACAGATGTACTGATTTTAAACAGTTACACATTCCATTCTTAACAGTCAGTGAAGTTCACAGTTATCTCTTAACCTTAAAAAACAACAATACAGCTGGGCTTGATGATATTAGTAATAAGATCTTACGTTATGCTGCACCTGTCGTTTCACATACACTAACGTATATTTACAATCAGTGCATTGCAAAATGTTATTTCCCTGAGGCTTTTAAAACTGCTAAGGTGTATCCTTGCTTTAAATCTGGCTCATCCAACAATCTTACTAACTATAGACTAATATCCGTAGTATCGTCATTATCAAAACCACTCAAAAAACACATACACAAAATAACTCTACGACACATGTAAGAGAACAATTTACTCAAAAATAGTCAGTCAGGCTTTAGACCCAATCATTCCTGCCACACAGCTCTTACCAAAATGACAGGAAACTGGTTAGTAAACATAAATGATGACAGACTATGTGGTGCCATCTTTGTCGACTTTAAAAAGGCATGTGATATGATTGACCATGATATTTTTGTAAGAAAAATAAAGACTTATAAATTGCACCCTGACCTAATAAAATTAATTGCATTGTTTCTTTCAGACAGACAACAGGTAGTATTCTTCACCAATTCTCTACCAAATTCTGCGAAAGATGACACTGGTGTTCTGCAAGGTTCTATTCTAGGCCCGTTGCTCTTTGCTATCTATATCGATGATCTTCCACTTCATCTTAAACACTCTTCTTGTGACCTTTTTGCCTATGATTGCACTGTCTACACCAGTGACTATGATTGTATTAATCTAGAATCAACTCTTCAGGTCAAGTTATACAATTTAATTAGATGGAGCAAAAATAATGACACGATTATAAACACCGATAAAACAAAATCAATGCTCATAACAATACAGAAGCTACAAAACGCAACAAAAACAACACTTCGGGTCTGTACAGTAACATCACAGAGATAAAACGTTAGTGAACACAAAACACTAGGTCTTATTATTGACCAACGTCTGACCTGGAACTCTCATGTGCAATATCTAACAAAACTTATCGCACAAAAACTATACCAGTTAGCTAAAATTAAGCACTTCATTGATCAAAACACGAGGAAGACATACTACATATCTCATATACACATTTAGACTGTTGCTCAACAGTTTGGGATGGTTGCTCAGTGTCAAATACAAAAGAGGCTTTGCTCACTCCAAAAGCGAGCAGTAAAGCTTATTAGTAACAAAGATCAAGCACAAACAACTAACCAGCACAAATGTATCAAAATACAGCCTCTTAAGAACAGGTTCCTCTTCAACAAAGCCAAGTTAGTACATCAAATTCTTTCATGGCATGCCCCACCTTATCTAAGGAACCTGTTTAAATTTAGCCCAAAGTGCACCTAACGCTTGAACAACATATGTCTTCCAAAACTTAGACTTGATCTTTACAAGAAAAGCTTTAGTTATTCTGCTGCTCATCTTTGGAATACCCTCCCATCCTTTATAAAAAATATAAATTATACTCCTTCCTACAACCACAAGCTTTCCCAATATCTATTTGATGTTGACTACATGCCTCCATGAATTATAAAACTTAAAAGTTATCTTAAACTGCTCTTACAGACACTGAATACAATTAATTGTTTTCTGAAAAGTCCAGAAAATTTTGCTTAATAGATAGTCATTTATATATGTATGTAGTTACTTCTGTACTAAGTGAATGGATAAGAGCAAAACGTAAATGTTATATTTTATGTCTTTCAGCTTCAATGTTAATTATGTTTGTTACATGAACATTTGTAGAATATCTGGAATAGAGTGAAAGATGTATGATAAGGGCAGAAAGTCAGACGGGCCTTCGTGCCCAATTCTTAACCCTTTTGAAATAAAGATCAATCAATCAATCAAAGACAGCACAACACAATTTGTCTTCATTTATATTAGACAGCCAGTTTTCTGTCATTTTAGTTAATGCTGTGTGGCAGGAGTGATTTGATCTAAAACCTGACTGACGGTCTATTAGTAGATTGTTTTCTTGCATGTGGAGCAGTATGAACTTTTGTATATGTTTTTCAAGAGGTTTAGATAATGATGACAGAATGGATATGGGTCTATAGTTTGAGAGGTCACTAGTCTATCCAGATTTAAAAAGAGGAAACACTTTGATGAGTTTATTTCAGGGAAATAGTGTTTGTCAATGCACAAATTCTATATGTATGTTAGTGTGTCTGTGATAACTGGTGCAGTGTAGCATAGTATCTTGTTACTAATGTCATCACATCCTGATGAGTTAGTGTTCTTTAAAGACCAGATGTAGTTATAAACCTCAGTAACTGTGAGGAAAGGAATAGTTGTTTTAGCTTTACACATTTACTGTCGCTGTAAGTTTTAAACACACTCAGGTCGCAAGTAGGGGTCAGTAATGAAGATTTTAGAATACTAATTACTTCCCTAAAACGTTCACTGAAGTTAGTGTAAGTATTTTCACCATTAAGTATTTGTAGGTCAGACTACTACCTTTTATTTATAAGAGAATTAATCGCCTTCCAAACTGATTAGCTATCAGTTTTGTCTTTCACTAAATTTCTGAAGTAATTTTTCTTTTCCTGCCTAATTAATAATACATCTTATTCCTAAGTGAACAATAGGTACTAAAATTTCTACTTTTATGAGCTTCATTCCATTTCCTCATGAGTTGCAAGATATCAGGAGTTATCTATGGGGATTTTGTTACTTGTTTTACTTTCATTTCTTTGATGGGGACATGCTTGTCAAAAATATTTCGAAATATCTCGATCCAGTATTTGATAGCCTCATATGGATTGGTTAAATGGTAAACTTACATAATAGGTGAAGCTTTTAGATCAGTTAAAAATAATTCCAAGTTAAAATTTTAAAAGTTCCTATATTTGATGCTGGTATGTTTGTGTTTAGGCATTTTATACCCCTGATACAGACTGTATAGCACTGTATAGCAGACTGGGTAGTGATCACTCAGCGACACATGAGGGACATTATATTCAGTAATGTTTCCTGGATGGTTCTAAGGACTGTTATTGCCGGAGGTGGGGTGGAGAATTCGCTCTCTGCTCCAATGCCGTGCATCTCAAATAGCCTCTGATAGTCAAGTCCAGCTCCTGGCCTTCTTGTGGCAGAACTGTTTAAACTGACAGGAGAAGGGGCGAAGGTGAATATCTGGCGCCTGAAAAACAGACACTTAGGGCAGATAAGAGTCACATTTGGTAGCTCATCTACCGCTGCTGGCGAGATTCTTCAGCTGCTGTGCGTGGAGCGGGGCTCCTCCCGGCCAGTGAAGAAAGGTGCAAAAGGGGTTGCCATGCGGCACAACTGTGGAAAAGGTGATAGAAAGGATAAAGCGAAGCAAACAGTAGTCAAATCATGGCACCTCTAGTTTGGAGGTCAGCAATGTCCTAAGTGCACTCATATCGGGTGAAATGCCTGAACCGGCTTAACCCAGAAGTTACAACACTACTGGCTAGATTCTTCAGATGCCACGCGTGGAGCGAAGCTCCTCCCGGCCAAGGAAGAAAATGCGGGGAAAAGGGTTGATGTGTGGTGCCGATGGGAAAAGGTGATGAAAAAGGATAAAGTGAAGCTTGATGGCTACGCATGTCATGGTAACTCTGCCCTAGAGGTCGGTCATGTTCTAAACACACCCATATTGGGATAATATGCCTAAACCGGCTCAACCCAGGAGTGGAAGTCACTAGTGGCGAGGATTCATCCTCCTGGACAAAGCTCCGCCCTGGTCACAACTAGGAAGGGTAGCGGCCACGACTACAAAATGCTGAAGTTGGATACATTGGACTAGGGAAGTCTAGATAGGCAACCACCTCTTACCCAGCGGAGATGTATGCGTATTCTAATCACACTGAGGTTTTCCGGTGAGAAAGTCCAACGCTGGACTAGATGGGCAACCATCTTTCACCCGGCGGTGATACACAGGTATCTCAAAACACGTTGAGGTTTTCCAATGAGAAAGTCCAACTCTAGCCCAGATAGGCTATCACCTCTCGCCCAGCGGGGATATACTGATATCCAAAACAGCTGAGGTTTTCTGGTGAGAAAGTCCAACTCTAGATCAAACTGGTGCAATGAAAATCACGGTGTCACACAATCCCGGTTCTGAGACCCACCAAGAATACAGGCTCAAGCCGTGCGATACTCTGAAGCTCTTGTGGTCCTTTCAGGGATCTCATGTCACACGGGGGACAACAGGTTATTCAGTAGGATCACAGGGCGGTCTTGGTGGTAGTAGCGAACAAAGAAGAAGAAGAAGAGAGTTTCCTGGATGAGCGACATAAATATAATATATTTGTGTTGATGATGATTCAGTTACTGTAGCAGGTTTGTTAACAATTTGGGAGAAGTTATAGGATGTTAAAATGCTCTTCCATGTAGGATTGGGTTGATTGAGATCTATACTGAAGTCGCCTAGAATGATTATGTCCTTGAATTTATAAGTTACAGCATCATCCATCATGGTCACAAAGTGATCATACCACTCAGATGAAGCATTTGGATTTCTGTATATAAAACTAATTAGAATTGGACTAAGATTTGATATTTTAATTTCTAACATAATACATTCAACCTCTGATGTTTCCAGATCTTATCTTCTACAAAATTTAATTGTGTTAGAAATGTAAATGACCAAACCTGTCTCTAGCTTCCTAGCTGGGTCACGCCTGATCAAATTAAAAAGATCTATTTGTATATCATTATCTGTGATGTTTTTATGTAATCTGCCTTCAGAGAAGCCAAAAATATGAAAATGTTGTTGAAGTATATGTTTAACCTCAGGGAGTTTTCCTAACAAGTGATAAACATTTAAGTAGTCAACACGTAGGCCATCATGTCGCAGCCACTCCTCCGCTTTCTGGGTCATTTTATAACAATGTAAGAAATATTATACTTCAGTAAAAAAAAAAATAACTGGTAAGACAGACTTACTTGTGCAACAGTCGGACTTCAGTCATATAGGTATATGTTTAAGGTAGTAGAGATAATGAATCTAAATAAATTTATAATATACTGACAAACAAGTAAGAGAAAAGAAGTACAAAAATCAACAATGCAATGAACGTTATGTAAGTGTAAATTGTAAAAGACTGGATGACACCCCACCTCCAGCTATTACAGTCCTCCCCAAGCTTCTTCCTTCTTGACACTGACACAGATTCACAACCCCAAACTCCTTCCTTCCTGACATTGACACAGATTCACAACCCCAAGCTTCTTCCTTCCTGACACTGACACAAATTCACAACCCCAAGCTTCTTCCTTCCTGACATTGACATAGATTCACAACCCCAAGCTCCTTCCTTCCTGACACTGACATAGATTCACAACCCCAAGCTCCTTCCTTCCTGACATTGACACAGATTCACAACCCCTAGCTTCTTCCTTCCTGACATTGACACAGATTCACAACCCCAAGCACTTCCTTCTTGACACTGACACAGATTCACAACACCTAGCTCTTTCCTTCTTGACATTGGCTTAACCCAGGGGTGAAACTCACTAGTGGCAAGGATTTGTCCTCCTCGACAAAAGCTCCGTCCTAGTCACCACCAGGAAGGGTAGCGGCCACAATCAAAAAATGCTGAAGTTGGAGACACTGGACCAGTGCAGTCTAGATAGGCAACCACCTCTCACCCGATGGGGATACATTATATCCAAATCATGTTGAGGTTTTCCGGTAAGAAAGTCCAACTCTAGATTAAACTGGTGCAATGAAAACCATAGTGTCACACAATGCCGCTTCTGTGACCCACAGAGAATATAGGCTCAAGCCCCACAATGCTCTGAGCCTCCATCCTAAATGAGACTATCGTGAGAACCACAGGAGTAAATTCAGTAGAAGAAGAAGAAGACAAGAAGGATGGTCTGTCAACAGTGAATTATTGTTATTAATTTAATGTATGCAGATGGAAACTCTAAAGAGGACATTGTTAAGAGAGGCCAATTTAGTCTTGATGAGGTTGAAAAGCTTGCTGAAAACAGGAAAACTTGGCAAACTACCATGTGAGCCCTATGTGATGTTTAATGGCAAGGGAAGGATGTAATATGTAAGATGCAGATGGAGGTACAGGAGAAGAGATCGGAGCATCTATACATGTGACTGGAGTGCATAAGTGATGGTGCTTTCTAACTTCATTATGTTGCTGGGATATTCATGAAGAGACTTGTAAAGTTTCTGGTGCTAACAACTGATAGTTTAGAACACTCATGTATGATAAAAACAGCCTCATGAAATTAGTATAATTTGTGGATATTTTCATACTGACAAGTGGAAAATGATGACATTAATGAAAGATTATGATCTATTTTGCCTAACCTGCAAAGCAAGCTGAAAGATAGCACTATCTGGTTTCCGTACTCCAACAACAGCAGATGGCAGAACAAAGTCAAAGAATTGCTCCAACTTCATGGCCTGTAGAACTTTGTACAAACGATTGTCCCAATTGGAAATCACTCCAAGTTTGACTGGATACTGCCGCAGATCCTGACAGAAAATTCCAGAAAAAGATTACATATGATATATGACATATAAACATCAGCGATATATGGCACATAAACACTAGTGTTATATAACATATAAACTAAACACCAGTGATATATGATGCATAAACACCAGTGATATATGATGCATAAACACCAGTGATATATGACACATAAACACCAGTGATATATGACACATAAACACCAGTGATATATAACAAAATACCAGCATGAGTAAAATACACAGCATTTTCAAATTTATTATTAATCATTTTGTTACTCTGGCCGAAAACATAAATGAAAGAAAACTTTTTTTTGCAAAATTCTGATTTTTCTCTCTTCAACTTTATTATATTCTGGAATATTCTTTGAGAATCTGCTTTAAATTTGTAAAAAACACCAGTAACTTGATGGCTGCAATCAAAATGAGAATTTTTGATCAGCTAGAAATGTACAGGTACTCTTCTGTCAGTTAAGGGCAAGAGCAGCAGAGAAACGCAAAAATAGATGAAAAAAGAAATACCTCCTTCATTTAACTCACAAGGGCAAGAAAATTCTTAATGCCTGTAAGAGCTAAGAATACAAAAATAAAAGAACAAAACAATATTTACTAAACACAGTCTTATCTAAACATGTTTGCCATTTCTTGCGTAAATGGATAATGAATATTAACACTATGCATAGTATACATGGTGAATATTAACACTATGTACATTACACATTGTGAATATTAACACTATGTACAGTACATATGGTAAATATTAACACTATACAGTACACATGGTGAATATTAACACTATGAACAGAACACATGGTGAATATTAACATTATGTACAGTACACATGGTGAATATTAACATTATGTGCAATATGCATGGTGAATATTAACACAATGCATAGTACACACAGTGAATATTAAACCTGTACAGAACATATGGTGAATATTAACACTATCCACAGTACATACAGTGAATATTAACACTAAGCACAGTACATATGGTGAATAATAATTCACAGTACACAAGCTGAATATTAACACTGTACATTACACATGGAGAATATTAACTCTATGTACAGTACACATGGTGAATATTAACACTTTACAGTCATTATGTGCAGCAAACATGGTGAATATTAACACTATGTACAGTACACATGGTGAATATTAACACTGTACATTATGCATGATGAATATTAACAATATGTACAGTACACATGGTGAATATTAACACTGTACAGTCACTGTACAAATAATCCAAAAAAGTTGTCCACAAATAATCTGTTGTACCTTATGCTGAGAACTTATCAATCACCCCTTGTAGTTTATACAAACCCTCTATATTTTGGTATGCACGTACTATGCTACATAGTTACTCTAGCCCACACAAATCTTAAAAGTGAAAAGGTGAAACAATAGGTTCACAACCATAAAGGTGACACATACATTTACAACCATAAAGGTGACACATAAATTCATAAAGGTGCAACTAGACTGACAATCATAAAGGTGACACACAAACTCATAATCATAAAGGCTGCACACAAGACTGACAATTGTAAAGGTGACACATAGATTGACAATCATAAAGGTGACACATAAGACTAACATGCATAAAGGTGATACAAAAATCACAATCATAAAGGTTCATAAAGGTGACACATTAACAATTATATAGGTGACACAAAGACTGACAATCATAAATGTGACACAGACTCATAATCATAAAAGTGACACACAAGATTGACAATTATAAAGGTGACACATAAACAGACAATTATAATGGTGACATATAGATTGACAATCATAAACAAGTCATAATCATAAAAGTGACACAAAGACTGACAATAATAAAGGTGACACATAGACTGACAATCATAAAGGTGACACACACACTGACAATCATAAAGGTGACAAACAAGACTGAAAATCATAAAGGTGATACAAAAATCAGTCATAAAGATGACACACTGACAATTATAAAGGTGACACATAGACTGACAATCATAAATGTGACACACATACTCATAATCATAAAGGTGACAGACTGAAAATCATAAAGGTGACACATAGGCTGACAATCATAAAGGTGACACACAAAACTGACAATCATAAAGGTGACACATAAACTTGCATACGGTTAACCAGTGGCAATCTTCATTTTGGTTAAGGAACACCAATTTTTAGCAGATCTAAACAGCAATGATGAAGATACACTTTCACACCAACAGCAATAATGAAGATACACTTTCACACCAACAGCAATAATAAAGATACACTTTCACACCAACAGCAATAATGAAGATACACTTTCACACCAACAGCAATAATGAAGATACACTTTCACACCAACAGCAACAATGAAGATACACTTTCACATTAACAATAAAGTAAAGGAACTCAAAGCTAATCAGAGACAAATCTAGCTCTGGTTAAGATGCAACAATTTTTAACAACTATAAACAGCAACTATCAAGCTTTACCTTTACTGCATCAAATGCACCTGGCAAGAACTCCCATGCCTTGTCTGTAGTGTAGTGGTCATACAAATCACATGCCAGGTTGTCAAGAGTGTCTTCAGTAATCTTAGAGTCCACACTGCGGAAACAGTCCTTGACTAGCAGTGACCACCAAGTTTGTGCAGACATCTTACACTCAGCGCCAAAGTTTGGATATTTATGAGAATATTGCTTGTAGAACT
Organism: Achatina immaculata; assembly: GCA_009760885.1. Taxonomy (NCBI): domain Eukaryota; kingdom Metazoa; phylum Mollusca; class Gastropoda; order Stylommatophora; family Achatinidae; genus Lissachatina; species Lissachatina immaculata. Next base: position 33,558,785 of record CM019695.1, read on the forward strand.
TTATCCATAAACCTACACAAGAACAGAGCACATCCTGGTTATCAGTTTTTATAACCACTGTCACAACCACAAGATTAGTACACACTCTGATGATCATTGCTCTTATAACCACTGTCACGACCACAAGATTAGTACACACTCTGATGATCATTGTTTTTATTATAACCACTGTCACACCTTTGCTTATCTTCTTCATGTTTATAAACAAAAAAAATAATGTTGCTTTTCCTATTCTTTAATTTATTTGGCCGTACATTTGCAACTGTTGTTATTCCTAGGTAACCGAATTTGTAGCCTTGTATCACATCTTCCTGCTTGATTGAATATGGCACTTCAGTACTTTTACTCTGTATGATATTGCCATAGTCTCTATTTGTTGCTGTCTAAATATGATATTACCACAGTTTTTTTTCTTGTGGCTGTCTAAATACTACTCACGTAATCAGAGAAATGGAGATATACCACCTAGACGTACTGGGCATTAGTGAAATGTGACGGCCAGAAGCAGGGAAAAGATTGGTGGAAAACTGTAAATTAATAATACATTCAGGCAGAGATGATGGGAAACACCAAGAGGGGATACTACAATTATGTCAAATGTAGCAGAAAAGAGCCTTAATGGGAGCCAGTGAACAGTCGTATAATAAGAGCAAGATACAACCTAAGACACAGAAGAATGACAATAATGCAACGTTATGCACCCACGAATGATGCAGATGATGAGATAAAATTTCTGTCACCAATTACAACAAATCATTAATAAAGTCCCTAAACTCATTCATTCATTTGCCTCCCTAACAGCACTCCTGTAGGCCTCTCAGTTGTAAGCAAGATGGCCTGCTGCTGATGCATCCATTTGCAGATCATCAACAATGTCTTGCAGCCTTCTTTGCCTTGGTCTTCCTCTCTTTCTTTTTCACATTATGTACCCTTCCAAGATGGTTTTCTCTAGGTTATCATGACATTTAATGTGTCCCTAAACACGACATTTTATTTGCTATGGGGGAACTTCAACGCTAAGGCAGGGAAAGATAACATCGATGTCTAAAAAAGTAATGGGGAAAGAAGGAATTGACATAGTTAATCAGAATGGAGAAAGAGTAATTGAAATATGTCTAACAGAGGGCATGGTCATTGGAGGCACAATATTTCCACACAAAAAGATACATAAAACAATGTGGATATCTCCAGATGATAGAGCTAGAAACCAGATAGATCATTTTTGTATTAGAAAGCAATATAGAACATCTCTGATAGATGTAAGGGCGTATAGGGGTGCAGATGTCAAAAGTGATCACAATCTGTGTATAGGGAAACTAAAACTAAAACTGAAAAGCCAACACAAGAAATCAATACACAGAAAGATAAACAGTCACAGCCTACAAGAAACGAATACTAGCAGGAATTTCAATCAGGAACTTGCCAATCATTCCATAACACTCAGTAAAGTAGAGAAGATAGGTATAGATGAAGTATGGAATTCTTACAGCACAGCCATAATCACAGAAGCAAAAGCAAGTGCTGGACTGAAAAAAACCAAATAGAAAAGCATGGATATCAGAAAACACATGGAAGTACATACATGAAAGACGAGCAGCCAAATTGGTCATGTTGAATGTAAAGACAGATCTTTGAAAAGATTTGGCAAAAGCAACATACAAAGAAATAGACAAAAGTAAAAAAAGGTTCAGCTACAAGGGATAAAAGAGAATACATAAACAATATGGCGAAAGAGGCAGAGAAAGCAGCAAAAACAGGAGACAGCAAAACTTTATATAACATACAAAAGAAGCCAACAGGTACTACTACATCTAAAGAAGGATCAATCCTTAGCAAAACTGGAACCCTATTAACATCAAGTAAAGACTAAAAGCAAAGATGGGCTGAAAATTTCCAAGAAATACTTAAGTCTATTCAAAATGACCTTGCAAAATACTTTTGGCACAACTGATACTAAGGTTACTCCTCTTCAGTTGCTGTAGTCGCTAAGGTTGCCTTTTTTTTTTTTTTTGAATATTTTAACAATGATTATGATTCCTTTTGTCCATTTAGAAGGGACCTTTTCATTTTTCCAAATCTTTCTCTGTAGTTGTCTCATGTTGTCACTATTGATAGCTTTTAACCTTTGGGGTGTTATTTCAACTTCACCTGCAGCTTTGTCGTTAGCCATTAGATTCACTGCTGTTTCATTTTCATGCAATGTTTTTTCATCTCAATAATTAGTGTATAAGTATACACCTATACACAAAGCACGGCAATAAAGCAGTGATACCAAAATGTATAAACTAGGAAATAGGATTTAAAAAAGAAAATTTAAAATAGAAAATAGAATTTCTCTATGCTTCAGCATGCATATTTCTGTAAATTTCTGAATGAGCATATTTTGAAAGTAGCAATGGGGGCATTTCTGTACGTATGTCGGAGACGCACAATATTTTTTCAAGGCATTTCTAAACTGACATCGGACAATCTACATATTATTTCAACCTAAGTGCTCTATTCATTTTATTTATTTATTTTTTTTTAACATAAGATTTATGTGAATCTATACTTTATCTCTTCTCTGTAATACTTCGTCCTGTATGTTTTTGTATGATTAAGGGTAATATCAAAACATCACACCTTTGTGATCATTAAGTAATAAAGCTGTTCCTACTTTTTTCCTAGTTTATACATTTTTGTAATTTCATCTACATTTAGTTTTAGGAATGGTAAGTCAGTTTTCAAGGTGTATCAATTCTTTTGGGTGTGGTCGATTAAGTATTTCTTGGAAGTATTCGACCCATCTTTGCTTTTGGTCTGTACTTGATATTAATAGGGTTCCAGTTTTGCGAAGGACTGGTCTTTCTTTAGATATTATAGTACCTGTTAGCCTCTCTATGTTATATAAAGTTTTGCCGTCTCCTGTTTTTGCTGCTTTCTCTGCCTCTTTTGCCATATTATGTTTGTATTCTCTTTCATCCCTTCTAGCTGAACTTTTTACTTTATTTTCATTTCTTTGTATGTTGTTTTCGCCAGATCTTTTCAAAGATCTGTCTTTACATTCAACATGGCCAATTTGGCTACTCACTTTTTGTGTATGTACTTCCTTGTGTTTTCTGATATCCATACTTTTCTGTTTAGTTTTTTCAGTCCAGCGTTTGCTTTTGCTTCTGTGATTATGGCTGTGCTGTAAGAATTCCATACTTCATCTATACCTATCTCCTCTACTTCACTGAGTGTTGTAGAATGATTGGCAAGTTCCTAATTGAAATTCCTGTTAGTATTTTCTTATTGTTTGACATAAAACAAGGGATCCATCAAGGGTGCATATTGTCACCTTACTTATTTAACTTGTATACTGAGAATATAATGAGGAATGTTAGAGAATATATAGACAAAGAATATTACGATGCCATAACAACTGGAGGTTATCAAATACCAGAGATTAGATATTCTGATGACAGTATTAATGTCCACAACACAAAAAGGAATGGAAAAACTAATTATGAATGTCCGTAAGAATAGTGAAGAGCAAAACCTCTATCTTAATGTGAAGAAAACTAAATTGATGACAACTGACAAAACAAATAAGGCAGCTGAAATATGTATCAATGAGGAAAAATTGGAAGAAGTGGAGACTTTTGAATATCTTGAATCACTATTAACTAATAATGGAGATACAATGAAGGAAATTAAAAGGAGGACATCTATTGCTCTTCAGAAAGTAAAACAACTAAAGAATCTGTGGAGAGAAACAGACACCTACAAAAATAAGATTTTTAAGGGCATGCATCTTTCCCATTGCAACATATGCCTGTGAGACACTTAACAAAACAGCTGGGAAACACATAAATGCCTTTGAATGTAAATGCTACAGAAGAGTTCTTCAAATATCATGGACACAAAAAAGAACAAATATATCTATACTACAAGAACTTAATATTGAAGAAGGCTGGCTAGTAAAGAGGATTAAAGAGAGAAAACTTAAATATTTTGGACACATTAAATGTCATGATAATTTAGAGAAAACCATCTTGGAAAGGTACATAATGTGAAAAAGAAAGAGAGGAAGACCAAGGCAAAGAAGGCTGCAAGACATCATTGATGATCTGCAAATGGATGCATCAGCAGCAGGCCATCTTGCCCACAACGGAGAGGCCTACAGGAGTGCTGTTTGAGAGGCAAAGTTCTGCAAGGGACATTTAAATGAATGAATGAATTTTCTTCTTGTAGGCTGCCTTCTTCTTTTTCTTCGTTCGCTTCTACCACCAAGACCACACTGTGATCCTACTGAATTTATGCCTGTGGTCCTCGTTAAGTCCTATGGTCTCCTGCGTATATCCCTGAAAGGACCACACAAGATCCCCGAGAGGACCACAAGAGCTTCAGAGTATTGCAGGGCTTTAGCCTGTACTCTTGGTGGGTCTCAGAAGCGGGATAGCGTGACACCGTGGTTTCCATTGCACCAGTTTAGTCTAGAGTTGGACTTTCTCACCTGAAAACCTCGACGTGTTTTGGATATCAGTGCATCCCCACTGGGTGAGAGGTGGTAGCCCACCCAGGCCAGAGTTGGACCTTCTCACCGGAAAACCTCGACATGTTTGAGATACCCATGTATCACCGCCAGGTGAGAGGTGGTTGCCCATCCAATCCAGTGTTGGACTTTCTCACCAGAAAACCTCATTGTGATTAGGATACGCAAACATCCCCGCTGTGTGAGAGGTGGTTGCCTATCTAGACTGCCCTGGTCCAGTGTCTCCGACTTCAGCATTTTGTGGTTGTGGCCGCTACCATTCCTAGCTGTGACCAGGATGGAGTTTTTGTCCAGGAGGATGAATCCTCGCCACTAGTGACTTCCACCCCTGGGTTGAGCTGGTTTAGGCATATTATCCCAGTATGGGCATGTTTGGGACGTGACCGACCTCTAGAGCAGAGGTACTGTGACATGCATAGCCTTCAAGTTTCACCCCTGGTGTATGCCAGTTTAGGCATATTTCACCAGTGTAGGTGTATTTCGGACGTGGCCGGCCTCTAGAGCAGAGGCGCTGTGGTATGTGTAGCTCTCGCAGCGATACTACTGGACATACCGATTAAACTTCACTTTATCCTTTCCCTCACCTTTTCACATCAGCGATGCACAGCAACCCTTACTTCTTTTCCACAGTTTCTTCCTTGACTGGGAGGAGCTTCACGCCACATGCGGCATTCGAAGAGTTTCGCCACCAGTGTCTTAACCTTTGGGTTAAGCCAGTTCAGGCATTTCACCCGACATGAGTGCACTTAGGACGTGGCCGACCTCAAGACCAGAGGTGCTGTGATTTGACTGTTTGCTTCGCTTTATCCTTTCTACCACCTTTTCCGCAGTGGTGCCACATGGCAATCCCATTTGCATTTTTCTTCATTGGCCAGGAGGAGCACTGCTCCATGCATGGCAGCTGAAGAATCTCGCCAGCAGTGGTAGATGAGCTACCAAACGTGCCTCTCATCTACCCTAAGTTTCTGGTTTTCAGGCACCAGATATTCACCTTCACCCCTTCTCCTGTCAGTTTAAACAGTTCTGCCACAAGAAGGCCAGGAGCTGGACTTGACTGCCAGAGGCTGTTTGAGACGCACGCGGTTGGAGTAGAGAGCGAATTCTCCACCCCACATCCAGCAATAACAGTCCTTAGAACCCTCATAGGCTGTGACTGTTTATCTTTCTGGGTTTCTTGTGTTATCTTTTCAGTTTTGTATTGGATATGGCTATGTAAATCATTGATAAATCTAATGTGGTTATGTAAATCATCAGTAAGTCAGGTGTGGCTGTGTAAATTACTGATAATTCAGCTGTGGCTAAGTAAATGAATAATAGATCAGTTATGACAATGCAGATCTGTAATAAGTCAAGTGTGGCTGTGTAAATCATTGATAATTCAGGTGTGGCTGTGTAAATCAGGGATGAAAGAACCATATGAAAGAATATTTTGAACTTTTTAGTGCACTCTCTCTCTCTCTGAACCTTAAGTGCCCAGGGCACGTGGGGCTTCCGCAAGGGTTTTCCACAAACATTTAGTGCACTATGACTGTAAAATTGTGTATAATCATTGATTTTTTTGTATGCTGTTGTTGATTAGACATTTGTAAAGTGATTATTTGTACCTGCCATCATGTTACACAAAGTCTCTCATATATTGGCAGTTTTATAGTTTGTCTGATAGTGACTGTACTAATAATCTCAATCAAGATGCATCAGTTTTGCTAAGGACTGGTCTTTCTTTGGAAAGCAGATGTTAGCCTCTTTTGTATGTTGTAAAGAGTTTTGCTGTCTCTTGTTTTTGCTGCATTCTCTGCTTCTTTTGTCATATTGTCCATATATTCTCTTTTATCCCTTCTAGCTGAACTTTATACTTTATTGCCTAGTTCTTTGTATGTTGCTTTTGACAAATCTCTTCCAAGATATGTCTTTACATTCAACATGGCTAATTCAGCTGCTCATCATTCATATTTTTGTTTAAATTGAAAAAAAAAACAATGTGGCTTCATCGAAGGAAAAGGCACAAGTAATGCCGTATATAAGTATTGAGAACATTGATGGAAAGATCAATAGAAGTAGAGACGGATCTATACTTATGCTTCATAGACTACTGTAAAGCATTCGATAAAGTGAGACACACAGAAATTATAAGAATGCTGGAAGACATCAACATAGATGGGAAAGATCCGAAACTCATCAAAAACATGTACTGGCAGCAATCAGCAGCATTGAAGGTTGAGAACCAAACAGGAGCATTCCAAGACATAAAATTGGGAGTGAGACAAGGATGTGTTCTATCTCCTGACCTCTTCTCCTTGTACAGCAAAAACATAATGAGAAATATAGAGAACATGCCAGGAATATCAACTGGCAGGGACAACTTTAACAACTTAAGATATGCAGACAGCACAGTTCTGATTGCTAAAAGTGAAGGGGAGCTACAGGCTCTTCTGGACATCATGGTTCATGAAAGTAAAAGTAAAGGTCTCAGCCTGAATAAAAAGAAGACTGAAGTGATGGTCATATCAAAGAAAAGAATACCATCAAAATGTAGCATTACCATCGATGGCTCAGAACTGAAACAAGCTGATAGATTTAAGTACTTAGGAACAATTATAACAGCTGATGGGAAATGTCATAAAAAGCAAATGTGCTCAGGCCAAGTCAGCATTCCACAAAATGAGACACATCTTGTGCAACAGATCCATGTCAATGGAAACAAGATTCTGAGTACTTAAATGTTACATCAAGCATGGATATGAAGCATGGTCCATGAATAAGAGAGTACAGTAAGAAATGGAGGCCATGGAAATGTGGTTCATAAGATGGATGTTGAAGATACTATGGACAGCTAAGAAAACCAACGAAGAAGTCTTAAGAGAGGCTGGAGTTAAAAGGCAAATTATAACAAAGATCAGAGGCAGACAAATGAGATTTGTAGGACATTTTCTGAGAAGAGGAAAACTGGAACACATTGTGGCAAGTGGAAAAACTGAGGGAAGAAGAGACAGAGAAAAACAGAGAGAGAAGTTACTGAATGGGCTGTCAGTGTGGCTAAGAAGAAAGTCACCGGCGGATCTCATACTCAAGTCTAAAGACTGGGAAGTGTGGAGAGAAATGATCGCCTATGCCACGCAGCACAGCACTTGATTGATTGATTGATGTTTAAATTTAGTCCATTTTTATTTACCTCTTTAATAACCTTGTTCACTAGTTTTTCCAAAATGAATTCATTTACTGCTATGAACATTGAATCATTTACACATTTCAAGTTACTGATAATGTGGCGTCTTATTCTTTTCACATTTGAAATGCCTCTCACAAAGTTTTCTCCATATAATGACTGACTGCCCCTGTGTGGTACCCGGGATCTGCAAAGAATAGGACCACTGTACCCTACCATGCATGATTATCGTAAAAGGCGACTAAGGAGGGTTTGGCATAAGGCCAGCAACCCTACCTGGTAAAAAAACTATCAGACTGCTACAGAAACAGAAGCAAGGGAAAAAACAAATGCAGGTGGAAGGAGAAATGCTTATCAGGAAACTGAGCCCATGAAAGTTGTGGATGAAAGCCAGTCACTGGAAGTCCCCAGCCTGACTGCAGATCTCCTGGAACCTAAACACAAGATGCAAATAGGCAGCTGGAATGTAAGAACACTTAACCAGATTGGAAAACTAGCACAAACCATCAAGGAAGGAAATGCACAGATACAAACTAGACTTACTAGGAATACAATAAGCAAGATGGACAGGACAAGGCAGATGGAAATTAACAACACAGAACACAGAAGATACAATAATATGGTCAAATAAAGATCATCATGAAGGAGGAGTAGCATTGATTATAACAAAAGAAGCATCAAAAGCATTGCTGAAATGGGCCCCAATAAATGAGAGATTATTATGTGCACCCTTCAACTCAAGATTCATGAAGCTGTCTATTATAGTTTGTTATGCACCAACAGGAAGCAGCTGAAGAGGAATTAAAATAAGGTTTTTACAACAGCCTCCAAGCCACAGTAGAAGCAATACCCAAGCATGATATGTTCCTCATCTTGGGCGACTTCAATGCAAAAGTAGGTGAAGGAAATGAAGATAGAAGAAGAATCATGGGAGAAATAAATGAAAATGGAGAAAGACTGTGCAGTTTCTGTGAAGAAAACATGATGACCAGCGGAGGGACAATTTTCCAACATAAAAACATCCATAAAGTGACTTGGAGGTCACCAGATAAAACCACACAAAACCAAATCGATCACATACTAATAAACGACAAGTGGAAACGGTCACTACAAGATGTGAGAGCAAGGAAAGGAGCAGATGTAGGAAGTGATCACAACCTTCTGGTAGCAAAAATAAAACTAAAATTAAGGAAAGCCAAAATCAGAGAACACAGAAAGATACGTTTTGTTACAAGAAAACTGAAAGACCAGCAAACAAGGAATGAATTCTCAATACTACTTAAGAACTGCTTCAGTGTCCTACAAGACGAAGCAGAAATGTCCATACTAGAGTTCAAATAAAAAACTACAGGAAATGGCAAAAGAGGTGCTGGGATATCGGAAACGGAGAAAAGAGGAATGGATAAGCAAGACCACATGGGAAAAGATAGAGCAAAGAAAAGAAATCAAGAAAAAACTACTGAGCACCAAATCACAACGGCTTAAAGAACAAGTTTTAAGTAATTATGAACAAAAAGACAAAGAAGTGAAGGAATCATGCTGTCAAGATAAACATCAGTACTATGATAACTTAGCAGAAGCAGCAGAGAAAGCAGCATATGCAAATGACATGAAAACCATATACACATTCACAAAGCAGATGACAGGTAACTTCAGCACAAGATGTGAGAGTGCAGTAAGGACACATCAGGGACAGCTTTAGGGTACAAACAGGAGTGAAGCAGGGATGTGTACTATTGCCAACATTATTTATCTTGGCAGTAGACTGGTTAATGAAGGAGGCAACATCAGACAAACTCAGAGGATTACAATGGAGCCTTGACACAGTGCTGGAGGACCTTGACTTTGTGGACGAAATTTGTCTATTATCAAGCAGCCACAAAGATATGCAAGATAAAATAAACAAGGTAACTCAGAATGCAAACAACATAGGACTAAAGATCAACATAGGAAAGACAAAGTTAATGAAGCAAAATGTGAACAACAGAAATGTACTCAGAGTAGATAGCAAGTTAGTGGAGGAAGTCAAAGAATTTGTATACCTTGTCAGTAGAGTAGTATAAAATGGAGACAGCACAGGGGACGTCAACAGCAGATTTACTAGACTAAACCAGGCTTTTGCAGTGCTGCAGACTATATGGAAATCTAAAAAACTAAGCATAAATACGAAAATCAGGATATTTAAGAGTAATGTTCTAAGTTTACTTCTTTATGGAAGTGAATGCTGGAAAATCACCAAAACCATAGAAAACAAGTTGAAATCTTTGCAGACTAAATGTTTACGAAGAATTAGAAAAATATTTTGGCCAAACACCATAAGAAATAACATCTTGTTGGCAGAAATGCAGATGAAGCCACTGACAGCAATTATTGGGGAAAGACGCTGGCGATGGTTGGGACGTGCTCCGAATGACTGACAACTCACTACCAAAAATAGCACTAAGATGGACTCCACAAGGGAACAGAAATAAGGGTAGACCAAAAGAGACATGGAGAAGAACAACAGAAAGGATGTTGAGCAATAGAGGGCTCACCTGGGCAAGAGCAGAAAAAAGGCGAAGGACAGGCATTTGTGGAAAACCCTTGTGGAAGCCCCATGTGCCCTGGGCACTTAAGGTTCAGAGAGAGAGAGAGACTAACAGACTGGTTGACTTTATTTCAAAAGGCTTAAGAATTGGGCACGCAGGCCCGTCTGACAATTTACCCTTTATCATGCAACTTTCACTCTGTTCCAGACAATCTACAAATATGCTGCTCATATAACAAACATAATTAACATTAATATAACTACATAGTTATATAAATGACTATCTACCAATCCAAAATTTTGGTACTATTCAGAATAAACAATTAACTGAACTTGGTGTCTGTAAGAGCAGTCTAAAATAAGTTTTACGATTCATGGAGGCATGTAGTCGACATCAAATAGATATTGGAAAAGTTTGTACTTGTAGGAAGGAGTATAGTTTATATTTTTTATAAAGGATGGGAGGGTATACCAAAGATGAGCAGCAGAATAACTAAAGCTTTTCTTGTAAAGATCAAGTCTAGGTTTTGGAAGACATATGTTGTTTAAGCATTGGCTGCACTTTGGGCTAAATCTAAACAGGTTCCATAGATAAGGTGGAGCATGCCGTGAAAGAATTTGATGCACTAACTTGGCTTTGTTGAAGAGGAACCTGTTCTTAAGAGGCAGTATTTTGATACATTTGTGCTGGTTAGTTGTTTGTACTTGATCTTTGTTACTAATAAGCTTTACTGCTCACTTATGAAGTGAGTAAAGCCTCTTTGTATTTGACACTGAGCAACCATCCCAGATTGGTGAGCAATAGTCTAAATGTGTTTGTATATGTGATATATAGTATGTCTTCCTTGTGTTTTGATTGATAAAGTGCTTAGTTTTGGGTAACTAGTATACTTTTTGTGTGATGAGTTTTGTTAGACCTGCACATGAGAGTTCCAGGTCAGATGTTGGTCAATAATAAGACCTAGTGTTTTGTGCTCACTAACATTTTCTATCTGTGATGTTCCTGTGCTGAGCCGAAGTGTTGTTTTTGTTGCGTTTTGTAGTTTATGTATTGTTGTTATGAGCATTGATTTTGTTTTATCTGTATTTATAATCATGCCATTGTTGTTGCTCCATCTAATCAGATTGTTTAACCTGACCTGAAGAGCTGATTCTAGGTTAATACAGTTGTAGTCACTGATGTAGACTGTGCAATCATCAGCAAAAAGAGTGTTTAAGATGAAGTGGAAGATCAGTGATACAGACTGGCAAGGAGCAGAGGTCACCTGTGGGAAGAAAAGATGCCTGCGGGACATCAGTGTCAACTATAGCAGAATTTGACAGAGAATTGTTGAAGAATACTACCTGTTATCTGTGTGATAGAAATGATGTAATTAATTTTATCAGGTCAGGATGCAGTTTATAAGTCTTTATTTTTTTACATGAATATCATGGTCAATCATATCAAATGCTTTTTTAAAGTCAACAAAGATGGCACCACATAGTCTGTCATCACTTGGTTGTGTGTTGAAGTCTTCCAATGAACTGTGCGACTGTGGAAGAGCCTTGATGTTGTTGACACTCGTGTCAGCTCATCTGACAGTCTGAGGCTGACGTGAGGGTAGGGGTCAAAACATGGTGAAACCATCCAGCTTGATAATCTCCTAAGAATTCCTCCATGTAAGGTTTTATTCTGTTCAGTAACATTAGTGATAGTATTTTATAGTTTGTTGGTAATAATGACATACCTCTGTAGTTCTGACATATCTTGATGGTAATAATGACATACCTCTGTAGTTCTCGCATATCTTGATGGTAATAATGATATACCTCTGTAGTTCTCACATATCTTGATGGTAATAATGATATACCTCTGTAGTTCTCACATATATTGATGGTAATAATGATATACCTCTGTAGTTCTCACATATCTTGATGGTAATGACATACCTCTGTAGTTCTGACATATCTTGATGGTAATAATATGATATACCTCTGTAGTTCTCACATATCTTGATGGTAATAATGATATACCTCTGTAGTTCTCACATATCTTGATGGCAATAATGATATACCTCTGTAGTTCTCACATATTTTGATGGTAATAAATCTCTGTAGTTCTCACATGGTAATAATGATATACCTCTGTAGTTCTCACATATCTTGATGGCATCCTTTCTTTACTAACATACTGTGTGTTTGTTGTTGGTATCCTTTCTTTACTGTCTAACATATTGTGTTTGTTGCTGGTTTCCTTTCTTTACTGTCTAACATACTCTGTGTTTGCTGCTGGTATCCTTTCTTTACTGTCTAACATACAGTGTGTTGATGGTATCCTATCTTCACTGTCTAACATACTGTGTGTTTGTTGCTGGTATCCTATCTTTACTGTCTAACATACTGTGTGTTTGTTGATGATATTCTTTATTTACTGTCTAACACAGTGTGTTTGTTGATGATATCCTTTATTTACTGTCTAACATACTGTGTGTTTGTTGATGATATTCTTTATTTACTGTCTAACACAGTGTGTTTGTTGATGATATCCTTTATTTACTGTCTAACACAGTGTGTTTGTTGATGATATCCTTTACTTACTAACACAGTGTGTTTGTTGATGATATCCTTTACTTACTGTCTAACATAGTGTGTTTGTTGCTGGTTTCCTTTCTTTACTGTCTAACATACAGTGTGTTGCTGGTATCCCGTCTTTAGTGTCTAACATACTGTGTGTTTGTTGCGGTATCCTTTCTTTACTGTCTAACATACTGTGTGTTTGTTGATGATATCCTTTATTTACTGTCTAACATACAGTGTGTTGATGATATCCTTTATTTACTGTCTAACATACAGTGTGTTGCTGGTATCCTTTCTGTACTGTCTAACATACTGTGTGTTTGTTGATGATATCCTTTATTTACTGTCTAACATACAGTGTGTTGATGATATCCTTTATTTACTGTCTAACATACAGTGTGTTGGTATCCTTTCTGTACTGTCTAACATACTGTGTTTGTTGCTGGTATCCTTTCTTTACTGTCTAACATACAGTGTGTTGATGATATCCTTTCTGTACTGTCTAACATACTGTGTTTGTTGCTGGTATCCTTTATTTACTGTCTAACATACAGTGTGTTGCTGGTATCCTTTCTGTACTGTCTAACATACTGTGTGTTTGTTGCTGGTATCCTTTCTTTACTGTCTAACATACTGTGTTTGTTGCTGGTATCCTTTATTTACTGTCTAACATACAGTGTGTTGCTGGTATCCTTTATTTACTGTCTAACATACAGTGTTTTTGTTGCTGGTATCCTTTCTTTACTGTCTAACATACTGTGTGTGTGTTGCTGGTATCCTTTCTTTACTGTCTTATTATCTTTAAAGAATTTTCTTGTTTCTTTCCTTTGGTGGTCTGCTTCTATCTTTTGGAAAATGTTTTTCACATATTCTTGTTTTTGATTTGTAATAATTGTTATGCTGTAGTTACATGCATCCCAGTATTCTTGTTCTATTGCTGTATCGTTTTGGTCATTCAACTAAAACTGTCATGCCTTCTTCTTCATCTGGATTGGCTCTTGGCAAATATCATTAAACCATTTATTTTTCTCCATTTTTGGTTGTTCACCCAATTACTTTTCAGCTGCTGATTTTATAATTTGCTTAAAGGTTTTCCATTTGCCATTGATGTCACTGTGATCTTTATTTTGCTGAGGATTCGATTCCCTCTCTGTACTTTTCTTTTGTCTTCTGTTAGTCTTTCTTTAGCAGGGTAGGGGTATCCCCTATCAAAGGAGAAGTAAGACGCCTCCTTACCTCTGTCAGTGTACGGGACACCCTTGGGCAAGGTGGAGTACCCGTATAGCCCCCCGATCAGGGTGACGTGAAGCCATGGGAGCAGGTGGTGGATGGAATGGGAGAGCAGCTGACAGATAATGTTGGTTATGGTCACTATTCTATGATGGTAGGCAGATGATCTCAATGTAGGGACAATGGCTACGATCAATGACTAGTACAGTCACTGCCCGAAAGGAAAGCAATGGTAAACTATCTTCTGGAAATATACCAAGAAACCCAAACAGCAATCATGGAAAGTCAAATAGGAAAAAAAGATCTGGTGATGAGGCCCACAGGGCAGATAGATCTAATTTTAACACTGGAGAAGAGTGTGAGACAGAGGTCAGTACTAGTAATTGTGATGACGGACAAAATCCTGACAGTGTTACCAAGGAAAACCCCTGCATCAAACTAAAAAGAAAAATATTAGAGTAGAAACATGGAATGTAAGAAGTATGTATGAGGGAAAGTATCAAATAATAAGTGACGAGATGAAAAAATGGGGGTACACATTTTGGGAATCTGAGAACATCGATGGAAAGGATCAGGACACGTCAAGAGTGAGAATGATAATATCTTTATATACTCTGGTGGAGAAGTAGGAGGAAAGAATAGAGTGGCTTTTTATTTGGACAAATCAGCATCAAAAGCATTACTAGGTTACAGTCCAGTAAGTGATAGAATCCTCACTATCAGACTTAAGGGAACTCCTAGAAATGTAACAAATATCCAGATATATGCACCTACATCAGCAGCAGAAGAAGAGGAAGTAGAAGACTTTTATAACACACTGTAAACGACGATAGACCAGGTACAGAAAAATGATATTGTATTAATAATGGGGAATTTTAATGCAAAAATTGGTACAGAAAGAGCAGAAGACAGATATTTTGTGGGGAAATTTAGTATAGGTCAAAGAAATGAGGCAGGAGACAATCTAATGGAATTTTGCATGGAAAATGAGCTAATGATCGCTAACACACTTTTTAAACAACATCCAAGAAGATTATACAAATGGACATCACCTGATAGGAAAACCAAGAATCAAATAGATTACATTTTAGTGCAAAGAAGGTGGAGATCAAGTATAACATCAGCAAAAAACTTTACCAGGTGCTGATTGTGACGAGAGCCATGAATTATTAATAGCAGACATGAAGATAAAGATAAAAAAATCAGTTACAGGATCAAGACCATTCTGCTTTGATTTTACAAAAATACCAGAACAATACGGTATAGAAGTGAAGAACCATTTTGAAATCCTGATGGCTGTACAGGAAGAGATAACACCAAATGAATTGGCTATGCAGCCCAGAGATATAACAACAGCTAAAGATGTGGTTCCAGAAGATAAAACACAAAAGAATGGATGGATTTCAGCAGACACACTAGAACTGATAAAACAACATAGAGAAATGAAGACACAATGGAAAGTGACAAACAACAAGGAGGAATATAAATCTTTAACAAAATAAGTAAGAAGAAACATAAGAAAAGAAAAAAAAACAATACATACAAGACTGTTGTGAAAGAATAGGACATCAGAAGTGTGGAAGAGATAGCGAAATGTTTAAAGAAATGAAGACACTGACGAGAAATGTCACACCTAAGCTAAATGTAATTTGTGATGAGATGGGGAATACCTTGACGCAGACAGAGGAAATTCTAGAAAGATGGAAGGAATATTGCAGAGGAATGTATGAAACAACCAACTGTGAAGGCAGAAATAAACAGTGTGAATTATTATTGGAGGAGAAAGAACCCGAACTGACAATAGAAGAAGTTTCATGGGCACTAAAGCATCTGAAAAATGGTAAATCACCAGGATATGATGAGATAACAGCTGAACTTACTAATGCAGGAGGAAAGGAATGTGCAACAATCTATCATGCACTATGTAAAAAGATATGGCATTCCAAAAGCTTGAAAAGAACTGTATTCACACCACTGCCATAAAAGGGTAACCTGAAATTATGCACAAACTACAGAACTGTTGCGATGATTAGTTATGCCACTAAAATTCTGTTAAAAATCACAATGGATAGACTTCGAAAGAAAATAGAAGAAGAGGTCAATATGGTTCAAGCTAGTTTCATGCAAAGAAGAGGATCAAGAGATCATATATTCAATAAAAGATTAATACTAGAGAAATGTAGAGAGTTTAATGTGAATCTGTTTTTCTTTTATAGACTACTCAAAGGCATTTGATTGTGTACAACACCAGAAAATTTGGGAAATAATGGAAAAAATGGGATTTCCAACAAATTTGATACAATTAACATCACTGCTGTATCTAGACCAACAGGCAGCAGTAAGAATAAATGGAGAAACAACAACTTGGTTTGACATAAAACAAGGGGTCCGTCAGGGGTGCATACTGTCACCCTACTTATTTAACTTGTATACTGAAAATATAATGAGGAATGTTAGAGAAGATGTAGACAAAGAATATTATGATGCCATAACAAATGGAGGTTATGAAATACCAGATCAGATATGCTGATGACACAGTATTACTGTCCACAACACAAAAAGGAGTGGAAAAACTAATGTCAGTCTGTAAGAACAGCAAAGAGCAGAACCTCTATCTTAATGTGAAGAAGACTAAATTGATAACAACTGACAAAACAAACAAGGCAGCTGAAATATGTATCAATGAGGAAAAACTGGAAGAAGTGGAGAGTTTTGAATATCTTGAATCACTACTAACTAATAATGGAAATACAATGAGGGAAATTAAAAGGAGGATATCTATCGCTCTACAGAAAGTAAAACAACTAAAGAATCTGTGGAGAGAAACAGACAACTACAAAAATAAGATTTTTAAGGGCATGCATCTTTCCCATTGCAACATATGCCTGTGAGACCTGGACACTTAACAAAACAGCTGAGAAACACATAAATGCCTTTGAATGTAAATGCTACAGAAGGATTCTTCAAATATCATGGACACAAAAAAGAACAAATATATCCATACTACAAGAACTTAATATTGAAGAAGGCTGGATAGTAAAGAGGATTAAAGAGAGAAAACTTAAATATTTTGGACACATTAAACGTCATGATAATCTAGAGAAAACCATCTTGCAAGGGTACATAATGTGAAAAAGAAAGAGAGGAAGACCAAGGCGAAGATGGCTGCAAGACATCGTTGATGATCTGCAAATAGATGCATCAGCAGCAGGCCATCTTGCTCATAACTGAGAGGCCTACAGGAGTGGTTAGGAATGCAAAGTTCTGCAAGGGACATGCAAATGAATGAATGAATGATAATCTTTCTCTGGATCATGTAATTCTTTTGTTATATACTGCTAAAAAAAAGAAACGCAACATGACTGTAGTCATAATTGACATCAAATTTCAAAATATATCAAAATTTTATTTTATGGAATTAATGTTTCAATCTCGGCATGAAGAAACTTTAAGACTTTAACAATGAAATGATGTTCATTAAATTAGGTTTGGACTCTTATTATTTGCGACTGAGGCCTCCATTTCAGTAAGGTGGATGGCCTCCTCTGGCCTGTATCAGAGAATGACATCTCCTTGACATGGATCTGATTAGCCATTGGATCGGTTGTTGTGGGATGGCTGCCCACTCTTCAGGCAGTGCAAGAGACAACTGTCAGAGATTGGTTGGTGCCACGTCTCGCTGGCAGACTTGTCTGTTGAGCTCATTCCATAAGTGTTCTATTTGATTCATGTCTGATGACATGGATGGTCATAGAATGGTCTGGACATTGTTATCAATGAGGAACTTGGTGGTGAGTTGTGCCATATGAATTCGAGGGTTATCTTGTTGAAAAATCGACCCTGGTGCAGCCAGAAGTGGAAGGATGTGAGGATGAAGAATTTCAGTGATGTATCATTGGGCATTCAGGCATCCTTCAATTTGCACCAGGTCACTTCTTCCCATGAAGTTGATCGTCCCCCACACCAGTACACCTCCACCACCATGTGGAGGAGCCTCATCCACGCTGTTCTGGGTGTAGTGCTCATGGACTCTGTGGTAAATTCTTCTCCATCTATCATGTCACTGGCACAAAAAAAATGATTCATCACTAAACCAAACCCTTCTCCAATCATTCGCAATGGTTCACTGACAATGCTGGTTCATTCACTGCAATCGGTTCTGGCGTTGCTGGTCTGTAAGAACGGGACCTCTCTAGGGTCTTCTAGCCAAAAGACTAGTGTTGTGCAGCCGGTTCCTGACCGTTTGATCTGAAATTCGTGCTGCTATCATTGACTGGGCTGTTGAGGACACAGATGCAAATCGATTCCTGAGGTGATGCAGACGTATGAAGTGGTCTTTGGCAGGAGTTGTGACTATGGGTCTTCCACTGTGCGGCCGGTCTGCAACTGAGCCAGTTTCTTAAAATCATCTCCAAAGATGACTAATGGTGCTTCTAACCACATTAAACTGTCTGGTCACTACACTTTGTGACTATCCAGTCTGTAAACGTCCCATGATGATGAGTCATTGTTCTGTAGTGAAATGAGCCATACTTGTGCATTGAATTTTCAAATGAATTGATTTGAGGAGCGTCAATCTCTTATGGGCATTCAATAACATGGTCAGTGAGTTTGGTGTTAAGTAAGTTTCACGAGATTCTTGTGAACCTGTCATGAGTTACTGTCAAAAATGCTGTGCTCATGAATCATCTGCTGAGTACAATTAAGGTCAGCACGTGAAGTTGATGTCCAAGTGAACGTTTCAGGCAATTTGCCCTTGTCTGATAAGTAAATGTCAGTTTAAATCGCAACATCATATTTGTTGCATTTCTGTTTTTGAACAGTAAAGATCTTAGCAGTTTCAACTTTATTTTTATTCCACCTAGGAAGTGCCCACTATTCTGCTACTCTATAGCTTCTAACCTGCTGGATATTTTTGTGTCTCTGTAGTTAATTAATACATGGTCTATCTGATTGTATGTTTTTCTGTCACAGGACTGCCATATTTGTTTACGGATATTTTTCCTCTCAAGTTTGCTACTGTTTATCTGAAGACCTTTTGCTTCACCATGGGGGTGAAGACGCTTGTCTGATGAGGCAATCAGTGACCCATAACTGATATACCAGCATCAGAGACAGCAAACTATAGCTGACCAAGACCCTGTCCCACCTCTCCGTGGTACCCCCAGTAACAGGCCAGGCTAGGCCTAACGGGGCAGGGATCAAGATAGTCACCATGGTGGTGGAGCGTGCTACAGAAACATTGCACACCCCCCCCCCCCTTTAGCTGTACTCAGGGACTAAAAAAGTAGCTGCCATAACCCGCTCCCACACCGATACGATGCTGTGCCTTAACACTTCTACAGCATCAGCTGCACAGAACAACAGCTCGCACTTACAGGGAGTTTGTATAAGTACAAGCACACTGTTTTCCATCCATTATCAGTTTGATGTAGGCTGTCTTCATGCAGTATGCCTGTGGACTTCTTCTCTTCCTACTTTAGCACTGCAGTCACCTAACACTATTACTTCTTCTCTTCTTTCTTTAGCACTGCAGTCACCTAACACTATTACTTCTTCTCTTCCTACTTTAGCACTGCAGTCACCTAACACTATTACTTCTTCTCTTCCTACTTTAGCACTGCAGTCACCTAACACTATTACTTCTTCTCTTCCTACTTTAGCACTGAAGTCACCTAACACTATTACTTCTTCTCTTCCTACTTTAGCACTGCAGTCACCTAACACTATTACTTCTTCTCTTCCTACTTTAGCACTGCAGTCACCTAACACTATTACTTCTTCTCTTCCTACTTTAGCACTGAAGTCACCTAACACTATTACTTCTTCTCTTCCTACTTTAGCACTGCAGTCACCTAACATTATGTCTGATGACATGGATGGTCATAGAATGGTCTGGACATTGTTATCAATGAGGAACTTGGTGGTGAGTTGTGCCATATGAATTCGAGGGTTATCTTGTTGAAAAATCGACCCTGGTGCAGCCAGAAGTGGAAGGATGTGAGGATGAAGAATTTCAGTGATGTATCATTGGGCATTCAGGCATCCTTCAATTTGCACCAGGTCACTTCTTCCCATGAAGTTGATCGTCCCCCACACCAGTACACCTCCACCACCATGTGGCGGAGCCTCATCCACTGTTCTGGGTGTAGTGCTCATGGACTCTGTGGTAATTCTTCTCCATCTATCATGTCACTGGCGCAAAAAGAATGATTCATCACTAAACCAAACCCTTCTCCAATCATTCGCAATGGTTCACTGACAATGCTGGTTCATTCACTGCAATCGGTTCTGGCGATGCTGGTCTGTAAGAACGGGACCTCTCTAGGGTCTTCTAGCCAAAAGACTAGTGTTGTGCAGCCGGTTCCTGACCGTTTGATCTGAAATTCGTGCTGCTATCATTGACTGGGCTGTTGAGGACGCAGATGCAAACGATTCCTGAGGTGACGCAGCCGTATGAAGCGGTCTTCGGCCAGAGTTGTGACTATGGGTCTTCCACTGTGCGGCTGGTCTGCAACTGAGCCAGTTTCTTAAAATCATCTCCAAAGATGACTAATGGTGCTTCTAACCACATTAAACTGTCTGGTCACTACACTTTGTGACTATCCAGTCTGTAAACGTCCCATGATGATGAGTCATTGTTCTGTAGTGAAATGAGCCATACTTGTGCATTGAATTTTCAAATGAATTGATTTGAGGAGCGTCAATCTCTTATGGGCATTCAATAACATGGTCAGTGAGTTTGGTGTTAAGTAAGTTTCACGAGATTCTTGTGAACCTGTCATGAGTTACTGTCAAAATGCTGTGCTCATGAATCATCTGCTGAGTACAATTAAGGTCAGCACGTGAAGTTGATGTCCAAGTGAACGTTTCAGGCAATTTGCCCTTGTCTGATAAGTAAATGTCAGTTTAAATCGCAACATCATATTTGTTGCATTTCTGTTTTTGAACAGTAAAGATCTTAGCAGTTTCAACTTTATTTTTATTCCACCTAGGAAGTGCCCACTATTCTGCTACTCTATAGCTTCTAACCTGCTGGATATTTTTGTGTCTCTGTAGTTAATTAATACATGGTCTATCTGATTGTATGTTTTTCTGTCACAGGACTGCCATATTTGTTTACGGATATTTTTCCTCTCAAGTTTGCTACTGTTTATCTGAAGACCTTTTGCTTCACCATGGGGGTGAAGACGCTTGTCTGATGAGGCAATCAGTGACCCATAACTGATATACCAGCATCAGAGACAGCAAACTATAGCTGACCAAGACCCTGTCCCACCTCTCCGTGGTACCCCCAGTAACAGGCCAGGCTAGGCCTAACGGGGCAGGGATCAAGATAGTCACCATGGTGGTGGAGCGTGCTACAGAAACATTGCACACCCCCCCCCCCCTTTAGCTGTACTCAGGGACTAAAAAAGTAGCTGCCATAACCCGCTCCCACACCGATACGATGCTGTGCCTTAACACTTCTACAGCATCAGCTGCACAGAACAACAGCTCGCACTTACAGGGAGTTTGTATAAGTACAAGCACACTGTTTTCCATCCATTATCAGTTTGATGTAGGCTGTCTTCATGCAGTATGCCTGTGGACTTCTTCTCTTCCTACTTTAGCACTGCAGTCACCTAACACTATTACTTCTTCTCTTCTTTCTTTAGCACTGCAGTCACCTAACACTATTACTTCTTCTCTTCCTACTTTAGCACTGCAGTCACCTAACACTATTACTTCTTCTCTTCTTTCTTTAGCACTGAAGTCACCTAACACTATTACTTCTTCTCTTCTACTTTAGCACTGCAGTCACCTAACACTATTACTTCTCTCTTCCTACTTTAGCACTGAAGTCACCTAAGTATATTATTTTATATTTGATAATGGCCGCAGTAAATTATTTTCACTCCTTCTTCTACTACTACACCCTGTCCTGGCCATCTGATTTCTTGTACCGCTGTGATGTCCACATTGTAATTCTTTACCTCTCTTGATAGCTTCTTTGCTGCAGCTGGTCTGTATAAGCTCTGTATATTCCATGCTCCAATTCTCATTATATTTTTAACGTTCCAAGGTCATGTTCCATTTCTGTCTATCTGATTTCTTGGCTTTCTTATCTGTTTGGTAACACTAGTCTTTTTTACTGGGATGGGATCGTTGGCCCCATGCTCCAACCCTCATCCTGGAAAAACAGGGTACTAGTTTCGTCAGACCCCTACCCATGCAGATCTTCCTAGCTTAGTTGATCCTGCCTGAAGTAGAAGTCCCACTGGTACAGACCTTGGGGTTGTCAGGGTATGCAAGCTGCCATGTCATGACAAGACACCAGCACTGTGTGGCAGTCATTTATCTTTGTAAAGACAGATTTGTGTCCTGTAACAAAACTGTATCCTAGGATGCTGATGTTCAAACCTGTCATTTGGTGCAGAATGTTTACTGATTTTCTCTGTTTCCATAATATGATGTTTCATATTCCTAAATTTATAATAGTGTTTCATACACACATAGTAGATTAATGATGATCTTACCATTTCCTACACTGTAGGCTGATTCACTAGAGCACCACATCATGTACATAAGTGCTGCATGTACAAGAGAAATAAAGGGAGGCATATACACATATACATAATGGCTCATTTCTTTGTATTGTGAATGACTGGCTTCTACCTTTTAGCTATAGATAATGAACTGGTAAATCAGTGTCTCCTACCTCTTAGGTATAGATAATGACTTGGTAAATTAGTGTCTCCTACTTTTTCGCTAAAGATCTTATCTTATCTTATATCCTTCCCGTGCCGTTAAACGTCACATAGGGCTCGCAACGTAGTTCGCCAATTTTTCCTGTCTTCGGCGAGTCTTTCAACCTCATCAAAGGATTTTATGCCTGTTAACTTGGCCTCTCTTAATAATGTCCTCTTCAGAGTTTCGCGTGGTCTGCCTCTTTTTCTTCGGCCTAATGTGTTCCACTTGATAGCTTGTTTTGGGATTCTCTGATCATTTCTTCTCATCAAGTGACCAACATATGTCCATCTCCTTTTCCTGATCACCCATGAGACTGGTTGTTGTTCAGTCATCTGTCTTATCTCTGCATTGTTCTTGAATTCATTCCACTTGATTTAGCTAAAGATAATGACTTGGTAAATGACTGACTCCAACCTTTTAGCTATAGATGACTTGGTAAATGACTGACTCCAACCTTTTAGCTATAGATGACTTGGTAAATGACTGGGTTCTATCTTCACAATGTATAATGACTCATTTCTCCATACAGTAAATGGTTGCCCTTCCCATATTTTCCTCATTATATTACATTAACATTGAATTTCCAACAATTAATTACATGAAAATATAGTGATGGGCAAGTACTGATGATCTATAGGTGAAACTAGAACCTGCCTGTTAGGACATTTTCATCAAAATCCAGCCCATGTTTTTGAGCAACATATGCATACTGGAATCCTGGTGATCTAGCAACTCGTATAAGAGTATTAGTGATGTCCACAGTGACTAGTCTTATCATACTGGCCATAATTTGAGAAAATCACAGCAGACTCTCTGTTACTTGAAGGTGCTGTGAGAGAAGACATTGAACAAACTGTGAGATGTAACACTAAACAAACTATGAGAGAAAATATTGAACAAATTGTAAGACATAGCATTGAACAAACTGTGAGAGGAAACAATGAAAAAAACTGATATAACACTGAACAAACTATGAGAGGAAACACTGGCAAACTGTGAGAGGACACACTGAAAAAAAACTGAGACATAACACTGAACAAACTGTGAGAGGAAATGCTGAACAAACTGTGAGACATAACACTGAACAAACTGTGAGACATAACACTGAACAAACTGTGAGTGGAAACACTGAAAAAACTGAGAATTAAATTTTTTTTTTTTACTATAATTTCACAGTCAACCATATCAAATGAGTTTTTAAAGTTGACAAAGATGGCACCACACAATCTGTCATCATTTATGTCTTCTAACCAGTGTTTTATCATTTTAATGAGAGCTGTGTAGCAGGAATGATTGTGTCTAAAGTCTAACTGATTGCCAATGAGTAAATTCTTCTCTTGCACATTTTGCAGTTATTTTGTGTATGTGCTTTTTGAGTGGTTCTGATAATAATGATAGTATAGATATTGGTATGTAGTTGGTAAGATTGCTGGATGAGCCAGATATTGGTATGTAGTTGGTAAGATTGCTGGACGAGCCAGATATTGGTCTGTAGTTGGTAAGATTGCTGGACGAGCCAGATATTGGTATGTAGTTGGTAAGATTGCTGGACGAGCCAGATATTGGTCTGTAGTTGGTAAGATTGCTGGACGAGCCAGATATTGGTATGTAGTTGGTAAGATTGCTGGACGAGCCAGATATTGGTCTGTAGTTGGTAAGATTGCTGGATGAGCCAGATATTGGTCTGTAGTTGGTAAGATTGCTGGATGAGCCAGATATTGGTCTGTAGTTGGTAAGATTGCTGGATGAGCCAGATTTAAAAAGAGGATACGCTTTAACGGTTGTAAAATGTCTGGGGAAATAACACTTCACAATGCATTGATTATAAATGCATGTTAGCGTGTCTGAAATGACAGCACGGGAAAAAGTAGTTCATCAAGCCTAGCTGTTTTGTTATTCTTTAGGGATAAATCATTGTAAACTTCACTGACTGTTAAGAATGGAATGTTTAATTGCTTTAATTTAGTTCATCTACTGTCAGTGAATGTTCATAGTTCATGTAAATCAAATACAGGAGCTGGCATTGATGATTTTAGAATGCTAATTTCTTCTCTGAATACCAATCTGTGCATGATTTTTGGCTTGAAAATCAACGTATTTTCTTTTATTTACTATGGTATTTATAGCTTTTTCAAACCGACAGTATCTGATTTATTCTCTACTAGATTCCTAAAGTAATTTTTTTTCTCGTCTTATTAAACACTGATTTTGAATGCCCAGTTGTGTTCTCTCATGACATGCAATATTTCAGGTGTTCTCTAAGATAGCTTTGTCTGATAGTTTACTCTCAGCTCTTTCATGGGCAGATACTTGTTAAATATATCTTAGAAGATCTTCAACCAATATTCTATCACCTTGTTTGGGTCAGTTAGTTGATACACATGTAAGAGAAAATCCTTGCAAATCATTCTAGAGTAATTCTAGTTTCAAATATTTGAAATTTCTGAACCTGATACTGGTATGATTGTGTTTTGAAACTTTATACCCCTTTCATGTCCACATACAGCAAACTGGGTAATGATCACTTAACTTTCATGTCCACATACAGCAAACTGGGTAACGATCACTTAACTTTCATGTCCACATACAACAAACTGGGTAACGATCACTTAACTTTCATGTCCACATACAGCAAGCTGGGTAATGATCACTTAACTTTCATGTCCACATACAACAACTGGGTAATGATCACTTAACTTTCATGTCCACATACAACAAACTGGGTAATGATGACTTCATAAAGTGTGGGGGGAATGTTACATTCAGTAATGTTTTTTTGGATAGGCTATATATATATATATATATATATATATATGTGATCCATCGATATGGATGGTATTTTTATTACTCTAGTAGGCTTAGTGATAATTTGGGAAAAATTGTAGGACAGTATAATATTGCTGCAATAGTGACCATGACCCACTCTGTGGAAAAATTAGAATGAAGCTAAAGAAAGCATGCATAAAAGTGAGAAACATCGAACTGAATACAGAACTCCTTAAAAATAACTAAGAACTGCGAGAACAATACAAAGTTATTATAACAAATAGATACAATGCAATAGCAAAGATAAACAGTATAGATGAACAATGGGCAATGTTAAGAGATTCTATCCACCAAATTGTTAAGGAGATAATACCACCGAAAAAGAAGCCCTTAAAAATAAATGGATGACAGACGACATCTTAGGACTGATAGACAAGAGGAGGAGGAATAAAAATAACCAAGAAAAATATAGCAAGATAAATAAAGAAATAAGACGCAAATGCAGAGAAGCAAAAGAAGTATGGTTAAATGAACAGTGCAGACAGATAGAGGACTCTCATAATAAAGACAGCAAAAGCATGCACAAACGAATTAGTGAACTCACAGGCAGGAAAACAAAATATACCACAGGATGCCTGAAATCAAAAGAAGGTAAAATGTTAATGGAAAAAGAGGACATTGTGGACAGGTGGACAGAGTACATTGGTGAGCTATATGGAGGAGAAAGACCAGAATTAATACTAGATACTGAAAACTGTGATGGACCACCAATACTTGAAGATGAAATCATAGATGCCATCAAACACATGAAGAAAGGAAAAGCGACTGGGCCTGATAATATAAGAAATAGAAGCGGTAGAGGAGATAGGAATAAAAATAATAACCAAGTTACTGATTGACATTTACAACAATTGTTATATGCCCAGTGTAGTTTTGCAAAGTGGCAAAGGGAGTGAGTAAAGTAAGAAAAAAATGAATAGAAAGTATGAGAATGTATAAATGAAAAAATACAACATTCGATACTTCGACGTGAGCCTTTTTCGAGGATTACATGCACAGCGAGACAAAACAAATAACTAAACGAAGAACTTATTTTACTATGGCCTCCTTCAGAAGTAGGAAACAGAGAAATGCGTGTCAATTAGGCATAAGGGCCTGTACCTCATGCAATGTTATTTATGCTATTATGTGCGAACGTTGTGGTATGAAGTACATAGGGGAAACTGGTTTACGCTTAGGAGATCAATTTCGCTAGCATCTTAATGATATTTCTAAGAGGGGCTTGACACCTGTGGCTAAACATTTTTGCCTTAGCAACCACAGGGGAAAAGAGGACATTTCTGTTAGTGCAATCTGCTCTTGTTCTGCTGATGTACGACCTCGGAGGGTCCTAGAACAGCGCCTTATTTTCTAGACTGGCTGTCTCCACCCAGCTGTCTCCACCCAGCTGTCACCACCCAGTTGTCACCACCCAGCTGTCTCCACCCAGCTGGAATTAACAATGTCTTCAGCTTTCTGTAACTTCTTTAGTTTTCCACTCCCCCTTTTTTTTTTTACTCTGCTTTCTTTCTCCTAGCTAC
Source organism: Achatina immaculata (assembly GCA_009760885.1). Classification (NCBI taxonomy): domain Eukaryota; kingdom Metazoa; phylum Mollusca; class Gastropoda; order Stylommatophora; family Achatinidae; genus Lissachatina; species Lissachatina immaculata. Next base: position 33,585,856 of record CM019695.1, read on the forward strand.
CCTTCCCTACCGCCACCCTCTTTTCTTCTCTGGCATCCTATTGGTGTTTATAGGGTCGTGTCCTATTCACCAGTTTCACATTTTCTCCCTGCAGGTGTTTATGTTCTTCAATCATTATCTCTCTGCTTCCCCTTTGCCCTTCCCTCCCCCCCACCACCCGATACCTTCTCCTCTAGTGGCTGTCATGGCTATCATGTTTCCCCCACACCCCTTTCTACCACTTGTTTTCCTCCTCTCTCTCCACCTCTTCTTTATGATTGGCTCTATTGGCATATCCTTTATGTGGCCCACATGATCCCTATGCATCTTCTAATCGACATGCATTTCTCTATTTCCTACTTCTGGAGGAGGCCATATTAAGATAATTTCTTCGTTTAGTTATTTGTTTTTGACTTATTGTGCATGTAATTCTCAAAAAAGGCTCACGCCTCCCATGTTGTTATGTTTTTCATTTATACATTCTCATACTTTCTATTCATTTTTTCTCACTTTACTCACTCCCTCTGCCACTTTGTAAAACTACACCATACACCTCTATCTACCTTTATTATTTAAACCAGTTTTACTGCAGTCGCCATCCCTTTTATATGCCCAGTGACTCGCTTAAATCCAAGTTTATAGCATTACCAAAGAAACCAGGGGCAAAGGAATATGATGACCACCGGACTATCAGCCTCTCACGTACATAACAAAGGTACTTCTGAGAATCATTATGAGAAGAACAAGGAAAAAGATAAAAATGGAAATAGCAAATGAACAGTTTGGATGTGTTGAAGGAAAGGAACACACAATGCCATTTATGCTTTACAAACACTAACAGAAAGAGCTTTAGAAGTACAGAAAGATCTCTACTTATGATTCATTGATTACACCAAGGAATTCGATAAGGTGAAACATACTGAAATTATTAAAATGCTTAAAGACATCAGTATAAATGGCAAAGACCTGGGGATTGTAAAACATCTATACTGGCAGCAAGAAGCAGCAATTCAAGTTGAAAATAGAACTGGAAAATATTCAACCTATAAAATAAGGGGTGTGACAAGAATGTGTACTATCTCCAGACCTTTTTTCTCTGTACAGCAAGAATATTCTAAGAACAGTCATCACAGAACCAGGCATAAAAATTGGAGGATACAGTACTGATAGCTGAGAACCAACAAGACTTGCAAAATCTCTTGGATAAAGTCACCAAAGAAAGTGAACAGAAAGGCCTTACTTTGAACATCAAAGACAGAGACTATGGTTATATCTAAGAAACAATCCACCAGCATCCAGTATAAAATTAAACTGAACTATTCTAAAGCAGGTGCAGAAATTCAAATACCTTGGAGCAGTAATAACTTCAGATGGGAAATGCAGAACAGAAATTAGGAACAGAATAGGCCAAGCAAAGACTGCATTTCAGAGAATGAGAAACATATTATCCAACACATCCTTATCAATGAATGTTAGAAAACGAGTCCTAAAATGCTACATTGAACCTACCTTGTTATATGGAAGTGAATCATGGACAATAGGCAAGTGCACAAAAATCATTGGAAGCAGCAGAAATGTGGTTTATTAGAAGAATGTTGCGAATCCCCTGGACAGCAAAAATAACTAATGAAGAATGTATGAGAAGAGCTGGAGAGACAAAAAAACGTTGTCAAAAAAATAAGAGAGACAACATAGTTTCATAGGACATGCAATGAGAAGAGGGGGCATTGAAAATATAACAACAGGAAAAATAGAAGGAAGAATATCAAGAGGAAGACCAAAAGAAATGATACTGGACAGTCTGACGAGATGGTGTGAGAGGAGATCACCAACTTTGCAATCCCTTTTCCCTAATCATCTATTTCAACTTCTCCTTGGTAGGTCAACATTGTATCACTCTCTCTCCCCTTCCTGGTTCCCCATCCACCACCCCCAGTTACAACCCACAGACCACATATCACAGGTCTCCATTTAAACAGTCTCCACATTCTACTAAATCCATTCCTGACACACACCGTCAGACAAGCCACACCTTACAATTTGCAGCTAAGTACTCTATTTAATTTTAAAATTCTTTTTTCTTTTTAAAAGTATTCACGTGAATCTATACTTTATCTCCTCTCTCTATTTCTTTGTCCTGTATGTTTTTTGTATGATTAAGGCTCACGCCAAAACATCACAACTTTGTAATCATTAAGTAATAAAGCGGTTCCTACATTTTTCCTACTTTATACATTCTGGTATCACAGCTTTACTGCAGTGCTTTGTGTATAGTTATATACTTATGCACTAATTATTGTGGGATACCGTGTGTCCAGGTGTTCCAGTGTTTTGAGGTATTGTATGTCCAGGTGTTCCAGTGTTTTGAGGTATTGTATGTCCAGGTGTTCCAGTGTTTTGAGGTATTGTGTGTCCAGGTGTTCCAGTGTTTTGAGGTATTGTATGTCCAGGTGTTCCAGTGTTTTTTCATTTATACATTCTCATACTTTCTATTCATTTTTTCTCACTTTACTCACTCCCTCTGCCACTTTGTAAAACTACACCATACACCTCTATCTACCTTTATTATTTAAACCAGTTTTACTGCAGTCGCCATCCCTTTTATATGCCCAGTGACTCGCTTAAATCCAAGTTTATAGCATTACCAAAGAAACCAGGGGCAAAGGAATATGATGACCACCGGACTATCAGCCTCTCACGTACATAACAAAGGTACTTCTGAGAATCATTATGAGAAGAACAAGGAAAAAGATAAAAATGGAAATAGCAAAAGAACAGTTTGGATGTGTTGAAGGAAAGGAACACACAATGCCATTTATGCTTTACAAACACTAACAGAAAGAGCTTTAGAAGTACAGAAAGATCTCTACTTATGATTCATTGATTACACCAAGGAATTCGATAAGGTGAAACATAATGAAATTATTAAAATGCTTGAAGACATCAGTATAAATGGCAAAGACCTGGGGATTGTAAAACATCTATACTGGCAGCAAGAAGCAGCAATTCAAGTTGAAAATAGAACTGGAAAATATCAACCTATAAAATAAGGGGTGTGACAAGAATGTGTACTATCTCCAGACCTTTTTTCTCTGTACAGCAAGAATATTCTAAGAACAGTCATCACAGAACCAGGCATAAAAATTGGAGGATACAGTACTGATAGCTGAGAACCAACAAGACTTGCAAAATCTCTTGGATAAAGTCACCAAAGAAAGTGAACAGAAAGGCCTTACTTTGAACATCAAAGACAGAGACTATGGTTATATCTAAGAAACAATCCACCAGCATCCAGTATAAAATTAAACTGAACTATTCTAAAGCAGGTGCAGAAATTCAAATACCTTGGAGCAGTAATAACTTCAGATGGGAAATGCAGAACAGAAATTAGGAACAGAATAGGCCAAGCAAAGACTGCATTTCAGAGAATGAGAAACATATTATCCAACACATCCTTATCAATGAATGTTAGAAAACGAGTCCTAAAATGCTACATTGAACCTATCTTGTTATATGGAAGTGAATCATGGACAATAGGCAAGTCTGCACAAAAATCATTGGAAGCAGCAGAAATGTGGTTTATTAGAAGAATGTTGCGAATCCCCTGGACAGCAAAAATAACTAATGAAGAATGTATGAGAAGAGCTGGAGAGACAAAAAAACGTTGTCAAAAAAATAAGAGAGACAACATAGTTTCATAGGACATGCAATGAGAAGAGGGGGCATTGAAAATATAACAACAGGAAAAATAGAAGGAAGAATATCAAGAGGAAGACCAAGAGAAATGATACTGGACAGTCTGACGAGATGGTGTGAGAGGAGATCACCAACTTTGCAATCCCTTTTCCCTAATCATCTATTTCAACTTCTCCTTGGTAGGTCAACATTGTATCACTCTCTCTCCCCTTCCTGGTTCCCCATCCACCACCCCCAGTTACAACCCACCGACCACATATCACAGGTCTCCATTTAAACAGTCTCCACATTCTACTAAATCCATTCCTGACACACACCGTCAGACAAGCCACACCTTACAATTTGCAGCTAAGTACTCTATTTAATTTAAAAATTCTTTTTTCTTTTTAAAAGTATTCATGTGAATCTATACTTTATCTCCTCTCTCTATTTCTTTGTCCTGTATGTTTTTTGTATGATTAAGGCTCACACCAAAACATCACAACCTTTGTAATCATTAAGTAATAAAGCGGTTCCTACATTTTTCCTACTTTATACATTCTGGTATCACAGTTTTAATGCAGTGCTTCGTGTATAGTTATATTCTTATGCACTAATTATTGTGGGATACCGTGTGTCCAGGTGTTCCAGTGTTTTGAGGTATTGTGTGTCCAGGTGTTCCAGTGTTTTGAGGTATTGTGTGTCCAGGTGTTCCAGTGTTTTGAGGTATTGTGTGTCCAGGTGTTCCAGTGTTCTGAGGTATTGTATGTCCAGGTGTTCCAGTGTTCTGAGGTATTGTGTGTCCAGGTGTTCCAGTGTTTTGAGGTATTGTATGTCCAGGTGTTCCAGTGTTTTGAGGTATTGTGTCCAGGTGTTCCAGTGTTTTGAGGTATTGTATGTCCAGGTGTTCCAGTGTTTTGAGGTATTGTATGTCCAGGTGTTCCAGTGTTTTGAGGTATTGTATGTCCAGGTGTTCCAGTGTTCTGAGGTATTGTGTTCAGGTGTTCCAGTGTTCTGAGGTATTGTATGTCCAGGTGTTCCAGTGTTCTGAGGTATTGTGTGTCCAGGTGTTCCAGTGTTCGGGGATATTGTGTGTTCAGGTGTTCCAGTGTTCTGAGGTATTGTATGTCCAGGTGTTCCAGTGTTCTGAGGTATTGTGTGTCCAGGTGTTCCAGTGTTCTGAGGTATTGTGTGTCCAGGTGTTCCAGTGTTTTGAGGTATTGTATGTCCAGGTGTTCCAGTGTTCTGGGGTATTGTGTGTCCAGGTGTTCCAGTGTTCTGGGGTATTGTGTGTTCAGGTGTTCCAGTGTTCTGGGGTATTGTGTGTCCAGGTGTTCCAGTGTTTTGAGGTATTGTATGTCCAGGTGTTCCAGTGTTCTGAGGTATTGTATGTCCAGGTGTTCCAGTGTTTTGAGGTATTGTGTGTCCAGGTGTTCCAGTGTTTTGAGGTATTGTGTGTCCAGGTGTTCCAGTGTTTTGAGGTATTGTGTGTCCAGGTGTTCCAGTGTTTTGAGGTATTGTGTGTCCAGGTGTTCCAGTGTTTTGAGGTATTGTATGTCCAGGTGTTCCAGTGTTTTGAGGTATTGTGTGTCCAGGTGTTCCAGTGTTTTGAGGTATTGTATGTCCAGGTGTTCCAGTGTTCTGAGGTATTGTATGTCCAGTGTTCCAGTGTTTTGAGGTATTGTGGTCCAGGTGTTCCAGTGTTTTGAGGTATTGTGTGTCCAGGTGTTCCAGTGTTTTGAGGTATTGTATGTCCAGGTGTTCCAGTGTTCTGAGGTATTGTATGTCCAGGTGTTCCAGTGTTCTGGGGTATTGTATGTCCAGGTGTTCCAGTGTTTTGAGGTATTGTATGTCCAGGTGTTCCAGTGTTTTGAGGTATTGTGTGTCCAGGTGTTCCAGTGTTTTGAGGTATTGTATGTCCAGGTGTTCCAGTGTTCTGAGGTATTGTATGTCCAGGTGTTCCAGTGTTCTGGGGTATTGTATGTCCAGGTGTTCCAGTGTTTTGAGGTATTGTATGTCCAGGTGTTCCAGTGTTTTGAGGTATTGTGTGTCCAGGTGTTCCAGTGTTTTGAGGTATTGTATGTCCAGGTGTTCCAGTGTTTTGAGGTATTGTATGTCCAGGTGTTCCAGTGTTTTGAGGTATTGTATGTCCAGGTGTTCCAGTGTTTTGAGGTATTGTGTGTTCAGGTGTTCCAGTGTTCTAGGGTATTGTATGTCTGGGTGTTCCAGTGTTCGGGGATATTGTATGTCCAGGTGTTCCAGTGTTCTGGGGTACCATGTGTCCAGGTGTTCCATTGTTCTGGGGTACCGTGTGTCCAGGTGTTCCAGTGTTCTTGGGTACCGTGTGTCCAGGTGTTCAAGTGTTCTGGGGTACTGTGTGTCCAGGTGTTCCAGTGTTCTGGGGTATTGTATGTCCAGGTGTTCCAGTGTTCTGGGGTATTGTGTGTCCAGGTGTTCCAGTGTTCTGGGGTATTGTGTGTCCAGGTGTTCCAGTGTTCTTGGGTACCATGTGTCCAGGTGTTCCAGTGTCTTGGCCTTTAGGGTGAGGGGGTTTGCCATGTTTTTTCATTCAATTCCAGGTCTATGGCAGTTTATGGAGTATGTGGGTGTGTCGCAGGTGTACTGACACAGGGTGTCTAGGTGTTCCTACTCTTCAGGATGTTGGAGGTAATGGGAGACCAGTATGAACACAGGGAAAGAGAATTTCTTACAACAATTTTCTGAAAAAAAATCCACAAATTAATATTTTTCAAAGAGGTTTCATATTCTGCAAGAAGAACTTTTAATTCAGAAATTTATCAATATAAATTTCAGTGTCCAGTTATCTGAAATATGTAAAAAAAACTGAAAAATGAAGAGCTAGAAAACACAAATCCTATTTCATGGATAGGCTAGAGAGAGGAATGAACAAACTGTTAGAGAAAACTCTGAATAAATTGTGAGATGAAACATTGAACAAACTGCGAGAGGAAATGCTGAACAAACTGTGACAGAAAACATGAAACAAATTGTGAAAGGAAACATTTAGCAAACTGTGAGAGAAAACACTGAACAAACTGTGAGGGGAAATGCTGAGGTATTTATCTGAATAAAGTCTGAATGACTATTCAGCAAGAGTTTAACTGGCAATTCAACCATTGCAATGCACCATCCCACAACACTGTTCTTATGTGGGTATTGATGTTTCAAGAAGAAGGTTTTGTTGTTGCCATAAAACCAACAGGTCAATGTAAATTGTTTGTACAGAGGAAAATATTGCTCAAGTATTAAATGCAGTCACCCAGAGTACAGAGATGTCCAATGAGAAGCATGCTGCCATTCTGAACACATCAAGATGAAGTGCTTCCAGGTTATTTAAGGAGTTACATTTCTATTATCAAAAACATAAACAACAAAAAGTTCAAAGCTGTAATAAATCTGTAGTAAAAAGACCCTGACATTTGTCTCATTCAGATGAAGCAAATTTTCATCTTGACAATGTGATTAACAGGTAGAATTGCCACTACTTAGCAACTGAAAATCCCAGTGAACTTCATTGGTGGCTTTGTAATAGAATAAGATAGGTAATTGGTTTAGATAGAAATAAAATAGTAGTCTCCCATGTAGGGAGTTAATTTTGGATACTTATAGGAGTGTGCAGGGGGAAAATCTGTTGTAAAGCTCACACATATTTGTACTCATAGTGAACGAATGTGGAAGAGACGCAGTGAAAATAGGCAGACGAGAAGAAAAACGGTTGAGACAGGCAAGACAGAAGGTCCCAGAAATGTAGGCAGGCAAGTTTTTCTTCAGTCAGGTACTGTTGAAACAGTTGGGCTGTTGAAACAGTAGAATGTAGATTGTATGTTTGTCTTTTGTAGGAATGCTTAGTATGGGTTAAATTTGATCTTTTATGAGAGTTTCTTCTGAATTCAGTTTTTGAGTATGTGGTATTGTCTGTAGTAAGAAGCAAAAAAATGTCCTTCAACATCCTTGCTGTGAGAGGTCGTCCCATGGCCATGTCAAGTCGCCCGGACACTTTTTCATGTATTTGTGAATTCCATTAGTCTTTTCATGACACTTCTATTTGGCAACATCTACCAACAAATGTGGTCTCATCAATAAATCTGTTCTATTGTAACATCTGGAGTTAAGTGATTACTGACTTATGTTTTGTTCTGGGGTACCGTGTGTCCAGGTGTTCCAGTGTTCTTGGGTACCGTGTGTCCAGGTGTTCAAGTGTTCTGGGGTACTGTGTGTCCAGGTGTTCCAGTGTTCTGGGGTATTGTATGTCCAGGTGTTCCAGTGTTCTGGGGTACTGTGTGTCCAGGTGTTCCAGTGTTCTGGGGTATTGTGTGTCCAGGTGTTCCAGTGTTCTTGGGTACCATGTGTCCAGGTGTTCCAGTGTCTTGGCCTTTAGGGTGAGGGGGTTTGCCATGTTTTTTCATTCAATTCCAGGTCTATGGCAGTTTATGGAGTATGTGGGTGTGTCGCAGGTGTACTGACACAGGGTGTCTAGGTGTTCCTACTCTTCAGGATGTTGGAGGTAATGGGAGACCAGTATGAACACAGGGAAAGAGAATTTCTTACAACAATTTTCTGAAAAAAAATCCACAAATTAATATTTTTCAAAGAGGTTTCATATTCTGCAAGAAGAACTTTTAATTCAGAAATTTATCAATATAAATTTCAGTGTCCAGTTATCTGAAATATGTAAAAAAAACTGAAAAATGAAGAGCTAGAAAACACAAATCCTATTTCATGGATAGGCTAGAGAGAGGAATGAACAAACTGTTAGAGAAAACTCTGAATAAATTGTGAGATGAAACATTGAACAAACTGCGAGAGGAAATGCTGAACAAACTGTGACAGAAAACATGAAACAAATTGTGAAAGGAAACATTTAGCAAACTGTGAGAGAAAACACTGAACAAACTGTGAGGGGAAATGCTGAGGTATTTATCTGAATAAAGTCTGAATGACTATTCAGCAAGAGTTTAACTGGCAATTCAACCATTGCAATGCACCATCCCACAACACTGTTCTTATGTGGGTATTGATGTTTCAAGAAGAAGGTTTTGTTGTTGCCATAAAACCAACAGGTCAATGTAAATTGTTTGTACAGAGGAAAATATTGCTCAAGTATTAAATGCAGTCACCCAGAGTACAGAGATGTCCAATGAGAAGCATGCTGCCATTCTGAACACATCAAGATGAAGTGCTTCCAGGTTATTTAAGGAGTTACATTTCTATTATCAAAAACATAAACAACAAAAAGTTCAAAGCTGTAATAAATCTGTAGTAAAAAGACCCTGACATTTGTCTCATTCAGATGAAGCAAATTTTCATCTTGACAATGTGATTAACAGGTAGAATTGCCACTACTTAGCAACTGAAAATCCCAGTGAACTTCATTGGTGGCTTTGTAATAGAATAAGATAGGTAATTGGTTTAGATAGAAATAAAATAGTAGTCTCCCATGTAGGGAGTTAATTTTGGATACTTATAGGAGTGTGCAGGGGGAAAATCTGTTGTAAAGCTCACACATATTTGTACTCATAGTGAACGAATGTGGAAGAGACGCAGTGAAAATAGGCAGACGAGAAGAAAAACGGTTGAGACAGGCAAGACAGAAGGTCCCAGAAATGTAGGCAGGCAAGTTTTTCTTCAGTCAGGTACTGTTGAAACAGTTGGGCTGTTGAAACAGTAGAATGTAGATTGTATGTTTGTCTTTTGTAGGAATGCTTAGTATGGGTTAAATTTGATCTTTTTATGAGAGTTTCTTCTGAATTCAGTTTTTGAGTATGTGGTATTGTCTGTAGTAAGAAGCACAAAAAATGTCCTTCAACATCCTTGCTGTGAGAGGTCGTCCCATGGCCATGTCAAGTCGCCCGGACACTTTTTCATGTATTTGTGAATTCCATTAGTCTTTTCATGACACTTCTATTTGGCAACATCTACCAACAAATGTGGTCTCATCAATAAATCTGTTCTATTGTAACATCTGGAGTTAAGTGATTACTGACTTATGTTTTGTGCTGCAACTGTAGAGTTGGAATGGTCAGTTATTTTATTTATATAGTTCACAAGTCGTGTATGAACTCTGTTTAGTGATCCTGGGTTACTGAAGTTGCACAGAGCATATCAATGTAACAAAGTGAGGCAAGTGTGACAACTTCATGAAGTCATGGAAGTTCTCCAAAATGTTCAAGGCACTCTACAGCCATCAGCATAAAGACTAGCATGAAACACTACTAACAATACCAGAACACCATTTTAGTGGTGCAAACAACAGATCAGTCAAATTCTGTTTATATCAAAACATGTAACTGCTTGTGCACACTAAAACACCATTTTAGCTTTTCAGTAGTGTGAGGTGAACTGTTTTGTGTGTTTTGTCACTGTCCTGCATAATTAGGCTTGTTTCTTAGAAGATCACAATGGGAGTACAGTGGCAGTGGATGATGAAAGTTACAAGGACATGATAAATGACTTACTTTTTCCCAATGATTAATGTTATCCCTAATCAAGAGAACTTATGATTCCAGCAAGGTGGGACTACAACACACATGCGTGCATGCATGCACACGCACGCGCGCACACACTTGTGCATGGCTGCTGTGTGTAAATTATTTGGACTATACACCATTTTACGATTTGCAGATGTGAATTTGCCAAACAGGAAATATAGATTTCTTGGCTTGCCAGTTATCACTGCACCAGCTATTTATGCCTGCCAGAAAATCTTAATATTTCAGCTTGTCAGAAACTCCAGATATCTCTACCTACCAGCAAATCTTGATATCTCAGTTTGTCAGAAACTCCAGCTATCTCTACCTACCACCAAAACTTGATATCTCAGCTATCTCTATCCACCAGCAAATCTTGATATCTCAGCTTGTCAGAAACTCCAGCTATCTCTACCCATCAGCAAATCTTGATATCTCAGTATGTCAGAAACTCCAGCTATCTCTACCCACTAGTAAATTTTGATATCTCAGTTTGTCAGAATCTCCAGCTATCTCTACCTACCACCAAATCTTGATATCTTAGTTTGCCAGAAACTCCAGCTATCTCTATCCACCAGTAAATTTTGATATCTTAGCTTGTTAGAAACTCCAGCTATCTCTACCTACCAGCTTCTTCTTCTTCTTCTTCGTTCACTTCTACCACCAAAAACCGCACTGTGATCCTACTGAATTCACGCCTGTGGTCCTCGTTAGGTCCCATGGTCCCCTGTGTGGTCCAAAATAGACCACACGAGATCCACGAAAGGACCACAAGGGGTTCAGAGTATCACAGTGCTTTAGCCTGTATTCTTGGTGGGTCTCGGAAGCGGGATTGAGTGACACCTACCAGCAAATCTTGATATCTCAGTTTGTCAGACACTCCAGCTATCTCTACCTACCACCAAATCTTGATATCTCAGCTATCTCTATCCACCAGTAAATCTTGATATCTCAGCTTGTCAGAAACTCCAGATATCTCTACCCACCAGTAAATTTTGATATCTCAGTTTGTCAGAAACTCCAGCTATCTCTAACCACCAGTAAATCTTGATATCTCAGCTTGTCAGAAAATCCAGTTATCTCTACCTACCAGTAAATTTTGATATCTCAGTTTGTCAGAAACTCCAGCTATCTCTACCTACCACCAAATCTTGATATTTTAGTTAGCCAGAAACTCCAGGTATCACTACCCACCAGTAAATTTTTATATCTCAATGTGTCAGAAACTCCAGATATCTCTACCCACCAGTAAATTTTGATATCTCAGTTTGTCAGAAACTCCAGATATCTCTACCTACCAGTAAATTTTGATATCTTAGTTTGCCAGATACTCCAGCTATCTCTATCCACCAGTAAATTTTGATATCTTAGCTTGCTAGAAACTCCAGCTATTTCTACCTACCAGCAAATCTTGATATCTCAGTTTGTCAGACACTCCAGCTATCTCTACCTACCACCAAATCTTGATATCTCAGCTATCTCTATCCACCAGCAAATCTTGATATCTCAGCTTGTCAGAAACTCCAGCTATCTCTACCCACTAGCAAATCTTGATATCTCAGTTTGTCAGAAACTCCAGATATCTCTACCCACCAGTAAATTTTGATATCTCAGTTTGTCAGAAACTCCAGATATCTCTACCCACCAGTAAATTTTGATATATCAGTTTGTCAGAAACTCCAGCTATCTCTAACCACAAGTAAATCTTGATATCTTAGTTTGTCAGAAACTCTAGATATCTCTAAGCACCAGCAAATCTTGATATCTTAGTTTGTCAGAAACTCCAGCAATCTCTACCCACCAGCAAATCTTGACATCTCAGTTTGTCAGAAACTCCAGCTATCTCTACCCACCAGTAAATTTTTATATCTCAATGTGTCAGAAACTCCAGATATCTCTAACCACCAGTAAATCTTGATATCTCAGTTCGTCAGAAACTCCAGCTATCTATACCTACAACAAATCTTGATATCTCAGTTTGCCAGAAACTCCAGCTATCTCTATCCACCAGTAAATTTTGATATCTTAGCTTGCTAGAAACTCCAGCTATCTCTACCTACCACCACCAAATCTTGATATCTCAGTTTGCCAGAAACTCCAGCTATCTCTATCCACCAGTAAATTTTGATATCTTAGCTTGCTAGAAACTCCAGCTATCTCTACCTACCACCAGTAAATCTTGATATCTCAGTTTGTCAGACACTCCAGCTATCTCTACCTACCACCAAATCTTGATATCTCAGCTATCTCTATCCACCAGCAAATCTTGATATCTCAACTTGTCAGAAACTCCAGATATCTCTACCCACCAGCAAATCTTGATATCTCAGTTTGTCAGAAACTCCAGCTATCTCTACCCACCAGCAAATCTTGATATCTCAGTTTGTCAGAAACTCCAGCTATCTCTAACCACCAGTAAATTTTGATATCTCAGTTTGTCAGAAACTCCAGCTATCTCTACCCATCAGTAAATTTTGATATCTTAGTTTGTCAGAAACTCCAGATATCTCTACCCATCAGTAAATTTTGATATCTTAGTTTGTCAGAAACTCCAGCTATCTCTAACCACAAGTAAATCTTGATATCTCAGCTTGTCAGAAACTCCAGCTATCTCTACCCACCAGTAAATCTTGATATCTCAGCTTGTCATAAACTCCAGCTATCTCTACTTACCACCAAATCTTGATATCTTAGTTTGTCAGACACTCCAGCTATCTCTACCTACCAGTAAATTTTGATATCTCAGTTTGTCAGAAACTCCAGCTATCTCTACCTACCACCAAATCTTGATATCTTAGTTTGCCAGAAACTCCAGCTATCTCTAACCACCAGTAAATTTTGATATCTTAGCTTGTAAGATCAACGTAGGAAAGACAAAGTTAATGAAGCAAAATGTGAACAACAGAAATGTACTCAGAGTAGATAACAAGTTAGTGGAGGAGGTCAACGAATTTGTATACCTTGGCAGCAGAGTAGCAGAAAATGGAGACAGCACAGAGGACATCAACAGCAGACTTACTAGAGCAAATCAGGCTTTTGCAATGCTACAGAATATATGGAAATCAAATAAACTAAGCATAAATATGAAAATCAGGATATTTAAGAGTAATGTTCTAAGTGTACTACTCTATGGAAGTGAATGCTGGAAAATCACCAAAACCATAGAAAACAAGTTGAATTCTTTCCAGACTAAATGTTTACGTAGAATTAAAAAAATATTTTGGCCAAACACCATAAGAAATAACATCTTATTGGCAGAAATGCAGATGAAACCACTGACAACAATTATTGAGGAAAGACGCTGGCGATGGTTAGGACATGTGCTCCGAATGACTGACTACCAAAAATAGCACTAAGATGGACACCACAGGGGAGCAGAAGTAAGGGTAGACCAAAAGAGACATGGAGAAGAACAACAGAAAGGATGTTGAGCAATAGAGGGCTCACCTGGGCAAGAGCAGATAAAAAGGCGAAAGACAGGCATTTGTGAAAAACCCTTGCGGAAGCCCCATGTGCCCTGGGCACTTAAGGTTCAGAGAGAGAGCTTGTAAGAAACTCCAGCTATCTCTACCTACCAGCAAACCTTGATATCTCAGCTATCTATACCAACTAGCAAATCTTGATATCTCAGCTATCTATACCCAATAGCAAATCTTGATATCTCAGCAATCTCTACCTACTAGCAAATCTTGATATCTCAGTTTGTCAGAAACTCCAGCTATCTCTAACCACCAGTAAATCTTGATATCTCAGTTTGTCAGAAAATCCAGCTATCTCTACCTACCACCAAATCTTGATATCTTAGTTTGCCAGAAACTCCAGCTATCTCTACCCACCAGTAAATTTTGATATCTCAGTTTGTCAGAAACTCCAGCTATCTCTAACCACCAGTAGATCTTGATATCTCAGCTTGTCAGAAACTCCAGTTATCTCTACCTACCAGTAAATTTTTATATCTCAGTTTGTCAGAAACTCCAGCTATCTCTACTTACCACCAAATCTTGATATCTTAGTTAGCCAGAAACTCCAGCTATCTCTACCCACCAGTAAATTTTGATATCTTAGCTTGTAAAAAACTCCAGCTATCTCTACCTACCAGCAAATCTTGATATCTCAGTTTGTTAGAAACTCCAGCTATCTCTTCTTATCTTATATCTTATATCCTTCCCGTGCCGTTAGACGTCACATAGGGCTCGCAAAGTAGTTCGCCAATTATTCCTGTCTTCGGCGAGTCTTTCAACCTCATCAAAGGATTTTATGCCTGTTAACTTGGCCTCTCTTAATAATGTTCTCTTCAGAGTTTCACGCGGTCTGCCCCTTTTTCTTCAGCCTGTTGTGTTCCACTTGATAGCTTGTTTTGGGATTCTCTGCTCATTTCTTCTCATCAAGTGGCCAACATATGTCCATCTCCTTTTCCTGATCACCCGTGAGACTGGTTGTTGTTCAGTCATCTGTCTTATCTCTGCATTGTTCTTGAATTCATTCCACTTGATGCCGAGTATTTTCCTTAGGCATTTGTTTTCAAAAGAGTCTAATTTCTTTTCTATTTCTTTAGTTGTTTTCCAGCTTTCGCATGCATAAATCCAGCTATCTCTACCTACCACCAAATCCTGATATCTCAGCTATCTATACTCACTAGCAAATTTTGATATCTCAGCTATCTATACCCACTAGCAAATCTTGATATCTCAGCTATCTCTACCTAACAGCAAATTTTGATATCTCAGTTTGTCAGAAACTCAAGCTATCTCTATCTACCAGTAAATCTTGATATCTCAGCTTGTCAGAAACTCCAGCTATCTCTACCTACCACCAAATCTTGATATCTTAGTTTGCCAGAAACTCCAGCTATCTCTATCCACCAGTAAATTTTGATATATTAGCTTGTAAGAAACTTCAGCTATCTCTACCTACCACCAAATCTTGATATCTCAGTTTGTTAGAAACTCCAGCTTTCTCTACCTACCACCAAATCTTGATATCTCAGTTATCTATACCCACTAGCAAATCTTGATATCTCAGTTTGTCAGAAACTCCAGCTATCTCTACTCACCAGTAAATTTTGACATCTCAGCTTGTCAGAAACTCCAGCTATCTCTACCTACCACCAAATCTTGATATCTCAGCTTATCAGAAACTCTAGCTATCTCTACCTACCACCAAATTTTGATATCTCAGCTTGTCAGAAACTCCAGCTATCTCTACCTACCACCAAATCTTGATATCTCAGCTTATCAGAAACTCTAGCTATCTCTACCTACCACCAAATCTTGACATCTCAGCTTGTCAGAAACTCCAGCTATCTCTACCTACCAGAAAATCTTGACATCTTAGTTTGTCAGAAACTCCAGCTATCTCTACCCATCAGGAAATCTTGATAACTCAGCTTGTCAGAAACTCCAGCTATCTCTACCCACCAGCAAATCTTGATATCTCAGCTATCTCTACCCACCAGCAAATCTGGATATCTCAAGCTCCAAATTTTTATAAATAGGAAACAAGGAGGTTTTCATACAAGTAATATAACAAAGCTGTGTATGGTTAGACCATGAAAAAATCATAGACAAAGCACTTTCAGACAGAAACACCAAAAGTGCTTCATCTATGATTTTTTTCAAATTCTAATCATACATCACTGTTCTATATCTCAGTTTGCCAGCAACTTCAGTTATCATTTTCTCATTAAAGGCAGATTTAGTTGACACAGCAAGTAGGTTCCAGGCCAGGTTGTTGAGTGAATATCAGGCTAAAGCAACTTCAGCCTCTCTTTCATTTGCCAATATACATAAAAGCCTAAAGGTATATTAACATTTGAACTTATTAAGTGTCCAACACCACCAGGCCTAAGAAAACAATGCAAGAGTACACATAATAAATAAGCTGTTAAAATATGCTACTTTTCTCTCTAACTAAAATATTTTCATTCTTTCTTTATGCTGACTGATGAGTGAACATTTTATAAGAAGATGGTGACTGTTGAATAAATATTTTATAAGAAGATGGTGATTGATGAATAAACATTTTATAAGAAGATGGTGATTGATGAATAAACATTTTATAAGAAGATGATGACTGATGAATGAACATTTTATAAGATGGTGATTGATGAATAAACATTTTATAAGAAGATGGTGAATGATCATTTTATAAGAAGATAGTGATTGATGAATGATCATTTTATAAGAAGATAGTGATTGACGAATGATCATTTTATAAGAAGATAGTGATTGATGAATGATCATTTTATAAGAAGATAGTGATTGATGAATGAACATTTATAAGAAGATGGTGACTGATGAATGAACATTTATAAGAAGATGGTGACTGATGAATGAACATTTATAGGAAGATGGTGACTGATGAATGAACATTTATAAGAAGATGGTGACTGATGAATGAACATTTATAAGAAGATGGTGACTGATGAATGAACATTTATAGGAAGATGATGACTGATGAATGAACATTTATAAGAAGATGGTGACTGATGAATGAACATTTATAAGAAGATGGTGACTGATGAATGAACATTTATAAGAAGATGGTGACTGATGAATGAACATTTATAAGAAGATGGTGACTGATGAATGAACATTTATAAGAAGATGGTGACTGATGAATGAACATTTATAAGGAAGATGGTGACTGATGAATGAACATTTATAGGAAGATGGTGACTGATGAATGAACATTTATAAGAAGATGGTGACTGATGAATGAACATTTATAAGAAGATGGTGACTGATGAATGAACATTTATAAGAAGATGGTGACTGATGAATGAACATTTATAAGAAGATGGTGACTGATGAATGAACATTTATAAGAAGATGGTGACTGATGAATGAACATTTTATAAGAAGATGGTGACTGATGAATGAACATTTTATAAGATGGTGATTGATGAATGAACATTTTATAAGAAGATGGTGATTGATGAATGAACATTTATAAGAAGATGGTGACTGATCAATGAACATTTATAGGAAGATGGTGACTGATGAATGAACATTTATAGGAAGATGATGACTGATGAATGAACATTTATAAGAAGATGGTGACTGATCAATGAACATTTATAAGAAGATGGTGACTGATGAATGAACATTTATAAGAAGATGGTGACTGATGAATGAACATTTATAAGAAGATGGTGACTGATGAATGAACATTTATAAGAAGATGGTGACTGATGAATGAACATTTATAAGAAGATGGTGACTGATGAATGAACATTTATAAGAAGATGGTGACTGATGAATGAACATTTTATAAGAAGATGGTGACTGATGAATGAACATTTTATAAGAAGATGGTGACTGATGAATGAACATTTATAAGAAGATGGTGACTGATGAATGAACATTTATAAGAAGATGGTGACTGATGAATGAACATTTATAAGAAGATGGTGACTGATGAATGAACATTTATAAGAAGATAATGACTGATGAATGAACATTTATAAAAAGATGATGAAAGAATGCTGAAGAGAACAGTGAAGCTTCCTCTTATGAGCCTTCAAAGTATTCTCTTTGCTGGTGGAGAGTCATGTCTTGATGTTGATCACTGTTAAATGATAGAGTTAATTGCGGTGAATTGGTAGGCTTACTTGCTGTTAAATAGTATGGTTACCTGCTGTTAAGTGGTACGGTTACTTGCTGTTAAATGGTTGGGTTAATGCTGTTAAATGGTAGAATTACTTGCTGTTAAATGGTAGAATTACTTGCTGTTAAATGGTTGGGTTAATGCTGTTAAATGGTAGAATTACTTGCTGTTAAATGGTAGGGTCGATGCTGTTGAATAGCAGGGTTAATGCTGTTAAAAGGTAGGGTTACTTGCTGTTGAATTGTAGGATTACTTGCTGTTAAATGGTAGGGTTACTTGCTGTTGAATGAAGGGTTAGTGCTGTTAAATGATAGGATTATTTGCTGTTAAATAGCAGGGATAATACTGTTAAAAGGTAGGTTTACTTGCTGTTAAATGGTATGGTCATTTGATGTTAAATGGTAGGGTTACTTGGTGTTGAATGGTAGGGTTATTTGCTGTTAAATGGTAAGGTTACTTGCTGTTAAAAGGTAGGGTTACCTGCTGTTAAATGGTAAAGTTATTTACTGTTAAATGGTAGGATTATTTGCTGTTGAATAGTAGGGTTGATGGTGTTGAATGGCAGGGCTACTGCTACTGAATGGTAGTGTTACTTACTGTTGAATGAAGGATTAATGCTTTTGAATGTACCAAAATGAATGACGGGTAACTGGTGTTGAAGGCTGTATAATGAAGGGTTATTTGCTGTGGAAGGCTGCTGAATTGAGAGTTGTTGAATGAAGGGATACTTGGTGATGAAGGTTGTTGAATGAAGGGTTACTTGCCACTGAAGAGCATTTGAAGAAGGGTTATTGCTGTTTAATGACTGGTCACATGCTGTTGAAAGTTGTTTAGTGAAGGGTTACTTGTTAAAAGCTGTCAAATGAAGGGATACTTGCTGATGAAGCTTGCTGAATGAAGGGCTACTTGCTACTGAAGGCTGTTGGATGAAGGATTATTGTTGTTGAAGGAAGGGTTATTGCTGTCAAATGAGGGGCTACTTGCTGTTGAGGTTACTTGTTGCTGAAGGCTATTAAATGAAGGGTTGCTGCACTGAAAGAAGGCTTACTTGCTAAAGGCTGCTGAAAAAAGGGTTACTTGTTACTGAAGGCTGTTGACTGAAGAGCTGCTGCTGTTGAAAGAAGGGTTATTTGCTGAAGACAGCTGAAATAAGGGTTACTTGTTGCCAAAGGCTGTTGAATGAAGGGCTGCTGCTGAAAGAAGAGTTACTTGCTGAAGGATGTTGAAAGAAGGGTTACTTGTTGCAAAGGCTGTTGAATGAAGGGCTTCTGCTTCTGAAAGAAGAGTTACTTGCTGAAGGCTGCTGAAATAAGGGTTACTTGGTGAATTAATGGCTACTGCTGCTGAAAGAAGGTTTACTTGCTGAAGACTGTTGAATGAAGGGTTACTTGTTGCTGAAGACTGTTGAATGAAGGGTTACTTGTTGCTGAAGGCTGTTGAATGAAGGGTTACTTGTTGCTGAAGACTGTTGAATGAAGGGCTGCTGCTGCTGAAAGAAGGGTTACTTGCTGAAGACAGCTGAAAGAAGGGTTGCTGTTGGTGAAAGAAGGGTTACTTGCTGAAGGTTGTTGAATGAAGGGTTACTTGCCACTGAAGAGCATTTGAAGAAGGGTTATTGCTGTTTAATGACTGGTCACATGCTGTTGAAAGTTGTTTAGTGAAGGGTTACTTGTTAAAAGCTGTCAAATGAAGGGATACTTGCTGATGAAGCTTGCTGAATGAAGGGCTACTTGCTACTGAAGGCTGTTGGATGAAGGATTATTGTTGTTGAAGGAAGGGTTATTGCTGTCAAATGAGGGGCTACTTGCTGTTGAGGTTACTTGTTGCTGAAGGCTATTAAATGAAGGGTTGCTGCACTGAAAGAAGGCTTACTTGCTAAAGGCTGCTGAAAAAAGGGTTACTTGTTACTGAAGGCTGTTGACTGAAGAGCTGCTGCTGTTGAAAGAAGGGTTATTTGCTGAAGACAGCTGAAATAAGGGTTACTTGTTGCCAAAGGCTGTTGAATGAAGGGCTGCTGCTGAAAGAAGAGTTACTTGCTGAAGGATGTTGAAAGAAGGGTTACTTGTTGCAAAGGCTGTTGAATGAAGGGCTTCTGCTTCTGAAAGAAGAGTTACTTGCTGAAGGCTGCTGAAATAAGGGTTACTTGGTGAATTAATGGCTACTGCTGCTGAAAGAAGGTTTACTTGCTGAAGACTGTTGAATGAAGGGTTACTTGTTGCTGAAGACTGTTGAATGAAGGGTTACTTGTTGCTGAAGGCTGTTGAATGAAGGGTTACTTGTTGCTGAAGACTGTTGAATGAAGGGCTGCTGCTGCTGAAAGAAGGGTTACTTGCTGAAGACAGCTGAAAGAAGGGTTGCTGTTGGTGAAAGAAGGGTTACTTGCTGAAGGTTGTTGAATGAAGGGTTACTGCTGTTGAAAACTGAGGTCATCGGTGCACTTTATTAGAATAAGACAAAAATAAAGTTTGCCTCATTGGCTGATGCTTCTTTTCATGTAGGATTTCTCTGTATCTTGCTATACTATCTGACCGCATTTTAGTCACTACAGACCTTGTTTAAAAAATTAGCACCAATCTTTTCAAAGCCTGCCACTAATTAATCAAGTAAACCAGTGGAGATTTCTAAATATTTCACTGTCATCTATCAATGATTGATGTATCTCCATCATGAGCAGATTCCATCTCATGAAGTACCCATATCTGTTCACTTACCAAAAGAAAGTTCTCATCTGTTAAAACTTGGCATAAGATATCAGCAATTCTGCCAAATTTTCAGGATCCAGTTCTTTTGTCAGCATTTGCAGTCAGCTTCACCACTGAGATCCTGAACCCTTCAACGTCGTCTACACGTGGAAATCAGCCTTTTCCAAACTCATTTTAAAACTGAGTTTTTAACCTGCTCCTTAAAAAATAGCTTCTAGAATTTACCCTTTCCAGAAGGTTTTCAGTTTATTTTGTCTGGCCTCATCAGAGTTATTACTACCTAAGGCAGCTAAAGCCTTAGCATATGTCCATCTCAGGTAACAGTACTTGAATGAGCAATTTCTCCTTGATCCATAAACTGTAAAGCAACATTGTATCTCTAGCACAGCTCTTGGGAAACAGGTGCATTGTAATACCTTGGAACAAATTTTTTTTTCTCTCACCGGTGGAATTAAAATATTCAGTAAGCAATGCAGTAAACAGATTTGCTGCCTGACAGGTCTGCTTTGTAATTTACACTATACACAGTGACAGAAGCCAGTGGTGGTTTTGTTGCAAAAACAAGCAGCTGCGCAATAGAAACCATGGCTGTGACAAAAGCTCAGAGCTGGCTCAAGTCACAGGACTACACACAAACTATGGCTGTGACAAAAGCTCTGAGCTGAGTCAGGTCACAGGACTACACACAAACTATGGCTGTGACAAAAGCTCAGAGCTGAGTCAGGTCACAGGACTACACACAAACTATGGCTGTGACAAAAGCTCCGAGCTGAGTCAGGTCACAGGACTACACACAAACTATGGCTGTGACAAAAGCTCCGAGCTGAGTCAGGTCACAGGACTACACACAAACTATGGCTGTGACAAAAGTTCTGAGCTGAGTCAGGTCACAGGACTACACACAAACTATGGCTGTGACAAAAGCTCCGAGCTGAGTCAGGTCACAGGACTACACACAACTATGGCTGTGACAAAAGCTCTGAGCTGAGTCAGGTCACAGGACTACACACAAACTATGGCTGTGACAAAAGCTCCGAGCTGAGTCAGGTCACAGGACTACACACAAACTATGGCTGTGACAAAAGCTACGAGCTGAGTCAGGACACAGGACTACACACAAACTATGGCTGTGACAAAAGCTACGAGCTGAGTCAGGTCACAGGACTACATACAAACCATGGCTGTAACAAAAGCTACGAGCTGAGTCAGGTCACAGGACTACATACAAACTATGGCTGTGACAAAAGCTACGAGCTGAGTCAGGTCACAGGACTACACACAAACCATGGCTGTGACAAAAGCTCAGAGCTGAGTCAGGTCACAGGACTACATACAAACACACAAATTGAGAGACTGCTAAATAAAATTCAGGCTGGTTCTCTAAGGCAACAGTGTTTCAAATCCCTGCAGGTGTCACAGGTCCATCAACTGACCTTTATTTTTGTACCAGATCATACAAGTGTCAGGGGAAATATAAGACCAGATCAGCTAACCGACAGCTGTCATGGAGGAAGGTCAGAAAATGGATCGAGCAGACATCAACAGTGCTATAAGAGAAGCTGGTCGAACAAAAGACCTAACTGACATCTGTGAATCAATGTTGCTGTCAAAAATGAAGAAGCTGGAGACGAAATTCTTGAGGCGGCCAAAACTTAATGATTTATCAAGAGCTCCAGATGGATGGTCAACCAACAAAGAACAAGTGTAACAAGTTACTGTGTGCTGAAGGAGATACTGAACAGGGGATCAGAGCACGCATGAATGTGTCCAGATCATGGTCCTTCCTAACAAATTAACATATAATATGCAAACAAGCTAGTTTCAGAATAATTCTTGAAGGTCTTAGGATTTTCAGAAAGGTAGATGAGCAATGACTTCAACTTGTAGTCTCCACAGCATTAGTTCCTAAGAAAACAGCCAGCCTATCCTTTATAACTTTGAAGCCAGGTATTGAGTTCTTCACTCTAGTTACGAAATTCTTCTTCCAATGTAGAGCTATTTTGTCAACACTGAACATCTGCTGATTAGTGCTGCCACTCTCATCAATTGCCTTAGCTAGTTCATCGGGATAGCTTTCTGTAGTTTCTACTTTAGCACTAGGTGCTTCATCTTTCGCTTTTATGGTGTGGAAATGACTTCTTTTTTTAAACCTCATGAACCAATCTCTGCTAGCTTCAAACTTCTCTTCTGAAGCTACCTCACCTTTTTCAGCCTTCAAAGAATTGAATAGAGAGGAACTCAGGCCTTGCTCTGGATATGGTCTTGGCTTAAAGGAACATTGTGGCCGGTCTGACCTTCTATACAGACCATTAAAAAACATGCTCCAGGTTGGCAATAAAGCTGCCTCTCATCATACTTGATAGGGAAAAAGATGCTGACAGATCAGGCAATCAGTGACCCAGAGCTGACAGATAAGGCAATCAGTGACACAGAGCTGGCTCAGGTCACAGGACTACACACAAACCATGGCTGTGACAAAAGCTCAGAGCTGGCTCAGGTCACAGGACTACACACAAACCATGGCTGTGACAAAAGCTACGAGCTGAGTCAGGTCACAGGACTACACACAAACTATGGCTGTGACAAAAGCTCTGAGCTGGCTCAGGTCACAGGACTACACACAAACTATGGCTGTGACAAAAGCTCTGAGCTGAGTCAGGTCACAGGTTTACACACAAACTATGGCTGTGACAAAAGCTCTGAGCTGAGTCAGGTCACAGGACTACACACAAACTATGGCTGTGACAAAAGCTCTGAGCTGAGTCAGGTCACAGGACTACACACAAACTATGGCTGTGACAAAAGCTCTGAGCTGAGTCGGGTCACAGGACTACACACAAACCATGGCTGTGACAAAAGCTCAGAGCTGGCTCAGGTCACAGGACTACACACAAACTATGGCTGTAACAAAAGCTCTGAGCTGAGTCAGGTCACAGGACTACACACAAACTATGGCTGTGACAAAAGCTCTGAGCTGGCTCAGGTCACAGGACTACACACAAACTATGGCTGTGACAAAAGCTCCGAGCTGAGTCAGGTCACAGGACTACACACAAACTATGGCTGTGACAAAAGCTCTGAGCTGAGTCAGGTCACAGGACTACATACAAACACACAAATTGAGAGACTGTTAAATAAAATTCAGGCTGGTTCTCTAAGGCAACAGTGTTTCAAATCCCTGCAGGTGTCACAGGTCCATCAACTGACCTTTATTTTTGTACCAGATCATACAAATGTCAGGGGAAATATAAGACCAGATCAGCTAACCGACAGCTGTCATGGAGGAAGGTCAGAAAATGGATCGAGCAGACATCAACAGTGCTATAAGAGAAGCTGGTCGAACAAAAGACCTAACTGACATCTGTGAATCAATGTTGCTGTCAAAAATGAAGAAGCTGGAGACGAAATTCTTGAGGCGGCCAAAACTTAATGATTTATCAAGAGCTCCAGATGGATGGTCAACCAACAAAGAACAAGTGTAACAAGTTACTGTGTGCTGAAGGAGATACTGAACAGGGGATCAGAGCACGCATGAATGTGTCCAGATCATGGTCCTTCCTAACAAATTAACATATAATATGCAAACAAGCTAGTTTCAGAATAATTCTTGAAGGTCTTAGGATTTTCAGAAAGGTAGATGAGCAATGACTTCAACTTCTAGTCTCCACAGCATTAGTTCCTAAGAAAACAGCCAGCCTATCCTTTATAACTTTGAAGCCAGGTATTGAGTTCTTCACTCTAGTTACGAAATTCTTCTTCCAATGTAGAGCTATTTTGTCAACACTGAACATCTGCTGATTAGTGCTGCCACTCTCATCAATTGCCTTAGCTAGTTCATCGGGATAGCTTTCTGTAGTTTCTACTTTAGCACTAGGTGCTTCATCTTTCGCTTTTATGGCGTGGAAATGACTTCTTTTTTTAAACCTCATGAACCAATCTCTGCTAGCTTCAAACTTCTCTTCTGAAGCTACCTCACCTTTTTCAGCCTTCAAAGAATTGAATAGAGAGGAACTCAGGCCTTGCTCTGGATATGGTCTTGGCTTAAAGGAACATTGTGGCCGGTCTGACCTTCTATACAGACCATTAAAAAACATGCTCCAGGTTGGCAATAAAGCTGCCTCTCATAATACTTGATAGGGAAAAAGATGCTGACAGATCAGGCAATCAGTGACCCAGAGCTGACAGATAAGGCAATCAGTGACACAGAGCTGACAGATCAGGTAATCAGTGACCCAGAGCTGTCAGATCAGGCAATCAGTGAGCCAGAGCTGACAGATCAGGCAATCAGTGACCCAGAGCTGTCAGATCAGGCAATCAGTGACCCAGAGCTGTCAGATCAGGCAATCAGTGACCCAGAGCTGTCAGATCAGGCAATCTGTGACCCGGAGCTGACAGATCAGGCAATCTGTGACCCAGAGCTGACAGATCAGGCAATCAGTGACCCAGAGCTGTCAGATCAGGCAATCAGTGACCCAGAGCTGTCAGATCAGGCAATCTGTGACCCAGAGCTGACAGTTCAGGCAATCTGTGACCCAGAGCTGTCTGATCAGCCAATCTGTGACCCAGAGCTGTCAGATCAGCCAATCTGTGACCCAGAGCTGTCAGATCAGCCAATCTGTGACCCAGAGATGTCAGATCAGGCAATCTGTGACCCAGACCTGTCAGATCAGGCAATCTGTGACCCAGAGCTGACAGATCAGACAATCAGTGACAGAGAGCTGCCAGATCAGGCAATCAGTGACCCAGAATTGACAGATTCGGCAATCTGTGACCCAGAGTTGACAGATCAGGCAATCAGTGACCCAGAGCTGACAGATCAGGCAATCAGTGATCCAGAGCTGTCAGATCAGGCAATCAGTGACCAAAAGCTGACAGATCAGGCAATCAGTGACCCAGAGCTGTCAGATCAGGCAATCAGTGACCCAGAGCTGACAGATCAGGCAATCAGTGACCCAGAGCTGTCAGATCAGGCAATCTGTGACCCAGAGCTGACAGATCAGGCAATCTGTGACCCAGAGCTGACAGATCAGGCAATCAGTGACCCAGAGCTGTCTGATCAGGCAATCTGTGACCCAGAGCTGTCAGATCAGGCAATCTGTGACCCAGAGTTGACAGATCAGGCAATCAGTGATCCAGAGCTGACAGATCAGGCAATCAGTGATCCAGAGCTGTCAGATCAGGCAATCAGTGACCCAGAGCTGTCAGATCAGGCAATCTGTG
Organism: Achatina immaculata; assembly: GCA_009760885.1. NCBI lineage: Eukaryota > Metazoa > Mollusca > Gastropoda > Stylommatophora > Achatinidae > Lissachatina > Lissachatina immaculata. Next base: position 33,611,528 of record CM019695.1, read on the forward strand.
ACCCAGAGCTGACAGATCAGGCAATCTGTGACCCAGAGCTGACAGATCAGGCAATCAGTGACCCAGAGCTGACAGATCAGGCAATCAGTGACCCAGAGCTGTCTGATCAGGCAATCAGTGACCCAGAGCTGACTGATCAGGCAATCTATGACCCAGAGCTGACTGATCAGGCAATCAGTGACCCAGAGATGTCAGATCAGGCAATCTGTGACCCAGAGCTGTCAGATCAGGCAATCAGTGACCCAGAGCTGACAGATCAGGCAATCTGTGACACAGAGCTGACAGATCAGGCAATCAGTGACCCAGAGCTGTCAGATCAGGCAATCAGTGACCCAGAGCTGTCAGATCAGGCAATCAGTGACCCAGAGCTGACAGATCAGGCAATCTGTGACCCAGAGCGGACAGATCAGGCAATCAGTGACCCAGAGCTGACAGATCAGGCAATCAGTGACCCAGAGCTGACAGATCAGGCAATCAGTGACACAGAGCTGACAGATCAGGCAATCAGTGACCCAGAGCTGACAAATCAGGCAATCTGTGATCCAGAGCTGTCAGATCAGGCAATCTGTGACCCAGAGTTGACAGATCAGGCAATCTGTGACCCAGAGTTGATAGATCAGGCAATCTGTGACCCAGAGCTGTCTGATCAGGCAATCTGTGACCCAGAGCTGTCTGATCAGGCAATCTATGACCCAGAGCTGACAGATCAGGCAATCTGTGACCCAGAGCTGACAGATCAGGCAATATGTGATCCATAGCTGACAGATCAGGCAATATGTGACCCAGAGCTGTCTGATCAGGCAATCTGTGACCCAGAGCTGTCTGATCAGGCAATCTGTGACCCAGAGCTGTCAGATCATACAATCTATGACCCAGAGTTGATAGATCAGGCAATCTGTGACCCAGAGCTGTCTGATCAGGCAATCTGTGACCCAGAGCTGTCTGATCAGGCAATCTGTGACCCAGAGCTGTCTGATCAGGCAATCTGTGACCCAGAGCTGACAGATCAGGCAATCTATGACCCACAGCTGACAGATCAGGCAATCTATGACCCAGAGCTGACAGATCAGGCAATCAGTGACCCAGAGCTGACAGATCAGGCAATCAGTGACCCAGAGCTGACAGATCAGGCAATCAGTGACCCAGAGCTGACAGATCAGGCAATCAGTGACCCAGCACTGACAGATCAGGCAATCAGTGACCCAGAGCTGACAGATAAGGCAATCTGTGACCCAGAGATGTCAGATCAGGCAATCAGTGACCCAGAGCTGACTGATCACTGTCTGATTAGCCAATCAGTGACCTAGAGCTGACTGATCACTGTCTGATAAGGCAATCAGTGACCCAGAGCTGACTGATCAGTGACTGATCACTGTCAGATCAGGCAATCAGTGACCCAGAGCTGACTGATCAGTGACTGATCACTGACTGATTAGGCAATCAGTGACCCATAGATTACCCAATAAAATAAACAAGGTAACTCAGAATGCAAACAACATAGGACTAAAGATCAACATAGGAAAGACAAAGTTAATGAAGCAAAATGTGAACAACAGAAATGTACTCAGAGTAGATAGCAAGTTAGTGGAGGAGGTCAATGAATTTGTATACCTTGGCAGTAGAGTAGTAGAAAATGGAGACAGCACAGAGGACATCAACAGCAGACTTACTAGAGCAAACCAGGCTTTTGCAGTGCTGCAGACTATATGGAAATCTAAAAAACTAAGCATAAATATGAAAATCAGGATATTTAAGAGTAATGTTCTAAGTGTACTACTCTATGGAAGTGAATGCTGAAAAATCAACAAAACCATAGAAAACACGTTGAATCCTTTCCAGACTAAATGTTTACGAAGAATTAGAAAAATATTTTGGCCAAACACCATAAGAAATAACATGTTGTTGGCAGAAATGCAGATGAAGCTACTGAAAACAATTATTGAGGAAAGACGCCGATGATGGTTGGGACATGTGCTCTGAATGACTGACAACTTACTACCAAAAATAGCACTAAGATGGACACCACAGGGGAACAGAACTAAGGGTAGACCAAAAAAAGACATGGACATGGAAAAACAGAAAGGATGTTGAGCAATAGAGGGCTCACCTGGGCAAGAGCAGAAAAAAAGGCGAAGGATAGGCATTTGTGGAAAACCCTTGCAGAAGCCCCATGTGCCCTGGGCAATTAAGGTTCAGAGAGAATGAATGAATGAATGAATGATTAATCTTTACTTTTAAAGGGTAAAGAATTGGGCACGCAGGCCCGTCTTACATTCTGCCCTTCATCACTCCATTTTTCATTCTTCCCACACACTTGATTTAGTACAAATATACAAATTAAATTAGGAAAAAAACAATTCAAAAGAGTGTAACATTTAACTTATCTTATATCTTATATCCTTCCTGTGCCATTAAACGTCACATAGGGCTCGCAAAGTAGTTCGCCAACTTTTCCTGTCTTCGGTTAGTCTTTCAACCTCATCAAAGGATTTTATGCCTGTTAATTTGGCCTCTCTTAATAATGTCCTCTTCAGAGTTTCATGCAGTCTGCCTCTTTTTCTTCGGCCTGTTGTGTTCCACTTGATAGCTTGTTTTGGGATTCTCTGATCATTTCTTCTCATCAAGCGGCCAACATATGTCCATCTCCTTTTCCTGATCACCCATGAGACTGGTTGTTGTTCAGTCATCTGTCTTATCTCTGCATTGTTCTTGAATTCATTCCACTTGATGCCGAGTATTTTCCTTAGGCATTTGTTTTCAAAAAAGTCTAATTTCTTTTCTATTTATTTAGTTGTTTTCCAGCTTTCACATGCATAAATGAGGGTGGATATTACATTTGAATTGAATAGTCTTAACTTGGTTTTTGTGCTTATAACTTTTGAATTCCATATGTTCTCAAGATTCTTGAAGATTGATGCTGTTTTTGCAATTCTGATCCTAACTTCCTTTCTAGTGTCACTGATCACTGTCTGATAAGGCAATCAGTGACCCAGAGCTGACTGATCAGTGACTGATCACTGTCAGATCAGGCAATCAGTGACCCAGAGCTGACTGATCAGTGACTGATCACTGACTGATTAGGCAATCAGTGACCCATAGATTACCCAATAAAATAAACAAGGTAACTCAGAATGCAAACAACATAGGACTAAAGATCAACATAGGAAAGACAAAGTTAATGAAGCAAAATGTGAACAACAGAAATGTACTCAGAGTAGATAGCAAGTTAGTGGAGGAGGTCAATGAATTTGTATACCTTGGCAGTAGAGTAGTAGAAAATGGAGACAGCACAGAGGACATCAACAGCAGACTTACTAGAGCAAACCAGGCTTTTGCAGTGCTGCAGACTATATGGAAATCTAAAAAACTAAGCATAAATATGAAAATCAGGATATTTAAGAGTAATGTTCTAAGTGTACTACTCTATGGAAGTGAATGCTGAAAAATCACCAAAACCATAGAAAACACGTTGAATCCTTTCCAGACTAAATGTTTACAAAGAATTAGAAAAATATTTTGGCCAAACACCATAAGAAATAACATGTTGTTGGCAGAAATGCAGATGAAGCTACTGAAAACAATTATTGAGGAAAGACGCCGATGATGGTTGGGACATGTGCTCTGAATGACTGACAACTTACTACCAAAAATAGCACTAAGATGGACACCACAGGGGAACAGAACTAAGGGTAGACCAAAAAAAGACATGGACATGGAAAAAAAGAAAGGATGTTGAGCAATAGAGGGCTCACCTGGGCAAGAGCAGAAAAAAAGGCGAAGGATAGGCATTTGTGGAAAACCCTTGCAGAAGCCCCATGTGCCCTGGGCAATTAAGGTTCAGAGAGAATGAATGAATGAATGAATGAATAATCTTTACTTTTAAAGGGTAAAGAATTGGGCACGCAGGCCCGTCTTACATTCTGCCCTTCATCACTCCATTTTTCATTCTTCCCACACACTTGATTTAGTACAAATATACAAATTAAATTAGGAAAAAAACAATTCAAAAGAGTGTAACATTTAACTTATCTTATATCTTATATCTTTCCTGTGCCATTAAACGTCACATAGGGCTCGCAAAAGAGTTCACCAACTTTTCCTGTCTTCGGTTAGTCTTTCAACCTCATCAGAGGATTTTATGCCTGTTAATTTGGCCTCTCTTAATAATGTCCTCTGCAGAGTTTCATGCAGTCTGCCTCTTTTTCTTCGGCCTGTTGTGTTCCACTTGATAGCTTGTTTTGGGATTCTCTGATCATTTCTTCTCATCAAGCGGCCAACATATGTCCATCTCCTTTTCCTGATCACCCATGAGACTGGTTGTTGTTCAGTCATCTGTCTTATCTCTGCATTGTTCTTGAATTCATTCCACTTGATGCCGAGTATTTTCCTTAGGCATTTGTTTTCAAAAAAGTCTAATTTCTTTTCTATTTCTTTAGTTGTTTTCCAGCTTTCTCATGCATAAATGAGGGTGGATATTACATTTGAATTGAATAGTCTTAACTTGGTTTTTGTGCTTATAACTTTTGAATTCCATATGTTCTCAAGATTCTTGAAGATTGATGCTGCTTTTGCAATTCTGATCCTAACTTCCTTTCTAGTGTCACCATCCTGGTCTATGTAGCTGCCAAGGTATGCAAATTGATTGACTTCTTCAATATCTGTCCCTTCTATGTGTATTTTTCCATTTTGATTGAGAGGAATTTTCATTATTTTTGTTTTGTCCTTGTTAATTTCAAGTCCTATTTTGCTAGCCAGTGAAGACAGGCTATCTGTTTTTTCCTGCATGAAATTCACATTATTACTGATAAGAGTTATGTCATCAGCAAAATCAAGATCTTCTAGTTGGGTCTCATGTACCCAGTCAATACCTGTGTTACCTGTGCAGCATTTTTTCATTATGAAGTCTATTGTAATCCCAAAAAGTAAAGGAGACAGTATACATCCTTGTTTCACGCCTGTTTCACTCTGGAACCATTCACTCATCCCTTCTTCTGTCTTGACTGCACAAACATATCCATTGTATAAGTCCTTAATGATGTTGACAATTTTAGATGGTATTCCATATAGACATAAAATTCTCCATAATGAATTTCTGTGTATGCTATCAAATGCCTTTTTAAAATCTATGAAGTTTAGTATTAATGGTTTCTGCTTTTCAATATGTTCTTCAAGTATTATTCTGAGAGTAAAGATCTGGTTGAGCCAGCTTCTACCTTTTCGAAATCCTGCTTGTTCTTCTCTCATTGCAGTATCCACTATATCTTTGAGTCTATTCAAAATGACCTTGCAAAATACTTTTGACACAACTGATATAAAGGTTACTCATCTCCAGTTGTTACAGTCACTAAGGTTGCCTTTTTTGGTATTTTAACAATGATTCCTTTCTTCCAATTAGAAGGGACCTTTTCTTCTTTCCAAATCTTGTTAAACATTCTCTGTAATTGTCTCATGTTGTCACTATTGATAGCTTTTAGCATTTCGGCTGTTATTTCATCTTCACCTGCAGCTTTGTTGTTAGTCATTAAATTCACTGCTGTTTCAATTTCATGCAATTTAATTTCATCTATGTTGACATTTAGTTGAGGCCTGGTAAGTCAGTTTCAAGGTTTAACAATTCTTTTGGATGTGGTCGATTGAGTATTTCTTGGAAGTGTTCAGCCCATCTTTGCTTTTGGTCTTTATTTGATGTTAATAGTGTTCCAGTTTTGCTAAGGATTGGTCTTTCTTTAGATGTAATAGTACCTGTTAGTCTCTTTTGTATGTTATATAAAGTTTTGCTGTCTCCTGTTTTTGCTGCTTTTTCTGCCTCTTTCACCATATTGTCTATGTATTCTCTTTTATCCCTTCTAGCTGAACTTTTTACTTTCTTGTCTATTTCTTTGTATTTTGCTTTTGCTAAATCTCTTTCATGATCTGTTTTTGCATTCAACATGTCTAATTTGACTGCTCGTCTTTCATGTATATACTTCCATGTTTTATCTGATATCCATGCTTTTCTATTTGGTTTTTCCAGTCCAGCGTTTACTTTTGCTGTTGTGATTATGGCTGTGCTGTAAGAATTCCATAACTCATCTATAACTATCTCCTCAACTTCACTGGGTGTTTTGGAATGATTGGCAAGTTCCTGATTGAAATTATTGTTAGTATTTTCTTCATGTAGGCTATGGCTGTTTATCTTTCTTTGTACTGCTTTCTTGCGTTGACTTTTCAATTTTAGTTTTAAGATTTAACTACTACATTCAAAATAAAAGAGAAGAAGTAATTAACCTAATAAAATAGCACTCGCGCACATATACACACACACATATACATAAACAAATACACATTGTAAATACATATCTTCTAACATATATTTTTTAACAAACATTAAAATAATTTCTAACAATATCTAACAAGATGCTTTTCTAACTGTGTTAGAGAGAGTGCTGGTTATTTTATGGAGGCATATAATTACAAGCAAGTAAATAATGAAACAGGTTTGAGTTAAAGGATGAAGTATTACTAATGTATTTTAAATGGTAGGGGAGGGTGTTCCAGAGGTATACTGCGGAGTATGCAAGGCTTTTCTTGTACAGATCAATCCTGGGTTTAGGAAGAAGACAGTTTTTTTAAATGCTGGCTATGTTTAGTGTTATACGTAAACAGTGATCACAAGTAAGATGGAGCATTGTGCAACAGAATTCTGTGAACAAACTTAACTTTGTTAAAAATGATTCTATTTTTGAGGGGTAGAATTCTGAGTTGTTTGTGTCGATCTACAGTCTGTACTGGGTGTTTGTCACAAATAAGATTTAATGCTCACTTGTGAAGTTAGCGGAGCCTTTTTGTGTTTGCGACTGAGCATCCATCCCAGATTGTGGAACAGTAATCTAAGTGTGTTTGTATGTGTGATATGTAGTATATTTTTCTCGTGTCTGTCGATAAAGTGTTTAATTTTGGCTAATTGGTAAACTTTCTGTGCAATCAAGTTTGTTAGGTTATTTACAAGAGTATTAATCGCTTTCCAGATTGATTTACTATCAGTTTTGTCTTTCACTAAATTTCTAAAGTAATTTTTCTTTTCCTGCCTAATTAAATATTGCACCTTACTCCTAAGTGAACGATAGCTACTGAAATTTCTGCTTTTGTGAGCTTCATCCCGTTTCCTCATGAGTTGCAATATATCGGGAGTTATCCACGGGGATTTTGTTACGTGTTTTACTCTCATTTTTTTGATAGGGACATGCTTGTCAAAAATATTTCAAAATATCTTGATCCAGTATTCAATAGCCTCATCTGGATTTGTTAACTGGAAAACGTACGTAAGAGATGAAGCTTTTAGATCAGTTAAAAATAATTCCATGTTAAAGTTTTTAAAGTTTCTATATTTGATGCTGGTATGTTTGGTGTTTTGGTATTTTATACCCCTTATGTGACCACGTACAGCAGACCAGGTAGTGATCACTCAGCGACACATGAGAGACAGTACATTCAGTAATGTTTCCTGGATCAGCTACATAAATATGATCTATTAGTGTTGATGATGATTCAGTTACTCTAGTAGGTTTGTTAACAATTTGGGAGAAGTTGTAAGATGTTAAAATGTTCTTCCATGTAGGATTTGGCTGATTAAGATCTATACTGAAGTCGCCTAGAATGATTATTTCCTTGAATTTATAAGTTACAGCATCATCCATCATGGTCGCAAAGTGATCATACCACTCAGCTGAAGCATTTGGATTTCGGTATATAAAACTAATTAGAATTGGACTAAGATTTGATATTTTGATTTCTAGCATAATACATTCCACCTCTGATGTTTCCAGGTCTTCTCTTCTACAAAATTTAATTGTGTTAGAAATGTAAATGACTAAACTTGTCTCTAGCTTCCTAGTTGGGTTGCGCCTGATCAAATTAAAACTATCTATTCGTATATCATTGTCTGTGATGTTTTTATGTAATCTGCTTTCAGAGAAACCAAAAATATGAAAATGTTGTTGAAGGAAAAATCCCTGAGGTTACGCATATACTTCAACAACAACCCTGTCCCACATCTCCATTGGTACCCCCAGTAACAGGCCTAGCGGGGCAGGGAGTCTGCTAAAGAAGCACTGCACATCCCCTGATTTTTAACTGCATTCCGGGACTGAAAAAATAGCTGTCATAACCCACTCCCACGCTGATACAATGCTGTGCCTCAACACCTCTACAACATCGGCTGCAAAGAACACCAGTTTGCAGTTACAGGGAGATTGGAGAAAGAAAGAAAGAAAGATCATACCTGATCACCTCTAAATTGACTGAAGCATCATCAAACTTCTTTTAAGAACTCTGAGTACACTACTGTTCAAACTGATGTGCCAAACCTAACTTAAGGCCTATCACAATGTTCTGCATGCTTTTCTCTTTAAGCTCAGTCACTGATAGCTTTAGATTTCAAGTGCTTATGACTCTTCTTTTCACTTGCGATACACAACAAATAAGAATGGAAAAATTAATGGGAAAAGAAGGAAGCACTTAGGTGTGATTATCACAAATGTGAATTTATATTTTCTCCTCTTTCCCTATTGCTTTGTCCTGTATATTTTTGTATGACTGAGGTGTAAACTGAAATGTTACAACTTAGCTTGTTAATTAATAATGCTGTTCCTATTTTTGTTTTAAACAATTTTAACAGTTTGCTATCATAGCTCTACTGCAAAAACTTTGTGTATATTTATATATTTAGTTTTATATATACTTATACCCTAAAACTATCTGTGTATCACTAACAATAAAGTGCCATTAAAAAACAGTTTTCTAAAAATGAAATTGTAATTCCCAACATAATCAAACTCTGCCATCAAGCTATAACATGTCAGGAGATAAATATCCAACTCGTGAAAAAAATAATGCACAGGTTGTAAACAATGTTGAAGATGATGATTAACTTGCACTACTGACAAGACAATGTTGAAGATGATGAATAAGTTGAATTACTGACAGGACAATGTTGAAGATGATGATTAACTTGCACTACTGACAAGACAATGTTGAAGATGACGATTAAGTTGAATAACTGATAGGACAATGTTGAAGATGATTAACTCTCACTAATGACAGGACAATGCTGAAGATGATTAACTTGCACTAATGACAGGAAAATGCTGAAGATGATGATTAACTTGCACTACTAACAGGAAAATGATGATTAACTTACACTACTGACAGGAAGATGATGATTAACTTGCACTACTGACAGGAAAATGATGATTAACTTGCAATACTGACAGGAAAATGCTGAAGATGATGATTAACTTGCACTACTGACAGGAAGATGATGATTAACTTGCACTACTGACAGGAAAATGATGATTAACTTGCAATACTGACAGGACTATGTTAAAGGTGATGATTAACTTGCACTAATAACAGGACAATACTGAAGATGATAATTAAATAGAACTACTGACAGGACAATGTTGAAGATGATGATTAACTTGAACTACTGACATGACAATGTTGAAGATGATGATTAACTTGCACTACTGACAGGAAGATGATGATTAACTTCCACTGCTGGCAGGATAATGCTGAAGATGATGATTAACTTGCACTTCTGACAGGAAGATGATGATTAACTTGCAATACTGACAGGAAGATGATTAACATGCAATACTGACAGGAAGATGATGATTAACTTGCACTACTGACAGGAAAAAGATTATTAACTTGCACTGCTGACAGGAAAAAGATGCTTAACTTGCACTGCTGACAGGAAAAAGATGATTAACTTGCACTGCTGACAGGAAAAAGATGCTTAACTTGCACTGCTGACAGGAAGAAGATGATTAACCTGCACTGCTGACAGTAAGAAGATTATTAACTTGCACTACTGACAGGAAGAAGATGATTAACTTGCACTACTGACAGGACAATGTTTTGTGTCCTGGTTCACCTGGCCAAGTGGTATGGAGAAAGTGCCTTGCTCATGCTGCACTTTTCTTCTCTTGACTCTACCAGTCAGATCCAGAGGAAGGTCAAAGTCTTTATGTATAAAAATCTACCAATCAGAACCAGTGCAAGGTTAAAGACTATATGTATAAAAATCTACCAATCAGAACCAGTGCAAGGTTAAAGACTATATGTATAAAAATCTACTAATCAGATCCAGAGGAAGGTCAAAGTCTATATGTATAAAAATATCACAGATTTGCAGGGAAGGCCATGAAGTGGATAAATAAAAGAACCTCACCACCAACTGTCTCACTTCAGATTTTTTTTTCTGAGTTAACTCCCACATCTCTGACTCTCCCACACCATCAACAAGGCAGTGGGTTTGACAGGGACTAGTAGTACCTCTCCCACACTATCAACAAGGCAGTGGATTTGATAGGGACTGGTAGTATCTCTCCCACACATCAACAAGGCAATGGGTTTGATAGGGACTGGTAGTACCTCTCTCACACTATCAACAAGGCAGTGGGTTTGACAAGGGCTTGTAGTACCTCTCCCACATCATCAACAAGGCAGTGGGTTTGACAGGGACTAGTAGTACCTCTCCCACACTATCAACAAGGCAGTGGATTTGATAGGGACTGGTAGTATCTCTCCCACACATCAACAAGGCAATGGGTTTGATAGGGACTGGTAGTACCTCTCTCACACCATCAACAAGGCAGTGGGTTTGACAAGGGCTTGTAGTACCTCTCCCACATCATCAACAAGGCAGTGGGTTTGACAGGGACTAGTAGTACCTCTCCCACACCATCAACAAGGCAGTGGGTTTGATAGGGACTGGTAGTACCTCTCCCACACCATCAACAAGGCAGTGGGTTCGACAAGGACTGGTAGTACCTCTCCCACACCATCAACAAGGCAGTGGGTTTGACAGGGACTAGTAGTACCTCTCCCACACCATCAACAAGGCAGTGGGTTTGACAGGGACTAGTAGTACCTCTCCCACACCATCAACAAGACAGTAGGTTTGACAAGCACTGGTAGTACCTCTCCCACACCATCAACAAGGCAGTGGGTTTGACAGGGACTGGTAGTACTATTTACAGTCATACATTGACAGGCAAACTTGACCAGACAAAAGAATGACTACCAGAAAGTAAATGTCAATAAATCTGTTGCTGATGACATGACACATTAACAGGGGTGGGGCCTATGCTATTACTTATGTCTAGATGTAGTATAACTGTGCCTGAAAGTAGTATTACTTATGTCTAGATGTAGTATAACTGTGCCTAAAAGTAGTATTACTTATGTCTAGATGTAGTATAATTGTGCCTGAAAGTAGTATTACTTATGTCTAGATGTAGTATAACTGTGCCTGAAAGTAGTATTACTTATGTCTAGATGTAGTATAACTGTGCCTGAAAGTAGTATTACTTATGTCTAGATGTAGTATAACTGTGCCTGAAAGTAGTATTAGTTATGTCTAGATGTAGTATAACTGTGCCTGAAAGTAGTATTACTTATGTCTAGATGTAGTATAATTGTGCCTGAAAGTAGTATTACTTATGCCTAGATGTAGTATAACTGTGCTTGAAAGTAGTATTGCTGTTTATTTCTAAGGCAGTAATATTGTTTATGCCTGAATGCAAGAAAGAGATTTTTAAAAAAGAAGAGAAATTAAAAATATTTGAAATAGATATACTATCAGATTTGTTTATGCTGTTTCAGGATGAAAATGATAAATGATGAAGAATAAAAGAAGCCATCCATCAAGAATTACAAGTCTCACTATCAAAACAACATAAAGAGTAGCAAAGAAAATGTGGATGACAAAAGATATGCTGGGACTACAGGAAAAAGAGATGGCATGAACAAAATAAATAAATAAACAAATTTATGACAAGATTAACAAAGAAATAAGGTGGCAGTTCAATGAAGAGACAGAAAAGTGTGGCTTAGGACAATGTGATCAGGCTGAACAAAAAGTTTCATAGTAGGGAAGTCTTCTCAGATCTGTCAAAAACAAGTCTTCTCAGATCTGTCAAAAACAAGTCTTCTCAGATCTGTCAAAAACAAGTCTTCTCAGATCTGTCAAAAACAAGTCTTCTCAGATCTGTCAAAAACAAGTCATCACTCTTGTACTTTACAACCAGTCTTGTCTGATACATCAAAATCAAATTGTTACTCTTGTACTTTACAACCAGTCTTCTCTGATACATCAAAATCAAATTGTTACTCTTGTACTTTACATTTCACAACCAGTCTGCCTTTACCAGACAGCCATGTAACTAACGATGAATGGACTTGGTTATCAGTCATTTGATAAATCTGGATCACGCTAAGAGCGTGCATGATTATTGAAGAGTCAACACGAAATGAGGGTCAGATGTAAATAGAAACAATGATGACTGTATCTAAATTTAACATTTATAGAAAACATTCTCTTGTGACATACCATCAGTGATAGCAAACAAGATAAATGTCCTTCACTTGTTGTTTCCTCATTTAAACAGTTTTGCTACGATATGCTTCACTTTCTACAGGCGACAAACTATTGTTTCCTCGTGAAGTCCTAGATTTGTGCTGATACACTTCACACTGACTGAGTTTGGTGAGAAGCCTACACTTTGTCCTGTTTTTGTAGCTATAATCTATTGTTTGTTTCCTTATGTAGTCCTAGTTTTGAAACGACACGCTGACTACAAACAGCAAGCTGTTCTTTGTTTTCTCATGTGATACTAGTTTTGTGGTTATACATTTCACTTTCTACAAAGAACAAACTGTTAATGTCTTCTTAGCGTTTTCTGGAGCTATATACTCCACGTTCTGTATACTGTGGACATTGTTTCCCTCATATATAATCTTACTTTTGTAAGCACACTGAGAATGTCTCAATAGTCTCCCTTGCGTGTAGCAGAAGTGTGAACTTCGGTATGTATCTACACATTTTGGAATCGACGTTTATCAAATCGGATTATAGTTTTATCATTTGTCATCATCTAGATTTTATTTATCACATGTTACTGTGATTTAACTCGTTCATTCGTGTCACATCAGTTACCAAGATGGAGAAAGACAGGCCATCAGACTATCGTATATTTGGAATGTACACACGGTAAGCTGATACTTAAAGTATTACTAATTAATAACGAAACTGTTATTTTTATCACATTTTGTTATTGTCAGAACTGGGAAGTCGGTATGCCAAAACTTCAACTCCCACTTCTCAGTTGCTCAGCTGTCCACCTGAGCACATTCATAAATGGCAAATACATATTATAAGTTATTTACTGCAGTCAACTAATAACAGGTCACGTCACTACCATCACACGATTTAGCAGTTTTCCTAGCTTATTAAGAGCAGGTCACGTCACTGGCATCATGAGTTAGCAGGTCACTTAGCTTGTTAGACCAGGTCACGTCACTATCATCACATGAGTTAGCAGTCTACCTAGCTTATTAGAGAAGGTCACATCACTACCATCACATGAGTTAGCAGTCTACCTAGCTTATTAGAGAAGGTCACGTCACTACCATCACATGAGTTAACAGGTTACTTAGCTTGGTAGAACAAGGAATGTTTGATTAAAAAAAGAAAAATTAATTTTTGGAGAGGACAACACACTGCCATGCAAGGTGGTAGTCCTCTCATAGCTAGACATTTGCATGACCCATCGGAATCTGATGTTTGAGTTGTAGCAATTCCAATACTATTTTTTTTTCCTCTCAAATCTAAAATATTTTTACTATTTTTCTTTTTCTCATATCTCAATTGTTTTTTCTATTTTTCTTTCTCTCACATCTAAGATATTTTTTCTACTATTTTTCTTTTTCTCATATCTCATTTTTTCTTTCTCTCACATCTAAAATGCTGTGTCTACTGTTTTTCATTCTCTCACACCTAAATTTGGTGGAAAACTGTAGAAGCAGAAATTAGCAGCATGCAGCACAGCTGGGGCACAATACAAAGGCTGGCTGCAGACCATAAGAGGTGGAGAGAGTTTGTTCCTGCCCTGCAAGGTGCCGCAGGGTGCACTGGACAATGATTGCTTAGCCAATCGCTGACAAAGGACAGGGGTGAATGGATGGACATCTAAAGTGTTTTGTCTACTATTTTTCTTTCTCTCACATCTAAAGTGTTTTGTCTACTATTTTTCTTTCTCTCACATCTAAAGTGCTTTGTCTACTGTTTTTCTTTCTCTCACATTTAAAGTGCTTTGTCTACTGTTTTTCTTTCTCTCACATCTAAAGTGCTTTGTCTACTGTTTTTCTTTCTCTCACATCTAAAATATTTTGTTTACTGTTTTTCTTTTTCTCACATCTAAAGTGCTTTGTCCTCTGTTTTTTCCTTCTTTGGCATCTAAAGTGTTTTGTCTTCTATTTTTCTTTCTCTCACACCTAAATTGTCTTGTTGACTGTTTTTCTTTTCTTCCCATCTAAACTGCTTTGTCTACTGTTTTTCTTTCTCTTACATTTACAATTTTTTTTTCTATTATTTTTCAAGGTTAATCATACAGATTTTGCTCTAATTGTGTCATGGTGATTGTTAAATAATCTCTAGGTAAATGTCAGCTAGAAATTTTTGCTAGTGGATGATATTGATATAAATAAATAAAAAAGACATGATTTTGAATGAGTGGTGTACTGTGGTGGCTTGTCTTTATTCCTGAAGTAGGTTGTGCCACACACATAAAATAAATCATTAGCGACTGTGTGGCCAGAATATAGCTTCGCAATACTTTCTTGTGGCTGAAGTTAGTTTAAAAATCACTTTGAATAATGTAACTTTGATTCATGTGACTATTTCATAGGATTCATTGTATGTGTGCATGTATGTGTGTGTGTGTGTGTATATATATATATCTTATATATCTTATATCCTTCCGTGCCGTTAAATGTCACATAGGGCTCGCAAAGTATTTCACCAATTTTGCCTGTCTTCGGCGAGTCTATCAACCTCATCAGAGGATTTTATGCCTGCTGATTTGGCCTCTCTTAACAATGTCCTCTTCAGAGCTTCACGCGGTCTGCCTCTTTTTCTTCAGCCTGTTGTGTTCCACTTGATAGCCTGTTTTGGGATTCTCTGATCATTTCTTCTCATCAAGTGACCAACATATGTCCATCTCCTTTTCCTGATCACCCATGAGACTGGTTGTTGTTCAGTCATCTGTCTTATCTCTGCATTGTTCTTGAATTCATTCCACTTGATGCCGAGTATTTTCCTTAGGCATTTGTTTTCAAAAGAATCTAATTTCTTTTCTGTTTCTTTAGTTGTTTTCCAGCTTTCGCATGCATAAATGAGGGTGGATATTACATTTGAATTGAATAGTCTTAACTTGGTTTTTGTGCTTATAACTTTTGAATTCCATATGTTCTCAAGATTCTTGAAGATTGATGCTGCTTTTGCAATTCTGATCCTAACTTCCTTTCTAGTGTCACCATCCTGGTCTATGTAGCTGCCAAGGTATGCAAATTGATTGACTTCTTCAATATCTGTCCCTTCTATGTGTATTTTTCCAATTTGATTGATAAGAATTTTCTTTAATTTTGTTTTGTCCTTGTTAACTTCAAGTCCTATTTTACTAGCCAGTGAAGACAGGCTATCTGTTTTTTCTTGCATGGAATTCACATTATTACTGATAAGAGTTATGTCATCAGCAAAATCAAGATCTTCTAGTTGGGTCCCATGTACCCAGTCAATACCTGTGTTACCTGTGCAGCATTTTTTCATTATGAAGTCTATTGTAATCCCAAAAAGTAAAGGAGACAGTATACATCCTTGTTTCACGCCTGTTTCAATCTGGAACCATTCACTCATCCCTTCTTCTGTCTTGACTGCACAAACATATCCATTGTATAAGTCCTTAATGATGTTGACAATTTTAGATGGTATTCCATATAGACATAAAATTCTCCATAATGAATCTGTGTGTATGCTGTCAAATGTCTTTTTAAAATCTATGAAGTTCAGTATTAATGGTTTCTACTTTTCAATATGTTCTTCAAGTATTATTCTGAGAGTAAAGATCTGGTCGAGACAGCTTCTCCCTTTTCGAAATCCTGCTTGTTCTTCTCTCATTGCAGTATACACTATATCTTTAAGTCTGTTCAAAATGACCTTGCAAAATACTTTTGACACAACTGATATTAAAGTTACTCCTCTCCAGTTGTTACAGTCTCTAAGGTTGCCTTTTTTTGGTATTTTAACAATGATTATATATATATATATATATATATAATATATATATATATATATATATATATATATATATATATATATATATATATATATATATATATATTTGTGTGTGTGTGCACTTGCAGAGAACAGGAAAACTTGGCAAACAACTATGTGAGCCCTGTGTGACATTTATCAGCACAGGAAGGATGTAAGAAGATGGAAGATATGTGTGTACATTCTTTATTCAAAGAAGCATTCGTGGAGAGCATGCTGGAATAATCAGCATCAGCTAGCATGTTATAGCTTAGCAGTCATATTTTCAGCAGTGTCTGATCTATTGAGAACATTCTTTTTTAATACAGATTTAGCTTCAAATCAAAACTTGTCTAACTTCCAAGATGGCAGTTCTCTTCTCCAGAATTTCAGTGTTTTTGACATTTGCATCAAAGAAACTATTTTCATAAACAGTGATTTCATAGTGCCACAGTAAGAGTGTGCACAAGTAGGACACAGAGTAAAGACCTTAGAACTGTGACAAAAAGTAGTATAGTGTTTTGTTTTTTTTTAGGTTCAAAAGAATAGTTATGAGGGTTGATTGATATGTTCTCAGCATAAGGTACATATACTTGAAATGCACAGTTGATATTAGGTGCATTTGTAGATCAGGTTAGTGTAAGATTAAACACTAAGTTTCGAGAAATTAACCGCAACCAATTTTTTTTTTTTTACAGGCTACTGAAGTGGTAAAGGGTGGCAGAAATTGAGAAATTGGATAAAATTTCTCATCGAACAGTCATTCACTATCTTTATTAAGGGCTTATTATCGAAGGAGATCCATGAGAATATGGTAGAGATTCTAAGGGAGAGTGCCCCTTCTTACAGTACAATGAAGAAATGGACAGCTCACTTCAAACGTGGAGGGGAGTCTGGAAAATGATCCCCATCCAGGAAGACCAAAAACAG
Organism: Achatina immaculata; assembly: GCA_009760885.1. Classification (NCBI taxonomy): domain Eukaryota; kingdom Metazoa; phylum Mollusca; class Gastropoda; order Stylommatophora; family Achatinidae; genus Lissachatina; species Lissachatina immaculata. The sequence continues at coordinate 33,628,593 of CM019695.1, forward strand.
TAACCACCGATGAAACCACTGACAGAATCCATGACATGATAATGGAGGATCGATGACTAACTGAGTGGTACATTGCTACTGAGTACATTGCATCTCTAAGGAACATGTTCATGCCATTATTCACACTGTTATTCAAATGACAAAGGTCTCTGCTTGATGGGTCTCGAAACTTCTTGGAGCTTATCACAAACGACAGTGTCTCAATATGTCAAGAGACAATCTTGGCCATTTTTCTGCATATCCTGAAAAGTTTCTTCAGCAATTTGTGACTATGGATGAGACTTGGGTTCATCATTTTCAACCAGAAACCAAAAAACAGTCAAAGCAGTGGAAACATCATGGATCTCCACCTCCAAAGAAAACAAGAGTGGTTCTGTCTGTAGACAAAGTGATGGTTTCCATCTTTTGGGATTCAGAAAGTGTGCTATTGGTAGACTGTCTTCAGAAGGGCAAAACGGTGACTGGGGCCTAATATGCTAATCTTGTGAAGCAACTGCGGGTCAAATTGAAGGAAAAACATCGAGGGAAATTGACGAGAGAAATCATCTTTCAAGACAATGCTCCAGTTCACAAGTCACTGGTGACAATGGCTGCCATTCTTGAATGCGGCTTCCAGCTTCTTGAACATCCTCCTTATTCCCCAGATTTGGCCTCTTCGGACTATTACCTGTTTACCAAACTCAAAGGAGCTCAATGGTCACAAATTTGCTTCAGATGATGACATCATTCATGCAGTAGACCACTTTCTACTGACTCAAGATGCTTACTTTTACAAAGAAGGGATCCATATGCTCCAGGATCGCTGGACTAAGTGCTTAAACCTGTAAGGGGACTGTTGAGAAATAACCCAAAAAAGTTGTCCACAAATAATCCGTTATACCTTATGCCGAGAACTTATCAATCAACTCTCATAATTTATGTGTGGTGTCTGTATATAATAGTGACTAAAAGGCAATAAGTGAGAGAGAAGAGGGGAGACTGCTCACTCACTCACTTACTCACTTGTTCACTCACTCACCTACTCGCTCAATCATTCACAAGTACATGATACTTCATCCATACTTTCCCCAGCGCCACATAGTGTATTAGCATTTCAACATCAACAAAATAGAGAACAGAATTTGTTTTGCTAAAAAATTGCTGTATATTTTATATTATTTTATAACTCAAACAGTAGATCCAATATCCTGCAACAAGAAGCAACAGAAAACTCATATTAAACCAATCTTGAACATGGAATACAATATCCTGGAACAAGATTACACAAAATAATATAAAATATACAGCATTTTTTAAAATGTAGTTTAATTATGTGTTATGAAATGTATTTTCATTAAGTGCTATGAGGATGTTCCAAATGAGTCTTAAAATGTGGTAGAAATTCTAAGCATGTTGCCATCAGCATTAAAACTTGATGGTATCATTACTAATGATGTAAGGAACGTTTTGGAAAATATGCCTGGTGTAGAGTGCTGAATCATGACTGATTTTCAGAACTGCAGCTGTTTCATTCACCGTAACCTGATGATTTTCAGTCACAATATGGTCAGCTTCAGCAGTTGATTCTGGTTTCACTATTCATTGTGCCTGGATTCTGGTTTCACTATTCATTGTGCCTGTATTCTGGTTTCACTATTCATTGTGCCTGGATTCTGGTTTCACTATTCATTGTGCCTTGATTCTGGTTTCACTATTCATTGTGCCTGGATTCTGGTTTCACTATTCATTGTGCCTGGATTCTGGTTTCACTATTCATTGTGCCTGGATTCTGGTTTCACTATTCATTGTGCCTGGATTCTGGTTTCACTGTTCATTGTGCCTGGATTCTGGTTTCACTATTCATTGTGCCTGGATTCTGGTTTCACTATTCATTGTGCCTGGATTCTGGTTTCACTATTCATTGTGCCTGGATTCTGGTTTCACTATTCATTGTGCCTGGATTCGGTTTCACTATTCATTGTGCCTGGATTCGGTTTCACTATTCATTGTGCCTGGCCTGAACAAGAAGAGTCAAATACAAAGCTTGGGTCATTTGGAACATCCTGCTTCACTCATAAACTCACAGCAATGACATTCATGTATTACTGTACTGAATCATCATTTGCTGATGAATTTCAATAAGTTTCACACCTTCACTGCTCAGATAAAAACAGATGACAGTTTCACTTTTGTGCATATCTCTAGAGGTGTTGCCATCTTTTTACAGCTACAGTGCCAATATGTACCTTGTTAACACCAAGCACTGCTAAACATTCCTTATGTCATTAGTACTGATGCTGTCAGCTTGTATGATGATGGAATGGTGCTTAGAATTTCTAATGCAATTTTAATGTTTTCATTTTGATTACACATGTATGTCTATCACACTATTGCAGGATGTTGTATTCTGTTTTCAAGAAATATGATGACAATGACAGAATCAAATCTAGCAACCTCAGGAAAGCCTTTAATGACCTTCACCTTTATCCTTCACACTCTCAGAGTATGGCTGTTTGTTGTTTTGTTCAGTTATTTTGGCACAAATCCCTTTAGGGAGAAAGTAGAAAGATGTTTAGAAAGGAAAGGTTGGGGGTTAGGTGGGAGAGAATATGAAGGCTGTTTGCAAAGTTCCAGGACTGAATTTTTTTCTCACACAATAATGAGTGTATGAGTATATAACTATACACAGAGCCACTGCAGTAAAGTCGTGATACCAATAAACTAGGAAAAAAAGTAGCAACAGCTTTGTTACTTAACGAGTACACAGTTGTGACATTTCAGCATGAGCCTTAATTATACAAAAACATACAGGATGAAGAAATAGAGAGGAGATAAAATATAAATTCATGTGAATGCAATGTTAAAAGTAATAATAATAATAATAATCAAATAAACTGAATAGAGAACTTAGCTATAACTTGTAAGAAGCTGTGGCTTGTCAGATGCTTTGTGTCAGAAATGTGCATGGTGGAGTGTAGAGAGTATTTAAATTGTGACTTGTGATGTGTGATAGGTGGGTTGTAACTGAGGGTGGGGAAACCATGGAGGGGAGAGAGAGTGATACAATAGTAGTCTAGCCAGGAGAAGGTAAAATATGTGATTATAGTTGGGGTAGAGAACTACAGAACTGTTGCCCCGATTAGTCATGCCAGTAAAATTCTGTTAAAATTCAAAATGGGTAGACATCGTAAGAAAATAGAAGTCAATATGGTCCAAGCTGGTTTAATGCAAGGTAGAGGATCAAGAGATCATATATTCAATATAAGATTAATAATAGAGAAATGCAGAGAATTTAATGTGAATCTATATTTATCTTTTATAGACTATTCAAAGGCTTTTGATTGTGTACAACACCAGAAACTTTGGGAAATAATGGAAAAAATGAGATTTCCAACACATTTGATACAATTAATATCACTGCTGTATCTATACCAACAGGCAGCAGTAAGAATAAATGGTGAAACAACAAGTTGGTTTGACATAAAACAAGGGGTCCATGAGGGGTGCATATTGTTGCCTTACTTATTTAATTTATATACTGAAAATATAATAAGGAATGTTAGAGAAGATATAGACAAAGAATATTATTATGCCGTAACAATTGGAGATTATGAAATACCAGAGATTAGATATGCTCAGTATTACTATCGACAACACAAAAAGGAATGGAAAAACTGATTATGTCAGTCCGTAAGAATAGTGAAGAGAAAACCTCTATCTTAATGCAAAGAAAACTAAATTGATGACAACTGACAAAACAAACAAGGCAGCTGAAATATGTATCAATGAGGAAAAACTGGAAGAAGTGGAGAGTTTTGAATATCTTGGATCACTACTAACTAATAATGGAGATACAATGAGGGAAATTAAAAGGAGGACATCTATCGCTCTTCAAAAAATAAAACAGTTTAAAAAAAGCTGTAGAGAGGAACAGACAGAACTACAAAAAATAAAATTTTTAAGAGTATGAGTCTTTCTCATTGCAACATATGCCTGTGAGACCTGGACCCTTAACAAAACAGCTGAGAAGCACATAAATGTCTTTGAATGTAAATACTACCGAAGAGTCCTTCAAATATCATGGACACAGAAAAGAACACATTTATCCATGCTACAAGAATCTGGCCAGAGGCATCCCAGTCACCCAGCTGTAGAAATAGGTACTTGACTTCTGGAGTTGGGGAAGGAAAGGCTGCCAACCGTGATACTGACCAAATCACCCTCTAGTGTTCTGACAGCTCAAGAAAAATATGGGCGCTAACACCACATCCCCATGTGCCTCTAAGGCATGACAGGATCACCTTTACCTTTGCCTTTACAAGAACTTAAGGTTGGCTAGTAAGGAAGATTAAACAGAGAAAACTTAAATATGTTGGACATATTAAAGGTCATGATAGTTTAGAGAAGAGAGTCTTGGAAAATACTGTGGATAGGTGGACAGAATACATCAGTGAGCTATATGAAGGAGAAAGGCCAGAAATAACACCAGATACTGAAAACTGTGATGGACCACCAATACTTGAAGATGAAACTATAGATGCCATCAAATACATGAAGAAAGGAAAAGTGACTAGGCCTGATAATATAACAGTAGAAGAAATAGAGGTGCTAGAGGAGATGGGAATAAATATAATAACCAAGTTACTGAATGACATTCACAACAGTGGTTATATATCCACTAACCTGCGTAAATCCACATTTTATCACTACCAAAGAAACCAGGTGCAAAGGAATGTGATAACCACAAGACTATCAGCCTCTCATGTGACATAAAGCTGCTTCTGAGAATTATTATGAGAAGAACAATGAGAAAGATAAAAATGGAAATAGCAGATGAACAGTTCGGACTGCCTGAAGGAAAGGAAACACACAGTGCCATTTATGCTTTACGAACACTAACAGAAAGAGCTTTAGAAATACAGAAAAATCTCTACTTAAGCTTCATTGATTACAACAAGGCATTCAACAAGGTGAAACATGATGAGATTAATAAAATGCTGGAAGATGTAAACATAGATGGCAAAGACCTGAGGATTGTAAAACATCTATACTGGCAGCAGGAAGCAGTAATTCAAGTTAAAAATAAAACTGGAAAATATCAACCAATAAAACAAGGAGTGCGACAGAGATGTGTACTATCTCCAGAGCTTTTTTTCTCTGTACAGCAAGAATATTCTAAGGACAGTCATTACAGAAACAGGTATAAAAGTTGGAGGATACAATATTAACAACCTTTGGTATGCTGATGACACAGTACTGATAGCCAAGAATCAACAAGACCTGCACAATCTCTTGGATAGAATCACCAAAGAAAGTGAACAGAAAGGCCTTACTTTGAACATCTAAAAGACAGAGACTATGGTTATATCTGAGAAACAGAATCCACCAGCATGCAGTATAAAATTAAATGCAACTATTCTAAAGTAAGTGGAGAAATTCAAATACCTTGGACCGGTAATAACTTCAGGTGGGAAATGCAGAACGAACAGGCCAAACAAAGACTGCATTTCAGAGAATGAAAAACATATTATGCAACACATTCTTATCAGTGAATGTTAGAAAACGAGTCCTAAAATGCTATATTGAACCTATCTTGTTATTTGGAAGTGAATCTTGGACAATAGGCAGGTCTGCACAAAAGTCATTGGAAGCAGTAGAAATGTGGTTTATTAGAAGAATGTTGCAAATTCCTTGGACTGCAAAAATTACTAATGGAGAATGTTTGAGAAGAGCTGGAGATACAAAAAAATATTGTCAAAAAATAAGAGAGAGACAATGTACTTTCATAAGACATGCAATGAGAAGAGGGGGCATTAAAAATGTTATAACAACAGGAAAAAATAGAGGGAAAAAGAGGCAGGGGAAGACCAAGAGAAATGATACCGGACAGTCTGATGAGATGGTGTGAGAGGAGATCACCAACTGAGCTAATGGCCTGCATGAAAGATCATGTACTCTGGAGAAGCATAATAGCCAATGGCAGACAGCATGGCACCTGATGATAATGAGTCTTGGAAGGGTACATAATGGGAAAAAGAAAGAGGAAGACCAAGGTGAAGATGATTGCAAGACATCGTTGATGATCTGCGAATGGATGCATTAGCAGCAGGGCATCTTGCTTACAACTGAGAGGCCTACAAGAGAGCTGTTAGGGAGGCAAAGTTCCACAAGAAACAAATGACTGACTGACTCTGTGAGTGGACCCGACACAGTCCCAACTTTATGTCATTGATAATCACTGGTGTATGGGTATGACCTGGAAACAAAGCTAGTGTCATCCCAATGGAGAATCTGAAGAAGGTGCTGCATGGGAAGTCCAGTGTCAAAACTATATTGATTGCATTCTTTGACATTGATGGACTGATTCATCATGAATATGTTCCTAGAGGGCAGATTGAATGCGGACTTCTGCACAGCAGTCCTCCAATGACTCCTTGACGCTGTGCTCAGACATCATCCAGAGAAGTGGTGTACCAGCACTTGGATCTTTTACCATGACAGTGCCTCTGCCCATGTCTGTCGAAACAAAATAAGTTGTTGGTGAAATACCACATTCTGTTGCTTCTGCACCCTCCATATTCTCCTGAATTTGCTCCCTGTGACTTCTCACATCTGAAGGAAATATTTTGATGAAGTTAAAGAGATTCAGACAAACACAATGAGACAAATGAGATTTATCTCACAAAGTAACTTCCACAGGTGCTTCCATAAACAACAGGACCACCAGAATAAGTGTATACAATTATAAGACTACTTTGAAGGAGATGAGACCAAGAAGCCTACTCATTTAGTTAAAAAAAAATAACAAAATTCACCCTGGAACTGTGCAAACAGCCTTCATTTTAACTGTTTTTTTTTTTATTGAAGGAGTACATTTTGCTGTGATTAATATTAATTTAAAATATGTACAAAAATGCCATGAATATCATGAAGATACACTAAAGATAACTGACCTCTTGTGTGGCACACACTTCTATTTGTGTTTCTTAATGAATTATCTAGTACAGTCATTTGTGTTAACTGAACATTTGTGTGGAAAGGGCAGTTAGCTAAAGTAATTTTTGTGAGTAGGTAGATTAACTGATCACTGATCATTTATATGGAGGTCATTAGATTGCTTATTTATGTAAAGGTGGATAGGTTAACTGATCATATATGTAGAGATGAACAGGTTAGCTGGACATTTATGTAGAGGTGGATAGATTCTCTGGTCATTTATATAAAGGTGGGTAGGTTAACTGATCATTTTGAGGAAGTGGGTGTTTTAGCTGATTATTTATGGTGAAATGTTTAAATTAGTTGATAATTTATATGGAAGAGGGTAGATTAGCAAATCATTTATGAGGGAGCAGGTAAATTGACTTCTGTTTTATGTGAAAGTGGGTAGATTAAGAGATCATTTATGTAGAAGTGGGTAGATTAAGAGATCATTTATGTAGAAGTGGGTAGATTAAGAGATCATTTATGTAGAAGTGGGTAGATAGTTGCGAGGCACTATCCTACTATGGCAGTTGCCAGTTACATGCTTAGTGAGAATAGCTAAGGGCTGACCACTGAGACACCAAAAGTAAACATCAGCATTCAAGTACAAGCATGCTAATCAGACACCACCTGACAGAACACGACAAGCAGCCTGGAAGAGAAAGTTCACAAGAAAGGGCTTCCATCAGCCACCATAGTGAATAGAGGAAATCAAAAGGGCTTGGGAGATGAAACGCACCCTGGTAAAATAGTGCCTGAAGTGGCAGAAGAAAAATAACAATATAACAGGAGAAAAGGTTACGGTTGGGAAAAATGTGCAGCTTGCCACACGTACCTTCAAAACTCTTGATGCAGAGTCAGAAAGATGGTGCTGGGAGAACTTTGTGCAGGGGCAGAGAAAGATAAAGCCCTGCAAAAGTTTTGGCAACTGCACAGAAGGATGAATAATAAATTTAGAACAAGAAATGGTGACAACATCAAGGATGAGAATAGTCAAGTGTTGAAGGCAGATGCAGAGAAAGGGGCAGCATTCTTCTGCAGATATATTGACCAGTTGGACCAGGGCAACCGTGAAGTTCGCAAATCATCATGGAGCATTGTAGCAGAATCACTGCAATCTCAGAAGCATGCAGACTTGATCAGTGTTGAGAAGGTTTCACAGATCATCAAGGAGTTTGGGGATATTGCTGCAGGTGTGGATGAAGTTCAGTATAGCCACCTGAGGCAGGTATTAGAAGAAACTCAAGCTAAGATGATAGAGGAGTACAAGGTCATGAGAGATACTAGAAGAATGGCTACATAGCTACTTGCTGCCATTACCTAAACCAGGCAGAGACAACACCAGACTGGCAGGGTACCGCATCATCACCAATCAAAACATTTATGGTAAGATGCTGGAGAAGATCACGGCTAAGAAACTGGAGAATGGTAGACAGCTACCGTGCATGCTAGGCAGCTGTCGACACGGCAGAGACACAGTGGGCAGTGCATCGATACTAGCATATGATGCATATGAAGGGTTTCAGAGGAAAGAAGAGACGGCAGTTGTTGCTTTGGATCTGGAGGAAACCTATAACAGAGTTGACTATACAGCACTCCTGTGCCTTATGACAGAATTGGGTACTGACACCTGGATCATGCGGTAGACAGCATCAGTGCTTCTAAAGAAAACTCTGGCACTGCAGTATGAATTATTGACCTTGGAGCCTAGAATCTTTGCACCAGGACGCCTGAGGGCTCCCCCTGGTACCAGTGCTTTTCATCATATACACTGCCAGGATTTCACAGCTGCACCAGACTGGTGCTGACCAGACTCACATATGCAGATGACATCCTGGTGTATAGTCATGGGAAATATAGAGAGGGGATATTTGCCCACATTCAGGAGAATACTGACCATATCATGGCTTAGTGTGCGGACAACAACACTGTGAAAAACGCCCCACCAAAGCCACAATCCTGTGATGCTCATTAGATAACCCTTCTGGCAGTGCAGTGCAGTGGCATATATATTGATAGGGAACAATTGTTAAAATACCTTGGGATTGTGTTTGACAGGATGCCAGGACACTATCTTTCAATCACTCTGTGGACATGGTTATTCAGAAAGTAAAGAAATGGCTCAGCGCAGTGAAGACCATGGCAGGTGCTGGGCTGCCACAATAGACACTCTTCCTGCTGATGTAGGTGTTAGTGATGTCAGCAGTTGACTATGGCCTCAGCCTTCTAACTTTGTCCACAGCTCAGATAATCAAGCTTGAAAGAATCCAAAATGAGGCCATTAGGGCAGTTCTGGGGTGCACCAATGAATCTCTGATCATAGCTGTGCGCTACTTGCTGGATATGTCCAGCGTGAAAGTAAGACATATGCACGAGTGAAGACGTATCTCAGGATTGCTGGCAAACCACCCCCTCCTACTAGAGCTGAACTTGGCAAAAGGCAAGCACATCAAGCAAAAGAAATAGTGGATGGCAGAGACAGAAGAGACAGTGTCAGCAGTCTGTGACCCAGAGCAGATCCCCCTAGAACCAGAATGGACTAAAGTGCCAAATATGCAGAATCTGATGAAGGTCATGATCCAGCTTGGCCATAAGTGTCGAGATTGGGCTCAGGGTAAAACAGAAGCCCGGGTGCAGGAACAGATTCAGCATCAATCTAAGCCACATGACCCTGTGATCTTCACAGATGGGTCCATGGCATGATGCCTAAAAAGTGGATGCGTCTGTGTTGTCAACCACAGCAGCAAACTGGTTGTCAGTAAATCAGGAGCCTATGTAACCACCAATTCGAGTGTGAGAATGAAGGCGCAGGTTGCATCAGAAGCAATTTCCTGGTTGGTGGAGCAGGACGACTTGCATGGGGTCATTGTAACAGACTCTCAAAACATGTTGCAATAGGGAGTGGGTCTAGCTTCCTCTGGTCTCATGGTTGTCCAGTTTGAATCTGTTGCTGAGGTTTTGCGAGAATCAAAGGCAATGAGAGAGCAGACAAGCTGGCAGGCATGGCATCAATTCAGGGCACCTTAAAAATGGACAAGGAGGAGATTGCAAGAGCCATCTTCAATAGGCTGCATATGGAGGATGATAGTGGGTTGAATGACAACAGTCACATCAGGAGGATGATTGAATTGAGGGAGGAGAGGGGAAGTGGACATTTTTCTGAAAGAAGTGGTTTATTGGACATTATCCACAGCCAGTGTGTGACTGGCTCCATCAGCAGGCGCACACTTCAGTTGGTGTTGGAACAGAAGGTGGAGCACTTATAGGAATTCCCAGAGTGTGGGGATGCCAGTCTCTTATTACAGATTAGTTGATCATTTATGTAGAAATAAGTAGATTAACTGATCATTTATGTAAAGGTGGGTAGATTAATTGATTGTTTATGTAGTGGTGGGTAAATTAATTGATCGTTTATATAGAGGTGGATATATTAATTAACCATTTGTGTAGAGGTGGGTAGATTAATCGATCATGTATGTGAGAGTGGGTAAATTAACTGCTTTTTCATGTGGAAGTGGGTAAATTAACTGATCATTTATGTAGACATGGGTAGATTAGTTTATCATTTATGTAGAAGTGAGTAGACTGACTGATTATTTACAATTTACATAGAAGTGAGTAGATTTAATTGATCATTTATGTAGACATGGGTAGATTAGTTGATCATTTATGTAGAAGTGGGTAAATTGACTGATCATTTATATAGCACTGGGTAGATTGGCTGATCATTTATATAGCACTGGGTAGATTGACTGATCATTTATATATCACTGGGTAGATCATCTGATCATTTATATAGCACTGGGTAGATCAACTGATCATTTATATATATATATATATGGGTAGATTTGATTGATTATTTTTGTAGGGGTGAGTGAGTCCGTAAGTCTAGCAACTGAGGGTAGATCATCTTGTCATCCTGATCAAAATTCCTTCTGTCTGAAAGCATCCAATTAGATCATCTATTCTCACTTTGTCTCTCTCTCTTTCTGTTTCTCTCTCTTCTCCTTTAGTTTCTCTCTGTCTTTCTGCTTCACTCTCTATCTCTCTTTCTGTTTCTGTCTCTCTCTTTCTCAGTGCCTCTATCTCTCCATCTCAGTATGGCTTGAGTGTTGAAATTTTTTTTTTTTAATACAGTTTTTCTATAACTTATAGTTTTGAATGAATGTAAGAATGAAAGTTTATTTCATGTTGTTGCATAAATCAGAGTGTAGAGTGTATGGACATGAGATAAATTTATTATTTATTTATGTAATTATTTAATGTGTCTTCATGATTATTATGCTCATTAACAAATGCTGAATGACTGTGACTGAGTGAAAGCTATATGATGAAGGGCAGAATGTTAGACGGGCCTGCGTGCCCAGTTCTTAATCCTTTTAAAATAAAGTATGTTCTTCGTTCGTTCGTTCGTTCTCTCTCACTCTGTCTCGCTCACTCTGTCCTTCTCACTCAATAATTAGTGTATGAGTATATAACTAAACATGGAGCCACTGCAGTAAAGTTGTTCCTACTTTTTTCCTAGTTTATACACTTTGTGCCTTTCACTCTTTCTCTCTCTCTCTCTCTCTCTAGATCAGTCAGTCTACCCACGTCTACATAAATGAATGAGTGAATGATCTTTACCCTTTAAAAAAAAAGAATTCATTCATTCATTCTCTGCGTCTCTTTATGTGTCTACCTGATCAGATCATTTTCTTTTGTCTGAATGTATCCAGTCAGATCATATATCTTCTGTCTCTCTCTTTCTCAGTGCCTCTATCTCTCCATCTCAGTATGGCTTGAGTGTTGAAATTTTTTTTTTTTAATACAGTTTTTCTATAACTTATAGTTTTGAATGAATGTAAGAATGAAAGTTTATTTCATGTTGTTGCATAAATCAGAGTGTAGAGTGTATGGACATGAGATAAATTTATTATTTATTTATGTAATTATTTAATGTGTCTTCATGATTATTATGCTCATTAACAAATGCTGAATGACTGTGACTGAGTGAAAGCTATATGATGAAGGGCAGAATGTTAGACGGGCCTGCGTGCCCAGTTCTTAATCCTTTTAAAATAAAGTATGTTCTTCGTTCGTTCGTTCTCTCTCACTCTGTCTCGCTCACTCTGTCCTTCTCACTCAATAATTAGTGTATGAGTATATAACTAAACATGGAGCCACTGCAGTAAAGTTGTTCCTACTTTTTTCCTAGTTTATACACTTTGTGCCTTTCACTCTTTCTCTCTCTCTCTAGATCAGTCAGTCTACCCACGTCTACATAAATGAATGAGTGAATGATCTTTACCCTTTAAAAAAAAGAATTCATTCATTCATTCTCTGCGTCTCTTTATGTGTCTACCTGATCAGATCATTTTCTTTTGTCTGAATGTATCCAGTCAGATCATATATCTTCTGTCTCTCTCTTTCTGTTTCTGTCTCTCTCTTTCTGTTTCTCTCTCTTCTCCTTTAGTTTCTCTCTGTCTTTCTGCTTCACTCTCTATCTCTCTTTCTGTTTCTGTCTCTCTCTTTCTCAGTGCCTCTATCTCTCCATCTCAGTATGGCTTGAGTGTTGAAATTTTTTTTTTTTAATACAGTTTTTCTATAACTTATAGTTTTGAATGAATGTAAGAATGAAAGTTTATTTCATGTTGTTGCATAAATCAGAGTGTAGAGTGTATGGACATGAGATAAATTTATTATTTATTTATGTAATTATTTAATGTGTCTTCATGATTATTATGCTCATTAACAAATGCTGAATGACTGTGACTGAGTGAAAGCTATATGATGAAGGGCAGAATGTTAGACGGGCCTGCGTGCCCAGTTCTTAATCCTTTTAAAATAAAGTATGTTCTTCGTTCGTTCGTTCGTTCTCTCTCACTCTGTCTCGCTCACTCTGTCCTTCTCACTCAATAATTAGTGTATGAGTATATAACTAAACATGGAGCCACTGCAGTAAAGTTGTTCCTACTTTTTTCCTAGTTTATACACTTTGTGCCTTTCACTCTTTCTCTCTCTCTCTCTCTCTCTAGATCAGTCAGTCTACCCACGTCTACATAAATGAATGAGTGAATGATCTTTACCCTTTAAAAAAAAAGAATTCATTCATTCATTCTCTGCGTCTCTTTATGTGTCTACCTGATCAGATCATTTTCTTTTGTCTGAATGTATCCAGTCAGATCATATATCTTCTGTCTCTCTCAGGAAAGTCTCTCTCTGTGTCCTTCTCTGTCTGTCTCATCAGATCACTTTTCTTTGTCAGTATGATCTGAGATTACAGTGTGCAAACATTTAACACACACATATTTTGCACTGATAGCTCATTTCACACATAACAAATTTCATATGTACGAAGTCAGTGAATCTGGTTTTTTTTTTTTTCATATAAATCTAATTAATTGTCTGAGTGAATCCTAGTCATGGAACGTGTCCCCAAGAACTTGTCTTTGTGAGTGTATGGTCCTAGTCTTATAAATGTTACCCTAGAACTGCTTGTCTGTTTAGTTCAGGAGATGGTTCATTGTGCTGTGGAGTATGGTAGCCCATGTGATGCTGATCATGTGACATTTGGAGAGTTCTGTGTCCTTGTTGATGAACTGCAGCATCACTATGAGCTAGGGTAAGTCACATGACATAACCTGCACATACTAACCCCCTCTTTCCCCCCTCTCCCCTTTCCACCCCAAATCTTAACAACTTCAAGTTAGCTTTGGAGGGGAACACTGAAGGTTTTCAAAAGGTGGAGGGGATTCAGGATTTGATTTAAAAAAAAAAAATTATTCAGAGCTGGGTTCAAGTGCAGGGCAGACTGAGTAGTACATCTATTATAGCTGTGTTTACTTGGAGGGTTTGCAGATTCACTGGCATAGCTATGTTCACTCACAAATTTTGTAGATTGATTAACATAGCTGTGTTTACTTGGAGGGTTTGCAGATTCACTGGCATAGCTATGTTCACTCACAAATTTTGTAGATTGATTAACATAGCTGTGTTTACTTGGAGGGTTTGCAGATTCACTGGCATAGCTATGTTCACTCACAAATTTTGTAGATTGATTAACATAGCTGTGTTTACTTGGAGGGTTTGCAGATTCACTGGCATAGCTGTGTTCACTCACAAATTTTGTAGATTGATTAACATAGCTGTGTTCACTGGCAAATTTTGTAGATTGATTAACATAGCTGTGTTCACTGGCAAATTTTGTAGATTGATTAACATAGCTGTGTTCACTCACAAATTTTGTAGATTGATTAACATAGCTGTGTTCACTGGCAAATTTTGTAGATTGATTAACATAGCTGTGTTCACTGGCAAATTGTGTAGATTGATTAAAATAGCTGTGTTCACTGTCAAATTGTGTAGATTGATTAACATAGCTGTGTTCACTGCCAAATTATGTAGATTGATTAACATAGCTGTGTTCACTGGCAAATTGTGTAGATTGGTTAACATAGCTGTGTTCACTGCCAAATTGTGTAGATTGATTAACATAGCTGTGTTCACTGGCAAATGTTGTAGATTGATTAACATAGCCGTGTTCACTGGCAAATTGTGTAGATTGATTAACATAGCTGTGTTCACTGCCAAATTGTGTAGATTGATTAACATAGCTGTGTCCACTGGCAGCTTTTGTAGATTGATTAACATAGCTTTGTTCACTGGCAACTTTTGTAAATTGAATAATACAGCTGCATTATATGTGATTGTGACTGCATGTACTACTAAAAACTAAATGTGATTCACTTCAAGGTACTACTACTGAATGTAGAATATTACTGTCATTACATATATAACTAACATTGTTTCAGTGGCCAACCCAGCCTGCCAAAGTCCATCATCAAAAATAAAAATGCTGGCTTTGTGGTTCGCAGAAACAGAAAAGGTGGGTAGAATGTCTTAGTGTTAGTTCATTCTGTTGTTTATGTGAGAGTGAGGAGGAGACAAGAGAAGAGATTGCATTGATAATGAGAGAAAGAGTAGTGAAATATCTGGTCTGATGAGAGGATTTAATGTTTTTATAGATAATACGGAAACTGGGAGAGAAAAAAAAAGGTGGCATTTTCTTTTGATTATATGCTTCTGATCAAGGCGGAGGATACAATAAAGTCAGTTTGCAGTCTAGATGAGGTGTCTAAGATGATGCCTGGTTATGGGTACAGGACCGACCTCAGCTAACAAAAGTTATTATACAGAAGGGTCATGAATGTTGAGACTGGGTGCATGAAGCAGTTGAACTTTGGGTTCAAGATCTCATCCAGCATCACTGTGGGTCTTCTGACATGGTAATATATACAGATGGCTCAGTGACTTGGAACAGCAGAAGTGGTTGGGTTTTGTTACCTACCAAAATGGAAGAGTTGTGGCACAGGGTTTGGGAGGCTTTGAAATCACCACATCAAGCATGCGAGTGGAAATTGAGGCTGTGTCGTTGGCAGTGGAGTGCTCATGATGTGGTTAATGGTATCATTGTGACAGATTCACAGATATTGCTCTGTAAGATTGAGAAGAATTTGCTTCACAAAGATTAGGTTCAACTGTTAACCTAGCCAGCTGTGACAAGTCTAACATGGCTTTATTGTCCTGGGCATGCGGGAGTACATGGCAGTGATGTGACAGACAGATAAAAGGGGTGGCGACTGCAGTAAAACTGGTTCTAATAATAAAGGTCAATATAGGTGTATGGTGCAGTTTTACAAGGTGGCAGAGAGAGTGAGTAGAGTGAGAAAAGTGAGAAAGAATGAATAGAAAGTATGAGATCAAGATGAAAATGTATAAATGAAAAACATACAACATCTGATATTTCAGCTTGAGCCTTTTTTTGAGGATTACATACACAAATGAGAAAAAACGTATAACTAAATGAAAAAGTTATCTTTATGTGGCATCCTCCAAAAGAGGGAAACAGAGAAATGCGTGTCCACTAGACAAGGCATAGAGACCACACAAAGGATAAGCCGATAGAGTCAATCATAAAGAAGAGGTGGAGAGAGGGAGGGAAATGAGTGGTTGGGGGGGGGGGGAAGGGCAATAGAAATATGATAGTTGGTAGAGGAGAAGGTGTTCGGGGTGGGGGGGAAGGGAAGAGGAGAGATAATGAATGAAGAACATTCATTAAGGTGTTTCTCACCTGCAGTGAGAAAATGTGAAACTGGTGAATAGGACAAGACCCTATATGCCTATAGGTTGCCAGAGAAGAAGAGAAGGTGGTGATAGGGAGGGGAGCTAGGAGAAAGAAACAAGAAGGTAGAGTATAAATCACAAAAAAGGAGGGGAAGGGGTGGAAAACTAAAGAAGTTAAAGGAAGCTGAAGGCATTGTTAATTCCAGCTGGGTGGAGACAGCCAGCCTGGAAAATAAGGCGCTGTTCTAGGATCCTCTGAGAGTGTACATCAGCAGAACAAGAGCGGATCACACTAACAGAAATGTCCTGTTTTCCCTTGTGATTACTAACATTGTTTCAGTGGCCAACCCAGCCTGCCAAAGTCCATCATCAAAAATAAAAATGCTGGCTTTGTGGTTCGCAGAAACAGAAAAGGTGGGTAGAATGTCTTAGTGTTAGTTCATTCTGTTGTTTATGTGAGAGTGAGGAGGAGACAAGAGAAGAGATTGCATTGATAATGAGAGAAAGAGTAGTGAAATATCTGGTCTGATGAGAGGATTTAATGTTTTTATAGATAATACGGAAACTGGGAGAGAAAAAAAAAGGTGGCATTTTCTTTTGATTATATGCTTCTGATCAAGGCGGAGGATACAATAAAGTCAGTTTGCAGTCTAGATGAGGTGTCTAAGATGATGCCTGGTTATGGGTACAGGACCGACCTCAGCTAACAAAAGTTATTATACAGAAGGGTCATGAATGTTGAGACTGGGTGCATGAAGCAGT
Source organism: Achatina immaculata (assembly GCA_009760885.1). Taxonomy (NCBI): domain Eukaryota; kingdom Metazoa; phylum Mollusca; class Gastropoda; order Stylommatophora; family Achatinidae; genus Lissachatina; species Lissachatina immaculata. The sequence goes on from CM019695.1 coordinate 33,645,420, forward strand.
TGAACTTTGGGTTCAAGATCTCATCCAGCATCACTGTGGGTCTTCTGACATGGTAATATATACAGATGGCTCAGTGACTTGGAACAGCAGAAGTGGTTGGGTTTTGTTACCTACCAAAATGGAAGAGTTGTGGCACAGGGTTTGGGAGGCTTTGAAATCACCACATCAAGCATGCGAGTGGAAATTGAGGCTGTGTCGTTGGCAGTGGAGTGCTCATGATGTGGTTAATGGTATCATTGTGACAGATTCACAGATATTGCTCTGTAAGATTGAGAAGAATTTGCTTCACAAAGATTAGGTTCAACTGTTAACCTAGCCAGCTGTGACAAGTCTAACATGGCTTTATTGTCCTGGGCATGCGGGAGTACATGGCAGTGATGTGACAGACAGATAAAAGGGGTGGCGACTGCAGTAAAACTGGTTCTAATAATAAAGGTCAATATAGGTGTATGGTGCAGTTTTACAAGGTGGCAGAGAGAGTGAGTAGAGTGAGAAAAGTGAGAAAGAATGAATAGAAAGTATGAGATCAAGATGAAAATGTATAAATGAAAAACATACAACATCTGATATTTCAGCTTGAGCCTTTTTTTGAGGATTACATACACAAATGAGAAAAAACGTATAACTAAATGAAAAAGTTATCTTTATGTGGCATCCTCCAAAAGAGGGAAACAGAGAAATGCGTGTCCACTAGACAAGGCATAGAGACCACACAAAGGATAAGCCGATAGAGTCAATCATAAAGAAGAGGTGGAGAGAGGGAGGGAAATGAGTGGTTGGGGGGGGGGGGAAGGGCAATAGAAATATGATAGTTGGTAGAGGAGAAGGTGTTCGGGGTGGGGGGAAGGGAAGAGGAGAGATAATGAATGAAGAACATTCATTAAGGTGTTTCTCACCTGCAGTGAGAAAATGTGAAACTGGTGAATAGGACAAGACCCTATATGCCTATAGGTTGCCAGAGAAGAAGAGAAGGTGGTGATAGGGAGGGGAGCTAGGAGAAAGAAACAAGAAGGTAGAGTATAAATCACAAAAAAGGAGGGGAAGGGGTGGAAAACTAAAGAAGTTAAAGGAAGCTGAAGGCATTGTTAATTCCAGCTGGGTGGAGACAGCCAGCCTGGAAAATAAGGCGCTGTTCTAGGATCCTCTGAGAGTGTACATCAGCAGAACAAGAGCGGATCACACTAACAGAAATGTCCTGTTTTCCCTTGTGATTGCTAAGGCAAAAATGTTTAGCCACAGGTGTCCAGGCCCTTTTAGAAAAATCATTAAGATGTTGGCAAAAACGATCTCCTAAGCGTAAACCAGTCTCACCTATATACTTCATACCACAACGTTTGCACATAACAGCATAAATAACATTGCATAAAGTGCAGGTAAAACCCTCCTGAACTGATAATGTGGACTTAGGGAAGGAGATCTAGCTAGCCTCGACAATAAATTGGCAATTGTTGCATCTATGCATCCGCAATGTCTGGTACCATAAAAAGTGTCATCTGTCTTAAGGCGACTTTGAACTAAAAGGTCCCTGAGATTCTTGTCCTGTCTGTAGGTCACCAGTGGGAGGTTCCCAAAAAAGTTCATGTGTATCAGGCTCAGTCTGGGGGAGATGGAGATGGTGAAACAATATGTTTTTAATTGCCAAACTGGTACTCACGCACCATCCTTATAGTATGGCAGTTGAAAACATACTGTTTCACCATCTCCATCTCCTCCCTTTTTTTTGTGTGATTTATATTCAACTTTCTTGTTTCTTTCTCCTAGCTCCCCTCCCTGTCACCACGTTCTCTTCTTCTCTAGTGACTGATAGGTGTATAGGGTTTTGTCCTATTCACCAGTTTCATAAATTGAATAATACAGCTGCATTATATGTGATTGTGACTGCATGTACTACTAAAAACTAAATGTGATTCACTTCAAGGTACTACTACTGAATGTAGAATATTACTGTCATTACATATATTACTAACATTGTTTCAGTGGCCAACCCAGCCTGCCAAAGTCCATCATCAAAAATAAAAATGCTGGCTTTGTGGTTCGCAGAAACAGAAAAGGTGGGTAGAATGTCTTAGTGTTAGTTCATTCTGTTGTTTATGTGAGAGTGAGGAGGAGACAAGAGAAGAGATTGCATTGATAATGAGAGAAAGAGTAGTGAAATATCTGGTCTGATGAGAGGATTTAATGTTTTTATAGATAATACGGAAACTGGGAGAGAAAAAAAAAGGTGGCATTTTCTTTTGATTATATGCTTCTGATCAAGGCGGAGGATACAATAAAGTCAGTTTGCAGTCTAGATGAGGTGTCTAAGATGTTGCCTGGTTATGGGTACAGGACCGACCTCAGCTAACAAAAGTTATTATACAGAAGGGTCATGAATGTTGAGACTGGGTGCATGAAGCAGTTGAACTTTGGGTTCAAGATCTTATCCAGCATCACTGTGGGTCTTCTGACATGGTAATATATACAGATGGCTCAGTGACTTGGAACAGCAGAAGTGGTTGGGTTTTGTTACCTACCAAAATGGAAGAGTTGTGGCACAGGGTTTGGGAGGCTTTGAAATCACCACATCAAGCATGCGAGTGGAAATTGAGGCTGTGTCGTTGGCAGTGGAGTGCTCATGATGTGGTTAATGGTATCATTGTGACAGATTCACAGATATTGCTCTGTAAGATTGAGAAGAATTTGCTTCACAAAGATTAGGTTCAACTGTTAACCTAGCCAGCTCTGACAAGTCTAACATGGCTTTATTGTCCTGGGCATGCGGGAGTACATGGCAGTGATGTGACAGACAGATAAAAGGGGTGGCGACTGCAGTAAAACTGGTTCTAATAATAAAGGTCAATATAGGTGTATGGTGCAGTTTTACAAGGTGGCAGAGAGAGTGAGTAGAGTGAGAAAAGTGAGAAAGAATGAATAGAAAGTATGAGATCAAGATGAAAATGTATAAATGAAAAACATACAACATCTGATATTTCAGCTTGAGCCTTTTTTTGAGGATTACATACACAAATGAGAAAAAACGTATAACTAAATGAAAAAGTTATCTTTATGTGGCATCCTCCAAAAGAGGGAAACAGAGAAGTGCGTGTCCACTAGACAAGGCATAGAGACCACACAAAGGATAAGCCGATAGAGTCAATCATAAAGAAGAGGTGGAGAGAGGGAGGGAAATGAGTGGTTGGGGGGGGGAAGGGCAATAGAAATATGATAGTTGGTAGAGGAGAAGGTGTTCGGGGTGGGGGGGAAGGGAAGAGGAGAGATAATGAATGAAGAACATTCATTAAGGTGTTTCTCACCTGCAGTGAGAAAATGTGAAACTGGTGAATAGGACAAGACCCTATATGCCTATAGGTTGCCAGAGAAGAAGAGAAGGTGGTGATAGGGAGGGGAGCTAGGAGAAAGAAACAAGAAGGTAGAGTATAAATCACAAAAAAGGAGGGGAAGGGGTGGAAAACTAAAGAAGTTAAAGGAAGCTGAAGGCATTGTTAATTCCAGCTGGGTGGAGACAGCCAGCCTGGAAAATAAGGCGCTGTTCTAGGATCCTCTGAGAGTGTACATCAGCAGAACAAGAGCGGATCACACTAACAGAAATGTCCTGTTTTCCCTTGTGATTGCTAAGGCAAAAATGTTTAGCCACAGGTGTCCAGGCCCTTTTAGAAAAATCATTAAGATGTTGGCAAAAACGATCTCCTAAGCGTAAACCAGTCTCACCTATATACTTCATACCACAACGTTTGCACATAACAGCATAAATAACATTGCATAAAGTGCAGGTAAAACCCTCCTGAACTGATAATGTGGACTTAGGGAAGGAGATCTAGCTAGCCTCGACAATAAATTGGCAATTGTTGCATCTATGCATCCGCAATGTCTGGTACCATAAAAAGTGTCATCTGTCTTAAGGCGACTTTGAACTAAAAGGTCCCTGAGATTCTTGTCCTGTCTGTAGGTCACCAGTGGGAGGTTCCCAAAAAAGTTCATGTGTATCAGGCTCAGTCTGGGGGAGATTGAGATGGTGAAACAATATGTTTTTAATTGCCAAACTGGTACTCACGCACCATCCTTATAGTATGGCAGTTGAAAACATACTGTTTCACCATCTCCATCTCCTCCCTTTTTTTTGTGTGATTTATATTCAACTTTCTTGTTTCTTTCTCCTAGCTCCCCTCCCTGTCACCACGTTCTCTTCTTCTCTAGTGACTGATAGGTGTATAGGGTTTTGTCCTATTCACCAGTTTCATATTTTCTCACTGCGGGTGTTTATGTTCTTCATTCATTATCTCTCCTCTTCCCCTCCCCCCCCCCCACCCCGAACACCTTCTCTTCTAGTAACTATCATATTTCTATTGCCCCCCCCCCCCAAATCAACCATCCATTTCCCTCCCTCTCTCCACTTCTTTATGATTGACTCTATCAGCTTATCCTTTGTGTGGCCCCATGTGGTCTCTATGCATCATATAGTGAACACGCATTTCTCTGTGTTTCTTACTTTTGGAGGATACCGCATTAAGATAAGTTTTTCGTTTAGTTATATGTTTTTGTCTCGTTTGTGTATGTAATCCTCAAAAAAGGCTCACTCTGAAATATTGGATGTTGTATGTTTTTCATTTATACATTCTCATCTCGCTCTCATTCTTTCTATTCGTTTTTTTTCTCACTTTACTTACTCCCTCTGCCACCTTGTAAAACTGCACCATACACCTCTATCTACCTTTATTATATGACAGACGGACTTGCTGGACAGCTAAAATAAATGGCAAACTGTCAATATACAAAGGAGACATTACTAATGCTGTACTGGACAGACTGCAGGAAAATGAAGAGTAGGAGTGGACGAACAATGTAGCTGTGAGGAGACTGTTGAAGCTAGGACAGATTAAAGGTGTTGGCAGGAAATCCAAACTGTGTGGCAGAAAACACATTGTAAATAACCAACATGTGACAGGAACTATTAGGAAACATACTCTTGGATGGATGCTGTGGCATGCAGCAGAGCATATATGGGATTGTCCCAAATGCAGTGAAGGTGGAGTCTGAATTTTGAACTTTGAACTTCTGATCATAATTATCATGTTTTGAGATCAGCCATGGTTTACTATCTATGCGTTCCTCTCAGTGATATATGTTTCTTTTGCTGTCGACCTTATTATTGTGTTCACATTCTTTTCTCATCTGTTTCCTTGGAGCATTTTGTTTGAAAGTGTATATATTTTCTAATCTGCACTCTATAAACTGCATGATTCCAGGCACAGAGAACACAAAACATGACATCAGCTGAGTATCTATTACCCCAGGCCACAATGGATGCCATTCTTTACTGATGTACCCTCAGAAGGAACATTGGAAAAGGAAGAGCAGGATCCCCAGTTCTGATACAGAGTGGTACAGGAATAGAGAAGTCAGTTGTCACTGGAGATGCATCAACAAACTATAGTGTACAACTGCATTCATACTAGAAGCCACAAGACACTGCAGGTACAAAGAAGCACAGACATGGTCTTCCTATGTTGCTGCATCCATGAATAACCAGGAGATCAGTTGACCAAGAAAGTAACTGAATCAGCTGTCCTGTACTAACAAAATAACATCGCAGTGGATTCTTGCACATTGTGGTGTAGGAGGAACTGAAACAGATGACAAACTTGCCAAAGCATGCCCCCAAAAAAAGAACCATTCCATCATAGAATACCACTAAAAGAAGCAAAAATTCTGATCATGTGAAAATACAGCACTGTTTGGACACATAGAACAGACAGCAGATATCCCTTGACCCTATTCTAATGCTAAACAGATCACAACAAATCACAGCTGTCAGACTCTGATAGGGACAATGCAAACTTCAACCCATCTACACAAACTGAAGGCTGCTCAAAACTCAGTCTGCACTTGCCAGTGTGGTCAGCAGACTCCAGATCATATTCTGTAAATCTGCACTCTCTGTTGAGTTCAAACCTGGCCCAAGGAAAAAAAGCATGAATGGAAAATTGGGACATACACGAAGAGCTGTTGATGTCAGATTTATGGAGGTAGTCTATCTTCATGCTGAACATATGAGACTGGACAAAGTTTGGCTTTACCATCCCAGATTACTTTACCTTGATACACTGTTAAATATTCTTAACTGTCAGCTTCCCATGTCCTGGAATTCTTTTGATGAAGTTCTAGATCTTGTTCTGTCTTGTGTCTCAGCTTACCATGTCCTGGACTTCTCTTAGTAAAGTTTTAGATCTTGTCCTGTCTTGTGTCTCAGGTTACCATGTCCTGGGCTTGTCTTGGTAAAGTTTTAGATCTTGTCCTGTCTTGTGTCTCAGGTTACCATGTCCTGGGCTTGTCTTGGTAAAGTTTTAGATCTTGTTCTGTCTTGTGTCTCAGGTTACCATGTCCTGGACTTCTCTTAGTAAAGTTCTAGATCTTGTCCTGTCTTGTGTCTCAGCTTACCATGTCCTGGGCTTGTCTTGGTAAAGATCTGTTTCAGATTTATGTCACAACTTTCTAAGCCTAACCTAACAGTAGTCATACTGTTTCATGCAGTGTGGGCTGTTGCCCCATTCTGTTGAAGATGAAGGACTTTTGAGTCAGTTTCACTGTCTTAGACAAAGGATTTTAACATGGTGGTGTAACAACCTGAAGTTGCGGTCACAGTTTCTTCTTTGTTGTCCACAAAAAAATACCTCCTCCACAATCTCAAAAGAGTCTTATTGCAGAGCATACCATCACTTCCGGGGAGTACAGTGGCTTTTTGTGCAGTTCTTCAGGGTTCACAAGTATTAGTATTTCATATTCTGTTTATTGCCAGAGTGCGACAGATAAAAGTGAGCTTTCTCAGTCATTAGCAAATTGTTCAAGATCACACATTGATTTTGTAGCAAGCTAAGTGTGGTGGTGGAGAATTCAGTCCATGCTTCTTTGTTTCAGTTTAAAAGTAGTTGAACAATCTGAATTTTGTACGAATGAAATTGATCTAACACACAATCATTTTCCTCAGATTTACTCACCCACACCAGTAGCATATTCCAAAATGGAATCTAACCATGCCCATCAACATTAAAATGTTGTCTAAATTAACATTTAATTTCAATCACAGATTTTGTTTCATAGTTAAAAACAAACAGCTCTGGCACAATGCGGCATGGTCCAATGATTCATTTCAACTGAATCAGTTAAGATGGTATCATTTCCTCTTTCTGTGACCACCCTGCTGATTGCTGTGCATCATCAATGGCTGAGTCAGTTTGAATTTATAACATTTAAGTCACCCTAGCACAAACTTATGTGTTTGAATTCTGAGTGATAATTTTAAAACGCATACTCATATGCAAATTTATTTATATGTCTCTCATATATATACTGTTAAAAAAAAAAAGGAACGCAACAAATACGATGTTGCGATTTAAACTGAAGTTTGCTGATCAGAAAAGGGCAAATTGTCTGAAATGTTCACTTAGACATCAACTTCACATGCTGACCTGAATTGTACATACCAGATGATTCATGAGCACAGAAAGCGACACTACTCAAAACAGCATTTTTGACAATAACTTATGAATCCTGTGAAACTTACTGAACACAAAACTCACTGATCATGTTATTGAATGCCTATAACAGATTGACGCTCCTTGAATCTATTCATTTGAAAATTCAATGCGCAAGTATGGCTCATCTCACTACAGAACAACAACTCATCATCGTTGGACATTTACAGACTGTACAGTCACAAAGTATAGTTGTCAGACAATTTAATGTGGTTAGAAGTACCATTAGTCGCCTTTGGAGATGATTTCAAGATACTGTCTCAGTTGCAGACTGGCCGCGCAGTGGAAGACCCATAGTCACAACTCCTGCTGAAGATTGCTTCATACAACTGCGTCACCTCAGGAATTGATTTACATCTGCATCCTCAACAGTCCAGTAAATGGCAGCAGCTTGTTGAATTTCAGATCAAACAGTCAGGAACCGGCTGCACAGCGCTGGTCTTTGGGTTAGAAGACCCTATAGAGAAGAGTTTACCACAGAGTCCCTAACCCTAACTCTATGCCCAGAACTGTGTGGATGAGGCTCCTCCACATGGTGGTGGAAGTGTACTGGTGTGGGGGATGATCACTTTCATGGGAAGAAGTGACTTGGTGCAAATTGAAGGACACCTGAATCCCCAACGATCCGTCGCTGAAATTCTTTGTCCTCGCATCCTTCCACTTCTGGCTGCACCAGGGTCGATTTTTCAGCAGGATAACGCTTGACCTCATGTGGCACAACTCACCATCCAGTTCCTCGCTGACAACAACGCCAGACCATTCTATGGCCATCCATGTCATCAGACATTAACCCAGTATAACTCAACAGACATGAACTCAATAGACAAGTCCGCCAGCGAGATGTGGCGCCAACTAGTCTCTGACAAGTGTCTCTTGCACTGCAGGAAGAGTGGGCGGCCATCCCACAACAACAGATCCAACAGCTAATCGGATCCTTGTCAAGGAGGTGTTGTTCTCTGATACAGGCCAGAGGAGGCCATACACCTTACTGAAACAGAGGTCTCAGTCGCAAAGAGTAAAAGTCCAAACCAAATTTAATGAACATCATTTCATTGTTAAAGTCTTAAAATTTCTTAATGCCAAAATTAAAACATTAATTCCATAAAATAAAATATTGATACAAGTTTGAAATTTGGTGTCCATTATGACTACAGTAGGTGTTGCGTTTTTTGTTTTTTTTTAACAGTATATTTAAAACTGAGTCTACAACTTTGCATTTAAATAAAATCATCACAAAATTTGACCTATTTCATCTCTCTTTGGCCTCTTTTGCATTTTTTTTTTTTTACATGACCTTATTTTCATGGATATAATGTGTGTAATATACAGTTTTTACAAACAGCAGGCCTCCTTTCATGTTATATTTGTATGTGTGTTATACATACTATTTTTTTGAAAGCCACAGAGATCTTGACTTGAGGAATGAATACCAATGTAGAGAGTGAAAAAAAAAAAAAATTGTAGAAACAGAAATATTATGAAGACATAAGAAAAAAGAAAGATAAACTTTGGCCCATGGCCATTGTCAGTGAAAAACAATAAGGAAACAATTTACTGAGAAAACAGAACTAAAGTAGGACAAGAATTTTTTAAAAACTTGACTTACCTAATATCATCATCATTTGCTTGTCCCTTGCTGAACTTTGCCACCCTTACAGCACTCCTGTAGACCTCTCGGTTGTAAGCATGATGGCCTGCTGATGATGCATCCATTTGCAGATCATCAACGATGTCTTGCAGCCATCTTTGCCTTGGTCTTCCTCTCTTTCTTTTTCCCATTATGTACCTTTCCAATACGGTCTTCTCTAAATTATCATGATGTTTAATGTGTCCAACATATTAAGTTTTCTCTCTAACTCTACTAGCCACCCTTCTTCAATATTAAGCTCTTGTAGTATGGATATAATTGTACTTTTTTGTGCCCATGATATTTGAAGAACTCTTCTGTAGCATTAAATTCAAAAGCATTTATGTGTTTTTCACCTGTTTTATTAAGTGTCCAGGTCTCACAGGCATATGTTCATCATCATCATCATCATGTGCCGTGCCGACTGGCGTTGGCTATTATGCTTCTCCAGAGTACGCGATCCTTCATGCATGCCATCAGCTCAGTTGGTGATCTCCTCTCACACCATCCCGTCAGACTGTCCAGTATCATTTCTCTTGGTCTTCCTCTTGATCTTCTTCCTTCTATTTTTCCTGTTGTTATAATATTTTCAATGCCCCCTCTTCTCATTGCATGTCCTATGAAAGTACATTGTCTCTCTCTTATCTTTTTAACAAGGTTTTTTGTCTCTCCAGCTCTTCTCCTACATTCTTCATTAGTTATTTTTGCTGTCCAGGGGATTCGCAACATTCTTCTAATAAACCACATTTCTGCTGCTTCCAATGATTTTTGTGCAGACTTGCCTATTGTCCATGATTCACTTCCATATAACAAGATAGGTTCAATATAGCATTTTAGGACTCGTTTTCTAACATTCATTGATAAGGATGTGTTGGTCAATATGTTTCTCATTCTCTGAAATGCAGTCTTTGCTTGGCCTATTCTGTTCCTAATTTCTGTTCTGCATTTCCCATCTGAAGTTATTACTGCTCCAAGGTATTTGAATTTCTGCACCTGCTTTAGAACAGTTCCGTTTAATTTAATACTGCATGCTGGTGGATTCTGTTTCTTAGATATAACCATAGTCTCTGTCTTTTTGATGTTCAAAGTAAGGCCTTTCTGTTCACTTTCTTTTGCGACTTTATCCAAGAGATTTTGCAGGTCTTGTTGGTTCTCAGCTATCAGTACTGTGTCGTCAGCATACCGAAGGTTGTTAATATTGTATCCTCCAATTTTTATGCCTGTTTCTGTGATGATTGTTCTTAGAATATTCTCGCTATACAGAGAAAAAAGGTCTGGAGATAGTACACATCCTTGTCGCACCCCTTGTTTTATAGGTTGATATTTTCCAATTCTATTTTCAACTCGAACTGCTGCTTCTTGCTGCCAGTATAGATGTTTTACAATCCTCAGGTCTTTGCCGTCTATATTGATGTCTTCAAGCATTTTAATAATTTCATTATGTTTCACCTTGTCAAATGCCTTGGTGTAATCAATGAAGCATAAGTAGAGATCTTTCTGTACTTCTAAAGCTCTTTCTGTTAGTGTTCGTAAAGCATAAATGGCATTGTGTGTTCCCTTTCCTTCAACAAATCCAAACTGTTCATCTGCTATTTCCATTTTTATCTTTTTCCTTGTTCTTCTCATAATGATTCTCAGAAGTAGCTTCGTTATGTGACATGAGAGGCTGATAGTCCGGTGGTCGTCACATTCCTTTGCACCTGGTTTCTTTGGTAGTGCTATAAACGTGGATTTAATCAGGTCACTGGAATATAACCACTGTTGTAAATGTCATTCAGTAACTTGGTTATTATTTTTATTCCTGTCTCCTCTAGTGCCTCTATTTCTTCTATTGTTATATTATCAGGCCCAGTCGCTTTTCCTTTCTTCATGTGTTTGATGGCATCTATGATTTCATCTTCAAGTATTGGTGGTCCCTCACAGTTTTCAGTATCTGGAGTTAATTCTGGTCTTTCTCCTCCATATAGCTCACCGATATACTCTGTCCACCTGTCCACAATGTCTTCTTTTCCCATTAACATTTTACCTTCTTTCGATTTCAGGCATCCTGTGGTATATTTTGTTTTCCTGCCTATGAGTTCATTAATTCGTTTGTGCATGTTTTTCCTGTCTTTAATATGAGAGTCCTCTATCTGTCTGCACTGCTCATTTAACCACACTTCTTTTGCTTCTCTGCATTTGCGTCTTATTTCTTTATTTATCTTGTTATATTTTTTCTCGTTATTTTTACTCCTCCTCCTCTTGTCCATCAGTCCTAAGATGTCGTCTGTCATCCATTTATTTTTAGGGCTTCTTTTTTTGGTGGTATTATCTCCTTAACAGTTTGGTGGATAGAATCTCTTAACATTTCCCATTGTTCATCTATACTATTTATCTTTGCTATTGCATTGTATCTATTTGTTATAATAACTTTGTATTGTTCTCTCAGTTCTTGGTCATTTTTAAGAAGTTCTGTATTCAGTTTGATGTTTCTCACTTTTCTGCCTGCTTTCTTTAGTTTTATTCTAACTTTTCCACAGAGTGGATCATGGTCACTATTGCAGTCAGCTCCTGGCATGGTTTTTGTTGTCAGTAATGCATTGCGGAATCGTTTGTTGATTAATATGTAGTCTATCTGATTAAAAGTCTTTTTGTCTGGACTGCACCACGTTGCCAGTCTTCGAGGATGTTGTTTAAACCAGGTGTTTCCTACAACCATGCTGTGTATTCTTGCCCATTCAATTAATTTATAACCTCTGTCATTCCTCTCCCCCAGTCCATAGTCACCAACGATGTCTGAAGTTCTTCCCTTACCAACTTTGGCATTAAAATCTCCCATGACTATGGTAACTTCATGTGACTTTGTGTGTTTTAGTGCTGTCTCTATGTCATTGTAAAATAGCTGTAAATCTTCTTCAGAGCTTTCAGATGTTGGAGCGTACACTTGTATAATATTTATGTTTATTGGTTGTCCTTTCAGTTGGGCTAGCAGGACTCTGTCCGAGATGTTCAAATATCCTACAATTGTCCTTGCCGTTTGTTCATCAAATATAATTCCTACTCCTCGTTCATGTTTCTCACTTCCTGAATATATTATTGTATATTTATCTGAGTTTATCTTCCCTGCACCTGTCCATCTAACTTCACTCATTCCTAATATGTTGATCTTCATCCTTTCCATTTCCATCTTTACATTTTCTAATTTTCCAGCCTGGAATAAAGTTCTAACATTCCATGTTGCTATTTTGAACTTGTTAGTTTTGCCACCAGTAGCTTGATGACGATCTGGCCTCACCTGTGGCTCGTGAGCTGCCCTATCGGACGAGGCTGTTCCAGAGGAACATCCATTAACGTCGTTCATGATGAATCGATTATTCTGTTTAAGCATAATTATTCTTGGGAATTACAACAGTGGTTTCCCGTTGCCTTCTGTCGGTTTGTGTACGGACTCTCCGCTAGCCTTTGGACTCCCTGTCCTACCCGCAAGGCAGCGGGAGCGAGAGGTTTTAAGGCGCCTCCGACCCGCCTGGTATTCCCTTCACTGAGCACCTGAGGCACTTTATAGGAGTAGTAGAGCCACCTACTACCCCACCTCGCTCTCTGAGTCTACCGCCAGTTGGTCCGCGCCTGCTTATTTGGATAACTCCTTATTCACAGGGATCCTCCATATCTGGAGGACTTTCACCATCCGCCACCTGTGACGCGCTGGGTTGGGGATGGTCGCCCCAGCTTTACCCAGAGGCATATGTTGCATGCCCTTAAAAATCTTAATTTTATAATTCTGTCTGTTCCTCTCCACAGATTCTTTAGTTGTTTTACTTTCTGAAGAGCGATAGATGTCCTCCTTTTAATTTCCCTCATTGTATCTCCATTATTAGTTAGTAGTGATCCAAAATATTAAAAAATACTGTCCACTTCTTCCAATTTTTCCTCATTGATACATATTTTGGCTGCCTTATTTGTTTTCTCAACTAAAATTGAAAAGTCAACACAAGAAATCAGTACACAGAAAGCAATCCCGCTTCCGAGACCCACCAAGAATACAGGCTAAAACCCTGTGATACTCTGAACCCCTTGTGGTCCTCTCATGGATCTCGTGTGATCTTTTCAGGGACCACACAAGGGACCACGGGACCTAACGAGGACCACAGGCGTGAATTCAGTAGGATCACAGTGCGGTTTTTGGTGGTAGAAGCAAACGAAGAAGAAGAAGAAGTACACAGAAAGATAAACAGCCACAGCCTACAAGAAGAAAATACTAACATTAATTTCAATCAGGAACTTGCCAATCATTCCAAAACACCCAGTGAAGTTGAGGAAATAGGTATAGATGAGTTATGGAATTCTTACAGCACAGCCATAATCGCAGCAGCAAAAGTAAGCGCTGGATTGGAAAAACCAAATAGAAAAGCATGGATATCAGATAAAACATGGAAGTATATACATGAAAGATGAGCAGTCAAATTAGACATGTTGAATGCAAAAGCAGATCATGAAAGAGATTCAGCAAAAGCAAAATACAAAGAAATAGACAAGAAAGTAAAAAGTTCAGCTAGAAGGGATAAAAGAGAATACATAGACAATATGGCGAAAGAGGCAGAAAAAGCAGCAAAAACAGGAGACAGCAAAACTTTATATAACATACAAAAGAGGCTAACAGGAAATATTACATCTAAAGAAAGACCAATCCTTAGCAAAACTGGAACACTATTAACATCAAATAAAGACCAAAAGCAAAGATGGGCTGAACACTTCCAAGAAATACTCAATCGACCACACCCAAAAGAATTGTTAAACCTTGAAACTGACTTACCAGCCCCACAACTAAATGTCAACCTAGATGAAATTAAATTGCATGAAATTGAAACAGCAGTGAATTTAATGGCTAACAACAAAGCTGCAGGTGAAGATGAAATAACAGCCGAGATGCTAAAAGCTATCAATAGTGACAACATGAGACAACTACAGAGAGTGTTTAACAAGATTTGGAAAGAAGAAAAGGTCCCTTCTAATTGGAAGAAAGGAATCATTGTTAAAATACCAAAAAAGGGCAACCTTAGTAACTGTAACAACTGGAGATGAGTAACCTTAATATTAGTTGTGTCAAAAGTATTTTGCAAGGTCATTTTGAATAGACTCAAAGATATAGTGGATACTATAATGAGAGAAGAACAAGCAGGATTTCGAAAAGGGAGAAGCTGTCTCGACCAGATCTTTACTTTCAGATTAATACTTGAAGAACATATTGAAAAGCAGAAACCATTAATACTGAACTTCATAGATTTTAAAAAGGCATTTGACAGCATACACAGAGATTCATTATGGAGAATTTTATGTCTATATGGAATACCATCTAAAATTGTCAACATCATTAAGGACTTATACAATGGATATGTTTGTGCAGTCAAGACAGAAGAAGGGATGAGTGAATGGTTCCAGATTGAAACAGGTGTGAAACAAGGATGTATACTGTCTCCTTTACTTTTTGGGATTACAATAGACTTCATAATGAAAAAATGCTGCACAGGTAACACAGGTATTGACTGGGTACATGGGACCCAAATAGAAGATCTTGATTTTGCTGATGACATAACTCTTATCAGTAATAATGTGAATTTCATGCAAGAAAAAACAGATAGCCTGTCTTCACTGGCTAGCAAAATAGGACTTGAAATTAACAAGGACAAAACAAAAATAATGAAAATTCCCTCAATCAAAATGGAAAAATACACATAGAAGGGACAGATATTGAAGAAGTCAATCAATTTGCATACCTTGGCAGCTACATAGACCAGGATGGTGACACTAGAAAGGAAGTTAGGATCAGAATTGCAAAAGCAGCATCAATCTTCAAGAATCTTGAGAACATATGGAATTCAAAAGTTATAAGCACAAAACCAAGTTAAGACTATTCAATTCAAATGTAATATCCACCCTCATTTATGCATGCGAAAGCTGGAAAACAACTAAAGAAATAGAAAAGAAATTAGATTCTTTTGGAAACAAATGCCTAAGGAAAATACTCGGCATCAAGTGGAATGAATTCAAGAACAATGCAGAGACAAGACAGATGACTGAACAACAACCAGTCTCATGGGTGATCAGGAAAAGGAGATGGACATATGTTGGTCACTTGATGAGAAGAAATGATCAGAGAATCCCAAAACAAGCTATCAAGTGGAACACAACAGGCTGAAGAAAAAGAGGCAGACCGCGTGAAACTCTGAAGAGAACATTATTAAGAGAGACCAAATTAACAGGCATAAAATCCTTTGATGAGGTTGAAAGACTCGCCGAAGACAGTAAAAATTGGCGAACTACTTTGCGAGCCCTATGTGACGTTTAACGGCACGGGAAGGATATAAGATATTTGTTTTGTCATTTGTCATCAATTTAGTTTTCTTCGCATTAAGTTAGAGGTTTTGCTCTGTGCTGTTCTTACGGATTGACATAATTAATTTTTCCATTCCTTTTTGTGTTGTGGACAGTAATACTGTGTCATCAGCATATCTAATCTGTGATATTTCATAACCTCCAATTTTTATGGCATCGTAATATTCTTTGTCTACATCTTCTCTAACATTCCTCATTATATTTTCAGTATATAAGTTAAATAAGTAAGGTGACAATATGCATCCCTGACGGACCCCTTGTTTTATGTCAGACCAAGTTGTTGTTTCACCATTTATTCTTACTGTGTCTGTTGGTCTAGACACAGCAGTGATATTAAATGTATCAAATGTGCTGGAAATCTCATTTTTCCCATTATTTCCCAAAGTTTCTGGTGTTATACACAATCAAATGCCTTTGAGTAGTCTATAAAAGATAAATATAGATTCACATTAAACTCTCTGCATTTTTCTATTATTAATCTTATATTGAATATATGATCTCTTGATCCTCTTCCTTGCCTGAAGCCAGCTTGGACAGTATTGAGTTCTATTTTCTTATGAAGTCTACCCATTATGATTTTAATAGAATTTTTTGGCACGACTATTCAGGGCAACGGTAGTTTGTGCATAATTTCAAATTTTCCTTTTTTGGCAGTGGTATGAATATAGTTCTTTTCCATTCTTTTGGCCAAATACCAGAATGTCATATCTTTTTACACAGTGCATGATAGATTGTTGCACACTCCTTTCCTCCTGCTTTAATAAGTTAAGTTGTTATCACATCCTGGTGATTTACCATTTTTCAGATTCTTTATTGCCCATAAAACTTCTTCTATTGTCAGTTCAGGTTCTTTCTCCTCCAGTAATAATTCACACTGTTTATTTCTGCTTTCACAGTCGGCTGTTTCATACATTCCTCTGCAATACTCCTTCTGTCTTTCTAGAATTTCCTCTGTCTGTGTCAAGATATTCCCCATCTCGTCATAAATTACATTTAGCTTAGGTGTGACATTTCTCGTCAGTGTTTTCATTTCCTTAAACATTTCACCATCTCTTCCACACTTCTGATGTCCTTCTATTTTTTCACAACAATCTTGTATGTATTGTTTTTTTCTTTTCTTATGTTTCTTCATACTTCTTTTGTTAAAGATTTAGATTCTCTTTGTTATTGTTTGTCACTTTCCCTTCCATCTTCATTTCTCTACATTGTTTTATTAGTTCTAGTGTGCCTGTTGTTATCACATCCTGGTGATTTACCATTTTTCAGATTCTTTATTGCCCATAAAACTTCTTCTATTGTCAGTTCAGGTTCTTTCTCCTCCAATAATAATTCACACTGTTTATTTCTGCTTTCACAGTCGGCTGTTTCATACATTCCTCTGCAATATTCTTTCTATCTTTCTAGAATTTCCTCTGTGCAAGTGTGTGGGAAGAATGAAAGATGGAGTGATGAAGGGCAGAATGTAAGACGGGCCTGCGTGCCAAATTCTTTACCTTTGAAAAATAAAGATTATTCATTCATTCATTCTGTCTCTGTCAAGATATTTCCCATCTCATCACAAATTACATTTAGCTTAGATGTGACACTTCTTGTCATTGTCTTCATTTCCTTAAACATTTCACCATCTCTTCCACACTTCTGATATCCTTCTGTTCTTTCATAACAATTTTATATGTATTGTTTTTTGTCTTTTCTTGTGTTTCTTCGTACTTCTTTTGTTAAAGATTTATATTCCTCTTTGTTGTTCTTTGTCACTTTCCATTGCTTCTTCATTTCTCTACGCTGTTTTATCAGTTCTAGTGTGCCTGCTGTAATCCATCCATTCTTTTGTGTTTTCTTTACTGGAACCATGTCTTCAGCTGTTGTTATTAAGATATCTCTGGCCTGCGAAGCCAGTTCATCTGGTGTCATCTCCTCCTGTACAGCCATCAGGATTTCGAAATGGTTCTTCATCTCTATACCATATTGTTCTAGTATCTTTGCAAGATCAAAGCAGAGTGGTCTTGATCCCGTAACTGTCTTTTTTTATCTTTATCTTCATGTCTGCTATTAATAACTCGTGGTCCATGTCAAAATCAGCACCTGGTAAAGTTTTTGCTGATGTTATACTTGATCTCCACCTTCTTTGCACTGAAATGTAATTTATTTGATTCTTGGTTTTCCCATCAGGTGATGTCCATGTATAAAGTCTTCTTGGATGTTTAAAAAGTGTGTTAGTGATCATTAGCTCATTTTCCATGCAAAATGCCATTAGATTGTCACCTGCCTCATTTCTATGTCCTGTGCTAAATTTCCCTACAACATATCCTTTGCCTTCTGTTCTTTCTGGACCAACATTAGCATTAAAATCTCCCATTATTAATACAAGATCTTTTTTTCCGTACCTGGGCTATTGTCAGTTGCAGTGTGTAAGTTAAAAGCCACTCCATTCTTTCCACCTAGCATATAAAGATATTATCATTCTCATTCTTGAAGTGTCCTGATCCTTTCCATCGATGTTCGCAGATTCCCAAAATGTGTATCCCCATTCTTTTCATCTCGTCAATTATTATTTGATACTTTCCATCATATGTACTTCTCACATTCCATATTCCTACTCTTATTTTTCTTTTTAGTGTGATATCTAATGCAGAAAACACATACGCATTTTTTGCCTCTTTGTTGTCTTCTGTAATCAATAAATTAGTTTCTCATTTTTATATGCATACATATGTTCCAAATAAAACTCACAAAAGTGCATATATAGTCTTGACCACATACTCAGAAAATGAAAAATAAAATACAGAATTGATGTAGTTATCAGTAAAAGGTAACACCGTGTGGTACAAGAGATACTCAGCAGAAAAGTAGTTGTGCTGTGATGTTTTTAACTTACCACCTGTCAGAAAATGTACTGGCCGTACTGTAGTTCTGAAAATCAACTGCAAAAGCCAAATATTGTCCACTTGGACTTTACATCTTACATCCTTCCCATGATGTTAAACATCACATAGGGCTTGCATGGAAGTTTGCCAAGTTTTCCTGTTTTCAGCAAGCTTTTCAACTTCTTCAAAGATTTTTATGCCTACTGATTTGGCCTCTCTTAACTTGGACCTAAAGGGCTTTAAATACACATTTCTGTTCTCTGTGGCTTCTGACTCCCTTCAGCTTTAGACTTTCTTTTTTGAACTGATTCCTGATCATTGATTTTCCTTTGCAAGTTGAATTTTTTTTACCCAGAAGTTGTTCCTGCATTCAATCATGGTGACCATCTCAGTATTTGAGACCGCCCCACGACCAGGAATGATGTGAATGTGCACATCATGCATGGTCATTTTAATTTTAAACCTGTGCATGAATTTGAGAGAAATATTTTCAAAGATATACTGTTCATCTCTTCATTGATACATATTACAGCTGAGGAAGTGTTTAACAGCTGAAATGAGTTTATAACGTCTCGTGACATTGGTTGATGTGCAATAGAATTAAAACAGATAGGGCATGAACATTGTCAGGAAATCTTACTGGAATTGTAGCTCATATTAAAGAAATCATTCTATCACTGAATTAGAACCATTGCTGTATACATTGGGAAGCTCTAGTTGGCAAGAGCATACCAGAAGATCTAAAAATAGATTTGAAATGAATCAGATGTGAACAGTGAAAACCAACATCTTTTGCTAAAAGTTTGTTGGTTATGATGAAAAATGTTGTCTCGTGATTTTTTTAGAGAAAAGAGATAAGATCATTTCTTATGGAGCAGCAATTTGATCTTGGTAATCATTTGAATGATTTTTCCTGGTTAGTATTAAATTAGCGTATCTGTCATATATCTTCTTCCAATTAAATATTACTTAAATCTTCAAGGAGAGAAAGTTACTGTTTTCCCAAGTTGAAGACAAAATTGAAATGATGAGACAGTAGGAACTGTGGCATCATCACTATCGGATTGAAACCATGAAACATTTCCAAATCTGAAAATTTTTTTTTGGTTGCACCAATGAAGAGTTGTTTGAGGACACATCAATTACTGCACTGCATTTGAAAGATTTGTATCGTAGTTTCCATTAATATTTTCCTGTCTGGTTCAAGCAAAAACTGGATTAGAGGCCTTCATTCATTCTATGTGAATGAACTAGCGGAACTCACATAGCAGAGAAAGAAAATTTCTAGAAGTAATCTTAATGCTGCTCCAAAATTACAGTCAAGAAATAGTCCCCTGCCAAATTTCTGGCTTCACTTACGCACTGTGGAAGCAGGCTGTGGACATGTGGACACACTGTTTGTTATGGCGTGTGTAAAAAGTTCATCTCTGCTTATTTTATAAATAACAATGGAAAGCATTTGAAAAACACTGAAAAAAATCGAGTCAGATCACAGATTATAACTTTCAGCTATGAAGCCAGATATAACAAGGCTCTAAGAGAAATGCAGCACCAGTCCTCTCATTACTTGATTGACACAAATATTAAGTCAGGTTTGGTTTTCAATATTATTATTTTTTTATTTTTATGTAAATGGAACCATATCAATAAAAATGTTATTTGTTCATTGATTTATTTCTTGCTTCTCCCTAAATTTCAGGACCCTTGATAGGCAACATGAAATAATTCTTTGATAAACCTTAAAGTTTAGCTCTTGAGTTAAATGTGGTCTGTAAGAAAGAAAAGGTTCACATGCTGTAGGTCAGCATGGTTTTACATATCAACTCGGATTTCTTCACTTTCATATTTCAGTATCCAGTGTAATTTGAAAATAAATCATAGGAGTCCAGTTCACAAGAATTCAAAATTTATGGAGGATTGTCACCAAACATTCACAGACTGAAAAAAAAAAAGCACATAAATAAATGAAAGACATTTTTTTTAAAATCTAAAAATGAAGTATAAAGAACTAGGCAAATGGCATCAGAGCAAGGGGATGCTGTTGTGTCCATTTTAAACAGGACTTGTTCAGTGTGAAGTTTAAGACAAAGAAATTTAGCATTGATATATCTTATGGGACATGTGCTCCGAATGACTGACAACTCACTACCAAAAATAGCACTAAGATGGACACCACAGGGGAACAGAAGTAAGGGTAGACCAAAAGAGACATGGAGAAGAACAACAGAAAGGATGTTGAACAATAGAGGGCTCACCTGGGCAAGAGCAGAAAAAAAGGTGAAGGACAGGCATTTGTGGAAAACCTTGCGGAAGCCCCATGTGCCCTGGGCACTTAAGGTTCAGAGAGAGAGAGAGATATCTTTTTGTTTTATTCAAGACTGAACTTTATTTATTTTATGTCTCTCTGTCTTCAGTCAGGATTTTCCTGGCACAGTTATTAAATTGTTTGCTGTTATCAGTGTCATGTTCCCTGTAGAGAGCCTGGCAAACTTCCAAGTGTTTCTTGGTGGCTCATGTGGATGCAGTCTTCAGCCCTCTAGATGGCGCCATGAAACAGCTATACCTTTCCTCAAACAAGAGAAGATCACATTCTACAATCCTGTAAGTTCATTTGTGTATCTGAGCCTTGTCATATTATTAAGTGCAGCAAATTTTCTGGTATACCAGAAATATGTCAGAATTCATATTATTCTCTGGAATAATATTGTTACTGCTCACTGTATGAGTAATGTTGGATGTAACAATAGTAGTGAGAGTAATGTTGGATGCTACACTACTTGTGAGAGTAATGTGACACCAGTTGTCTTGTCTTGTCTTGTCCCTTTCCTCGTATACCTTTCGGTGTTGAGGGGAAAAGTAGACATCTTGATAGGGCTTGACGATTTGTTTCATATAATGAGATATTTAATGCTTCTGTAATGTTGTCTCTCCATCTCCTGCATAGAGGCCATCTTCCTCTACTACCTACAAGTCTTAGTGTGAATATTTTCTGTGCTATACTGTCTGGTGGTAACCATGTAACATGGCCAAACCATTTGACTTGCTGTTTCTGGATATAGTGTAATACTGGTGTTACAACCTTTGCCCTGATGGTGTCATTTTTTATTTGGTCTCTTCTTGTCCCATTTATATTCTCCTTAAACATCTCATTTCTACCATGATGATTTTTCTTTTCTTTTTCATAACAATACTACCCATGTCAGGTTCTGATTGTGACACTGACCATGAGTTATTAATAGCAAACATGAAGATAAAGATAAAAAAGATAGGGATCAGACCACTCCGCTTTGATCTTACAAAAATACCAGAACAATACGGTATAGAAGTGAAAAACCATTTTGAAATCCTGATGGCTGTACAGGAGGAGTTTAAACCAGATGAGCTGGCTACACAGGCCAGAAATATCTTAATAACAGCAGCTAAAAATATGGTTCCAGTAAAGAAAACACAAGACAATTTATGGATTACAGCAGGCACACTAGAACTAATAAAATAATGTAGAGAAATGAAGATGGAAGGGAAAGTGACAAACAATAACAAAGAGGAATCTAAATCTTTAACAAAAGAAGTATGAAGAAACATAAGAAAAGAAAAAACAATACATACAAGATTGTTGTGAAAAAATAGAAGGACATCAGAAGTGTGGAAGAGATGGTGAAATGTTTAAGGAAATGAAAACACTGACGAGAAATGTCACACCTAAGCTAAATGTAATTTATGACGAGATGGGGAATATCTTGACAGAGACAGAGGAAATTCTAGAAAGATAGAAGGAGTATTGCAGAGGAATGTATGAAACAGCCGACTGTGAAAGCAGAAATAAACAGTGTGAATTATTACTGGAGGAGAAAGAACCTGAACTGACAATAGAAGAAGTTTTATGGGCAATAAAGAATCTGAAAAATGGTAAATCACCAGGATGTGATAACAACTTAACTTATTAAAGCAGGAGGAAAGGAATGTGCAACAATCTATCATGCACTGTGTAAAAAGATATGACATTCTGGTATTTGACCAAAAGAATAGAAAAGAACTGTATTCATACCACTGCCAAAAAAGGATAATTTGAAATTATGCACAAACTATGGAATTGTTGCCCTGATTAGTCATGCCAGTAAAATTCTGTTAAAAATCATAATGGGTAGACTTCGTAAGAAAATAGAAGAAGAAGTCAGTATGGTCGAAGCTGGTTTCAGGCAAGGAAGAGACAAAGACAAAGAATATTACGATGCCATAAAAATTGGAGGTTATGAAATACCACAGATTAGATATGCTGATGACACAGTATTACTGTCCACAACACAACAAGGAATGGAAAAACTAATTATGTAAGTCTGTAAGAACAGCAAAGAGCAAAAACTCTATCTTAATGCGAAGAAAACTAAATTGATGACAACTGACAAAACAAATAAGGCAGCTGAAATATGTATCAATGAGGAAAAATTGGAAGAAGTGGAGAGTTTTGAATATCTTGGATCACTATTAACTAATAATGTAGATACAATGAGGGAAGTTAAAAGGAGGACATCTATCGCTCGTCAGAAAGTAAAACAACTAAAGAATCTGTGGAGAGGAACAGACAGAACTACAAAAATAAGATTTTTAAGAGCATGCATTTTTCCTATTGCAACATATGCCTGTGAGACCTGGACACTTAACAAAACAGCTGAGAAACACATAAATGCTTTTGAATATAAAAATGCTACAGAAGAGTTCTTCAGATATCAATGGCACAAAAAAATAACAAATATATCCATACTCTCTCTCTGAACCTTAAGTGCCCAGGGCATATGGGGCTTCCGCAAGGGTTTTCCATAAATACCTGTCCTTTGCCTTTTTGTCTGCTCTTGCCCAGGTGAGCCCTCTATTACTCAACATCCTTTCTGTTGTTCATCTCCATGTCTCTTTTGGTCTACCCTTACTTCTGTTCCCCTGTGGTGTCCATCTTAGTGCTATTTTTGGTAGTGAGTTGTCAGTCGTTCGGAGCACATGTCCCAACCATTGCCAGCATCTTTTCTCAATAATTGCTGTCAGTGGCTTCATCTGCATTTCTGCCAACAACATGTTATTTCTTATAGTGTTTGGCCACAATATTTTTCTAATTCTTCGTAAACATTTAGTCTGGAAAGAATTCAACTTGTTTTCTATGGTTTTGGTGATTTTTCAGCATTTTCTTCACAGATCACTTTGCACTGAAAACCCTCATATAGGGCTTTGATTACATTCACTATCTTATGGGGGAGGCTATGCCATCTTAGGATTTTGCCACAGTGCATCTCTGTTGACACTGTCAAAGGCTTTCTCAGAATCTATAAACAATGCATATGTTGTGCTATGCCACTCATTTGCCTGTTCTAATATTTGTCTAAGTACAAATATGTGGTCTATGCATGATCTTCCTTTCCTAAATCCTGCCTGCTCTTTCCAAAGTTTTCCCTCAAGGCTGGTACAATTCTGTTGATGATTATTCTGCAAAATACTTTACTGGTGAGTGGCAGTAGGGTAATGCCTTCTCCTGTTCCCGCAATCTCTGAGGTCACCCTTCTTTGGTAGTTTTACTATAAGGCCAGTTTTCCACTCCTCTGGAGCTTTTTCTAGATCCCAAATTTGTTGTAGTATCCAGCAAAGTTGTTCTGGTGTTTCTGTTTCTTCTGCTTTCAACATCTCAGCAGTCACTTCATCTTCACCTGGTGCCCTATCTAATTTTAGCTTCTTTATTGCCTCCTTTACTTCACTTATTGTTATTGGCCTTGTATTGATGTTTAGTTCCGTGTTTGCTTCAAGCATGTCTATTGTTTGTATTGCTTGTGTTATGTTTAGTAGGGTGTTAAAGTGTTCCCTCCATCTATCAATTTTTTCTCTTTCTCCATTGACCAGTTGTCCCTTATGTGTCCTTACTGCACTCTCACATCTTGTGCTGAAGTTACCTGTCATCTGCTTTGTGATTTTGTATATGGTTTTCATGTCATTTGCATATGCTGCTTTCTCTGCTGCTTCTGCTAAGTTGTCATAGTATTGACATTTATCTTGACGGCATGATTCCTTCACTTCTTTATCTTTTTATGCATAAATACTTAAAACTTGTTCTTCAAGCCGTTGTGATTTGGCGTTCAGTAATTTTTTCTTGATTTCTTTTCTTTGCTCTATCTTTTCCCATGTGGTCTTGCTTATCCATTCCTCTTTTCTCCATTTACGATATCCCAGCACCACTTTTGCTGTTTCCTGTAGTGTTTTATTGAACTCTAGTATGGACATTTCTGCTTCATCTTGTAGGACACTGAATCAATTCTTAAGTACTATTGAGAGTTCATTTCTTGTTTGCAGGTCTTTCAGTTTTCTTGTATCAAAACGTATCTTTCTGTGTTCTCTGATTTTGGCTTTCCTTAATTTTAGTTTTATTTTTGCTACCAGAAGGTTGTGATCACTTCCTACATCTGCTCCTTTCCTTGCTCTCACATCTTGTAATGACCGTTTCCACTTGTTGTTTATTAGTATGTGATCGATTTGGTTTTCTGTGGTTTTATCTGGGGACCTCCAAGTCACTTTATGGATTTTTTTATGTTGGAAAATTGTCCCTCCAATGGTCATCATGTTTTCTTCACAGAAACTGCACAATCTTTCTCCATTTTCATTTATTTCTCCGATTCCTTCTCTTCCCATGATCCTTCTTCTATCTTCATTTCCCTCACCTATTTTTGCATTGAAGTCACCCAAGAAGAGTAGCATATCATGGTTGGGTGTTGTTTCTACTGTTGCTTGGAGGCTGTTGTAAAAATCTTCTTTTAATTCATCTTCAGCTGCTTCTGCTGGTGCATAACAAACTGTAATAGAGAGCTTCGTGAATCTTGAGTTGAAACGTGCACATAATAATCTCTCATTTATAGAGATCCATTTCAGCAATGCTCTTGATGCTTCTTATGTTATAATCAGTGCTACTCCTCATTCATGATGATCTTCTTTACCTAACCATATTATTGAATTTTCTGCGTACTGTGTTGTTAATTTCCTTCTGCCTTGACCTGTCCATCTTGCTTCTTGTATTCCTAGAATGTCTAGTTTGTATCTGTGCACTTCCTTGATGGTTTGTGCTAATGTTCCAGTCTGGTTAAGTGTTCTTACATTCCAGCTGCCTATTTGCATCTTGTGTTTAGGTTCCAGGAGGTCTACAGTCAGGCTGGGGACTTCCAGTGGCTGGGTTTCATCCACAGCTTTCATGGGCTCAGTTTCCTGATAAGCATTTCTCCTTCCACCTTCATTTGTTTTTTCCCTTGCTTCTGTTTCTGTAGCAGTCTGATAGTTTTTTTACAAGGTAGGGTTGCTAGCCCTATGCTGAACCCTACTTAGTCGCCTTTTACGACGATCATGCATGGTAGGGTACAGTGGTCCTATTCTTTGCAGAGCAAAGATCCCAGGTACCACGTGAGGGATATCCATACTATAAGAACTTAATATTGAAGAAGGCTGACTAGTAGCAAGGATTAAACAGAGAAAACCTAAATATTTTGGACACATTAAACGTCATGATAATTTAGAGAAGACGGTCTTGGAAGGGTACATAATGGGAAAAAGAAAGAAGAAAACCAAGGCGAATATGGTTGCAAGACATCATTGATAATCTGGAAATGGATGCATCAGCAGCATGGCATCTTGGTTACAACACAGAGGCCTACAGGAGAGCTGTTAGGGAGGCAAAGTTCTGCAAGGGACATACAAATGACTGACTGACTGATTCTTCCTGTGTTTTCTGTGAGCAGTAAAGAGATTTATTGCTGACTTTCTGGGCAGCCATAGTTTGAGGCCAGAATTTAACCCAGGGAATCCCATCTCCTTGAGCAGAACATAAATGTCAGCATGACATTTTATGCTGTTTCATGATGTCACAGCACATAAGTCAGTCTTGCTTGTTTTATGCTGCATTTGACACTGGTAAGTCAATTTGTATGTTTTACCAGAGATGACTGAGCAATAATAGTTGTATTTAACACCAGTTGTATGAGTACAATAGTGTTGACTGCAGTACTTCTTGTGAGAGTAATGTTGAGAGCAGTACTGTTTGTGTGAGTAATATTGGGTGCAATACTAGTTACATGAGTAATGTTAGGTGCAATATTAGTTACATGAGTAATGTTAGGTGCAGTAGTAGATATATGAGTAATGTTGGTGCAGTGCTAGTTATAAAAGTAATGTTGGGTGTAACACTGGCTGTGAGGGTAATGTTGACTGCAATACTGCTTGTGAGAGTAATGTTGAGGGCAGTATTATTTGTATGAGTTATGTTGGGTGCAATATTAGTTACATGAGTAATGTTGGTAGAATGCTAGTTATGAGATTATTGGTGGGCACAACACTGGCTGTGAAAGTAATGTTGGATGCTACATTATTTGTGCATGTAATTTCGGATGCTTCATTATTTGTGCATGTAATTTCAGATGCAATAATCTTCATACCAGAAATATTGGATGCAACACTGAGGTTTCATCAAGCAAGAGATCAAAGAGAAAATACTGCACTAAGTGATTTCATAACTCATGAGATCAAGGATAGCATGATACTCTGATTTTATAACTCAGGAGATCAAAGATAGCATGATACTCTGATTGATTTGATAACCCAAGAAATCAAAGAGAACATGATACTCTAATTGATTTCAGAATCCAAGAAATGAAACAGAAAATGGTACTGAGATATGAAAAAAAGCACCAGTTGTCTCTTGAGCTGTAAATCAGGGTCTTTGTACTCAGAAGTAGCACCTCTTGACTAAGCTGTTCAGCTTTCCAACTGTAGCAACAAAAGCAGAAAAGTTTGCCACCAAATGTTTCATGCCTGGTCACATTTTCAGAGACTTATAATTTCACCTTGTGTATTGTATTCATTGTGTAATTTTAATGTACATAAGGGCATATTGATATCTGTAGCCTGTATCCAGGATTCACTGCCTTTGTAATATATGGTAAAGTGTAGAGTGATGATGTCTGTTACTTGTGTGGTGAAAGGTCAGTTATATGTGGCTGTGATAGTAAGGAAATCTTTGTAATTTGTCATTATAGAAGCTCATGTTCTTTTGTTTTTTTTTTCCCTTCTACAGCAGGTGAATACATGGAGACCTGAACTTGTTGAGCTAGAAGA
Source organism: Achatina immaculata (assembly GCA_009760885.1). NCBI lineage: Eukaryota > Metazoa > Mollusca > Gastropoda > Stylommatophora > Achatinidae > Lissachatina > Lissachatina immaculata. The sequence goes on from CM019695.1 coordinate 33,672,938, forward strand.
TAGAGCCAAAAATGTGAGTGTGTGTGAGTGTGTATGTTCAGTAAATGTGAGAACAAAACATAGAGACAAAAATGTGTGTATGTTCAGTAAATATGAGGACAGAAGACAGACAAAAATGTGTATATGTTCAGTAAACATGAGGACAGAAGACAAATGTGTGTATGTTCAGTAAATATGAGGACAAAAGACAGAAACAAAAATGTGTGTGTGTATATGTTCAGTAAATATGAGGACAAAAGACAGAGACAAAAATGTGTGTGTGCGTGCATGTGTGTTTGTGTTTGTTTGTTTGTTTTTTTTTTTTCCTTCAGTAAACATGAGGACAGAAGACAAACAAAAATGTGAGTGTATATGTTCAGTAAATATGAGGGCAAAAGACAGACAAAAATGTGAGTGTATATGTTCAATAAATATGAGGACAAAAGACAAAAATGTGAATGTATATGTTCAATAAATATGAGGACAAAAGACAGAGTCAAAAATGTGAGTGTATTCATTCATTCATTTGCATGTCCCTTGCAGAACTTTGCCTCCCAAACAGCACTCCTGTAGGCCTCTGTGTTGTGAGCAAGTTGGCCTGCTGCTGATGCATCCATTTGCAGATCATCAACGATGACTTGCAGCCATCTTTGCCTTGGTCTTCCTTTCTTTCTTTTCCCCATTATGCACCCTTCCAAGACGTCTTCTCTAAATTATCATGACGTTTAATGTGTCCAAAATATTTAAGTTTTCTCTCTTTAATCCTCGTTACTAGCCACCAATCTTCACTATTAAGTTCTTGTAGTATGGATATATTTGTTCTTTTTTGTGTCCATGTATTTGAAGAACTCTTCTGTAGCATTTACATTCAAAGGCATTTATGTGTTTCTCAGCTGTTTTGTTAAGTGTCCAGGTCTCACAGGCATATGTTGCGATGGGAAAGATGCATGCCATTAAAAATCTTATTTTTTTAGTTCTGTCTGTTCTTTTCCACAGATTCTTTAGTTGTTTTACTTTCTGAAGAGCGATAGATGTCCTCCTTTTAATTTCCCTCATTGTATCTCTATTATTAGTTAGTAGTGATCCAAGATATTCAAAACTCTCCACTTCTTCCAATTTTTCCTCATTGATACATATTTCAGCTGCCTTATTTGTTTTGTCAGTTTTCATCAATTTAGTTTTCTTCGCATTAAGATAGATGTTTTGCTATTCTCTGCTCTTATGGATTGACATAATTAGTTTTTCAATTCCTTTTTGTGTTGTGGAAAGTAATACTGTGTCATCAGTATATCTAATATCTGGTATTTCATAACCTCCAATTTTTATGGGATTGTAATATTCTTTTTCTACATCTTCTCTAACATTCCTCATTATATTTTCAGTATAGAAGTTAAATAAGTACGGCAACAATATGCACCCCTGACGGACCCCTTGTTTTATGTCAAACCAAGTTGTTGTTTCACCATTTATTCTTACTGTTGCCTGTTAGTCTAGATACAGCAGTGATGTTAACTGTATCAAATGTATCCCATTTTTTCCATTATTTCCCAAAGTTTCTGGTGTTGTACACAGTCAAATGCCTTTGAGTAGTCTATAAAAGGTAAATATAGATTCACATTAAACTCTCTGCATTTCTCTATTATTAATCTTATATTGAATATATGATCTCTTGATCCTCTTCCTTGCCCGAAACCAGTTTGGATCATATTGAGTTCTTCTTCTATTTTCTTATGAAGTCTACCCATTATGATTTTTAACAGAATTTTACTGGCATGACTAATCAGGGCAACAGTAGTTTGTGCATAATTTCAAGTTACCCTTTTTTTGTCAGTGGTATGAATACAGTCCTTTTCATTCTTTTAGCCAAATACCAGAATGCCATATCTTTTTTACATAGTGCACGATATATTGTTGCACATTCCTTTCCTCCTGCCTTAATGAGTACAGCTGTTATCTCATCATATCCTGGTGATTTACCATTTTTCAGATTCTTTATTGCCCAAATTTCCCTACAATAGATCCTTCATCTTCTGCTCTTTCTGTACCAACCTTTGCATTAAAATCCCCCATTATTAATACAATATCATTTTTCCGTACCTGGTCTGTCGTCGTTTGCAGTGTGTTATAAAAGTCTTCTACTTCCTCTTCTTCAGATTCCTTATTGCCCATAAAACTTCTTCTATTGTCAGTTCAGGTTCTTTCTCCTCCAATAATAATTCACACTGTTTATTTCTGCTTTCACAGCCGGTTGTTTCATACATTCCTCTGCAATACTCCTTCTATCTTTCTAGAATTTTCTCTGTCTCTGTCAAGATATTCCCCATCTTGTCATAAATTACATTTAGCTTAGGTGTGACATTTCTTGTCAGTGTCTTCATTTCTTTAAACTTGTCACTATCTCTTCCACACTTCTGATGTTCTTCTGTTTTTTTTCACAACAATCTTGTATGTATTGTTTTTTTTCTTTTCTTATGTTTCTTCATACTTCTTTTGTTAAAGATTTATATTTCTCTTTGTTGTTGTTGAACATCAAAAAGACAGAGACTATGGTTATATCTAAGAAACAGAATCCACCAGCATGCAGTATAAAATTAAATGGAACTATTCTAAAGCAGGTGCAGAAATTCAAATACCTTGGAGAAGTAATAACTTCAGATAGGAAATGCAGAACAGAAATTAGGAACAGAATAGGCCAAGCAAAGACTGCATTTCAGAGAATAAGAAACATATTAGCCAACACATCTTATCAATGAATGTTACAAAATGAGTCCTAAAATGCTATATTGAACCTATCTTGTTATATGGAAGTGAATCATGGACAATAGGCAAGTGTGCACAAAAATCATCGGAAGCAGCAGAAATGTGGTTTATTAGAAGAATACTGTGAATCCCCTGGACAGCAAAAATAACTAATGAAGAATGTATGAGAAGAGCTGGAGAGACAAAAAAACCTTGTCAAAAAGATAAGAGAGAGGCAATGTACTTTCATAGGACATGCAATGAGAAGAGGGGGCATTGAAAATATTATAACAACAGGAAAAATAGAAGGAAGAAGATCAAGAGGAAGACTAAGAAAAATGATACTGGACAGTCTGACAGGATGGTGTGAGAGGAGATCACCAACTGAGCTGATGGCCTGCATGAAGGATCATGTACTCTGGAGAAGCATAATAGCCAACGCCAGTCGGCACGGCACCTGATGATGATGATGGTTGTTGTTGTTTGTCACTTTCCATTGCTTCTTCATTTCTCTATGTTGTTTTATCAGTTCTAGTGTGCCTGCTGTAATCCATCAATTCTTTTGTGTTTTCTTTACTGGAACCATGTCTTTAGCTGTTGTTATTAAGATATCTCTAACTAGCACAAACCATCAAGGAAATACACAGATGCAAACTAGGCATTCTAGGAATACAAGAAGCAAGATGGACAGGTCAAGGCAGAAGGAAATTAATAACACAGTACACAGAAGATGCAATAATATGGTCAGGTAAAGAAGATCATCATGATGGAGGAGTAGCATTGATTATAACAAAAGAAGCATCAAGAGCATTGCTGAAATGGATCTCTATAAATGAGAGATTATTATGTGCACGTTTCAACTCAAGATTCACGAAGCTCTCTATTACAGTTTGTTATGCACCAACAGAAGCAGCTGAAGAGGAATTAAAAGAAGATTTTTACAACAGCCTCCAAGCCACAGTAGAAACAATACCCAACCATGATACGCTACTCTTCTTGGGTGACTTCAATGCAAAAATAGGTGAGGGAAATGAAGATAGAAGAAGAATCATGGGAAGAGAAGGAATCGGAGAAATAAATGAAAATAGAGAAAGATTGTGCAGTTTCTGTGAAGAAAACATGATGACCATTGGAGGGACATTTTTCCAACATAAAAACATCCATAAAGTGACTTGGAGGTCCCCAGATAAAACCACAGAAAACCAAATCGATCACATACTAATAACAAGTGGAAACGGTCACTACAAGATGTACGAGCAAGGAAAGGAGTAGATGTAGGAAGTGATCACAACCTTCTGGTAGCAAAAATAAAACTAAAATTAAGGAAAGCCAAAATCGGAGAACACAGAAAGATACATTTTGATACGAGAAAACTGAAAGACCAGCAAACAAGAAGTGAGTTCTCAATAGTACTTAAGAACCACTTCAGTGTCCTACAAGATGAAGCAGAAATGTCCATACTAGAATTCAATAAAACACTACAGGAAACAGCAAAAATGGTGCTGGGATATCGTAAATGGAGAAAAGAGGAATGGATAAGCAAGACCACATGGGAAAAGATAGAGCAAAGAAAAGAAATCAAGAAAAAATTACTGAACGCCAAATCACAACGGCTTGAAGAACAAGTTTTAAGTATTTATGCATAAAAAGATAAAGAAGTGAAGGAATCATGCCGTCAAGATAAATGTCAATACTATGACAACTTAGCAGAAGCAGCAGAGAAAGCAGCATATGCAAATGACATGAAAACCATATACAAAATCACAAAGCAGATGACAGGTAACTTCAGCACAAGATGTGAGAGTGCAGTAAGGACACATAAGGGACAACTGGTCAATGGAGAAAGAGAAAAAATTGAAAGATGGAGGGAACACTTTAACACCCTACTAAACATAACACAAGCAGTACAAACAATAGACATGCTTGAAGCAAACACGGAACTAAACATCAATACAAGGCCAATAACAATAAGTGAAGTAAAGGAGGCAATAAAGAAGCTAAAATTAGATAGGGCACCAGGTGAAGATGAAGTGACTGCTGAGATGTTGAAAGCAGAAGAAACAGAAACACCAAAACAACTTTGCTGGATACTACAACAAATTTGGGATCTAGAAAAAGCTCCAGAGGAGTGGAAAACTGGCCTTATAGTAAAACTACCAAAGAAGGGTGACCTCAGAGATTGCGGGAACAGGAGAAGGCATTACCCTACTGCCACTCACCAGTAAAGTATTTTGCAGAATAATCATCAACAGAATTGTACCAGCACTTGAGGGAAAACTTTGGAAAGAGCAGGCAGGATTTAGGAAAGGAAGATCATGCATAGACCACATATTTGTACTTAGACAAATATTAGAACAGGCAAATGAGTGGCATAGCACAACATATGCATTGTTTATAGATTCTGAGAAAGCCATTGACAGTGTCAACAGAGATGCACTGTGGCAAAATCCTAAGATGGCATAGCCTCCCCCTTAAGATAGTGAATGTAATCAAAGCCCTATATGAGGGTTTTCAGTGCAAAGTGATCTGTGAAGAAAATACCTCCAGCAGCTTTAGGGTACAAACAGGAGTGAAGCAGGGATGTGTACTATCACCAACATTATTTATCTTGGCAGTAGACTGGTTAATGAAGGAGGCAACATCAGACAAACGCAGAGGGTTACAGTGAACCCTTGACACAGTGCTGGAGGACCTTGACTTTGCGGGTGACATTTGTCTACTATCAAGCAGCCACAAAGATATGCAAGATAAAATAAACAAGGTAACTCAGAATGCAAACAACATAGGACTAAAGATCAACGTAGGAAAGACAAAGTTAATGAAGCAAAATGTGAACAACAGAAATGTACTCAGAGTAGATAGCAAGTTAGTGGAGGAGGTCAACGAATTTGTATACCTTGGCAGCAGAGTAGTAGAAAATGGAGACAGCACAGAGGACATCAACAGCAGACTTACTAGAGCAAACCAATCTTTTGCAATGCTGCAGACTATATGGAAATAAAAAAAAACTAAGCATAAATATGAAAATCAGGATATTTAAGAGTAATGTTCTAAGTGTACTACTCTATGGAAGTGAATGCTGGAAAATCACCAAAACCATAGAAAACAAGTTGAATTCTTTCCAGACTAAATGTTTACGAAGAATTAGAAAAATATTGTGGCCAAACACTATAAGAAATAACATGTTGTTGGCAGAAATGCAGATGAAGCCACTGACAGCAGTTATTGAGGAAAGATGCTGGCGATGGTTGGGATATGTGCTCCGAATGACTGACAACTCACTACCAAAAATAGCACTAAGATGGACACCACAGGGGAACAGAAGTAAGGGTAGACCAAAAGAGACATGGAGAAGAACAACAGAAAGGATGTTGAGTAATAGAGGGCTCACCTGGGCAAGAGCAGAAAAAAAGGCAAAGGACAGGCATTTGTGGAAAACCCTTGTGGAAGCCCCATGTGCCCTGGGCACTTAAGGTTCAGAGAGAGAGATTAAGATATCTCTGGCCTGTGTAACCAAATTATCTGGTGTTATCTCCTCCTGTACAGCCATTAGGATTTCGAAACGATTTTTCACTTCTATACCGTATTGTTCTGGTATTTTTGTAAGACCCCCGTGTGGTACCCAGGATCTGCAAAGAATATTACCACTGTACCCTACCATGCATGATCATAAAAGGCGACTAAGGAGGGTTCAGCATAGGGCCAGCAACCCTATCTGGTAAAAAACTATCAGACTGCTACAGAAACGGAAGCAAGGGAAAAAATAAATGCAGGTAGAAGGAGAAATGCGTATCAGGAAACTGAGCCCATGAAGGTTGTGGATGAAAGCCAGCCACTGGAAGTCCCCAGCCCGACTGCAGACCTCCTGGAACCTAAACACAAGATGCAAATAGGCAGCTGGAATGTAAGAACACTAAACCAGACTGGAAAACTAGCACAAACCATCAAGGAAATGCACAGATACAAACTAGACTTACTAGGAATACAAGAAGCAAGATGGACAGGACAAGGCAGAAGGAAATTAACAACACAGCACACAGAAGATACAATAATATGGTCAGGTAAAGATCTTCATGAAGGAGGAGTAGCATTGATTATAACAAAAGAAGCATCAAGAGCACTGCTGAAATGGACCCCAATAAATGAGAGATTATTATATGCACGCTTCAACTGAAGATTCACGAAGCTGTCTATTATAGTTTGTTATGCACCAGCAGAAGCAGCTGAAGAGGAATTAAAAGAAGATTTTTACAACAGCCTCCAAGCAACAGTAGAAACAATACCCAAGCAAGATATGCTACTTATCTTGGGTGACTTCAATGCAAAAGTAGGTGAGGGAAATGAAGATAGAAGAAGAATCATGGGAAGAGAAGGAATCGGAGAAATAAATGAAAATGGAGAAAGACTGTGCAGTTTCTGTGAAGAAAACATAATGACCATTGGAGGGACAATTTTCCAACACAAAAACATCCATAAGGTGACTTGGAGGTCACCAGATAAAACCGCAGAAAACCAAATCGATCACATAACAAGTGGAAACGGTCACTACAAGATGTGCGAGCAAGGAAAGGAGCAGATGTAGGAAGTGATCACAACCTTCTGGTAGCAAAAATAAAACTAAAATTAAGGAAAGCCAAAATCGGAGAACACAGAAAGATACATTTTGATACAAGAAAACTGATAGACCAGCAAACAAGAAATGAATTCTCACTAGTGCTTAAGAACCGCTTCAGTGTCCTACAAGACGAAGCAGAAATGTCCATATTAGAGTTCAATAAAACACTACAGGAAACAGCAAAAGAGGTGCTGGGATATCGGAAAAGGAGAAAAAAGGAATGGATAAGCAAGGCCACATGGGAAAAGATAGAGCAAAGAAAAGAAATCAAGAAAAAATTACTGAACACCAAATCACAACGGCTTGAAGAACAAGTTTTAACTAATTATGCACAAAAATACAAAGAAGTGAAGGAATCATGCCGTCAGGATAAACGTCAATATTATGACAACTTAGCAGAAACTGCAGAGAAAGCAGCATATACAAATGACATGAAAACCATATATAAAATCACAAAGCAGATGACAGGTAACTTCAACACAAGATGTGAAAGTGCAGTAAGAACACAAAATGGACAACTGGTCAGTGGAGAAAGAGAAAAAATTGAAAGATGGAGGGAACACTTTAACACCCTACTAAACAGAACACAAGCAGCACAAACAATAGACATACCTGAAGCAAAAACGGAACTAAACATCAATACAGGACCAATAACAATAAATGAAGTAAAGGAGGCAATAAAGAAGAAACAGAAACACCAAAACAACTTTGCTGGATATTACAACAAATTTGGGATCTAGAAAAAGCCCCAGAGGAGTGGAAAACTGGCCTTATAGTAAAACTACCAAAGAAGGGTGACCTCAGAGATTGCGGGAACTGGAGAGGCATTACCCTACTGCCACTCACCAGTAAAGTATTTTGCAGAATAATCATCAACAGAATTGTACCAACACTTGAGGAAAAACTTCGGAAAGAGCAGGCAGGATTTAGGAAAGGAAGATCATGCATAGACCACATATTTGTACTTAGACAAATATTAGAACAGGCAAATGAGTGGCATAGCACAACATATGCTTTATTCATAGATTTTGAGAAAGCCTTTGACAGTGTCAACTGTCAACAGAGATGCACTGTGGAAAATCCTAAGATGGCATGGCCTCCCCCATAAAATAGTTAATGTAATCAAAGCCCTATACGAGGGTTTTCAGTGCAAAGTTATCTGTGGAGAACATACCTCCAGCAGCTTTAGGGTACAAACAGGAGTGAAACAGGGATGTGTACTATCACCAACATTATTTATCTTGGCAGTAGACTGGTTAATGAAGGAGGCAACATCAGACAAATGCAGAGGATTACAATGGACCCTTGACACAGTGCTGGAGGACCTTGACTTTGCCGACGACATTTGTCTATTATCAAGCAGTCACAAAGATATGCAAGATAAAATAAACAGGCTAACTCAGAATGCAAACAACATAGGACTAAAGATCAACGTAGCAAAGACAAAGTTAATGAAGCAAAATGTGAACAACAGAAATGTACTCAGAGTAGATAACAAGTTAGTGGAGGAGGTCAACGAATTTGTATACCTTGGCAGCAGAGTAGTAGAAAATGGAGACAGCACAGAGGACATCAACAGCAGACTTACTAGAGCAAACCAGGCTTTTGCAATGATGCAGACTATATGGAAATCAAAAAAACTAAGCATAAATATGAAAATCGGGATATTTAAGAGTAATGTTCTAAGTGTACTACTCTATGGAAGTGAATGCTGGAAAATCACCAAAACCATAGAAAACAAGTTGAATTCTTTCCAGACTAAATGTTTACGAAGAATTAGAAAAATATTGTGGCCAAACACCATAAGAAATAACATCTTATTAGCAGAAATGCAGATGAAACCACTAACAATTATTGAGGAAAGATGCTGGCGATGGTTGGGACATGTGCTCCGAATGACTGACATCTCATTACCAAAAATAGCACTAAGATGGACACCACAGGGGAACAGAAGTAAGGGTAGACCAAAAGAGACATGGAGAAGAACAACAGAAAGGATGTTGAGCAATAGAGGGCTCACCTGGGCAAGAGCAGAAAAAAAGGCAAAGGACAGGCATTTGTGGAAAACCCTTGTGGAAGCCCCATGTGCCCTGGGCACTTAAGGTTCAGGGAGAGAGAGAGAGAGATTTTTGTAAGATCTAAGCAGAGTGGTCTTGATCCCATAACAGTCTTTTTTATCTTTATCTTCATGTCTGCTATTAATAACTCATTGTCCGTGTCACAGTCAGCACCTGGTAAAGTATTTGCTAATGTTATACTTGATCTCCACTTTATTTGCACTAAAATGTAATCTATTTGATTCTTGGTTTTCCTGTCATGTGATGTCCATATGTAAAGTCTTCTTGGATGTTGTTTAAAAAGTGTGTTAGCAGTCATTAACTCATTTTTCATGCAGAAAGCCATTATATTGTCACCTGCCTCATTTCTGTGTCCTATGCTAAATTTCACTACAACGTGTCCTTCATCTTCTGCTCTTTCTGTACCAATCTTTGCATTAAAATCCTCCATTATTAATACAATATCATTTTTCCGTACCTGGTCTGTCGTCATTTGCAGTGTGTTATAAAAGTCTTCTATTTCCTCTTCTTCTGCTGCTGATGTAGGTGCATGTATCTGGATGATTGTTACATTTCTAAGAGTGCCCTTAAGTCTGATTGTGAGGATTCTATCACTTACTGGATTGTAACCTAGTAATGTTTTTGATGTTGATTTGTCCAAATAAAAAGCCACTCCATTCTTTCCTCCTAATTCTCCACCAGAGTATATAAAGATATTATCATTCTCGCTCTTGAAGTGTCCTGATCCTTTCCATCGATGTTCGCAGATTCCCAAAGTGTGTATCCCCATTCTTTTCATCTCGTCACTTATTATTTGATACTTCCCCTCATACATACTTCTTACATTCCATGTTCCTACTCTTTTTTTTCTTTTTAGTTTGATGCAGGGGTTTTCCTTGGTAACACCATCAGGATTTTGTCCGTCATCACAATTACTAGTACTGACCTCTGTCTCACACTCTTCCCCAGTGTTAAAATTAGATCTATCTGGCCTGGGGGCCACATCACCAGATCTTTTTCCTATTTGACTTTCCATGTTGCTGTTTGGGTTTCTTTTTATATTTTCAGAAGATAATTTGTGAGTGTATATATTCAGTAAATATGAGGACAAAAGACAGAGAGAAAAATGTGAGTGTATATGTTCAGTAAATATGAGAATCACTGTGTATGTTCCCACTGAGACTATTTTGAAAGTGATAGTGACCTAATATACTTACAGTTAGCCTTTTATTGATATTTTTTTTACATGGTCCAGGAACTATCTGATGTGTCTTCATATAACACAAACATAGAACATGTCTGTTTATTAAATCAGTCATTTAACACATATTAAATTAACATTTATTAAATCAGTTGTATAACACAAACATAGAACAGAACATCATATATCTTATATCTTTCCCGTGCCGTTAAACAAAGTAGTTCGCCAATTTTTCCTGTCTTCGGTGAGTCTTTCAACCTTATCAGGGGATTTTATGCCTGTTAATTTGGCCTCTCTTAACAGTGTGAAGAGGACATTGAAGAGTTTCACGCGGTCTGCCTCTTTTTCTTTGACCTTTTGTGTTCCACTTGATAGCTTGTTTTGGGATTCTTTGATCATTTCTTCTCATCAAGTGACCAACATGTATCCATCTCCTTTTCCTGATCACCCATGAGACTGGTTGTTGTTCAGTCATCTGTCTTATCTCTGCATTGTTCTTGAATTCGTTCCACTTGATGCCAAGTATTTTCCTTAGGCATTTGTTTTCAAAAGAGTCTAATTTGTTGTGTATTTCTTTAGTTGTTTTCCAGCTTTCGCATGCATAAATGAGGGTGGTTATCACATTTGAACTGAATAATCTTAACTTGGTTTTAATCATAATTTTTAATAATCAGAACTTGCAATTCTGATTCTAACTACCTATCTGGTGTCACCATCCTGGTCTATGTAGCTGCCAAGGTATGCAGATTGATTGACGTCTTCAATATTTGTCCCTTCTATGTGTATTTTTCATTCTGAATAAGGGGAATTTTCATTATTTTTGTTTTGTCCTTGTTAATTTCAGTTACTGTTTTGCTAGCCAGTGAAGACAGGCTATCTGTTTTTTCTTGCATGGAATTCACATTGTTACTGATAAGAGTTATGTCATCAGCAAAATCAAGATCTTCTAGTTGAGTCCCATGTACCCAGTCAATACCTGTGTTACCTGTGCAGCATCTTTTCATTATGAAGTCTATTGTAATTCCAAAAAGTAAGGAGGCAGTATACATCCTTGTTTCACACCTGTTTCAGTCTGGAACCATTCACTCATCCCTTCTTCTGTCTTGACTTCACAAACATATCCATTGTATAAGTCCTTACTGATGTTGACAGTTTTAGATAGTATTCCATATAGACTTAAAATTCTCCATAATGAATCTCTGTGTATGCTATCAAATGCCTTTTTAAAATCTATGAAGTTCAGTATTTTCTGCTTTTCAATATGTTCTTCAAGTATTACTCTTAGAGTAAAGATCTGGTCGAGACAGCTTCTCCCTTTTTGAAATCCTGCCTGTTCTTCTCTCATTGCAGTATCCACTATATCTTTAATAGACATTCAAAATGACCTTGCAAAATACGTTTGACACAACTGATATTAAGGTTACTCCTCTCCAATTGTTACAGTTACTAAGGTTGCCTTTTTTTGGTATTTTAACAATGATTCCCTTTTTCCATTTAGCAGGGACCTTTTCTTCTTTCCAAATCTTGTTAAACATTCTCTGTAGTTGTCTCATGTTGTCACTATTGATAGCTTTTAGCATTTCGGGTTTTATTTCATCTTCACCTGCAGCTTTTTTGTTAGCCATTAAATTCACTGCTGTTTCAATTTCATGCAATTTAATTTCATCTAGGTTGATATTTAGTTGTGGGATGGTAAGTCAGTTTCAAGGATTAACAGTTCTTTTGGGTATGGTCGATTAAGTATTTCTTGGAAGTGTTCAGCCCATCTTTGCTTTTGGTCTTTACTTGATGTTAACAGGGTTCAAGTTTTACTAGGGATTAGTCTTTCTTTAGATGTAATAGTACCTGTTATTCTCTTTTGTATGTTATATAAAGTTTTGCTGTCTCCTGTTTTTGCTGCTTTTTCTGCCTCTTTTGCCATATTGTCTATGTATTCTCTTTTATCCCTTCTAGCTGAACTTTTTACTTTCTTGTCTATTTCTTTGTATGTTACTTTCACCAGATCTTTTCCAAGATCTGTTTTTACATTCAACCTGTCTAATTTGACTGCTCATCTTTCATGTATATACTTCCATGTGTTTTCTGATATCCATTCTTTTCTGTTTGTTTTTTTCAGTCCAGCGCTTACTTTTGCTGCTGTGATTATGGTTGTGCTGTAAGAATTCCGTAACTCATCTATACCTATCTCCTCAACTTCACTGGGTGTTTTGGAATGATTGGCAAGTTCCTGATTGAAATTACTGTTAGTATTCTCTTCTTGTAGGCTGTTTATCTTTCTGTGTACTGATTTCTTGTGTTGGCTTTTCAATTTTAGTTTTATTTTCCCTATGCACAGGTTGTGATCATTGTTAACATGTGCACCCCTATAAGCCCTTACATCTATGAGAGATGTTCTGTATTGCTTTCTAATACAAAAATGATCTATCTGGCTTCTAGTTCTATTGTCTAGAGATAGCCACATTGTTTTATGTATCTCTTTGTGTGGAAATATAGTTCCTTCAATGACCATGTCCTCTGTTAGACATATTTCAATTAATCTTTCTCCATTCTGATTAACCATGTCGATTGCTTCTTTCCCCATCACTTTTTCAACATCTGTGTTATCTTTCCCTACCTTAGGGTTGAAGTCCCCCATAGCAATTAGGATGTCATGTTTAGGGATATCATTGATGATTTGTTGTAATTGGTGATAGAAGTCATCTTTCACATCATCATTTGCATCGTTCGTGGGTGCATAACAGAACATGCCTGTTTATTAACTCGGTCATATAACACAAACATAGAACATGCCTGTTTATTAACAGTCATATAAAACAAACATAGAACATGCTCATTTATTAACTCAATCATAGCAATTCTCTGTTGTCTTGTACCATACTGTATTTATTCTATCTTTAGGTGGCTGAGCTTCAGTTTTTTATGATTGATAACAACACTAGATCAGTTGTGGCTGTTTGTGAGATAGCATATCTAGTTGGTAAGTCTGTGTTTCTTTAATAATTTGACATCAAACCTAGTTGGTGAGTGTTTCTTTGTATAGCCTTACTGATCATATGACACATAACCTAGTTAGTGAGCATATTGTTGTGTTGGTGAGCATATCCCTGGCAGCAGTATTAACATTTGATATTCGCCTTCCCCTGGGAACAACTGTGTTAAGAGCACACTTATCTTAACATAGTGTTTGTGAGACAGGGAACATAGATCTGTTTGCTTAAAAATTCTGACCTACTTCTGTAGCCCAGAAACTTGTAGCAATCAACACTAATTGTAATTGTTATTTTTGTAAAATGTAATGTCAGGTTGGTGGACAGATGGGGACATGGAGATCTCTGGCGGGGATGAGGGAAGTCTGGTGTGAAACCAATGAATCCAGGACGTGACAAGCCTATGGGTATTTACAACAATGGCTATCAGAATAATGTAAACAAAACAGAGCCAGTAGACTATAGGTGGCGGGGAATGGATATCGTTGAAGCACTCATCAGATTCCTCATCTCAAAGTCGGAATGTCTTTGTGGAACTGTTTCCAAACCATCTGACATGGAGAAGGGACTTACATACAGCCACCAGAGGCTGGAAAACAAAGTTTTGGCCAGCCACATTGTCTTCATGGCAGTCCGAGCAAGACCACAGTCTGCCCTAGCAAGGAAAGGTGCTGAAGTCGGACTTACCCAGCCAAAAAGCGCATCGCAAAAATCAGGGTAACACGCATTATCGCTAATGAAATGTCTCTATCTGCAGTATTCAAACATGGTGCTCGCCCTGTGAAGACTAACCAGGCAGGTGCAGTGCCGGGCCCCCTGCCTCGAAAGGGTCCACCCAATGCTACTGGAGGTCCTCTCAGTTCGTCTTGTGGAATCAGGAGACACGAGAGTAGAGCTACTGGCCAAAAAATACAACGGAAGAAAACAGCCAAAAAGCAAGAACTTAAAATAATGCAGTGGAATGCTGAGGGTGTCAGCAGTGTTAGAAATGGCTATAGCAAAAAGGTGGAACTAGAGAACATACTTTTTGCAGAGCAGGTAAGTATATGCTGCATACAGGAGACACACCTAACCAAAGATGCCGCCTTTAAAATCAGAGGCTACCAGTGTTTTAGATCAGACAGACAGGACAGAAGAAAAGGAGGAGTACTCACACTTGTTAAGAATAACATCAGCGCATGTCAGGTGGGAGTGTACATGGAAGGAGCCGAATATCAGATGATCCATCTAAAAAGTAGTAATACAGATTTCCACCTCCTTAACTATTACTGTCCTAATGACCACCCACTTGCCTTAGAAACAATCCCACACAAAGAGAGACTGATGGTCTGTGGCGATTTTAAGAGCCATTCCCAGAGCTGGGGCTATGACCACATAGACAAGAGAGGAGAGAAAGTTGAGAGCTGGCAGGATGATAATGGACTTCTCCTGATCACCAGATCTAGCATTCCATTCTCCAGATCTGAAGTGGAACATTACATGTGAAGTTGGAAAACAACTTGGAGGTAGCAACCATCGACCAGTCTTCCTGACAATAGAAAATGAACTCCTTAACACCAGTAGCCCTCTCCCCAGATGGAACTATAAAAAAGCAAACTGGACAATGTACAGACATTGTACAGGTATCTTGGTGGGACAGCTGTCAATAGAAGGTAAGGATATTAACAGCATAGTGAAGGAATTCAATGCTTGTATCCTTCAGGCCGCTCGTGAAACCATTCCCAGAGGAGCTCGTAGGGACTATAAACCATACTGGTCTAGTGAGCTGGGAAAACTCCATGATGATGTGGAAGCAGCTTGAAAGCAAGCAGAAAATAGATCATGCCAAGAACACCACAATAATTACCAACATTCTAAGGCCAAATTTCAGAGAGCCAAGCTGCAAGCCAGACGGGAAAGTTGGAGAGAGAAAACAGAGTCCCTAAACTTTGAAAAGGATGGAAGGAAACTGTGGAAACTAATCAAACAGTTAAATGATGAGAGTACTGGAAGAAGTACAAAGATTACACTAATAGAGGATTGGAAAACTCTTACAAGTAAGCAGGTAGCAGATCACTTTGCTCGCATGTTTGCACAGGACTGCAACATTGATATCCATCCAGAGAAAGAGCGTGCAGTGCGCATTGACCCACAGAAAGAAGAGGAACAAGTCAGAAAAGTGGAGGTCATGGATGCACCAATCACACGCAGCGAGTTAGACCTAGCAGTCAGTAAACTGAAACCAAGGAAATCACCAGGACCAGATGGAGTGTCCAATGAAATGATCAAGAACCTGGGAATGGCAGCAATGGGAAAGCTGTTGGATATTTTCAATATGTGCTGGAGCACAGGTAAGTTACCTCAAATCTGGAAGGAAGAAAGCATGGTACCACTGCTAAAGCCAGGGAAAAACAGTGATACTGCCTCCAGCTACAGGCCAATCAGTCTCACTAGCTGCCTCTGCAAAACGATGGAACGCATCATTGACCTGAGGCTAAAATGGTACCTAGAAAGTGAAAACCTTCTCATTCCACAACAATCAGGATTTAGGCAGTACTACAGTACGGAAGATCAAGTGACCTATCTCTCTCAAGAGATTGAGGATGCATTCCAAGAGAAAAACCTTGTACTAGCAGCGTGGATAGACCTAAAGAAAGCCTTTGATAAAGTATGGAAAAAAGATCTGCTGTGGAAACTAAGAAACTGCAATGTGAGTGGAAGACTATACAACTGGATAAAGTCCTATTTACACAATAGAAGAGCTAGAGTAGTAATGGATGGACACAAAAGCCAGAAAGTACCTCTGTGACACGGTGTACCACAAGGAGGAGTCCTTTCGCCTACACTATTCCTTGTATTCATTAATGACCTGGTCAAGGAACTTCCCTATGGAATCAAAGCGGCACTGTATGCAGATGATCTGGTCATGTGGTGTACAGATGAATATGCGACAGTTGCTACACAGAGACTCCAAAGAGCAGCAGACATCTTGACATCATGGACAAACAAATGGTGTGTAAGTATCAACACAGAGAAATCAAGTACCACTCTGTTCACTCTCATCTAAACAGAAAGCAGGTAAGATCTTTGTAAATGAAATATCCTTAAGGATGGACAACCAACCCACTTACTTAGGAGTGACTCTTGACTCAAAACTGACTTGGAAGCAACACATCAACAGTGCAGAAGCAAAAGCCAGAAGAAAACTAGCCATATTAAGAAAATTGAGTGGAACCACTTGGGGAGCTAGTGGAGGAATCCTTAAGAATGTATATCAGCAAAGTATTCTACCACATTTAGAATATGGCTCAACATCTTGGTGCACAGCATCAAACACTACGCTACATAATCTAGACAAGGTACAAAATCAGTCACTATGGATTATCACAGGTGCCATGAGGTCCACACCAGTAGTAGAAATGCAAAAAATAGTTGGTGTTCAAGCGCTAAAGGAACGTAGAGACACAAAGGTCATGACCATGGGGGAGAAATTCCTTAGCTCTGTAAGCCATCCCCTGAAGGAGAGATTCAATAACTTGGCATTAAGTCGGCTTAAAAGAAGCAGCTTTATTCACCAGGCCAAGCATATGCGTAAGCTGATACCTGACCTTCCAACTCTAGTCGCTCCATTATCATATGTACCAGAGCATACACCATGGAAAGAAGCAGATTATACACAAATAATTATTCAGACTGAAGTGAAAGGTGTGCAGAATGGTGAGATGCAAAGCAGCCTTGTAAGATCAACAGCCACACTTAGTGTACTAGATGACAAATATCCATGTGACACCTGGATACGTGTGTATACAGATGAATCTGCACACAATGCCATAAAGAATGGAGGGGCAGGAGCACATATTGAATATCCAAACAACACCACTGACAAGATTTCCATACCCACTGGAAAATACTGCAACAACTTTGATGCAGAAGTTAGGGCAATTATTGCTTCAGTTGAAAAACTATCAGACTCCAGAATTGATACATAGTAGTAATTCTCACAGATGCAAGATCAGTACTGGAAGCTCTTCAGTGCAACAAACTACCAGACCTTAAGGATGCCTTGTCAAAAATTGGCTTACAACATGAAGTCACTTTGCAATGGATTCCCTCCTACTGTGGAATGCTAGGCGATGAGAAAGCTGACCATCTGGCCAAAGAGGGCACTGAAATGGAGCAACCAGACATACCAATCACCTATAATCAGAAGAAAAGCATGATAAAAACCTACAGGAAGCCACAAACACCACCACATGATGACTATCACATGCAAAACAGAAAGGAACAAGTCACCATCTTCTGTCTCCAAACAGGACACACCCAACTCCGAAGTCATATGTATACAAAGTTTAAGGTTGGTACTACTAATCTATGTACATGTGCCCAAGTGCCCCAAACTGTGGAACATATCCTCCAGAACTGCACCAACTATGAAACACTGAGAAATAATTACTGGCCCAGTGAAACCACTAAAGAAGATAAGCTCTACGGTTCCATAAATGAATTACAAAAAACAGTGAAATTTATCCAAGAGACAGGACTGCAGGTATAGACAGACAATGCGAACAAAGAAGAAGAAGAAGAGATATTCGCCTACTCCCTTACTCCCAGCAGAAATACAAAACATCAGAAGATCTTCAATAAAATTGATGTAAGCTTGGCCTGAATTAATTCTCAGGGTAAGGAATGATGAGAAGAAAAGTGGGGACAACCAGAATATATGTGGAACTTTTATTAAAAATAAGAGTCTATGCTATATGAGCAGTGATAGATCCATGTGTATGATAGTATTGTAATATAGAAGGTGACAGATTTTTGTTTTAGTGTTGTAATATACAAGATCTGACAATTAGGTAATGAGACTAATTACATTAAAAAATAAAATAAACAACAGTTGAAGATATAACCTGTATTTTATTCAAAGTAAGCCCCTTGTGCATTGATACAGTGAGTGGCACGGTCTAACAAACACTGGAACGACCTCGACAGTTCTTCTGTTGATATGGCCCTTAAACTTAACGTTACGGCCCTTTGGATGTCATCAGTATTATCAAAGAGGCGTCTTTTCAATGGTAACTTTAATTTTGAGAATATAAAATAATCGTAGGGAGACAAATCTGGGGAATAGGGTGGATGGTTGATAACACAAGATTATTGTTGTTCTCACTTGATGCTTGCCCTAGTTCATATTCTGTCTTATCAGGTTGTGGAAGACAAATCATAGTGGTGTTTAGTGGCTTCAATTCTGATGTGGAAGAAGTTGCCATGGAGAAGACTTCAGACAGGTGTTTTTTTTTGCTTTTTCTTTGTGTGTGTGTGTATGTATGTATGTGTGTGTATATCTATGTATGTATGTGTTTATATGTATGTATGTGTATATGTATGTATGCGTGTATGTGTGTGAAGAGAGAGGGGGGTGGGGGAGATATTTTCTCACATGGTATAGTTGTGTAATTTGTTTTGTTTTTTGTGTGTGTATGTGTGTGAGCATGCCATGAGTGTGTATGTGTCTGTGTGGAGAGAGAGAGAGGTGTGGGGGAAGATATTTTCTCACTTGATACAGCTGTGTAATTTGTTTTGCGTTTTGTAGCAGGCAGTTTCCTGCCTATATATCTTTATATATATATGTGAAAGCTTTCTTGAAACAGCAACACTTTCAAGCTTAATTTTCCTCTTCTTCACTCTTTCTCTACAATAAATTGATTGATGTGGCAAAAATGTCCCGATTTGTTTGCATATGTGTAAAATGATTAAATGAGATTCATATTTGAAGATGAATAAGTGAATACTTATTAATTTAGAATTGATGTGTGTGTACTTTCAAATGTGTGGTCACATGTGACAAGTCATGGCCTGCCTTGTTAGGAGAGTGAAAGTAACTTTTTCCAGAGCAACATGGTACAGGAAAGAGTATATGAGTTAGTGAAAGTTATATATAAGATCAAGTTACATGATAGTCAGTTTTGCTGTCATATGCTTCTATCTCCCCCGTGTGGTACCCGGGATCTGCAAAGAATAGGACCACTGTACCCTACCATGCATGATCGTAAAAGGCGACTAAGGATTGTTTGGCATAGGGCCAGCAACTCTATCTGGTAAAAAAAAACTATCAGACTGCTACAGAAACAGAAGCAAGGGAAAAAACAAATGCAGGTGGAAGGACAAATGCTTATCAGGAAACTGAGCCCATGAAAGTTGTGGATGAAAGCCAGCCACTGGAAGTCCCCAGCCTGACTGCAGATCTCCTGGAACCTAAACACAAGATGCAGATAGGCAGCTGGAATGTAAGAACACTTAACCAGACTGGAAAACTAGCACAAACCGTCAAGGAAATGCGCAGATACAAACTAGACATACTAGGAATACAAGAAGCAAGATGGACAGGACAAGGCAGAGGGAAATTAACAACACAGCACACAGAAGATTCAATAATATGGTCATGTAAAGAAGATCATCATGAATGAGGAGTAGCATTGATTATAACAAAAGATTATAAATTGATTATAACAAAATTTTTAGAGGTCCATTTCAGTAATGCTGAAAATGAGAGATTATTATATGCACGCTTCAACTGAAGATTCACGAAGCTGTCTATTATAGTTTGTTATGCACTAACAGAAGCAGCTGAAGAGAAAATAAAAGAAGATTTTTACAACAGCCTCCAAGCCACAGGAGAAACAATGCCTAAGCATGATATGCTGCTCATCTTTGGCAACTTCAGTGCAAAAGTATGTGAGGGAAATAAAGATGAAGAATCATGGGAAGAGAAGGAATCGGAGAAATAAATGAAAATGGAGAAAGACTGTGCAGTTTCTGTGAAGAAAACATGATGACCATCGGAGGGACAATTTTCCAACATAAAAAACATCCATAAAGTGAGTTAGAGGTCCCCAGATAAAACCACAGAAAACCAAATTGATCACATACTAATAAACAACAAGTGGAAACGGTCACTACAAGATGTGTGAGCAAGGAAAGGAGCAGATGTAGGGAAGTAAGGGTAGACCAAAAGAGACATGGAGAAGAACAACATAAAGGATGTTGAGTAATAGAGGGCTCACCTGGGAAAGAGCAGAAAAAAAGGCAAAGGACAGGCATTTATGGAAAACCCATGTGGAAGCCCCATGTGCCCTGGGCACTTAAGGTTCAGGGAGAGAGATATCATTACTTCTGAGATTAACATTGTTAACACCAATTTAAAGTTTATAGAGAGAGAGAGCTAAGCTACTCACTGTTGTAGAAGTTTTTGTTTTAGCTGAACTACTCACTGTTATAGAAGTTTTTTTTTTAGCTGAGCTACTCACTGTTGTAGAAGGGTTTTTTTTAAGCTAAACTACTCGCTGTTGTAGAAGTTTTTTTTTTAGCTGAACTACTCACTGTTGTAGAAGTTTGTTTAGCTGAACTACTCACTATTGTAGAAGTGTTTTTTTAAGCTAAACTACTCACTGTTGTAGAAGTTTTTTTTTTAGCTGAACTACTCACTGTTGTAGAAGTTTGTTTAGCTGAACTACTCATTGTTGTAGAAGTTTGTTTAGCTGAGCTACTCACTGTTGTAGAAGTTTGTTTAGCTGAGCTACTCACTGTTGTAGAAGTTTGTTTAGCTGAGCTACTCACTGTTGTAGTTTGTTTAGCTGAGCTACTCAATGTTGTAGTTTGTTTAGCTGAGCTACTCACTGTTGTAGAAGTTTGTTTTGCTGAGCTACTCACTGTTGTAGTTTGTTTAGCTGAGCTACTCACTGTTGTAGTTTGTTTAACTGAGCTACTCACTGTTGTAGTTTGTTTAGCTGAGCTACTCACTGTTGTAGTTTGTTTAGCTGAGCTACTCACTGTTGTAGAAGTTTGTTTAGCTGAGCTACTCACTGTTGTAGAAGTTTGTTTAGCTGAGCTACTCACTGTTGTAGAAGTTTGTTTAGCTGAGCTACTCACTGTTGTAGAAGTTTGTTTAGCTGAGCTACTCACTGTTGTAGTTTGTTTAGCTGAGCTACTCACTGTTGTAGTTTGTTTAGCTGAGCTACTCACTGTTGTGGTTTGTTTAGCAGAGCTACTCACTGTTGAAGTTTGTTTTTTTTAGCTGAGCTACTCACTGTTGTAGTTTGTTTAGCTGAACTACTCACTGTTGTAGAAGTTTGTTTAGCTGAGCTACTCACTGTTGTAGAAGTTTGTTTAGCTGAGCTACTCACTGTTGTAGAAGTTTTTTTTTAGCAGAGCTACTCGCTGTTGTAGAAGTTTGTTTAGCTGAGCTACTCACTGTTGTAGAAGTTTGTTTTTTTTTAGCTGAGCTACTCACTGTTGTAGAAGTTTGTTTTTTTTAGCTGAGCTACTCACTGTTGTAGAAGTTTGTTTAGCTGAGCTACTCACTGTTGTAGAAGTTTGTTTTTTTTTAGCTGAGCTACTCACTGTTGTAGAAGTTTGTTTTTTTTAGCTGAGCTACTCACTGTTGTATAAGGGTTTTTTTTAAGCTAAACTACTCACTGCTGTAGAAGTTTTTTTTTAGCTGAACTACTCACTGTTGTAGAAGTTTGTTTAGCTGAACTACTCACTGTTGTAGAAGTGTTTTTTTAAGCTAAACTACTCACTGTTGTAGAAGTTTTTTTTTAGCTGAACTACTCACTGTTGTAGAAGTTTGTTTAGCTGAGCTACTCACTGTTGTAGTTTGTTTAGCTGAGCTACTCACTGTTGTAGTTTGTTTAGCTGAGCTACTCACTGTTGTAGTTTGTTTAGCTGAGCTACTCACTGTTGTGGTTTGTTTAGCAGAGCTACTCACTGTTGAAGTTTGTTTTTTTTAGCTGAGCTACTCACTGTTGTAGTTTGTTTAGCTGAACTACTCACTGTTGTAGTTTGTTTAGCTGAGCTACTCACTGTTGTAGTTTGTTTAGCTGAGCTACTCACTGTTGTAGTTTGTTTAGCTGACCTACTCACTGTTGTAGAAGTTTGTTTTTTTTTAGCTGAGCTACTCACTGTTGTAGAAGTTTGTTTTTTTTAGCTGAGCTACTCACTGTTATCAAATTATTTTATTTTTAGCTGAGCTACTCACTGTTGTAGAAGTTTGTTTAGCTGAGCTACTCACTGTTATAGAATTATTTTTTTTTAGCTGAGCTACTCACTGTTATCAAATTATTTTTTTTTAGCTGAGCTACTCACTGTTGTAGAAGTTTGTTTAGCTGAGCTACTCACTATTGTAGAAGTTTGTTTAGCTGAGCTACTCACTGTTGTAGAAGTTTGTTTAGCTGAGCTACTCACTGTTGTAGAAGTTTGTTTAGGTGAGCTACTCACTGTTATAGAATTTTTTTTTTTTAGCTGAGCTACTCAGTGTTATAGAATTATTTTTTTTTAGCTGAGCTACTCACTGTTGTAGAAGTTTGTTTTGCTGAGCTACTCACTGTTGTAGAAGTTTGTTTTGCTGAGCTACTCACTGTTGAAGGTTTTTTGGCTGAGCTACTCACTATTGTAGAAGTTGGTTTTTTTTAGCTCAGCTACTCACTGTTTTAGTTTTTTTTTAGCTGAGCTACTAACTGTTGTAGTTTTTTTTTTAAACTGAACTACTCACTGTTGTAATAAAGGTAGATAGAGCTGTATGGTGTAGTTTTACAAAGTGACAGAGGGAGTGAGTAATATGAGAAAAAACTAATAGAAAGTATGAGAATGTATAAATGAAAAACGTACAACATCTGATATTTCGGCATGAGCCTTTTTCGGGGGTTAATGCACAAACGAGACAAAAAACATATAACTGAACGAAAAACTTATCTTAATATGGCCTCCTCCAGAAGTAGGAAATGAAGAAATGCGTGTCCACTAGAAGATGCATAGAGACCACGTGGGCACACAAAGGATAAGCCGATAGAGCCAGTCGTAAAGAGGAGGTGGAGAAAGAGGAGGAAAACAGGTGGTTGAATGGGGGGGGGGGTAAGGGCAATAGAAACATGATAACTGCTAGAGGAGAAGGTGTCGGGGTGTAGCAGAGAGATAATGAATGGAGAACATAAACACTTGCAGGGAGAAAATGTGAAACTGGTGAATAGGACAAGACCCTATAAACATCAGTATGTTACTAGAGAAGAAAAGAGAGTGGGAATAGGGAGGGGTAGCTAGGAGAAAGAAAGTAGTGTAAAAAAAAGTGGGGGGGGGGGTGGAAAACTAAAGAAGTTACAGAAAGCTGAAGACATTGTTAACTTTCTTGACATTGCCGTTATTATTGGTTCTACCAGGCTTACTACTCCTGTCCACTATAAACCTACAGACTCTCACAGCTATCTCTTGTACTTTTCCTCCCATCCCAGATCATGTAAGGACTCTATTCCTTTTTCCCAGCTTCTTATGTTGCGACGTTTGTGTACTGAGGATGTTGATGTCCAGGATCAAGGCCATAAAATGCTAGATTTCTTCCGTCAGTGCGGCTATCCAGAACATGTTTTCTCGTCATCTTGGAACCGCATCAGCCATATATCGTGGCAACAAGCCCTCACCCCTAAACCGCACTGTAGCTCGAACAGAGTTAAACTGGTACTCACGTACCACCCTCATAGCTTGGCAGTTAAAAACATACTTTTGCCATCTCCATCTCCCCCAGACTGAGCCTGATACACATGAACTTTTTTGGGAACCTCCATTGGTGGCTTATAAACGGGACAAAAACCTCAGGGACCTTTTAGTTCATAGTCGCCTTAAGACAGATGACACTTTTTATGGTACCAGACGCTATAGATGCAACACTTGTCCATTTGTTGTCGAGGCTAGTCAGATCTCCTTCCCTAAGTCCACATTATCAGTTCAGGAGGGTTTCACCTGCACTTCACGCAATGTTATTTATGCTATTATGTGCAAACATTGTAGTATGAACTACATAAGGGAGACCAGTTTACACTTATGAGATCATTTTCGCCAACATCTTAATGATATTTTTAGGAGGGCCTGGACACCTGTGGCTAATCATTTTTGCCTTAGCAACCACAGGGGAAAACAGGAAATTTCTGTTAGTGTGATCCGCTCTTGTTCTGCTGATGTACGATCTCAGAGGGTCTTAGAACAGCGCCATATTTTCCAGGCTGGCAGTCTCCACCAAGCTGGAATTTACAATGTCTTCAGCTTTCTGTAATTTCTTTAGTTTTCCACCCCCTCACTCTTTTTTTTTATTCTACTTTCTTTCTCCTAGCTACCCCTCCCTATCGCCACCCTCTTTTCTTCTCTGGCAACATATTTTTATATAATGTGTTTATATATATGTTTATAGGGTCTTGTCCTATTCACCAGTTTCACATTTTCTCCCTGCAGGTGTTTATATTCCTCATTCATTATCTCTCTGGCTTTCCCCCCCAACCAGACACCTTCTCCTCTAGCAGCTATCATGTTTCTATTGCCCTTTCCCCCCCCTTTCAACCACCTGTTTTTCTCCTCTCTCTCTCCACCTCTTCTTTACAATTGGCTCTATCTGCTTATCGTTTGTGTGCCCCTGCATGGTTTCTCTGCATCTTCTAGTGGACATGCATTTCTCTGTTTCCTACTTCTGTAGGACGCCATATTAAGATAAGTTCTTTGTTCAGTTATTTGTTTTTTGCCTTGTTTGTGCATGTAATCCTCAAAAAAGGCTCACGCTGAAATATCGAATGTTGTACGTTTTTCATTTATACATTCTCATACTATCTATTTGTTTTTTCTCACTTTACTCTCTCTCTCTCTCTCTGCCATTTTGTAAAACTTCACCATACACCTCTATCTGCCTTTATTATTTAAATGAGTTTTACTGCAGTCGCCATCCCTTTTATCTTACTCACTGTAGTAGTATTTTTTTTAACTGAGCTACTCACTGTTGTAGAAGTTGTTTTTTTTTAACTGAGCTACTTGTTTTTTTTTTTTAACTGAGCTACTCGTTGTAGAATTTATTTTTTAGCTGAGCTACCCACTTTTGCGATGAAAAGAATGGGGATACACATTTTGGGAATCTGCGAACATTGATGGAAAGGATCAGGACACTTCAAGAGCGAGAATGATAATATCTTTATATATCTGGTGGAGAATTAGGAGGAAAGAATGGAGTGGCTTTTTACTTGGACAAATCAACATCAAAAGCATTACTAGGTTACAATCCAGTAAGTGATAGAATCCTCACAATCAGACTTAAGGGCACTCCTAGAAATGTAACAGTCATCCAGATATATGCACCCACATCAGCAGCAGAAGAAGAGGAAGTAGAAGACTTTTATAACACACTGCAAACGACGACAGACCAGGTACGGAAAAATGATATTGTATTAATAATGGGGGATTTTAATGCAAAGGTTGGTACAGAAAGAGCAGAAGATGAAGGATAGATTGTAGTGAAATTTAGCATAGGACATAGAAATGAGACAGGTGACAGTCTAATGGCTTTTTGCATGAAAAATGAGCTAATGATTGCTAACACAGTTTATAAACAACATCCAAGAAGACTTTACACATGGACATCACCTGATGGGAAAACCAAGAATCAAATAGATTACATTTTAATGCAAAGAGGGTGGAGATCAAGTATAATATTAGCAAAAACTTTACCAGGTGGTGATTGTGACATGGACAATGAGTTATTAATAGCAGACATGAAGATAAAGATAAAAAAAGACTGTTATGGGATCAAGGTCACTCCGCTTTGATCTTACAAAAATACTAGAACAATACAATATAGAAGTGAAGAACCGTTTCGAAATTCTGATGGGGAATAGCTTGACAGAGATAGAGGAAATTCTAGAAAGACAGAAGGAAATTGCAGAGGAATGTATGAAACAACCGGCTGTGAAAGCAGAAATAAACAGTGTGAATTATTATTGGAGGAGAAAGAACCTGAACTGACAATAGAAGAAGTTTTATGGGCAATAAAGAATCTGAAAAATGGTAAATCACCAGGATATGATGAGATAACAGCTGTACTCATTAAGGCAGGAGGAAAGGAATGTGCAACAATATATCATGCACTATGTAAAAAAGATATGGCATTCTGGTATTTGGCTAAAAGAATGAAAAGGACTGTATTCATACCACTGCCAAAAAAAGGGTAACTTGAAATTATGCACAAAATACTGTTGCCCTGATTAGTCATGCCAGTAAAATTCTGTTAAAAATCATAATGGGTAGACTTCATAAGAAAATAGAAGAAGAAGTCAGTATGATCCAAACTGGTTTCGGGCAAGGAAGAGGATCAAGAGATCGTATATTCAATATAAGATTAATAATAGAGAAATGCAGAGAGTTTAATGTGAATCTCTATTTATCTTTTATAGACTACTCAAAGGCATTTGACTGTGTACAACACCAGAAACTTTGGGAAATAATGGAAAAAATGGGATACATTTGATACAGTTAACATCACTGCTGTATCTAGACTAACAGGCAGCAGTAAGAATAAATGGTGAAACAACAACTTGGTTTGACATAAAACAAGGGGTCCGTCAGGGGTGCATATTGTTGCCGTACTTATTTAACTTGTATACTGAAAATATAATGAGGAATGTTAGAGAAGATGTAGAAAAAGAATATTACAATGCCATAAAAATTGGAGGTTATGAAATACCAGGTGGTGATTGTGACATGGACAATGAGTTATTAATAGCAGACATGAAGATAAAGATAAAAAAAGACTGTTATGGGATCAAGGTCACTCCGCTTTGATCTTACAAAAATACTAGAACAATACAATATAGAAGTGAAGAACCGTTTCGAAATTCTGATGGGGAATAGCTTGACAGAGATAGAGGAAATTCTAGAAAGACAGAAGGAAATTGCAGAGGAATGTATGAAACAACCGGCTGTGAAAGCAGAAATAAACAGTGTGAATTATTATTGGAGGAGAAAGAACCTGAACTGACAATAGAAGAAGTTTTATGGGCAATAAAGAATCTGAAAAATGGTAAATCACCAGGATATGATGAGATAACAGCTGTACTCATTAAGGCAGGAGGAAAGGAATGTGCAACAATATATCATGCACTATGTAAAAAAGATATGGCATTCTGGTATTTGGCTAAAAGAATGAAAAGGACTGTATTCATACCACTGCCAAAAAAAGGGTAACTTGAAATTATGCACAAAATACTGTTGCCCTGATTAGTCATGCCAGTAAAATTCTGTTAAAAATCATAATGGGTAGACTTCATAAGAAAATAGAAGAAGAAGTCAGTATGATCCAAACTGGTTTCGGGCAAGGAAGAGGATCAAGAGATCGTATATTCAATATAAGATTAATAATAGAGAAATGCAGAGAGTTTAATGTGAATCTCTATTTATCTTTTATAGACTACTCAAAGGCATTTGACTGTGTACAACACCAGAAACTTTGGGAAATAATGGAAAAAATGGGATACATTTGATACAGTTAACATCACTGCTGTATCTAGACTAACAGGCAGCAGTAAGAATAAATGGTGAAACAACAACTTGGTTTGACATAAAACAAGGGGTCCGTCAGGGGTGCATATTGTTGCCGTACTTATTTAACTTGTATACTGAAAATATAATGAGGAATGTTAGAGAAGATGTAGAAAAAGAATATTACAATGCCATAAAAATTGGAGGTTATGAAATACCAGATATTAGATATGCTGATGACACAGTATTACTTTCCACAACACAAAAAGGAATTGAAAAACTAATTATGTCAATCCGTAAGAGCGGAGAATAGCAAAACATCTATCTTAATGCGAAGAAAACTAAATTGATGAAAACTGACAAAACAAATAAGGCAGCTGAAATATGTATCAATGAGGAAAAATTGGAAGAAGTGGAGAGTTTTGAATATCTTGGATCACTACTAACTAATAATAGAGATACAATGAGGGAAATTAAAAGGAGGACATCTGTCGCTCTTCAGAAAGTAAAACAACTAAAGAATCTGTGGAGAGGAACAGACAGAACTACAAAAATAAGATTTTTAATGGCATGTATCTTTCCCATCGCAACATATGGCTGTGAGACCTGGACACTTAACAAAACAGCTAAGAAACACATAAATGCCTGTGAATGTAAATGCTACAGAAGAGTTCTTCAAATACCATGGACACAAAAAAGAACAAATATATCCATATTACAAGAACTTAATATTGAAGAAGGCTGGCTAGTAAAGAGGATTAAACAGAGAAAACTTAAATATTTTGGACACATTAAACGTCATAATAATCTAGAGAAGACCATATTGGAAGGGTACATAATGGGAAAAAGAAAGAGAGGAAGACCGAGGCGAAGATGGCTGCAAGACATCATTGCAGCAGGCCATTTTGCTTACAACCGAAAGGCCTACAGGAGTGCTGTTAGGGACACAAAGTTCTGCAAGGGACATGCAAATGATTGAGTGAATGAACCTACTATTGTAGAAGTTTTTTTTAAGATGAGCTACTCACTGTTGTAGAAGTTTTTTGTTTTTTTAGCTGAGCTACTCACCATTGTAGAAGTTGTTTTTTTAGCTGAATTACTTCAGTGAGTGTGTTTTTTTTAACTTAAATACTTAATGATGTAGATGATAAACTAGAAATGTATTCATCAAAATGTGCACATGTAACTATATATGAACATTTATGTGTACCAGGGAACGTGAAGATATCATGCGGGCCAGGAATGTACTGATGGATATCATTGAAAGAAACGGAATACCGGTCTTCCAGGATATCCATGTTGCCCTTAAGTGTGCAGCCGTACATCTGAAACAGGCATGTATCCTTGGTGTATTGATGCTACTGTGTGTTATTCCTGTTTTCTACATGTGATTCTGTTTGACCCGGGTGCTGAAATGTTTTGTCTGTTATTTCTAACTAGGGTGTGAAAGTTCAGGAGCTTACAGTCAGTCATGGAGCCCAGCCGGTCAAGTTTGGTCATGTCTTAGTTGGAGAGGCTTTGCTGTATGTTAATATTCTTGCATAATTTCCTATTTTATCACCTAGAGAAAGTGTGTGTGTTTGTTACATTAATGTGCTTTCTTATATGTTTTTGCTGAATTTGAAAAGAGAAGACAATC
The DNA here is from genome assembly GCA_009760885.1 of Achatina immaculata. Lineage (NCBI taxonomy): Eukaryota > Metazoa > Mollusca > Gastropoda > Stylommatophora > Achatinidae > Lissachatina > Lissachatina immaculata. The sequence goes on from CM019695.1 coordinate 33,702,468, forward strand.
ACAAAGTATCCATTTCTTTATGTTATAATAGAACTGGTTTTGTCTTTGAGTGTGGTACTTATATTTCTGCTAACTAAAACGTTACTTTATTATTTTTTTTATTTTATTAAGTGTCAACTTTATGTGTTTTATATATATACACACAAACACACACATGCATCCACACACACACACACACACACACACACACAGTGATATCACTCTCCACATATATAAAACTGACTTACATAAATCAGAAATGTCCAACATGTATAACATTTTGTGGAAGGCACATATGTAATACATTTGAAACACTTTTGTGCGTTTGTTTGTTTGTTTGTTTGTTTGTTTGTTTGTTTGACAGATATTTTCATATTCTAAATGAGAAATGTCACACCTAAGCTAAATGTAATTTGTGACGAGATGGGGAATATCTTGACAGAGACATTATAGAAAGATGGAATGTATATTGTAGAGGAATGTATGAAACAACCGACTGTGATGGCAAAAAATCAACAGTGTCAATTATTATTGGATGAGAAAGAACCCAAACCGACAGTCTTTTTATATCTTTCCCGTGCCGTTAAACATCACATAAGGCTCACAAGGTAGTTTGCCAGTTTTTCCTGTCTTCAGCGAGTCTTTCAACCTCATCAAGGGATTTTATGCCTGTTAAATTGGTCTGTCTTAACAGTGTCCTCTTCAGAGTTTCATGCGGTCTGCCTCTTTTTCTTTGGCCTGTTGTGTTCCACTTGATAGCTTGTTTTGGGATTCTCTGATCGTTTCTTCTCATCTCGTGACCAACATATGTCCATCCCCTTTTTCTCATCACTCATGAGACTGGTTGTTGTTCAGTCATCTGTCTTATCTCTGCATTGTTCTTGAATTCGTTCCACTTGATGCCAAGTATTTTCCTTAGGTATTTGTTTTCAAAAGAGTCTAATTTGTTGTGTATTTCTTTAGTTGTTTTCCAGCTTTCGCATGCATAAATGAGGGTGGATATTACATTTGAATTGAATAGTCTTAACTTGGTTTTTGTGCTTATAACTTTTGAATTCTGTATGTTCTCAAGATTCTTGAAGATTGATGCTGCTTTTGCAATTCTAACTTCCTTTCTGGTGTCACCATCCTGATCTATGTAGCTGCCAAGGTATGCAGATTCATTGACTTCTTCAATATCTATCCCTTCTACATGTATTTTTCCATTTTGATTAAGGGGAATTTTCATTATTTTTGTTTTGTCCTTGTTAATTTCAAGTCCTATTTTGCTAGCCAGTGAAGACAGGCTATCTGTTTTTTCTTGCATGGAATTCACATTGTTACTGATAAGCAAAATCAAGATCTTCTAGTTGGGTCCCATGTACCCAGTCAATACCTGTGTTACCTGTGCAGCATTTTTTTCATTATGAAGTCTATTGTAATTCCAAAAAGCAAAAGAGACAGTATACATCCTTGTTTCACACCTGTTTCAATCTGGAACCATTCATTCATCCATTCTTCTGTCTTGACTTCACAAACATATCCATTGTATAAGTCCTTAATGATGTTGACAGTTTTAGATGGTATTCCAAATTAGACTTAAAATTCTCCATAATGAATCCCTGTGTATGCTATCAAATGCCTTTTTAAAGTCTATGAAGTTCAGTATTAACGGTTTCTGCTTTTCAGTATGTTCCTCAAGTATTATTCTTAGACAATAGAAGAAGTTTTATGGGCAATGAGGAATCTGAAAAATGGTAAATCACCAGGATGTGATGAGATAACAGCTGAACTTATTAAAGTAGGAGGAAAGGAATGTGCAACAATCTATCATGCACTATGTAAAAAGATATGGCATTCAGGTATTTGGCCAGCTGAGAAACACATAAATGCCTTTGAATGTAAATGCTACAGAAGAGTTCTTTAAATATCATGGAAATAAAAAAATATATATATCCATACTACAAGAACTTAATATTGAAGAAGGCTGGCTAGTAAAGAGGATTAAAGAGAGAAAACATAAATATTTTGGACACATTAAACGTCATGATAATCTAGAGAAAACCGTCTTGGAAGGGTACATAATAGGAAAAAGAAAGAAAGGAAGACCAAGGTGAAGATGGCTGCAGGACATCGTTGATGATCTGCAAATGGATGCATCAGCAGCAGGCCATCTTGCTTACAATCAAGAGGCCTACAGGAGTGCTGTTCGGGAAGCAAAGTTCCGCATGGGACATGCAAATGAATCAGTGAATAAATGAGATGATGGCTGGCAGCAAACATGTAACTGAATGAAAACAAAAGAACCATCTGACAGATGTATTTCATTTGATTTGAAGGTGAAGTTGAGAATGATACAAAGTATGAGGTGAGCACAGATATACTAAATCACATGTAAGCTACCTTTCACAGTATCAACTGCCAGCATTGCTATGACTCAGGCAGGCATCAAGTCTGTCATAATAACACAGAAACTAAAGGCAATAAGAGAGCTGGAAAAACTGACATCAAAGCATCCGCGTGTCTTGATTTACCTAGACACTACACTCTCTTCCATGTCATTGATTCTACTTATCATGAGTCATCTAATTAATGCAGTAGCATGTACTTGAGAAGAAAAAAAAAACAAAGCCAAATACTACTAGTTTTTAAGGTCAGTGCAGTATTGTGTAGTCTGTAGTGTATTGTACATCATTTCTTAAACTAAATTTATACCAGAGATTGAGATGCAATCTTCACATTTCATATATGTCTGTGTGTTTGTCTGTTAGTTTAATGTTGTATGTCTGGTGTCTTTTTCCTTTATGTGTACTAGAAAAGAGAACAGCATTTGAAATGAAATGTTATGGAAAGGCTCTTAGAATATCATGGATAGAATGAAAATTAAATAAACAGATATTGATGGGATTAGGTGTCATAGAAAACTGGCTTGTAGACACCATCAAAATTAGAGAGCTGAGAAACTTCAGCCACATCAAGAGATACAATGGTTTGGAGAGGTTGATAGAAGAAGGCATAGTGCCCACCAAAGGAGAAAAGGGATGACCTCACCGCAGGTAGGCCCAGGACATCACAGAAACTCTGAATATGCATTTCGAGATGCTGGTCAACTTGCTGTAGACTGCATTGCATTCAGGCAGACAGTGAGAGGGAGAACATTCTGGAAAGGACACATCACATGAAGAATGTTTATAGAGTGATGGAAAGAAGGGGTGAAAATTGGACATTATAAAAAGTGACTTGCACAAAAGGTCATCCATTCATGTTCTTGTTTGGTGGTCAGCTAAGAAACCACTGCTCAGTTTACCTTGTGGCTTTTTGCAGGCACCAAGAAATTCTCTCCACTTCTTACTGTCTGTGGCCAGCCTTTGTCAGCTGCTTATTTCTGCTGTGGCAGTTCCCTGTAGGCAGTCTTTAGTTGCCTTCTCTCTTTCCTTTTGGTATCCATCAGATGGCTGCTGTAATCATGGTGCTGTGGTTCCTTCATTTTTTGTTGCTGTTTTAACATTCATATCTTCTTGTTCACACTGGGCCAGTAGAGTATTTATTGTCTGTGGTTGGCAAAGAGTCATGAAAATGTCATTTATGTCAGTTGAGAACCATACAGATAATCCTAGCTTTCTGATGGGTTTTCTTCCAACAGTCTCTGAAAGCAAAATGGATGTAAAGTGAATTTCATCATAGGATTGAGTATACAGTACAGTACTTTAAACAGCCATATTCTAAAATATAAAAATAAAGTGCACAGATTTCAGTAATTTGTAGACAGACTTTATAACTTGTACACAGACTTTAATAACTTGTACACAGATTTTAATAATTTGTACACAGACTTTATAATTTCTACACATACTTTAATAATTTATACGCAGACTTGAACATTAATAGTTTTACACGAAATAAATATTGTATATTTGTAAACTTTCAGTAAGAAGTCACTGGACTAATGATCACAAAAATAAATTGTCATTAAGTGTGATGTTGGAAACCGGGGACTACATATATTCACTACACAATGCATAGGCTGGGTGCAGACCATGAGAGGTGGAGAGGTTTTTTGCTGAGGCAGAAGATGGAACAATTCAGTGTGTGGAAAAGCTCATTGTATGTACTCCTCATAGACTTTGAAAAGGCATTTGGCAGTATAGATAGAAATAGTTTGTGGAGAATCCTCAGCTGGTATGGATTCCTACAAAAAATTGTCAGTGTTATCAGTCATATGGATTCCTACAAAAACTGTCAGTGTTATCAGTCATATGGATTCCTACAAAAACTGTCAGTGTTATCAGTCATATGGATTCCTACAAAAACGGTCAGTGTTATCAGTCATATGGATTCCTACAAAAAATGTCAGTGTTATCAGTCATATGGATTCCTACAAAAAATGTCAGTGTTATCAGTCATATGGATTCCTACAAAAAAAACTGTCAGTGTTATCAGTCATATACCACAAGACTCAGACTTTTTATACAACATAACATTACTCTCATACAGATGCAAGAAAAGATAGGCTGACAACAAAAGCAAGCAGTATAGGACTACGAGTAAACACAAAGAAGACTAAACTATTGAAACAAAATGCTTAAATCATTAGACCAATCACAGTGAACCATTTACCAGTCAAAGAAGTCAAGTAATTCCCATAGCTTGGTAGTACAGTAACAGCAGATGGAGACAACAGTAAAGAAGTTGAAGTAAGAATAATAAAAGCCTGACAAACTTGCTCACACTCAACCATATCTGGAGATCCAAAAAAGATAAGCCATAAAAACCAAATACAAAATATTCAAAAGCAATGTTTGAAGTGTCCTACTATATGGGAGCAAATTCTGGAAAATGACACAGACAGCTGCATGTAGACACCTTTCAAACCAAGTGTTTATGCAAGATAAAAGGAGTGCTCTGGCCAAATACCATCACTTATCATCTCTTATCAAGAGAGACAGACATGACTCCACTGTTGACTGTGATTGAAAGAAGGAGGTGGCAGTGGACTGACCACATTATGAGAATGACTGATGAATCTTTACCATGAACAGTTTTGATGTGGACTCCACTGGGCAAAAGAAGCACAGGACAACCCAAAGAGACAGGGAGACATACAGCAGAGGCAGAGAGAATGCCGATAAACGAAGGACAGATATGGGAGACAGCAAAGAAGATGATGGAAATGGAAATCTCTTGCTACCAGCAGCCCCATGTATCTTCGGCACTTAAGAGACAAGAGAAAGAGAGAGATGATGGATTGTAGAAACTGGTGTCTTGGCACAACAAGTGCTTGAATTTAGGTGGTGACTATATTGAAAGGTAATACAGTTATGAATGTAAGTTTTGTATGTAATAACATTTCTCTCATTTTTTTTAACCTTTTTTTTAACCAACCAACCAGTAGCACACACATGCACGCAGTCACACACACACACACACATGCATGCACACCCATATATGCATGTGCAGCACATGCATGCATGCATACACAGATATACACTGTTTTTAAAGTCTCACCACACTTTCTATGAAAACAAAAATTGAAAAATGAACTAAATGACGTCATCACAAAATGTGCTAAAAAAAAGTCATTTAATTATTACAGTAGTGACTGCAATGATACAGCACTGTTTTGGGTTAGCTAGAATGTACCACTGAAATATTCATTATAACAGGTGTTGGAAATGTCCACTATGGGCTTCAAAACATAACTGAACACGTCTCTTCATATTGTCAAATACCTTGTGCAACGTGTCTGTTGTTATTTCTTGAATGATAACTGTGATTGCTTCTTTCAGGTCCTCAATTGTTTGTATATTATTTTTGTAAACATTTCCTTTAAGAAACCCCATAGACAATAATCTAATGGATTTAGATCTGGAGAACGAGCAAGCCAAATTCCACGAGATATTATGCACTTTGTGAAAATTTCAGAGAAGAATGTTAAATCGAGAAATGACTCGTCTTCTTCAGCTAAAAATGCATGAAACCACATGGAGTAGTTGACTCTGGATTGATTGTCACTCTTTAGTTCAGACACAACAGAACTCTTGTATGGATGAAAGTCTAACCGATGAGTTTTGTGCACTGTGCTCACTGATACGTTCACTTCTTGCGACATTTTCCTTAAGGACTTGCATCGACTTTTCAGGATTCTGTCTTGGATAACCATACATTTTTCTTCAGACAGAGGCCTACCAGATCGCGGAGCATCTTCCACAGTTCCCGTATCACAAAACTTATTCAACAAATTTCTGACCATAGTGCAAAGGGGAGGTTGTTTATCAGGAAATTTTGCTATAAATCTTTGAAGAACCATCCATGTGTATCGACCCCCATTTCGAAACACATATTCTACCAAAAAAATTCATTCTTCCGTTGATAACATCATTCTGAGTGCAAAAAATTACTCCACCAGATGGCAACCATTCACTGCATTTTTCTTCACAGTTGACTGTGCAGCACATTTTTTATGATGTCATTTTCTTCATTTTTACATAGAAAGTGTAGTTAGACTTTAAAAAAGACCTTGTATGTATGTATATATATATAATGTAAATAAATATTCGGTTTACAGTAGATGCAAATGAACATCGGGCAGGTTTTTGTTTGTATGTGTTATTATAAAGTATTTTGTGTTAAATACATGTAAATGTTAATTTTTTATGAGTTTTGTATTGTTAAGTGAATATATAATAGGTCATTGATGATGAAATATTTTTTCCATCTGTTCATGTGAATTGTTCAAGAATTGTGTTAGTTACATAATGTCAGTTTTGTTACAAGATATTACTTTGTATATCATTACTTCTCCTGTGTGGTACCTGGGATCTGCACAGAATAGGACCACTGTACCCTACTTGCATGATCATCGTAAAAGGCGACTAAGGAGCGTTTGGCATAGGGCTAGCAACCCTATCTGGTTAAAAAAAAACTATCGGACTGCTACAGAAACAGAAGCAAGGGAAAAACCAAATGCAGGTGGAAGGAGAAATGCTTATCAGGAAACTGAGCCCATGAAGGTTGTGGATGAAAGCCAGCCACTGGAAGTCCCCAGCCTGACTGGAGACCTCCTGGAACTTAAACACAAGATGCAAATAGGCAGCTGGAATGTAAGAACACTTAACCAGACTGGAAAACTAGCACAAACCATAAAGGAAATGCACAGGTACAAACTAGACATACTAGGAATACAAGAAGGAAGATGGACAAGACAAGGCAGAGGGAAATTAACAACACAGCACACAGAAGATACAATAATGTGGTCAGGTAAAGAAGATCATCATGAATGAGGAGTAGCATTGATTATAACAAAAGAAGAATCAAGAGCATTGCTGAAATGGACCCCTATAAATGAGAGATTATTATGTGCACGCTTCAACTGAAGATTCACGAAGCTGTCTATTATAGTTTGTTATGCACCAACAGAAGCAGCTGAAGAGGAATTAAAAGAAGATTTTTACAACAGCCTCCAAGCAACAGTAGAAACAATACCCAACCATGATATGCTACTCTTCTTGGGCGGCTTCAATACAAAAGTAGGTGAGGGAAATGAATATAGAAGAAGAATCATGGGAAGAGAAGGAATCAGAGAAATAAAAGAAAATGGAGAAAGACTGCAGTTTCTGTGAAGAAAACATGATGACCATCAGAGGGACAATTTTTCCAACATAAAAACATCCATAAAGTGACTTGGAGGTCCCCAGGTAAAACCACAGAAAACCAAATCGATCACATACTAATAAACAAGTGGAAATGGTCACTACAAGATGTGTGAGCAAGGAAAGGAGCAGATGTAGGAAGTGATCACAACCTTCTGGTAGCAAAAATAAAACTAAAATTAAGGAAAGCCAAAATCGGAGAACACAGAAAAATATGTTTTGATACAAGAAAACTGAAAGACCAGCAAACAAGAAATGAATTCTCAATAGTACTTAAGAATTGCTTCAGTGTCCTACAAGATGAAGCAGTTTTTCAATAAAAAACTACAGGAAACAGCAAAAGAGGTGCTGGGATGTCAGAAATGGAGAAAAGAAGAATGGATAAGCAAGACCACATGGGAAAAGATAGAGCAAAGAAAAGAAATCAAGAAAAAATTACTGAACACCAAATCACAAAGGCTAAACGAATGAATTTTAAGTAATTATGCACATAAAGAAGTGAAGGAATCATGCCGTCAGGATAAACGTCAATACTATGACAACTTAGCAGAGAAAGCAGCATATGCAAATGATATGAAGACCTTATACAAAATCACAAACAGATGACAGGTAACTTCAGCACAAGATGTGAGAGTGCAATAAGGACACATAAGGGACAACTGGTCAATGGAGAAAAAGAAAAAATTGAAAGATGGAGGGAACACTTTAACACCCTACTAAACAGAACACAAGCAGCACAAACAATAGACATACCTGAAGCAAAAACGGAACTAAACATCAATACAGGACCAATAACAATAAGTGAACTAAAGGAGGCAATAAAGAAGCTAAAATTAGATAGGGCACCAGGTGAAGATGAAATGACTGCTGAGATGTTGAAAGCAGAAGAAACAGAAACACCAAAACAACTTTGCTGGATACTACAACAAATTTGGGATCTAGAAAAAGCTCCAGAGGAGTGGAAAACTGGCCTTATAGTAAAACTACCAAAGAAGGGTGACCTCAGAGATTGGGGGAACAGCAAAAGACATTACCCAACTGCCACTCACCAGTAAAGTATTTTGCAGAATAATCATTAACAGAATTGTACCAGCACTTGAGGGAAAACTTTGGAAAGAGCAGGCAGGATTTAGGAAAGGAAGATCATGCATAGACCACATATTTGTACTTAGACAAATATTAGAACAGGCAAATGAGTGGCATAGCACAACATATGCATTGTTTATAGATTTTGAGAAAGCCTTTGACAGTGTCAACAGAGATGCAAAAATCCTAAGATGGCATAGCCTCCCCCATAAGATAGTGAATGTAATCAAAGCCCTATACGAGGGTTTTCAGTGCAAAGTGATCTGTGGAAAAAATACCTCCAGCAGCTTTAGGGTTACAATGGACCCTTGACACAGTGCTGGAGGACCTTGACTTTGCAGACAACATTTGTCTACTATCAAGCAGCCACAAAGAAATGCAAGATAAAATAAACAAGCTAACTTAGAATGCAAACAACATAGGACTAAAGATCAACGTAGGAAAGACAAAGTTAATGAAGCAAAATGTGAACAACAGAAATGTATTCAGAGTTGATAGCAAGTTAGTAGAAGAGGTCAATGAATTTGTATACCTTGGCAGTAGAGTAGTAGAAAATGGAGACAGCACAGAGGGCATCAACAGCAGACTTACTAGAGCAAACAAGGCTTTTGCAGTGCTGCAGTCTGTATGGAAATCTAAAAAACTAAGCACAAATATGGAAATCAGAATATTTAAGAGTAATGTTCTAAATGTACTACTCTATGGAAGTGAATTCTGGAAAATCACCAATACCATAGAAAACAAGTTGAATTCTCTCCAGACTAAATATTTACAAAGAATTAGAAAATTATTTTGGCCAACACCATAAGAAATAACATGTTGTTGGCAGAAATGCAAATGAAGCCACTGACAGCAATTATTGAGGAAAGACACTGGCGATGGTTGGGATATGTGCTCCGAATGACTGACAACTCACTACCAAAAATAGCACTAAGATGGACACCACAGGGGAACAGAAGTAAGGGTAGACCAAAAGAGACATGGAGAAGAACAACAGAAAGGATGTTGAGCAATAGAGGGCTCACCTGGGCAAGAGCAGAAAAAAGGCAAAGGACAGGCATTTGTGGAAAAGCCTTGCAGAAGCCCCATATGTCCTGGGCACTTAAGGTTCAGAGAGAGAGAGAGAGATCATTACTTCTGAGATTAAATTAACACCAATTTTTATGCAATTGTATTTTAATAATTCAGTATTATTGATAAATTTTGTATTACTTAATCTTAATTATGTAAAATTTTGTATTACTTAATCTTATATAAAATTTTAATTACTTAATCTTCTTCTTCATCTTTCCAAGCCATTAACTCTTCCCGTGCCAAGGGTTCCTAATCGTGACCTTTCCTCTTTGTCAAGTTTTTGCTAAGATCCCAATAGGGAGCCTAGCTTCGTTTCATTCAAAACCCGGTGTAACTTTTGATTGTAAACAGTTTAGTATGCATGTCTTGTGACTCTTTGTCACCATTTTTAAAGCATCATAACAAAGGGAGTCAAAATACAGTGTTTCGATCGAAAAAAAAATCAATTTTTGTGTGATTTTGGAGGCAAACATGTCCCCGTATGAATAGACCACTGTTTGTAGTCAAGTAGATTTAGACAATTAGATGGACTGGAGAAGTAGTTAGAAGGTTATTTAAGGTGTTATTTTAAAGTAAACATGCAACATAATCACACGGTGAGATCGGATAAAATGACAAAGTCAATCTACACATCGCCAGTTGATTGATGCTAGTCCTAGACCTATCTGATGGACAGTAATACACAATTATCAGCTAAAATCATCACACTGCTTTTCTTTTCCTAAAAAAAAAATCTTCATTTATGAAATCTTCTTACATTTATAGCTGTTTGGAGGCATAATACGCATACTTTTAACATGCAAATAATTATTTTAAAATATCTCTCTCTCTCTCTGAACCTTAAGTGCCCATTTAAAAATATACCCTATACATATCAAGACCCGCGCTTTTTGTCTGTCACAGAATGGAATGTCTGCGTTTTTACCTCTGGCAGGGAAAGAGTTAAGGCTTATTGCTGCAGATAAGGTTTGCCTCTATTCCTCTCTATTCCTAATCATCTCACTCCACTTAGTGACACCAATTTCTTTTATATCTTCTTGTATGTTTTCTTTCTATCTCTGTCTTGGTCTACCCCATGGTCTTGTTTCCCTCATCTCTTGTGCATACATAATTTTCATTTGTCTGTTCTCTTCCATTCTTTCTACATGCCCCAGCCAGCGTAGTCTGTTCAATTTCAAGACATTTATAATTTGTTGGGATTTAAATAAGCTGTTCAGTGTTCTTTCTAGCTCTCCATTCTCCGCGGTTGGTATCCTTTATGGGCCCAGAGATTCTTCTTGGAATCTCGTTCTCAAAGATCTGCAATTGTTGTTCTTCTTTCTTTACTTAATTTTATGTTATACAAATTTTCTATTACTTAATCTTATGTTATAAAACTTTTCTATCACTTAATATTATGTTATAAAATGTTTCTGTTACTTAATATTATGTTATACAACTTTTATATTATTTAATTTTATGTTATAAAAAGTTTATATTGCTTAATATTATGTTATAAAGATTTTCTATTACTGAATAGTATGTTATAAAAATTTTGCATTATAAAATGTTATTGTAAGACAGAATTATTAAGTCATGCGCTTTCAAAATTGTTGTATGTTTAAATCATGTTTCAGTTTCATTAATTATAAACAAAGCAAGACTTATGTATTGATAAGTGTGAAGTACATAAGATGAGACTACATTGATCTGCACGTCTTCACATTTCAATTTCTACCAGAAAGCTACGCGAGTCCTTTAACTCCATCACTGGCAGCTCTGAAGGTCAGCTGAGTAGGGAGGATGTAAGTGAATTTTTCTTGTCTTTTTCTTTACTATCTTTGACTGAATAAGTATGTTTGGATTGTTTGTGAGATTTTCTTTCTAGCATACTCGTATTTTCATATTTGGCTCTTGTTGTCTGTATCAAGTGAAACAGTTTTATTAATGCATCAATGCAACCGACAGATTTATGCTGCATCTGTCTGACTGACAATGCCACATAAAATTCTTGAAACATTCTTGGGTGTCGGTCTGGATATCCCTGAAGATCAATAGCTTTAGATTGTCTGTATCAGCATACAACTTGGTCTGGGTTGGTTTTGGTGGTGGCTTTTTGTGGTTTTTTTTTGTGTTCCTCACATACAAGGCAGTTCTGCAGCAACTGGTGAACTGTCATCTTTCCAGTGCTAGTTTTGAGCATGTTCTAACATGTGATATCTCAGTCTGTTATGCTGTTCTTCAGCTAGTTATATAAATATGCTTTAGCCTATTATGGCCTGAATTGAGCTTGAAGATTTTGACCTATTTCTTTAGTTCTGGTTGCTCTCTTTCCTACTTACTTCTTTACTAGGCTTTAAACAGTGTTTTAGTTTCAGTATGTGATATATTTGTGCTAAACTGTAAGATCTCCTAACAGTCATTGAGCCTGTTCAGCACCAGGAGTATTGTTGAGATGTTTACCCACTGTAGGTTGACTGTTCTGTAGCATAACTGTTCTGTAGGATGACTGTTCTGTGGGATGACTGTTCTGTGGTATGACTGTTCTGTGGGATGACTGTTCTGTGGGATGACTGTTCTGTAGGATGACTGTTCTGTGGGATGACTGGTCTGTGGTATGACTGTTCTGTGGGATGACTGTTCTGTAGGATGACTGTTCTGTGGGATGACTGTTCTGTGGGATGACTGTTCTGTGGTATGACTGTTCTGTGGGATGACTGTTCTGTAGGATGACTGTTCTGTGGGATGACTGGTCTGTGGGATGACTGTTCTGTAGGATAACTGTTCTGTGGGATGACTGTTCTGTGAGATGACTGTTCTGTGAGATGACTGTTCTGTGGGATGACTGTTCTGTAGGATGACTGTTCTGTGGGATGACTGGTCTGTGGGATGACTGTTCTGTAGGATAACTGTTCTGTGGGATAACTGTTCTGTAGGATGACTGTTCTGTGAGATGACTGTTCTGTGAGATGACTGTTCTGTGAGATGACTGGTCTGTGGGATGACTGTTCTGTAGGATAACTGTTCTGTGGGATAACTGTTCTGTAGGATGACTGTTCTGTGAGATGACTGTTCTGTGAGATGACTGTTCTGTGAGATGACTGTTCTGTGGGATGACTGTTCTGTGGGATGACTGGTCTGTGGGATGATTGTTCTGTAGGATAACTGTTCTGTGGGATAACTGTTCTGTAGGATGACTGTTCTGTGGGATGACTTCTGTAGGATGACTGTTTTGTAGGATGACTGGTCTGTGGGATGACTGTTTTGTAGGATGACTGGTCTGTGGGATGACTGTTCTGTAGGATGACTGTTCTGTGGGATAACTGTTCTGTAGGATGACTGTTCTATAGGATGACTGTTCTGTAGGATGACTGTTCTGTAGGATGACTGTTCTGTAGGATAACTGTTCTGTAAGATGACTTTTCTGTAGAATAACTGTTCTGTAGGATGACTGTTCTATGGGATAACTGTTCTGTGGGATGACTGTTCTGTAGGATGACTGTTCTATAGGATGACTGTTCTGTAGGATGACTGTTCTGTAGATGACTGTTCTATAGGATGACTGTTCTGTAGGATAACTGTTCTATAGGATGACTGTTCTGTAGGATGACTGTTCTGTAGGATAACTGTTCTGTAGATGACTGTTCTGTAGGATGACTGTTCTGTAGAATAACTGTTCTGTAGGATGACTGTTCTATGGGATATAGTTCTGTAGGATGACTGTTCTATGGGATAACTGTTCTATGGGATAACTGTTCTGTGGGATAACTGTTCTGTGGGATGACTGTTCTGTGGGATGACTGGTCTGTGGGGTGACTGTTCTGTAGGATGACTGTTCTGTAAGATAACTATTCTGTGGGATGACTGTTCTGTGGGATGACTGTTCTGTGGGATGACTGTTCTGTGGGATGACTGGTCTGTGGGATGACTGTTCTGTAAGATAACTATTCTGTGGGGTGACTATTCTGTGGGGTGACTGTTCTGTGGGATGACTGTTCTGTGGGATGACTGTTCTGTGGGATGACTGGTCTGTAGGATGACTGTTCTGTAGGATGACTGTTCTGTAAGATAACTATTCTGTGGGATGACTGTTCTGTGGGGTGACTGTTCTGTAGGATAACTGTTCTGTATGATAACTGTTCTGTAAGATAACAGCTCTACAAGTGTGATTTTGTTTTCTCTCTTGTGAAGTTAATAACAGCTCTACAAGTGTGATTTTGTTTTCTCTCTTGTGAAGTTAATAACAGCTCTACAGGTGTGATTTTGTTTTCTCTCTTGTGAAGTTAATAACAGCTCTACAAGTGTGATTTTGTTTTCTCTCTTGTGAAGTTAATAACAGCTCTACAAGTGTGATTTTGTTTTCTCTCTTGTGAAGTTAATAACAGCTCTACAAGTGTGATTTTGTTTTCTCTCTTGTGAAGTTAATAACAGCTCTACAGGTGTGATTTTGTTTTCTCTCTTGTGAAGTTAATAACAGCTCTACAGGTGTGATTTTGTTTTCTCTCTTGTGAAGTTAATAACAGCTCTACAAGTGTGATTTTGTTTTCTCTCTTGTGAAGTTAATAACAGCTCTACAAGTGTGATTTTGTTTTCTCTCTTGTGAAGTTAATAACAGCTCTACAGGTGTGATTTTGTTTTCTCTCTTGTGAAGTTAATAACAGCTCTACAGGTGTGATTTTGTTTTCTCTCTTGTGAAGTTAATAACAGCTCTACAGGTGTGATTTTGTTTTCTCTCTTGTGAAGTTAATAACAGCTCTACAAGTGTGATTTTGTTTTCTCTCTTGTGAAGTTAATAACAGCTCTACAAGTGTGATTTTGTTTTCTCTCTTGTGAAGTTAATAACAGCTCTACAGGTGTGATTTTGTTTTCTCTCTTGTGAAGTTAATAACAGCTCTACAGGTGTGATTTTGTTTTCTCTCTTGTGAAGTTAATAACAGCTCTACAAGTGTGATTTTGTTTTCTCTCTTGTGAAGTTAATAACAGCTCTACAGGTGTGATTTTGTTTTCTCTCTTGTGAAGTTAATAACAGCTCTACAAGTGTGATTTTGTTTTCTCTCTTGTGAAGTTAATAACAGCTCTACAAGTGTGATTTTGTTTTCTCTCTTGTGAAGTTAATAACAGCTCTACAAGTGTGATTTTGTTTTCTCTCTTGTGAAGTTAATAACAGCTCTACAGGTGTGATTTTGTTTTCTCTCTTGTGAAGTTAATAACAGCTCTACAAGTGTGATTTTGTTTTCTCTCTTGTGAAGTTAATAACAGCTCTACAGGTGTGATTTTGTTTTCTCTCTTGTGAAGTTAATAACAGCTCTACAGGTGTGATTTTGTTTTCTCTCTTGTGAAGTTAATAACAGCTCTACAGGTGTGATTTTGTTTTCTCTCTTGTGAAGTTAATAACAGCTCTACAAGTGTGATTTTGTTTTCTCTCTTGTGAAGTTAATAACAGCTCTACAGGTGTGATTTTGTTTTCTCTCTTGTGAAGTTAATAACAGCTCTACAGGTGTGATTTTGTTTTCTCTCTTGTGAAGTTAATAACAGCTCTACAGGTGTGATTTTGTTTTCTCTCTTGTGAAGTTAATAACAGCTCTACAGGTGTGATTTTGTTTTCTCTCTTGTGAAGTTAATAACAGCTCTACAAGTGTGATTTTGTTTTCTCTCTTGTGAAGTTAATAACAGCTCTACAAGTGTGATTTTGTTTTCTCTCTTGTGAAGTTAATAACAGCTCTACAAGTGTGATTTTGTTTTCTCTCTTGTGAAGTTAATAACAGCTCTACAAGTGTGATTTTGTTTTCTCTCTTGTGAAGTTAATAACAGCTCTACAAGTGTGATTTTGTTTTCTCTCTTGTGAAGTTAATAACAGCTCTACAGGTGTGATTTTGTTTTCTCTCTTGTGAAGTTAATAACAGCTCTACAAGTGTGATTTTGTTTTCTCTCTTGTGAAGTTAATAACAGCTCTACAAGTGTGATTTTGTTTTCTCTCTTGTGAAGTTAATAACAGCTCTACAAGTGTGATTTTGTTTTCTCTCTTGTGAAGTTAATAACAGCTCTACAAGTGTGATTTTGTTTTCTCTCTTGTGAAGTTAATAACAGCTCTACAAGTGTGATTTTGTTTTCTCTCTTGTGAAGTTAATAACAGCTCTACAAGTGTGATTTTGTTTTCTCTCTTGTGAAGTTAATAACAGCTCTACAAGTGTGATTTTGTTTTCTCTCTTGTGAAGTTAATAACAGCTCTACAAGTGTGATTTTGTTTTCTCTCTTGTGAAGTTAATAACAGCTCTACAAGTGTGATTTTGTTTTCTCTCTTGTGAAGTTAATAACAGCTCTACAAGTGTGATTTTGTTTTCTCTCTTGTGAAGTTAATAACAGCTCTACAAGTGTGATTTTGTTTTCTCTCTTGTGAAGTTAATAACAGCTCTACAAGTGTGATTTTGTTTTCTCTCTTGTGAAGTTAATAACAGCTCTACAAGTGTGATTTTGTTTTCTCTCTTGTGAAGTTAATAACAGCTCTACAGGTGTGATTTTGTTTTCTCTCTTGTGAAGTTAATAACAGCTCTACAAGTGTGATTTTGTTTTCTCTCTTGTGAAGTTAATAACAGCTCTACAAGTGTGATTTTGTTTTCTCTCTTGTGAAGTTAATAACAGCTCTACAAGTGTGATTTTGTTTTCTCTCTTGTGAAGTTAATAACAGCTCTACAAGTGTGATTTTGTTTTCTCTCTTGTGAAGTTAATAACAGCTCTACAAGTGTGATTTTGTTTTCTCTCTTGTGAAGTTAATAACAGCTCTACAAGTGTGATTTTGTTTTCTCTCTTGTGAAGTTAATAACAGCTCTACAAGTGTGATTTTGTTTTCTCTCTTGTGAAGTTAATAACAGCTCTACAAGTGTGATTTTGTTTTCTCTCTTGTGAAGTTAATAACTGTTCTGTAGGATGACTGTTCTATGGGATATAGTTCTGTAGGATGACTGTTCTATGGGATAACTGTTCTATGGGATAACTGTTCTGTGGGATAACTGTTCTGTGGGATGAATGTTCTGTGGGATGACTGGTCTGTGGGAATAACTGTTCTGTAGGATGACTGTTCTGTAAGATAACTGTTCTGTGGGATGACTGTTCTGTGGGGTGACTGTTCTGTAGGATAACTGTTCTGTGGGATAACTGTTGTGTTTGATGACTGTTCTGTAAGATAACTGTTCTGTAGGATAACTGTTCTGTGGGGTGACTGTTCTGTAGGATGACTGTTCTGTGGGATAACTGTTGTGTTTGATGACTGTTCTGTAGGATAACTGTTCTGTAGGATAGCTGTTCTTTGGGATAACTGTTCTGTAGGATAACTGTTCTGTGGGATAACTGTTCTGTGGGATAACTATTCTGTAGGATAACTGTTCTCTGGAATAAATGTTCTGTGGGATAACTGTTCTGTGGGATAACTGTTCTGTGGGATACTGTTCTGTAGGATAACTGTTCTGTGGGATAACTGTTCTGTAGGATAACTGTTCTGTGGGATAACTGTTCTGTGGGATAACTGTTCTGTAGGATGACTGTTCTGTGGGATAACTGTTCTGTAGGATGACTGTTCTGTGGGATGACTTCTGTAGGGTGACTGTTCTGTGGATAACTGTTCTGTGGGATGACTGTTCTGTAGGATGACTGTTCTGTGGGATAACTGTTCTGTGGGATGACTGTTCTGTGGGATGACTGTTCTGTTAGATAACTGTTCTGTGGGATAACTGTTCTGTGGGATGACTGTTCTGTGGGATGACTGTTCTGTAAGATAACTGTTCTGTAGGATGACTGTTCTGTGGGATAACTGTTCTGTGGGATGACTGTTCTGTATGATAACTGTTCTGTAGGATGACTGTTCTGTGGGATAACTGTTCTGTGGGATGACTGTTCTGTAGGATGACTGTTCTGTAGGATGACTGTTCTGTGGGATGACTGTTCTGTGGGATGACTGTTCTGTAGGATGACTGTTCTGTGGGATGACTGTTCTGTGGGATGCCTGTTCTGTGGGATGACTGTTCTGTGGGTTGACTGTTCGGTAGGATGACTGTTCTGTGGGATGACTGTTCTGTGGGATAACTGTTCTGTGGGATGACTGTTCTGTGGGATGACTGTTCTGTTAGATAACTGTTCTGTGGGATAACTGTTCTGTGGGATGACTGTTCTGTTAGATAACTGTTCTGTAGGATGACTGTTCTGTGGGATAACTGTTCTGTGGATGACTGTTCTGTAGGATGACTGTTCTGTAGGATGACTGTTCTGTGGGATGACTGTTCTGTGGGATGACTGTTCTGTAGGATGACTGTTCTGTGGGATGACTGTTCTGTGGGATGATTGTTCTGTGGGATGACTGTTCTGTAGGATGCCTGTTCTGTGGGATGACTGTTCTGTGGGTTGACTGTTCTGTAGGATGACTGTTCTGTTAGATAACTGTTCTGTAGGGTGACTGTTCTGTAGGATGGCTGTTCTGTGGGATTAATGTTCTGCAGAATAACTGTTGTGCAGGATGACTGTTCTGTGGGATAACTGTTCTGTAGGATAACTGTTTTGTGGGATAACTGTTCTGTAGGATGACTGTTCTGGAGGATGACTGTTCTGGAGGATAACTGTTCTGTAGGATGACTGTTCTGTAGGATAACTGTTCTGTGGTATGACTGTTCTGTAGGATGACTGTTCTGTAGGATAACTGTTCTGTAGGATAACTGTTCTGTGGTATGACTGTTCTGTAGGATGACTGTTCTGTGGGATAACTGTTCTGTAGGATGACTGTTCTGTAGGATGACTGTTCTGTGGGATAACTGTTCTGTAGGATGACTGTTCTGTGGGATAACTGTTGTGTAAGATAACTGTTCTGTGGGATAACTGTTGTGTAAGATAACTGTTCTGTAGGATGACTATTCTGTGGGATGACTGTTTTGTAGGTTGACTGGGATGACTGTTGTCAAAATTGAGTCCTGACAAATTTCTTCATTTCTACTAGTTACCAGTACTATTGTTGACTGACAAAGCAACTGTGATAAAAACAAATTGCTTTCCCATACATTTTTGTTATTGTGGTTTCTGTTGCTAGTTTTAGTATATCTGCTTCAGCTTTGAAATTGCTAGAGAAGTTTTACATTGTTGCTTTTTTGCTGTTGGCCTCTGCTCAATATCAGAAAGGTATCTGCTCTGCCATTAGTTAGTGCATTTGTTGCTGGTAGAGTTACATCTGTCTCAGTGATTTATGTTTTGGTGCTGGTGTAGACAGCTACTTTGCTGGCTGGAAGATAGTTGTGTATGAGAATGAGAACAGCCCTCTCTCAGGATAGTATATTTGATATTTTTAGAATCTGTGATTGGTATTGAGGTGTGTCACTTGACAACACTAAATAGAATGATAAACTGTAGAAAATTATGCCATCATCCAGTCCAAGTCAGACTTACAGATGTTGAGTAAAAAAAAATCATAATAAATAAAAAAGTAAGTATTATATATTCATTATAAAGAAATAATCAATCAAATGTCAGATGTAAAGTGAAGATATTAAAACTGAACAATAAGAAAGTTTTACTTATTTTGTTCTCACTTGTCATGTTATAAACACTTCTACAGGTATGATTTTGTTCTCTTTTATCATGTTACAAAGAGTTCTACAAGTGTGGTTTTGTTTCTCAAAAGATTAATAATGAAGGACATGGGCCTGCTCTTTTGCTATGTTATAAACAGTTCTGTAAGTGTGATTTTGTTTTCTCTCTTGTGAAGTTAATAACAGCTCTACAAGTGTGATTTTGTTTTCTCTCTTGTGAAGTTAATAACAGCTCTACAAGTGTGATTTTGTTTTCTCTCTTGTGAAGTTAATAACAGCTCTACAAGTGTGATTTTGTTTTCTCTCTTGTGAAGTTAATAACAGCTCTACAAGTGTGATTTTGTTTTCTCTCTTGTGAAGTTAATAACAGCTCTACAAGTGTGATTTTGTTTTCTCTCTTGTGAAGTTAATAACAGCTCTACAAGTGTGATTTTGTTTTCTCTCTTGTGAAGTTAATAACAGCTCTACAAGTGTGATTTTGTTTTCTCTCTTGTGAAGTTAATAACAGCTCTACAAGTGTGATTTTGTTTTCTCTCTTGTGAAGTTAATAACAGCTCTACAAGTGTGATTTTGTTTTACCCAGGTTCGCCTTGGTTACCGCTGTTACACAGGAGAGGACTTGAGTTTGTCCTGGCTTCATCATCACAGGCCATCTCAAAGCTGTTTCACTTTTGAAGAGTTCTGCTGTATCGTGACAGAATACAAGAGAAGAGTAAGTACAGCTGATAATAGCATGACCATTTTTACAAAGTTTGAATGCTTAATTGACAAAATAATATGAATTTTGGAACAATTTAAATTGATAAGAGAAGTAATAAAAACCATTAAAAACAGGCACGTAAAGTATTTTGTTAGAGATATACAGCCAAAGTGTTTTGTCTGAGACAACTAAAGCAGTTTGTTTGAGATAGACAGCTGAAGTATTTTGTTTGAGATAGACAGCTGAAGTATTTTGTTTGAGATAGACAGCTGAAGTATTTTGTTTGAGATAGACAGCTGAAGTATTTTGTTTGAGATAGACAGCTAAAGTATTTTGTTTGAGATAGACAGCTGAAATATTTTGTTTGGGTCAGCTGAAGTATTTTGTTTGAGATAGACAGCTAAAGTATTTTGTTTGAGATAGATATCTGAAGTACGAGATGTGATTGATAAGTTCTCGGCATAAGGTACAACGGATTATTTGTGGACAACTATTTTGGGTTATTTCTCAACATAGTCACCTTGCAATTTTATGCACTTAGTCCAGTGATCCTGGAGCATACAGATCCCTTCTTTGTAAAAGTCAGGATCTTGTGCCAGTAGAAAGTGATCTACAGCATGAATGACGTCATCATCTGAAGCAAATTTGTGACCACTAAGCTCCTTTTTGATTCTGGTAAACAGGTAATAGTCCGAAGGGGTCAAATCTGGGGAATAAGGAGGATGTTCAAGAAGCTGGAAGCCGCATTCATGAATGGCAGCCATTGCCTCCACCAACTTGTGAACTGGAGCATTGTCTTGATGAAAGATGACTCCTTTCGTTAGTTTCCCTTGACACTTTTCCCTCAATTTGCCCCGCAGTTGCATCACAAGATTAGTGTAATAGGCCCCAATGACCTTTCTGCCCTTTTGAAGATAGTCAATAGCACACATTCTTAATCCCAAAAGATGGAAGCCATCACTGCCTGCAGACAGAACCACCCTTGCTTTCTTTGGAGGTGGGGATCCATGTTTCCACTGCTTTGACTGTTCTTTGGTTTGTGGTTGAAAATGATGAATCCAAGTCTCATCCATAGTCACAAATTGCTGAAGAAACTTTTCAGGATCTGCAGAAAAATGGCCAAGATTGTCTCTTGACATGTTGAGATTGTGTCATTTGTGATCAGCTCCAAGAAGTTTCGGGACCCATCGAGTAAAGACCTTTGTCGTTTGAAGATCATTGTGAATAATGGCATAAACACGTTCCTGGGAGATGCCCAGACTAGTAGCAATGTACCACTCAGTTAGTCGTCTATCCTCCATTATCATGTCATGGATTCTGCCGGAGGTTTCATCAGTGGTTACTGTTCTTGGTCTTCCTGGATGGGGATCATCTTCCAGACTCTCCCTTCCATGTTTGAATTGAGCTGCCATTTCTTCACTGTGCTGATAGAAGGGGCACTCTCCCCTAGATTCTCTACCATATCCTCATGGATCTCCTTCGATGATAAGCCCTTGATGCAGAAGTAGCAAATGACTGCTTGATGAGAAATTTTATCCATTTCTCAATTTCTGCCACCCCTTATCACTTCAGTAGCCTGTAAAAAAAATGGTTGCAGTTAATTTCTTGAAACTTTGTGTTTAATCTTACATTAACCTGATCTACAAATGCACCTAATATCAACTGTGCGTTTCAAGTATTTGTACCTTATGCTGAGAACTTATCAATCATCCCTCATATTTTGTTTGAGATGGACAACTGAAGTATTTTGTTTTAGACAGACAGCTAAAAGATTTTGTTTGAGATAGACAGCTAAAGTATTTTGTTTGAGATAGATATCTGAAGTACGAGATGTGATTGATAAGTTCTCGGCATAAGGTACAACGGATTATTTGTGGACAACTATTTTGGGTTATTTATCAACATAGTCACCTTGCAATTTTATGCACTTAGTCCAGTGATCCTGGAGCATACAGATCCCTTCTTTGTAAAAGTCAGGATCTTGTGCCAGTAGAAAGTGATCTACAGCATGAATGACGTCATCATCTGAAGCAAATTTGTGACCATTAAGCTCCTTTTTGATTCTGGTAAACAGGTAATAGTCCGAAGGGGTCAAATCTGGGGAATAAGGAGGATGTTCAAGAAGCTGGAAGCCGCATTCATGAATGGCAGCCATTGCCTCCACCAACTTGTGAACTGGAGCATTGTCTTGATGAAAGATGACTCCTTTCGTTAGTTTCCCTTGACACTTTTCCCTCAATTTGCCCCGCAGTTGCATCACAAGATTAGTGTAATAGGCCCCAATGACCTTTCTGCCCTTTTGAAGATAGTCAATAGCACACATTCTTAATCCCAAAAGATGGAAGCCATCACTGCCTGCAGAAAGAACCACCCTTGCTTTCTTTGGAGGTGGGGATCCATGTTTCCACTGCTTTGACTGTTCTTTGGTTTGTGGTTGAAAATGATGAATCCAAGTCTCATCCATAGTCACAAATTGCTGAAGAAACTTTTCAGGATCTGCAGAAAAATGGCCAAGATTGTCTCTTGACATGTTGAGATTGTGTCATTTGTGATCAGCTCCAAGAAGTTTCGGGACCCATCGAGTAAAGACCTTTGTCGTTTGAAGATCATTGTGAATAATGGCATAAACACGTTCCTGGGAGATGCCCAGACTAGTAGCAATGTACCACTCAGTTAGTCGTCTATCCTCCATTATCATGTCATGGATTCTGCCGGAGGTTTCATCAGTGGTTACTGTTCTTGGTCTTCCTGGATGGGGATCATCTTCCAGACTCTCCCTTCCATGTTTGAATTGAGCTGCCATTTCTTCACTGTGCTGATAGAAGGGGCACTCTCCCCTAGATTCTCTACCATATCCTCATGGATCTCCTTCAATGATAAGCCCTTGATGCAGAGGTAGCAAATGACTGCTTGATGAGAAATTTTATCCATTTCTCAATTTCTGCCACCCCTTATCACTTCAGTAGCCTGTAAAAAAAATGGTTGCAGTTAATTTCTTGAAACTTTGTGTTTAATCTTACATTAACCTGATCTACAAATGCACCTAATATCAACTGTGCGTTTCAAGTATTTGTACCTTATGCTGAGAACTTATCAATCATCCCTCATATTTTGTTTGAGATGGACAACTGAAGTATTTTGTTTTAGACAGACAGCTAAAAGATTTTGTTTGAGATAAACAGCTGAATTATTTTGTTTGAGATAGACAGCTGATATACTGGCGATGGTTGGGACATGTGCTCCGAATGACTGACAACTCACTACCAAAAATAGCACTAAGATGGACACCACAGGGGAACAGAAGTAAGGGTAGACCAAAAGAGACATGGAGAAGAACAACAGAAAGGATGTTGAGCAATAGAGGGCTCACCTGGGCAAGAGCAGAAAAAAGGCGAAGGACAGGCATTTGTGGAAAACCCTTGCGGAAGCCCCATGTGCCCTGGGCACTTAAGGTTCAGAGAGAGAGAGAGACCGCTGAAGTATTTTGTTTTAGATAGACAGCTGAATTATTTTATTTGAGATAGACAGCTGAATTATTTTGTTTGAGACGGACAGTTGAAATGTTTTGTTTGAGACAGACAGTTGAAATGTTTTGTCAAAGACAAAGATTTAAAGATTTATATTTCCCTTTTTTGTTGTTTGTCACTTTCTCTTTCATCTTCATTTCTCTACGTTGTTTTATCAGTTCTAGTGTGCCTGTTGTAATCCATCCATTCTTTTGTGTTTTCTTTACTGAAACCATGTCTTTAGCTGTTGTTATTAAGATATCTCTGACCTGTATAGCCAAATCATCTGGTGTCATCTCCTCCTGTACAGCCATCAGGATTTCAAAACAGTTCTTCACTTCTATACCATATTGTTCTGATACTTTTGTGAGATCAAAGCAGAGTGGTCTTGATCCTGCAACTGTCTTTTTATCTTTATCTTCATGTCTGCTATTAATAACTCATGGTCCGTGTCACAATCAGCACCTGCTAAAGTTTTTGCTGATGTTATACTTGATCTCCACCTTCTTTGCACTAAAATGTAATCTATTTGATTCTTGGTTTTCCCATCAGGTGATGTCCATGTGTAAAGTCTTCTTGGATGTTGTTTAACTCTTCCCGTACCGCGCCGCCCTTTAAGTCCAGTTGCGGTTTACCGTCGGATGCCACGCCACCCTTTAAGTCTTCTGATTTGTTTCATTGAAAACTCGATGCAACTTTTCATTTAGCCAAACAGAACTCTTCTAGGCCAAAGTTTAGCTAGTTTAGCATCTGGTCATGCCGGAAAATAAAGGAAATGAAGAAGTGGATCGATATGAGTGTAAATTTTTCTACTTTTTTCGAGGTTGGTTGGTAGAATGGTCATACTGACCGACTAGACTTAGCTTACTAAATGTGTTTTTCACATCTGTAGACCTGCTAGATTTATTGGATATCAAAAGCATCCGCAATTATCGATATTTCTATACCGATATAAACATTCTGCATTGGATTCTGGCACATTTCAGGTATGTAAAACTTTGATTTTAGTGCTCAGCCCTAAAAAATATTTTTAGCGCCAAAAAATCGTTCCAGCTTTTCAGAACAGTTGTTTTTTTTTTCTATTCTTTGTTTTTTTTAAATGATAAATAACTTCATTTATGGAATCTTCTTTCATTTCCACTTATTTTTAATATGAGATACACACGTGTTGATGAAGGAGTTTGTTTGTTACAATGAATTTTATGAAGGGACCCCCTTATATGAAAACACCCGCTCGGCCATGTAACATCATCATCGGTACCAACGTAACGTCCGTGTTTTTTTACGCGGTACGGGAAGAGTTAAAAAGTGTTTTAGCAATCATTACCTCATTTTCCATGCAAAAAGCCATTAGATTGTCACCTGCCTCATTTCTATGTCCCATGCAAATTTCTCTACAACATGTCCTTCATCTTCTGTTCTTTCTGTACCAATCTTTGCATTAAAATCCCCCATTATTAATACAATATCATTTTTCCGTACCAGGTCTGTCGTTGTTTGCAATGTGTTATGAAAGTCTTCTACTTTCTCTTCCTCTGCTGCTGATGTAGGTGCATATATCTGGATGATTGTTACATTTCTAAGAGTGCCCTTAAGTCTGATTGTGAGGATTCTGTCACTTACTGGATTGTAACCTAGTAATGCTTTTGATGTTGATTTGTCCAAGTAAAAAGCTGCTCCATTCTTTCCTCCTCATTCTTCACCAGAGTACATAAAGATATTATCATTCTCTCTCTTGAAGTGTCCTGATCCTTTCCATCGATGTTCACAGATTCCACAAATGTGTATCCCTGTTCTTTTCATCTCGTCACTTATTATTTGATGCTTCCCCTCATACATACTTCTTACATTCCATGTTCCTACTCTTATTTTTCTTATTTTGATGCAGGGGTTTTCCTTAGTAACACTGTCAGGATTTTGTCCGTCATCACAATTACTAGTACTGACCTCTGTCTCACACTCTTCCACAGTGTTAAAATTAGATCTATCTGGCCTGTGGGCCTCATCACCAGATCTTTTTCCTATTTGACTTTCCATGTTGCTGTTTGGGTTTCTTGGTATATTTCCAGAAGATAGTTTACCATTGCTTTCCTTCCAGGCAATGACTGTACTAGTCAGTGATCATAGCCATTGTCCCTACATTGAAATCATCTGCCTACCATCATAGAATGGTGACCATAGCCAACATTATCTGTCGGCTGCTCTCCAATTCCATCCACCACCTGCTCCCATGGCTTCATGTCACCATGATCGGGGGGGCTATCCGGGTACTCCACCTTGCCCAAGAGTGTCCCCTAGACTGATGGATGTAAGGAGGCATCTTACTTCTCCTTTGATAGGGGATACCCCTACCTCGCTAACCTGGCATGGTGACTACATTGAAAAAAATAAGGCATCCACCATGGAACATAGTGTACATTGTGTTATTATTTACAAGTAAAATTTGCTTTTGAAGTAATAACCCTTGTAAAAAAAAATGACTTTTAGGATGAGCCTTTTCTTTATAATAATCTTTTGTCACCAGCATCCTTCACTTCCTGCTATGTTAGCAGCAAAGCTTGTAGCACCAGTCATGTGGTTGCTAGGTAAGACTATAGTGTTTTATATCTGATTACATCAGGTTAGATTTGAAATACATTAGATCAAAGTAGGTAATATCAAATTATATTAGGGTAGACTACATTTTATCAGACCAGAATAGATTCATATTAGATTAGACAGAACAGATTAATTTGGACTAGATTAGGTTACATTAGATCAGACTAGTATAACGTGAATTAGATTACACTAGATTAAATTACATTACATCAGACTAGATTAATATGAATTAGATTCCACTAAATCACATTATGTCACAGTAAAGTAGATTCATTTAGATTACACCAGACTAGATTAATTTGAATTAGATTACACCAATTACATTACATCAGACTAGATTAATTTGAATTAGATTACACTATTACATTACATGACACTAATTATGTCAGTCCGTAAGAACAGCAAAGAGCAAAACTTCTATCTTAATACAAAGAAAACTAAATTGATGAAAACTGACTAAACAAACGGGGCAGCTGAAAGTGTATCAATGAGGAAAAATTGGAAGAAGTGGAGAGTTTTGAATATCTTGGATCACTACTAACTAATAATGGAGATACAATGAGGGAAATTAAAAGAAGGACATCTATTGTTCTTAAGAAAGTACAACTATGGAGAGGAACAGAACTACAGAAATAAGATTTTTAAGGGCATGCATCTTTCTCATCGCAGCGTATGCCTGTCTGACCTGACATCAATGCCTTTGAATGTAAATACTACAGAAGAGTTCTTTAAATATCATGAACGCAAAAAAGAACAGATATATCCATACTACAAGAACTTAATATTGAAGAAGGCTGGCTGGTAAGGAGGATTAAACTAAAAAACTTAAATATTTTGGACACATTAAACGTCATGATAATCTAGAGAAGACCGTCTTGGAAGGGTATATAATGGGAAAAAGAAAGAGAGGAAGACCAATGCAAAGATGGCTACAAGACATTGTTGATGATCTGCAAGTGGACGCTTAAGCAGCAGGCCATCTTGCTCACAACCGAGAGGCCTACAGGAGTGTTGTTAGGAAGGCAAAGTTCCGCTAGGGACATGCAAATGAATGATTGAATGACACTAAAGTAGATTAAATTACTTAAAAAATAGATTAGATTACATTACATTAGATAGAATTTGATTACACTGGATCAGATCTGATTATCTTATATTATTTATACAGCAAATTAGATTAGATTAGACTGTCTTTATGTTAACTCATAAAACCACCACCCATCTCAGTATCACATTGGATTGTGTCACCTTCTGATGAACTATTTCATTGTAATAGTTCATAGCATGTTTGTGAGTGTGCTTTGTTTTTGTTTTTTTTTTGTCAGAATGAGCTGTGTTGTGAGCTAAGTATAATACCAGTTTGATGAATGTGATAAACCTGTATAACCAGACTTATCAGTGATCAAATTTAAAATGTTGCAGGTAAACTGAGAGCAAACAACCATCATAGTGACAACCAGGAGGAAGTTTATGATGTGTATCTAGGTGGTAGTTGTGGGGTTTCTAACTGGCGTGAAGACACAGCCATTCCTCTATTGAGGTAAACATTTTTCTGTCATCGTTAACTGCCAGCTAAGAACTTAATTAGATGCTGTCAGGTCTCATGATAAGTCTGTCACATTATCGCTAAAATAATGTCTGAAATAACCTTCTAACTACTTCTCCAGTCATCTAATATTGTAGATCTACTTAGGATGCACTCAAGGGAAGCGGTCTGGCCATAGGGCCTATCTACATCACCAAAAATTGAAATTTCTTGCAGAAAACTTCAATTTTCTCCCTCATAACTAAACACTCTTCAGCCATTTTGAAAAAGGTCATGGGGCATGCTCACTAAATGTTTACAATCTAAACGTTACACAGAGTTTTTAATGAAACAAACCAGATGTCACTACAGCAACTAAAGGCACCATGTGTGAAACCGGAAGCGTCTTCTAAGTGATGAAAGGCCCAGGAAGAGTTAAATAGATGCTATCAGGTTTCATGATAAGTCTGTCACATGAACTGGTAATTGCCAGCTAAGAACTTAAATAGATGCTATCAGGTTTTATGATAAGTCTGTGTCACATGACCTGTTTAAATCAATGATAATATGGTATCATGTATTGCATTTATAAGTCTCTATCAGTTTCATTCATTAATTTGCCTGTCCCTTGCGGAACTTTGCCTCCCTAACAACACTCTGTAGGCCTCTCAGTTGTGAGCAAGAGCCCTGCCGCTGATGCATCCATTTGCAGATCATCAATAATGTCTTACAGCCATCTTCGCCTTGGTCTTCCTCTCTTTCTTTTTCCCATTATGTACCCTTCCAAGACGGTCTTCTCTAGATTATCATGACGTTTAATGTGTCCAAAATACTTAAGTTTTCTTTGTTTAATCCTCTTTACTACCCAGCCTTTATCTGTATCAGATAGGCTATGTAAATCTGTGACAACTCTGTATTGGATCTTATATCTTATATCCTTCCTGTGCCGTTAAATGTCACGTAGGGCTAGCAATTTAGTTCGCCAATTTTTCCTGTTTTTGGCAAGCTTTTCAACCTCATTCAAGGGATTTTATGCCTATTATTTAGCCTTTCTTAACAATGTCCTCTTCAGAGTTCCATGCGGTCTGCCTCTTTTTCTTTGGCCTGTTGTGTTCCACTTGATAGCTTGTTTTGGGATTCT
Source organism: Achatina immaculata (assembly GCA_009760885.1). Classification (NCBI taxonomy): domain Eukaryota; kingdom Metazoa; phylum Mollusca; class Gastropoda; order Stylommatophora; family Achatinidae; genus Lissachatina; species Lissachatina immaculata. The sequence continues at coordinate 33,731,247 of CM019695.1, forward strand.
CTGATCATTTCTTCTCATCATGTGACCAGCTCCATCTCCTTTTCCTGATCACCCATGAGACTGGTTGTTGTTCAGTCATCTGTCTTATCTCTGCATTGTTCTTGAATTCATTGCACTTGATGTCAAGTATTTTCCTTAGGCATTTGTTTTCAAAAGAGTCTAATTTATTTTCTATTTCTTTACTTGTTTTCCAGCTTTCGCATGCATAAATGAGGGTGGATATCGCATTCGAACTGAATAATCTTAACTTGGTTTTTGTGCTTATAACTTTTGAATGCCATATATTCTCAAAATTCTTGAAGATCGATGCTGCTTTTGCAATTCTAATTCTAACTTCCTTTCTGGTGTCACCATCTTGGTCAGTGTAGCTGCCAAGGTATGCAAATTGATTGACTTCTTCAACAGCTGTCCCTTCTACATATATTTTTCCATTTTGATTAAGGGGAATTTTCATTATTTTTTTTTTGTCCTTGTTAATTTGAAGTCCTATTTTGCTAGGCAGTGAAGACAGGCTATCTGTTTTTTCTTGCATGGAATTCACATTATTACTGATAAGAATTATGTCATCAGCAAAATAAAGATCTTCTAGTTGAGTCCCATGTACCCAGTCAGTACCTGTGTTACCTGTGCAGCATTTTTTCATTTTGAAGTTTATTGCAATTCCAAAAAGCAAAGGTGATAGTATACGTCCTTGTTTCATGCCTGTTTCAATCTGGAACCATTTGCTCATCCCTTCTTCTGTTTTAACTGCACAAACATATCCATTGTATAAGTCCTTAATGATGTTGACAATTTTAGATGGTTTCCCATATGGATTTAAAATTCTCCATAATGAATCTCTGTTTATGCTATCAAATGCCTTTTTAAAGTGTGTGAAATTCAGGATTAATAGTTTTTGCTTTTCAATGTGTTCTTCAAGTATTATTCTTAGAGTAAAGATCTGGTCAAGACAGCTACTTCCTTTTCGAAATACTGCTCATTCTTCTCTCATTGCAGCATCCACTATATCCTTAATTTTGTTCAGAATAACTTTGAAAAATACTTTTGACACAACTGATAGTAAGGTTACCCCTTTCCAATTGCTGCAGTCACTAAGGTTGCCTTTTTTTGGTATTTTAACGATGATTCCTTTTTTCCATTTTGAAGGGACCTTTTCTTCTTTCCAAATCTTATTAAACATTCTCTGTTGTTGTCTCATGTTGTCACTATTGATAGGTTTTAACATTTTGGGTGTTATTTCATCTTCACCTGCAGCTTTGTTGTTAGCCATTAAATTTACTGCTGTTTCAATTTCATGCAATGTAATTTCACCTCTCTCTCCCGCTGTCTTGCGGGTAGGACAGGGAGTCCAAAGCCTAGTGGAGAGTCCGTACACAAACCAGCAGAAGGCAATGGGAACCACTGTTGTAGCTCCCAAGAACAATGTTGCTTATTCAGAGTAATAGATTTGTCATGAACGACGTTAATAGATGTTCCTCTGGAACAGCTTCGTCCGGTAGGGCAGCTCATGAGCCACAGGTGAGGCCAGATCGTCATCAAGCTACTGGTGGCAAAACTAACAAGTTCAAAATAGCAACATGGAATGTTAGAACTTTATTCCAGGCCGGAAAATTAGAAAATGTAAAACCACATTAGGAATGAGTGAAGTTAGATGGACAGGTGCAGGGAAGATAAACTCTGATAAATATACAATAATATATTCAGGAAGTGAGAAAGATGAACGAGGAGTAGGAATAATATTTGACGAACAAACAGCAAGGACAGTTGTAGGATATTTGAACATCTCTAACCGAGTCCTGCTAGCCCAACTGAAAGGACAACCAATAAACATAAATATTATACAAGTGTACACTCCAACATCTGAAAGTTCTGAAGAAGATGTACAGATATTTTATAATGACATAGAGACAGCCCTAAAACACACGAAGTTACTATAGTCATGGGAGATTTTAATGCCAAAGTTGGTAAAGGAAGAACTTCAGATATCGTTGGCGACTGTGGACTGGGGGAGACGAATGACAGAGGTAGTAAATTAATTGACTGGGCAAGAATACATAGCATGGTTGTAGGAAACACCTGGTTTAAGCATCCTCAAAAACTGTCAACATGGTGCAGCCCAGACAAAAAGACTTTTAACCACATAGACTACATATTAATCAACAAATGATTCTGCAATCCATTACTGACAACAAAAACCATGCCAGGAGCCAACTGCAATAGTGACCATGACCCACTCTGTGGAAAAATTAGAATAAAGCTAAAGAAAGCATGCAGAAAAGTGAGAAACATCAAACTGAATACAGAACTTCTTAAAAATGACCAAGAACTGAGAACAATACAAAGTTATTATAACAAATAGATAATACCACCAAAAAAAGAAGCCCCTAAAAATAAATGGATGACAGACAACATCTTAGGACTGATGGACAAAGAGGAGGAGGAGTAAAAATAACTAACAAAAATATAGCAAGATAAATAAAGAAATAAGATGCAAATGCAGAGAAGCAAAGGAAGTGTGGTTAAATGAACTCTAATAATAAAGACAGCAAAAACATGCACAAACGAATTAGTGAACTCACAGGCAGGAAAACAAAATATACCACAGGATGCCTGAAATCAAAAGAAGGTAAAATGTTAATGGGAAAAGAAGACATTGTGGATAGGTGGACAGAGTACAGAAAGACCAGAATTAAGAGTACAGAAAGACCAGAATTAACACCAGATACTGAAAACTGTTATAGACTACCAATACCTGAAGATGAAATCATAGATACCATCAAACACTTGAAGAAAGGAAAAGCAACTGGGCCTGATAATATAACAATAGAAGAAATAGAGGCATTAGAGGAGACAGGAATAAAAATAATAACCAAGTTACTGAATGACATTTACAACAGTGGTTATATGCCCAGTGACCTGCTTAAATCCACGTTTGTAGCATTACCAAAGAAACCAGGTGCAAAGGAATGTGATGACCACCAGACTATCAGCTTCTCATGTCACATAATGAAGCTACTTCTGAGAATCATTATGAGAAGAACAAGGAAAACAGATAAAAATGGAAATAGCAGATGAACAGTTTGGATTTGTTGGAGGAAAGGGAACACATAATGCCATTTATGCTTTACGAACACTAACAGAAAGAGCTTTAAAAGTACAGAAAGATCTCTACTTATGCTTCATTGATTACACCAAGGCATTCGACAAGGTGAAACATAATGAAATTATTAAAATACTTGAAGACATCAATGTAGACGGCAAAGACCTGAGGATTGTAAAACATCTATACTGGCAGCAAGAAGCAGCAGTTCGAGTTGAAAATAGAACTGGAAAATATCAACCTTTAAAACAAGGGGTGTGACAAGGATGTGTACTATCTCCAGACCTTTTTTCTGTGTACAGTGAGAATATTTTAAGAATGATCATCACAGAACCAGGCATAAAAATTGGAGGTTACAATATTAACAACCTTCGGTATGCTGACGACACAATACTGATAGCTGAGAACCAACAAGACCTGCAAAATGTCTTGGATCAAGTCGCCAAAGAAAGTGAACAGAAAGGCCTTAGTTTGAACAAGACAGAGACTATGGTTATATCTAAGAAACGGAATCCACCAACATGCAGTATTAAATTAAACGGAACTATTCTAAAGCAGGTGCAGAAATTCAAATACCTTGGAGCAGTAATAACTTCAGATGGGAAATGCAGAACAGAAATTATGAACAGAATAGGCCAAGCAAAAATTGCATTTCAGAGAATGAGAAACATATTAGCCAACACATCCTTATCAATGAGTGTTATAAAACGAGTCCTAAAATGATATATTGAACCTATCTTGTTTTATGGAAGTGAATCATGGACAATAGGCAGGTCTGCACACAAACCATTGGAAGCAGCAGAAATGTGGTTTATTAGAAGAATGTTGCGAATCCCCTGGACAGCAAAAATAACTAATGTAGAATGCATGAGAAGAGCTGGAGAGACAAAAAAATTTTGTCAAAAAGATAAGAGAGAGACAATGTACTTTCATAGGACATGCAATGAGAAGAGGGGGCATTGAAAATATTATAACAACAGGAAAAATAGAAGGAAGAAGATCAAGAGGAAGACCGAGAAAAATGATACTGGACAGTCTGACGGGATGGTGTGAGAGGAGATCACCAACTGAGCTGGTGGCCTGCATGAAGAATCGTGTACTCTGGAGAAGCATAATAGCCAATGCCAGTTGACACGGCACCTGATGATGATGATGATGAATTTCATCTAGGTTGACATTTAGTTATGGGGTTGGTAAGTTGGTTTCAAGGTTTATCAATTCTTTTGGGTGTGGCGATTTAAGTATTTCTTGGAAGTGTTCGGCCCATCTTTGCTTTTGGTCTGTACTTGATGTTAATAGGGTTCCAGTTTTGCTAAAGATTGGTGTTTTTTTAGATGTAATAGTACTTCTTAGCCTCTTTTGTATGTTATGTAAAGTTTTGCTGTCTCCTGTTTTTGCTCTTTCACCATATTGTCTTTGTATTCTCTTTTATCCCTTCTAGCTGAACTTTTTTTTATTTCTTTTAGACTTTTTGTCTATTTCTATGTATGTTGCTTTCACCAGATCTTTTTCAAGATTTGTCTTTACATTCAACGTGGCCAATTTGGCTGCTCATCTTTCATGTATGTACTTCCATGTGTTTTCTGATATCCAGAATTTTCTGTTTTGTTTTTTTCAGTCCAGTGCTTGCTTTTGCTGCTATGATTATGGCTGTGCTGTAAGAATTCCATACTTCATCTGTACCTATCTCCTCTACTTCACTGAGTGTTGTGGAATGATTGGCAAGTTCTTGATTGAAATTCTGGTTAGTATTTTCTTCTTGTAGGCTGTGGCTGTTTATCTTTCTGGGTATTGATTTCTTGTGTTGTCTTTTCAGTTTTGTATTGGATATGGCTATGTAAATCATTGATAAATCAAATGTGGCTATGTAAATCATCAGTAAGTCAGATGTGACTGTGTAAATCATTGATAATTCAGGTGTGGCTGTATAAATCAGGGATGAAAGAACCATATGAAAGAATATTTTGAATTTTTATAGTGCACTGTGACTGTAAAATTGTGTATAATTGTTGATATTTTTGTATACTATTATTTAGTAGACATTTGTAAAGTGATTATTTGCACTTGCCATCATGTCACACAAAGTCTCTCATATATTGGCAGTTTCATAGTTTGTTTGATAGTGACAGTACCAATAATCTCAATCTTCACATCAATGCAGTGTGATAGTGGTGTTTCAAGTCATTTTATAACTACAGGTGTACAGATATAGAAAAGATGATCCCAGGTCATTATCTAGCTACAAGTGTACAGATATAGAAAAGATGTATCCCAGGTCATTATCTAGATACAAGTATACATATATATGGTAGATGTATCCCAGGTCATTATCCAGCTACAAGTGTACATTTATATGATAGATGTATCCTAGGTCATTATCTAGCTACATGTGTAGATTTATATGATAGATGTGTCCCAGGTCATTATCTAGCTACAAGTGTACAGATATATGATAGATATATCTCAGGTCATTATCTAGCTACAAGTGTACAGATAGATGTGTCCTAGGTCATTATCTAGCTACAAGTGTACAGATATATGATAGATATGTCCAAGGTTATTATCTAGCTACAAGTGTACAGATATATGTTAGATGTGTCCGAGGTTATTATCTAGCTACAAGTGTACAGATATATGATAGATCCATGTCTTATCTAGCTACAAGTGTGTGACTGTTTTTTTGCTGTATATGATGAAGCCGTATTCTTTCATTTACTTGCTTGCTGCAGTTGCATGTACCCATATGACAGGCTCCACTGAGGTGGCTAGAAGCAGCTGTCAAATTATAATGACTTTGATAATAGTGATGGAGTTTTGCGTGGTACTCTCATTGTTGTCTGCATACTATACGTCTGCAGACAAATACCCAGGCTTGCACTTCCTCTCAGTGGTAAAATAGCAGCACAGAAACAACCTTAAAAGTTATAATGATTTTTAATGATACACTGGATGATGATGAGACAATGTGACAGTGGCATGAACCATTCCAAGAACACACATTCAGGACGTAAACCTCAAGGCAACCATCTAGAACAAGTTCCTGGCGTCTACTAAAGTCCTAAGACTTCAACGCCAGTGGGATCATGAGCTATTACAAATTAGTTACACATTTCACAGACTAACTAACTACAGCTTCCTAACCGAAATACAAATTTCAACTCTCTCTAGATCCTGAGTCCTAATCGTCATTTTTCTTCCATCTTGTCATCTCCTAGTCCTTTTGTTGTCCGCTAGTCTTTTTCTTTTTTTCTGTCTGTTCAAGTGCTGCATGGTGCCTTTTTTTCTAGTGATTGACAACCAGAGGATCGTGTTTTCCCAGTCACACTGTACTTAGCTGCTCCCTTATATATATATATATATATATATATATATATATATATATATATATATATATATATATATATATATATATATATATATAATAGATTCAGGTCTTACAAACATACATTTATATGATAGATCCAGGTCTTATTTAGCTACAAGTGAGTATATATATGATAGATCCAGGTCTTATCTAGCTAAAAATGTAATGATATATGATAGATCCAGGTCAGATCTAGCTACACGTAAACAGATAATATACTAGAAGAGAACTGCTATTGTCATAACACAAACACTGTTTCAGAAACAAAGGAAACAGTTGCAAAAGTCAGGCATTTCTGGACAATCTGCCACAAGGTTATGATCAGTCTGATTTTTGTCTTTTTTTATGAGCTCAGTACAGCGAAGTAATGATGTAGCTTTTATAGACCAAGTCAAAATCCAAGCACACATAAACATAAGATAAGATCAGACACACAGATCAGATGAAGACTGAAAATATATACATACACATATATTCATAAATTATGAAGGGTATGGAAAAAATATCAGTCCAACCTAGAAGAGCCATGACACTTGCATGTTACACCACATATTCACCCCCAAGTTCAACACATTCAGTACATCACTTCTCAAGTTTATTGAACCCTTTCAGAAAAAAAAAAATCTTGATATCTAGTCATTGAAATACCTGCTCTTTTGCTCCTATTGCATCTGAATCATTTGAAAATGTCCTCCCTTTCAAACAGTTTTTAAGGCTGAGAAACAGGAAATAGTCAGATGAAGCAATATCTAGTGAGTAGGGTGGATGATCTATGCACTCAGGCCCCAAATCCTTCAAAACAACCAACTTATTGTGAGCAGGCACATTGTCCAGCAAAAAGAGAACAACTTTTCCCATCATCCCTTGACATTTTTCTTTCAGTTCATCCTTTAATTGGCATAGAAAATTAAGTACTGTTCTCCATTAACTGTTTGACTGTTTGAAAGAAAGTCAGTACCTTCATTATCTAAAAAAAAAAACAATGGGCATTACCTTTCCTGCAGAATGTCTTCAGCTGTGGAGAAGCCAAGTGCTCCACTTCAAGGACTATTGTTTTGTCTGGGAATCATAAGGTGTAACCATATTTCATTAACAGTGATGAGGGCATCCTCAGCACTAGCAAGATTGGCACAGAGAGATGGAGACCCCAGAATTATCCTGGATAGATAGGTACTTGGGGGTAAAATAGTTGATGCCAGTGGAAGAAAATTTTGTTGAGGGTAGGATATGAGTATTATGGTTTTCAAGGAGCCAGTAAATCACATTTATCACACAGAGTATGTATCAGGGAATGTGTGTGATATATCCTATTGTTGCCACTGAAGATGAGAATCGAGAAGTTAGCCAATGTAAATTCATCACAAGGTCAATAAGGTGATTTGTTTTGAGGTTGGGCCTCAGATGTTTTGACATTATTTTTTTGTGTGATCTGAAATAATGTATGTTTTTTTTTCCTTTTTCTTGAGTGTGTATGGGAAGACACTTTGATGTGGAATATATATCATCTAAAGAAGAAGAATGAATTAATGTTTTATGGGTAAATTTTTTAAGACAATGTAAAAATTGTGATACATGTTTTTTTTCTATGATGATTTTGAAGTATTGAGAGAATATAATTACCACATATTTAGACAAAGCAGTCAATATAGCTGACGGTTAACATTTTAACTAAAAACAAGAGGAGGTGACTGCAGAGTGAATTTTTTTGGTATTGTTGTTCAGATGGAAACATATTTTGGTACCTTATTACTTACAAGGCACTTTGCTAGTTTTTTTCTTTGTAGTCATAATGTTAACAATATGACTAAAACATAGGGAGGTATGTAGCATAGGCTTGTAAGTAATGGATACTGTAGTTATTATTATTATTAATGAATATGATTATGAAAATATGCAGTAAAGAAAATAGTAAGATCAAATAGCGACAGAGAAAAGTAGGTCGAAAAAAGGAAGAGAAAGGTATAAAACTTCCTTGATACTAGAACAATATGCGGACAAAAGAAAACAGTGAATAGAAAAACACGAGATTTAGTGATGTTGACACATCAAAAGAAGGACGCCAGAAAGTAGGATGGTCAAGTGATAACAAAGCAGTGACTGGACGTTGACACGTGTAAACAAAATAGAAAAGACAAATAGAGAGGACAAACACAGTGAAAAAACGAGGACACATGAAAGAGCAAGATAATGACTTAAGTAAATAACAATTGTATAGACAGAGTTGGCATGTTTGGTTGACATTTTGACATGCGTTATGACACGAATTCACACGAGTTTTAAATAAAGGAGCGGCCAGCTGACCAATTTAGAGGCATGGGCTTGGAAATTGACTTACGACATATAAGTCACGGGGCAGTTTGAATGACACACAACCAGAACGCTCATGGAAACCAGTGGACATCTGAAGGGTGGAGCCAAAAGACTTATTGGTTAATCCACCAAGCTGGACTTGAAGATAAAAAGGTGAACGGAGAAGTACGAGGGGAACAGAACAATGAAGAAAGAAGGGGAGCCAAGTAGTAGGGGAACGTGGAAGAAGAAGAGACAGAGGATGGAGCTCCAAAGACAGAGGAACAAGGATGGTCAGTGAACTGAGACCAGTCCAGACAAGAGAAGAAGAGAAGGACAGACACACCAGAGAAGACATGAGAGAGAAAGAAAACATAGGTAATGACAGTTGGAATAGATGGACAACTAGAACAATAGATACTCAGGAAAATTAGTTTTTAAGAAGTAGTTTTAGGAGAGAACGAATCTGTGTTTCAAGTGATTCAAGTGATATGAATATTTATGACTTTGAAACTTCAAGTACAGTGATTTAGTCGTGTAACTGATTGACTACGTGTTTCAGATGGAATATAGTACAGAGTTTAGAATTGTCCTCTTATCAAATGTGTAGAATATTGTGAAATAGGAGAACATTGAGAAATGCTGCATGTAGAATATGATAGTTTCATATCGATGTGCTTCAGCGACGAAACTAACGAAGATGATGTCATATTGCATCGTAGTACAAGTGATGTTGTGAATTCTAAGTCGAATATTTTATTTGTCAGGATTAAATAAATAATGCAGTGAAATGTTCATCGCACTTCACCTGATTATAGAAGTGACAATGTTTGTGAAACCTAATCTAAAACAACAGAAATCTGGAAATGTTGAAGATATCCTCAGAAATATTCAGCAATATCATCAATAAAGGTGGCAAGATTACAACGCATACTAATAAGAAGAATTACAAGACAGAGGAACACTACCTCAAAATGACAATGTTATAAATGCAGCCCTCCGACGAGACCAGAGACAAGATCAGCAAGTGCCAAAAGCATATGGGGAAACATGGACAAAGGATTATGCAAAGAATTGGACAAACAGCTGAGAGGGAAAAACCTTGAGAAAAAACTGGAAGAATTTGGTAACATCATATATCTTCACTGCCACAAAGAGTTTGGAACCAAACAGGCAAAAAAGAGAAAAAGTAACACCAACAAAGTCCAGAAGACAGAGGAAAATAGAAGCAATAAGACAGCAGAAGAACTATGCCCAGAAAATGTTCAAGAAGGTACATGAATCAGAAAAGGAAGGACTAAGACAGGTTTGGCAGCATCTAAAATCCCAGCACAATGCCCTTTGCAGAGCTGAAAGACTATGTAAAAGGAAGAGGGAAACCAGATACGCAAGAGAGAAGTTCTACAGAGATCCCTTCGGGTTTGCCAAGCAGTTATTTAAACAGCCAAAATCAGTTACGCTGAAAGCAGGTAAGGAGGTGCTCGAAGAACATCTGAGCAAGACATACTCTAATAAAAATCAGCATACACCTCTCGAGCAGATTAAAGGTCAAGTGTGGCCCTCTGCACCAGGCAGCAAATTCAAATGCAGCCAACCAATCTTACAAGAAGTAGAGAGCATTGTAGGAAAAGCTAAAGGAAAGTCAGCACCTGGCCCAAATGATGTCCCTTACATGCTATGCAAAAGATGTCTCGAAGTACTAAAGAAGCTCCATAAACTCCTACGAACAGCTTGGACCAAGGGACTCATAAGTAAAGAATGGAAAAAGGCTAACAGAGTATACATCCCAAAGGAGCAGAATTCCACTGAAATCAACCATTTCAGACCGATCTCACTTCTGAATGTGGAAGGAAAGATATTATTCTCTGTAATGGCAAGGAGACTAACAACATACCTCCTAGATAATGGTTACGTTGATACATCCGTGCAGAAGGGAGGAATCCCAGGTTCCCCAGGATGTCTCAAGCATGCTTCAAAGATCTGGGAAGCTATTCAACAGGCAAGATCTGGAAAGCAAGACCTACAGGTAATATGGCTTGACCTAGCCAATGCATATGGCTCAGTACTGCACCAAATGATATGGTTAGCACTAGACATGTATCATGTGCCAAAATAAATCACAAAGATGCAGAAAATGTACTTCACAGGGTTCCTCGTGAGATTTGAAACATCAGGATGTATTACAAGATGGATTGATCTCCAGGTGGGAACTGCAGTATGCTATACAATATCCCCCATACTGTTCATACTAGCCATGCAAGTAATCCTGTGAGCAGCAGAAGGCCCAAGGTTCAGAAATAGATGTCAGATGCCACCACTAAAAGCATTCATGGATGACACAACAGTAATAGCAACCAGTGAAGCACAGGCACGAAAGATGTTAGAGCATTTGGATAGCCTTATCATATGGTGTCGCATGAACGTCAAGGCAAAGAAATCAAGAAGCCTGTAACTCATAAAGGAGAAAGTGATAGAAAGATCGTACACAGTGGCAAATCAGATAATCCCAACTGTAGGGGAAGAGCCAGTGAAGAGACTTGGCAGAGTATATGATGCTTCCACGAAAGACTCAAACGCGGTGAAGCAGGTCATAGAAAATGGACTGAACATCATAGACAAGAGCAGGCTACTGGGGAAGTTCAAAATATGGTGCCTCCAGTTCATGTTGGTTCCAAAATTGATGTGGCCACTATTCATTTACGAAATAAATACCAGCACAGTAGAGGCAGTCGAAAGAAAGATAAATAAATCCTTAAGAAAGTGGCTGGGCATACCACCAGGATTAACTGATGTAGCACTCTATTGCAAGAAGAGCAAACTGCAACTACCATTCAAATCTGTGGTTGAAGAATAGATAGGAAAGACAAGGCTTGCAATGATGCTACAAGAATCTATGGATTCGATGATACGAGAAGTGCATCCAAGACTTAAAACTGGACGAAAATGAAAGTAAGTGAGGAAGTGATCACAGCCAGGGAAACACAGGAGGTGAAAGAAGTAATAGGATACACCCAGACCAACAAAAGGGGATTTGGTCATGGTGAAATCAAAGGTGGTCAAAGGCCTCCTGTAAGGAAAGAAGGGATATGATCATCAGCGAAGTAAGGAATTCAGAGGATGACAAATGGGTCCAGAAGGCAGTCCAGCAGACACAGCAAGGTCAGTGGACAACATGGGAGGAAGTTCTGCAGAGATCACTAACATGGGAGGAAGTCCTGCAGAGATCACTAACATGGGAGGAAGTTCTGCAGAGATCACTAACATGGGAGGAAGTCCTGCAGAGATCACTAACATGGGAGGAAGTTCTGCAGAGATCACTAACATGGGAGGAAGTTCTGCAGAGATCACTAACATGGGAGGAAGTCCTGCAGAGATGACTAACATGGGAGGAAGTCCTGCAGAGATCACTAACATGGAAGGAAGTCCTGCAGAGATGACTAACATGGGAGGAAGTCCTGCAGAGATGACTAACATGGGAGGAAGTCCTGCAGAGATGACTAACATGGGAGGAAGTCCTGCAGAGATCACTAACATGGGAGGAAGTCCTGCAGAGATCACTAACATGGGAGGAAGTTCTGCAGAGATCACTAACATGGGAGGAAGTCCTGCAGAGATCACTAACATGGGAGGAAGTCCTGCAGAGATCACTAACATGGGAGGAAGTCCTGCAGAGATCACTAACATGGGAGGAAGTCCTGCAGAGATCACTAACATGGGAGGAAGTCCTGCAGAGATCACTAATATGGGAGGAAGTCCTGCAGAGATCACTAACATGGAATGACATCTGGAAAATGGCACCCTTGAGACTCAGCTTCATCATCAGAGCTACTTATGATCTTCTGCCTACAGGCTCCAACCTATACAAATGGGGTGTATCAGAAGACACAAAGTGCCCTCTCTGCAACGAAAGGCAAACATTGGAACATGTGCTGTCAGCATGCAGAGTGTCATTAGCCCAAGGACGCTACACCTGGTGGCACAACAGTGCTGCAGAAACTGGTAGCCATTGTAGACAGGGCAAAAGATAAAGCAAATAACACCAAAAGAGTTGAGATCCAACCTAAATACTTCATAGGCGCTGGACAACATTGAAAATTGAAATCAGGGACATTCCCTTACCATCACTGCTAGATGGTGGAAATGACTGGGATGTGGTAGCGGACCTACCAGGAAGAAGAGAATATCCGACTGCCATTAAGAACACAGGAATGCGACCAGACATTGTAGTGTACTCCATAGAAAAACAGGAACTAATAATAATCAAGCTTACAGTTCCGTAAGAAACAAGAATAGAGGAGCAACATTTATTCAAATGTGAGAAGTACAATGACCTGGTCAAGCAACTGAGGCAGGGGGCAGGAGTCAGGGCAAAAGTGATAGCTGTAGAAGTGGGAGCGAGAGGATTCGTAGCAACATCAGCATATGACCTATGTAAGCAACTGGGCATAAAGGGACAAGCAAGAGCAAGGGCATTGAAAAGCCTTTCAGAAACAACAGAAAAGGCTTCATGCTGGCTATGGAGTATGTGAAACAAGCATTGAGAACATAAATGGTTTCATCTGTCACAACCACTACCAGTCCTCCATAGCTAAATCGTTAAAGACACACTTCAAAGTGCAGTGCCAACTGGAAGATCATGGGTTCAGTCCCAGGATGAAAAAACAAAAAAAGCAACAACTCACAAGACCAGAGGGACCCACCCCCCTTAGAGTGTCAGGAGTTTAATAGAGCCGAAACACTTGAAGGAGTTGTGTTGTTGTTCTGCTCTCTACAGTAGAGAATTTCCTGCATACATATACTGGTATATTATAATATACATACAGATATACTTGTATATTATGATAAAATATAGAAATGCATTTACTTATATATTATGATAATATATACATGTGCATATGCTCATATATTATGATAATATATACATACACATATACTTGTATATTATGATAAAATATAGAAATGCATTTATTCATATATTATAAAACGTTATGTACATACACATACACATTATTACTTATATATGCTACTTGCATTTCAGGAGAGAAGGTGTATCCTATCTGAACCCTCTTGTGACAAAGTGGAGTGACCATCTCATTCCCATGCAAGCTGCAGAGCGTGAAAAATGTCGTCTTCTCCTCTTTGTTATCACAGACTGTACCAGAGCTATTGGAGCAATGGTTGAAGTTAGTACATGTTTATCAGCTGTAAAAGACTCCAGTTAAATGAAGCACAGGCATCCACCATCAAACATTGATCCTGATAGTTAGATGAAGCACAGGCATCCACCATCAAACATTGATCCTGATAGTTAGATGAAGCACAGGCATCCACCATCAAACATTGATCCTGATAGTTAGATGAAGCACAGGCATCCACCATCAAACATTGATCCTGATAGTTAGATGAAGCACAGGCATCCACCATCAAACATTGATCCTGATAGTTAGATGAAGCACAGGCATCCACCATCAAACATTGATCCTGATAGTTAGATGAAGCACAGGCATCCACCATCAAACATTGATCCTGATAGTTAGATGAAGCACATTCATTCACCATCAAACATTGATCCTGATAGTTAGATGAAGCACATTCATTCACCATCAAACATTGATCCTGATAGTTAGATGAAGCACAGGCATCCACCATCAAACATTGATCCTGATAGTTAGATGAAGCACATTCATTCACCATCAAACATTGATCCTGATAGTTAGATGAAGCACATTCATTCACCATCAAACATTGATCCTGATAGTTAGATGAAGCACATTCATCCACCATCAAACATTGATCCTGATAGTTAGATGAAGCACAGGCATCCACCATCAAACATTGATCCTGATAGTTAGATGAAGCACAGGCATCCACCATCAAACATTGATCCTGATAGTTAAATGAAGCACAGGCATCCACCATCAAACATTGATCCTGATAGTTAGATGAAGCACAGGCATCCACCATCAAACATTGATCCTGATAGTTAGATGAAGCACATTCATCCACCATCAAACATTGATCCTGATAGTTAGATGAAGCACAGGCATCCACCATCAAACATTGATCCTGATAGTTAGATGAAGCACAGGCATCCACCATCAAAGACTTATCTTGCATGACTGCTTATACATTTACAACAAAATATTTCTAATACACTATAGCTTTACATATTCTAACACATACTGTAGTTTCATATAAGACATAGTCTAGGTTTAGGTAACATATGTGTTAGGTGGATACACTGCCCTGATCATGTGGGAAAGTGAGAAAGCCTTGGTGGCAGGCATGGCATCAATTCAGCCTAAGAATGGACAGGAAGGAGATTGCTTGCCACTTCGGCTAGGCTGCGTGTGGAGGACGACATCGGGTTGAATGATGACGGTCACATCAGGAGGATTATGGAAGTGGGAGAGAAGAGAGGAAGTGGATGTTTTTCCAAAAGAAGTGGTTTACCACATGTTACCTACAACCAGTGTGTGACTGGCTCCATCAGCAGGTGCACACTTCACTGGATGTTGTTGGAACAGAAGCCATGTCCAGAGTCAACTGATGCCAGTCTCTGATTACAGTTACAGTAGGTTTACATATTCTAATGTATACTATAGGTTTACATATTTTAATACATACTGTAGGTTTACATATGCTAACACACACTGTAGGCGGCTTACATATTCTAACACATACTGTAAGTTTGCATATTCTAACACATACTGTAGGTTTACATATGGTAACTAACACTGAAGGATAACATTTGCTAATAAACACTGATGTTTACATATGCTAACAAACACTGAGATTTACATATGCTAACAAACATGAGATTTACATATGTAACAAACACTAATATTTACATATGCTAACAAACACTGATGTTTACATATACTAACAAACATTAAGATTTATATATGCTAACAAACACTGAGGTTTACATATCCTAACATATACTGTAGATGTACATATGCTAAGACATATTGTAGATTTACATATGCTAACACTGAGGTTTACATATGCTAACAAACACTGAGGTTTACATATGCTATCAAACACTGAGATTTACATATGCTAACAAGCATCTGAGATTTGCACACGCTAACAAACACTGAGGTTTACATATGCTAACAAACACTGATG
This sequence comes from Achatina immaculata, assembly GCA_009760885.1. Classification (NCBI taxonomy): domain Eukaryota; kingdom Metazoa; phylum Mollusca; class Gastropoda; order Stylommatophora; family Achatinidae; genus Lissachatina; species Lissachatina immaculata. Next base: position 33,747,131 of record CM019695.1, read on the forward strand.
TTTACATATGCTAACAAGCAACTAAGATTTGCACACGCTAATAAACACTGAGGTTTACATATGCTAACAAACACTGATGTTAACATATGCAAACAAACACTGAGGTTTATATCTGCTAACACATATTGTAGATTCTAACATGCACTGTAGGTTTACATATTCTAACACAGACTAGATTTATCAGAAAAATCTGACAGAACAAAGTCAGGTGGGACATAACCACCATTTTGTTTTTAGCCTGACACTGCTGGATGTTGGCAAGGACACTACCATGATTCTAGAACCAGTCTTTATTCTCCTGCTTTTCTGTCTCCACATGCTCTGACTCGGTCATGTCAGCATGAACTGTATGACACACATGCTCTGACTCAGTCATGTCAGCATGAACTGTATGACACACATGCTCTGACTCAGTCATGTCAGCATGAACTATGTGACATACTTGTTTCCAGAAATTTCTCACTAGCCTGATGGCAATCTTCAGCCACAGCCTGGTAACATTTTTCAAGATTTTCATAAATTCTGCTCATTCTAACACATACTGTAGGTTTACATATGGTAACTAACACTGAAGGATAACATTTGCTAATAAACACTGATGTTTACATATGCTAACAAACACTGAGATTTACATATGCTAACAAACATGAGATTACATATGTAACAAACACTAATATTTACATATGCTAACAAACACTGATGTTTACATATACTAACAAACATTAAGATTTATATATGCTAACAAACACTGAGGTTTACATATCCTAACATATACTGTAGATGTACATATGCTAAGACATATTGTAGATTTACATATGCTAACACTGAGGTTTACATATGCTAACAAACACTGAGGTTTACATATGCTATCAAACACTGAGATTTACATATGCTAACAAGCATCTGAGATTTGCACACGCTAACAAACACTGAGGTTTACATATGCTAACAAACACTGATGTTTACATATGCTAACAAGCAACTAAGATTTGCACACGCTAATAAACACTGAGGTTACATATGCTAACAAACACTGATGTTAACATATGCAAACAAACACTGAGGTTTATATCTGCTAACACATATTGTAGATTCTAACATGCACTGTAGGTTTACATATTCTAACACAGACTAGATTTATCAGAAAAATCTGACAGAACAAAGTCAGGTGGGACATAACCACCATTTTGTTTTTAGCCTGACACTGCTGGATGTTGGCAAGGACACTACCATGATTCTAGAACCAGTCTTTATTCTCCTGCTTTTCTGTCTCCACATGCTCTGACTCGGTCATGTCAGCATGAACTGTATGACACACATGCTCTGACTCAGTCATGTCAGCATGAACTGTATGACACACATGCTCTGACTCAGTCATGTCAGCATGAACTGTATGACACACATGCTCTGACTCAGTCATGTCAGCATGAACTGTATGACACACATGCTCTGACTCAGTCATGTCAGCATGAACTGTATGACACACATGCTCTGACTCAGTCATGTCAGCATGAACTATGTGACATACTTGTTTCCAGAAATTTCTCACTAGCCTGATGGCAATCTTCAGCCACAGCCTGGTAACATTTTTCAAGATTTTCATAAATTCTGCTCATTGAAAGACATCCAGAGTGTGGTTGGTATAGAACTAACATTTCACTTCTTATAAAACAATTAAACCGGTGTTTGGCTTAAACTTGCATTTTGTGCTTACTTTCATACTTAGCAAAAAAATAATGTCTTCTTTCATAGCAGCCATTTCTGCTGTATAAATCAAAATCACTGACTGCACTGACAAGATTTTAAAAAGGCACATGAAAAATGTTCGGTTTACTAAGCTGGTGTTACTGGGTTCAAGTCTTTGCAGAGGGATTTTTTTTTTCTGGTACCCAGCAGAAAAACCCCAGGGTCCACCTAGCCTCTAAAAATGGGTAGCAAAGAAATCTGGGAGAGTAAATGGTGCCAGGCATGCCAGGTTAGTAACCACATCACACTTTCATGTGGCCTAACAGCATAATGGCTTGGAAATGGGGATTTTACTTTTTTTATATGAAAAAAATGATATATGCAGACTAGTTCACAATAGGCTCATAGTATGTAGCAGCTAAACCATGAGTAATGTCTGCTTAATGCAGGAAATTTGAATCTTTTCAAGTTTTTAGATATCCTCTCATGTGTGTCATGTCTTCCACCTACCATCACTGTGACATAAATGCCATGTCCTCTCACCCAGGATCATTGTTACATAAATGCCATGTCCACTTAGCCAGTATCACTGTGACATAAATGCCATGTCCTCCTACCCACTATCGCTGACATAAATGCCATGTCCACTTACTCAATATCACTGTGACATAAATGCCATGTCCACTTACCCATGATCATTGTGACATAAATGCCATGTCCACTTAACCATTATCAATGTGATATAAATGCCATGTCCTCCTAATGACCATCACTGTGACATAAATGCCAGGTCCTCCTACCCACCATCATTGTGACATAAATGCCATGTCCTCCTACCCACAATCATTGTGACATAAATGCCATAGCATCCTACCCACCATCATTGTGACATAAATGCCATGTCCTCCTACCCACAATCATTGTGACATAAATGACATGTCCTCCTACCCATCATCATTGTGACATAAATGCCACGTCCTCCTACCCACCATCATTGTGACATAAATACCATGTCCTCCTACCCACCATCATTGTGATATAAATGACATGTCCTCCTACTCACCATCATTGTGACATAAATGCCATGTCCTCCTACCCACCATCGTTGTGACATAAATGCCCTGTCCTCCTACCCTCCATCGTTGTGACATAAATGCCATGTCCTCCTACCCACCATCATTGTGACATAAATGCCATGTCCTCCTACCCACCATCATTGTGATATAAATGACATGTCCTCCTACTCACCATCATTGTAACATAAATGTCATGTCCTCCTACCCACCATCACTGTGACATAAATTCCCTGTCATCTCACTAACTGTTGCTGACATAAATGTCATGTCTTTTCGCCCACCATCCCGGTGACATAAATGCCATTCCCTGTCACCTAGCATCAGTGTGACACCTAGTAGTATATGATGTATAGGAATATATTGTACAGATAACTTTTCCACATCTGTCAAATCCCCATTGTTATCACTTCAGGCTGGCTACTATATTGGTCGTGGGTGTCGTGTCGTCCTGTGTCTAGAGAAACTGCAGTGGGACACCACAATAGCAGGAGAGCAGGTCAGTCAATGAAGCCTTTGTTACTTTGTTCATAGAGTTCCCATTGAAGACTTAGTCATGATAATTCCAGAGTTGGTTACTACATGTGATCACACACAAACATAGTATATACTTCACAAAGTTTTTTACTACATATGATCATACACAAAGTTAGTATATACTTCACAAAGTTTGTTACTACATATGATCACACACAAAGTTGGTATATACTTCACAAAGTTTGTTACTACATATGATCACACACAAAGATAGTATATACTTCACAAAGTTTGTTAACACATATAATCACACACAAAGATAGTATATGCTCCACAAAGTTTGTTAATACAAATGATCACAAACAAAGATAGTATATACTTCACAAAGTTTGTTAACACATGTGATCACACACAAAGTTAGTATATACTTCACAAAGTTTGTTAATACATGTGATCAAACACAAAGATAGTATATGCTTCACAATGTTTCTTAGTATAAGTGATCAAACACAAAGATAGTATATGCTTCACAATGTTTCTTAGTATAAGTGATCAAACACAAAGATAGTATATGCTTCACAATGTTTCTTAGTATAAGTGATCAAACACAAAGATAGTATATGCTTCACAAAGTAAATTTCTGCCTATAAGTGATCAAAGATGTCATATTCTTCACAAAGTTTGTTAGTACAAGTGATCAAACACAAAAATAGTATATGCTTCACAAAGTTTGTTAGTACAGGTGATCAAGCACAAAGATAGTATATGCTTCGCAAAGTTTCTTCCTGGTCAAGCGTAAATAGCAAGTGCTTAATTGTTGCTACAGTTTGAATGGATACGATTTAACAGTCATGCACTGTAACACCCACAAGTATTATTTTGGAGTACTCATAGTATGGCTGTATCAGGACTTGTTCAAATATTTATATCATCGTTGTATTGAGATGTGGTCAGGTAATGAGATTGTTCAGTTCATGAGAAGTGACACTAACATAATTACAAGTCAAATTTTTACAGATGACTGAAACAGCAGTTACAGACTACAACAGGGGACGTATCTACCTCAGTGACATGGCCAGCAGAGAAGGCATTCCTGTGTTCGAAAATGTGAATGAGAGTCTTGAATCGGTTGTGAAAACTTTGAGAAAACTGGACATCTCGTCAGACACAGGCTGACCATAAGTCTGTGAGTCCATGTAGCACTGTCACATTAACATCAGAGTCTGGCCTAGGCAATATATACAAATCAAATACCACATGAAATCATGAAGTTGACAAGGAAAGAGATTGGCTGATATATCACACCAGCAAACTGTGGTCTGTGCCATCAATTGTTGGTAGTAGTTGGGAAAATGGTTTTTACTTAGGCATATGAAGAATCCTTATGTTTGTATTACAACCACAATAATATGTGTATGGACATTTATCAAGAATAACAATTGATGTTTGAGACAGTCATTGATAGCTACATTTCTCATATAGAAAAAAAAAATGTTCTGTGATGTGAATAGTTTTGCATTTTTGCATCAACTGTGGTGATATTTTATGTTACTTTTATACTTATGACATCCACATCATTATATCATATGATAGACTTGTGTTCACACAATGGCAGTTTCTGTCATGACTCAAGGACACATCTGTTTTTTTTTGTCACAAAGCACATGTGATGTGAAGAGCTTAGATCTGGTACTTGTTATTGATGAATGTTCTCAGTCATGAAATCATTGTGTTGTGTGTCAGATCTGTGCACTGGACGAGAGATCATTGCCTTCTGTTTCACCCTAGACCAGTATCTACAAAGAGTGACACTTCCAGGCATCACAACATACAAGCAGCAGGTGTCCACTTGTTTTCTTATAAATCTCACACCAGAACACTAGTTTATTCATGTACTAGTGTGTGTCAGACAACTACATTTCTTTTATGTAGCTTTGTGCACACAAAGACTTGCATGACTGTGTAGCAAAACTTCTGTGACAAGATGAAATAAATTTGACACTTGTGTATCTGAAATATTACAGTCAGTGATTAGACAGCTGTCTGACATTTTCTAGATTTTAAAGATAGTGTAGTGGTTAACGCACACGCCTGCCAGTCACATGGCCACTGGTTCACTTTCAAACTTGGTTAGAATTTGTTCTGACACACCATCACCGCAGTCAAGTCAGCCTCAAACAGTTGCTACCTGTACAGCTTACCTTAAGAAAATAAAGGCAGTGAGGGCAAGTGCTGGCATCCCTGCCTCAGATGCTGTAGTGACCTAAAAATGTGGAGACACCAACACTCCACACCCTGCTACAGCATGCAAATGGCATAGGACATAGAGATCTGTCAGAGAACAGCAGATGCTTTCTAGATTGTGAAGGTGTATCTGGTGGAACTTGTGACACTATAATGCTTGACCAGCACTTTACTGACACCTACAAGTTTGTCAAAGGTGTATCTGGTGGAACTTGTGACACTATAATGCTTGACCAGCACTTTACTGACACCTACAAGTTTGTCAAAGGTGTATCTGGTGGAACTTGTGACACTATAATGCTTGACCAGCACTTTACTGACACCTACAAGTTTGTCAAAGGTGTATCTGGTGGAACTTGTGACACTATAATGCTTGACCAGCACTTTACTAACACCTACAAGTTTGTCAAAGGTGTATCTGGTGGAACTTGTGAAACTGTAATGCTTGACCAGCACTTTACTAACACCTACAAGTTTGTCAAAGGTGTATCTGGTGGAACTTGTGACACTATAATGCTTGACCAGCACTTTACTGACACCTACAAGTTTGTCAAAGGTAGCAGCACCTTTAATTCTTTAAAGATTTCATATTCAGACACTTGCCTCACTGCATTCAGGACAGCCCCATATATGCCTCACTGCATTCAGGACAGCCTCGTATATGCTTCACTGCATTCAGGACAGCCCCATATATACCTCACTGCATTCAGGACCGCCCCATATATGCCTCACTGCATTCAGGACCGCCCTATATATGCCTCACTGCATTCAGGACAGCCCCATATATGCCTCACTGCATTCAGGACAGCCCCATATATGCCTCACTGCATTCAGGACAGCCCCATATATGCCTCACTGCATTCAAGACAGCCCCATATATGCATCAATGCATTCAAGACAGCCCCATATATGCTTCACTGCATTCAGGACCGCCCCATATATGCCTCACTGCATTCAAGACAGCCCCATATATGCATCAATGCATTCAAGACAGCCCCATATATGCTTCACTGCATTCAGGACAGCCCCATATATGCCTCACTGCATTCAGGACAGCCCCATATATGCCTCACTGCATTCAGGACCGCCCCATATATGCCTCACTGCATTCAAGACAGCCCCATATATGCATCAATGCATTCAGGACAGCCCCATATATGCTTCAGTGCATGCCGCAGCATCCATCCAAGAGTATATTTGCTAACAGTTCCTGTCAAGTGCTGGTTCTTTACGACGCATGTTTTTACCACACAGTTCAGATTTCCTACCAGCACCTTTGTCTTAGTTCCAGCAATCTCTTCACAACTACGCTGTCCTTCCACTCTCACCCTTCATTTTCCCGCATCTTTCCAATACAGCTTTATCACTGTCACCCTTGTCTATTCTCAGTCTGCTATTTATTTTAGCCTGTCTATAAGATTTTTAAGGGCATGCATCTTTCCAAATTAACAGGCATAAAATCCTTTGATGAGGTTGAAAGACTCGCTGAAGACAGGAAAAATTGGCGAACTACTTTACGAGCCCTTTGTGACGTTTAACGGCACGGGAAAGATATAAGATATAAGATCTTTCCCATTGCAACATATGCCTGTGAGACCTGGACACTTAACAAAACAGCTGAGAAACACATAAATGCCTTTGAATGTAACTGCTACAGAAGAGTTCTCCAAATATTGCGGACACAGAAAAGAACAAATATATCTATACTACAAGAACTTAATATTGAAGAAGGCTGGCTAGTAAAGAGGATTAAAGAGAGAAAACTTAATATTTTGGACACATTAAATGTCATGATAATTTAGAGAAGACCGTATTGGAAGGATGCATAATGGGAAAAAGAAAAAGAGGAAGACCAAAACGAAGATGGCTGCAAGACATTGTTGACGATCTGTAAATGGATGCATCAGCAGCAGGCCATCTTGCTCACAACCGAGAGGCCTACAGGAGTGCTGTTTGGGAGGCAAAGTTCCACAAGGGACATGCGAATGAATGAATGAATGAATATCTAGCAAGACTGTCCGCCATTTCATTTCCACATGACTCTCACATGACCTGGACAGTAAATCCATGTTAGGCTCATCACATTTGAGTAATAGATTAACCCATTCTTTTTGAAGCAGTTTCTTCCCAATTTTACAAAGCATGCATTGTGAATGTGTTGCGATGACACTATAGCCACATCTGTTGCAGACAACACAGCCTTGGTTTCCATGTGCAGACAAACTTGATGTAGTGACTTCGAAGGTTCACAGACCCTGTGCTGCTGCTCCTTGCCAGTCATCACAACCCCAGACACTTTTGCCAGTCATCAGAACCCCAGACACTTTTGCCAGTCATCACAACCCCAGACACTTTTGCCAGTCATCACAACCCCAGACACTTGCCAGTCATCACAACCCCAGACACTTTTGCCAGTCATCACAACCCCAGACACTTTTGCCAGTCATCACAACCCCAGACACTTTTGCCAGTCATCACAACCCCAGACACTTTTGCCAGTCATCACAACCCCAGACACTTTTGCCAGTCATCACAACCCCAGACACTTGCCAGTCATCACAACCCCAGACACTTTTGCCAGTCATCACAACCCCAGACACTTTTGCCAGTCATCAGAACCCCAGACACTTTTGCCAGTCATCACAACCCCAGACACTTTTGCCAGTCATCAGAACCCCAGACACTTTTGCCAGTCATCAGAACCCCAGACACTTTTGCCAGTCATCACAACCCCAGACACTTTTGCCATTCTCAGTCACTGAACTATCTGTATCTGAAGAACTACGGTGACATTAGATGAGATCTTGAAAGCAAAGGTCAGCTGCCCCATGTGCCCGGTCCCAACATTCACGGCCTTCTATATAATAACCTTTGTTAGCTGAGCTCCACCCTGTACCTGTAATCAGATCTCACCTCTGGCCACTTCACTGAGATCCTCAGCCTAACCCATCCAAGATCTGCCCTTTATCAGCTTCAGCCTCCACATAGAGAGGATTATCTTTAGTGCCAGAAACTTTAACATATGCCGTACACTGGGCTTATTTGTGTTCAGACTCAGCATATCAAGCAGATAGCACATAACCATCACTGGAGAATCCTTGGTGCAGTCCAGGACCACTCTTTTTGCCTTGTTCTGTACATGCTCTAGTCTGTTCAGCTGTGTATTTGACAGGGTGAGTAGGCTAAGACTATATTCCAGTGGCAACATCACCAGCACCTGCATCTACAAGAATAGAGTGTGCTGTGGAAAATTTGCTGCAGCTATTAATCTAACTGGTCCGTCCTAATGCTTTCCTGGCTTTTTGTATTTCATTGTCAGCATCATGCCAAGATCTGTAAATGCAATATCTTGGCCGTGACACTTCACAACTGACACATTAGCTTCATTTCTGTTATTTAATGAGCATCACAGGATGCTGGCTTCTTCCAGGTTTATCACCACATTGTTATCCTCAAGCCAACCTATTATCTGATCCATCCTATTCTGTACCCTTGTGATTAGTTCCTCTGTGCATCCTCAACCTTGTACAATAGTTAGAGTGTCTATGTCTTGACACAATACAAGACAAGGAAATGAACATGTATTCACAACAGTCTCCAATTTATAGTTTTCAGAGAACCAAGAAAGCTTTAATATGTAAATAGATTGGATGATGAGATGAAGGATGGATCAAACAATACCACCAAAAAAAAAATACATAGTGCCCAGGGTTCCGGCAAGGGAATTATCCCACCATAGGAACAAAATATGATTCAAGACAGACTTGCAGACTTCACTTTGAATTACCATGCTCTTCCAACACTTGGATCAGTATCCCAAAAACATTAGAACATGTCCATCCTAAATCCTACATTAAACAATGGGAGAACCTCTCCCGATATTACAAAACTCAAAAACTGGTACGTAACATGATCAACAAAGCTATGTCCAATAATACAAACATGACTGGGGCAACTATTCTCCTACAACCAGCTATGACAACACATGATTCTACTTATCAGTCATGTCTAGAAAAACTCTGACTCAACTATCAACAATCTCTGACTCCTGTGTCTGAACCATCTCTGACTGAGTTCTATCTGATCCTTCTCTCTCTGAGCCCAGTGTGTTTTTTTTTTTATATTTCCCGTCTCCGCTGTGAAATCACATGATTTCCCTTCATTCATTGTTTCCAACTTGTGCCAATTTCCACGCGCACTGTTTGAATCTAGAACTTCTTCCTACCTTTCCCCTGATCCTCAGACTTTCCATACTGTACTAGTTCACCCTAATAAGTCAGTTTTGACAACAAACAGGACTCATGAACATTACTGAAAGTTCTCAAAATATTAGTAATCTCTCCATCTTAGGGAATTACACTTGTTGTTCCCCAACGTTAAGACTTAGGACATATTCCGCTACGATCATTTGTCAGTATATCATCAGCATATGTCAGTGTTCACCCCAAACTTTTCCCAAGTAACAGTGCAATGCCAGTAGAATATGCATTAAATAGCACAGGAGATGGAGACCTCTGAGACAGCCTCGTAGCAATGGTTCAGGGCCCCAAGATCCATGATCTGTATCTCAGGGCAGCTGATTGCCTTCACAGCATCGAAGCTGTCCATTGATCTAGTCTGACATCTACCACAAACTCCATCAGAAATGTGGTATAATCTACTCAGTTTCTCTGAAATCCCTTGTATTTATCATACACAAAGATCACTGTGTTATTAATTGCATCTGTTGTATGATAACTTCCTAGTAACCCACTGGTCTCTAGAAAGCTGGATAGTTGCCTGATATAATCATCTCAGTCATCTTGCCATATACATTTTGTGATGTTTTAATTTGATAACCACTCAGTTTTGTATTGTCTTTACCTATTTTTGGCAAGGGAATAAAGTAACTATGCAACCACTTATCAGATGTTATGCCAGTCTTCAAGCTCTGGTTGTAATCTTTTGTCATCTGCGTTAACATTTTCATCAGATTTTTTAAGATATCTGTACCAGACATCATCAGGGTCAGGCGCACCATTTTTGGCAGACTTAATTGTTTGTTTTACCTGCTCAACTTCTATTGGGCTTTCTAGGATTTCTGTTTGTACAAAAATAGTTATTGTTTCATGTCATTATACACTCTTCAAGATTGCCCTTTACTCATTTATGAATAAAACTGCTCCTAGTTTTGACAGATTTGTAAATGTTTGTATCACAGCTGTACTACAGCTCTCTCATGTATTTAATTTTATATGTAAATGTATACACAACAAGTTTTCTTTTTTTCTGACATTGTAGATCAAATTTATTGTTCAGGAAAAGTCTGCACAAAACAAAAATCATGAAATAGATGCTTTTTTTAGTTCATCTTTGTTTTTTAGTTCATAACGTTTTTTTTTCAAATCATAAACTTTTGTGATATTACTTGTACAAATTTCTGCGTGTGAAAGTTTTCACTAAAAATGATGGCTGTTCTGTAGAATGGTGTAGTGAATGTTCTTAGTGTGCTTTAGTGCTCACAGAGAAAAGACTTATACCTGCTACATCTCATGGCTTTTCTTTTTCTATGTAAAACATTGTAAATGGAAAAAAGGAATCATTAAAATACCGAAAAAAAGGTATGTAACTGCAATAGCTGGAGAAGAGTAATTTTACTATCAGTTGTGTCAAAAGCATTTTGCCAAGTTATTCTGAAAATAATTCAAGATATAGTTGATGCTGCAATGAGAGAAGAACAACCAGGATTTCAGAAAGGGAGAAACTGTCTCGATCAGATCTTTACTCTAAGAATAATACTCGAAGAACATATTGAAAAGCAAAAACCATTAACTCTAGAGCTGTAAGAGTTTCTAGTGTCTCCCAGTCTTGTAACTTCTTGTTTCTGAAACTTAAGCAAGTTTTACAGCTTTAATTGTACACTGTTGCAATCTTGTTTCATTTCTGATCTACACTTTTTGTTCCTGTGTTTTTTTCATCATTGGTTGCATTGGAAAGTTCTTCTGTTATGAAGGCCTTTTTTATAAGTGAGTCTTTGTTTCCCAGCATCATAGCTCTTTCGTATTATTGTTCTGCATCTTGAAACTTTAATCTTCGCTTTTATCCAGGCTTCTACAAGCACTCGGCGAGATAGATGAGACAGATATAGATGAATTATGGAATTCATACAGCACAGCCATAATCACGGCAGCAAAAACAAGTGCTGGACTGCAATCAACAAGTAGAAAAGCATGGGATATCAGACAACACATGGAAATACGATACATGAAAGAAGAGCAGTCAAATTAACCATGTTGAATGTAAAGACATATATTGGAAAGGTTTTGGCAAAAGCCAAGACAATATAGTAAAAAGTTCAGCTAGAAGAGACAAAAGAGAATTTATATGGCAAAAGAATAGAAAATGCAGCAAAAACAGGAGACAGCAAAACTCTATATAACATACAGAAGAAGCTAACAGGTGCTATTACCTCCAGAGAAAGACCAATCTTTAGCAAAACAGGCAACCTATTAACAAGTAAAGACCAAAAGCAACGATGGGCCAAACACTTCCAAGAAATACTTAATCGGCCACACCCAAATGAATTAATAAATCTTGAAACTGATTTACCAGTCCCACAACTAAATGTCGACTTAAATGAAGCTACATCGAGTGAAACTGAAACAGCAGTGAATCTAATGGCTAATGACAAAGCTGCGGGTGAAGATGAAATAACAGTTGAAATGTTAGAAGCTGTTAACAGTGATAACATGAGACAACTACAAAGAATGTTTAATAAAATCTGGAAAAAGGGAATCATTGTTAAAATACCCAAAAAAAGGCAACCTCAGTGACTGCAATAACTGGAGAGGTGTAACCTTACTATCAGTTGTATCAAAGATGTTTTGTAAAGTGATTCTGAATAGAATTAAGGATGTCGTGAATACTGCAATGAGAGAAGAACAGGCAGGATTTTTAAAAGGAAGAAGCTGTCTCGACCAGATCTTTACTCTCAGAATAATACTTGAAGAACATATTGAAAAGCAGAAACCATTAATCCTGAGCTTCATAGACTTTAAAAAAGGCATTTTATAGCATACACAGAGATCCACTGTGGAGGATTTTAAGAATATATGGAATACCATCTAAAGTTGTCAATATCATTAGAGATCTCAACAGCAGATATGTTTGTGCAGTCAAGACAGAAGAAGGAATGAGCGAATGGTTCCAGGCTGAAACAGGCATGAAACAAGGATGTATATATTATCTTCCTTGCTTTTTGGAATTGCCATAGACTTTATAATGAAAAGATGCTGTATAGGTAAAACTGGTATTGATTGGGTTCATGGGACCCAAATAGAAGATCTTGATTTTGCAGATGACATAACTCTTATCAGTGACAATGTGAAATTGATGCAGGAAAAAACAGGTTCCCTGTCTTCCTTGGCTAGTAAAATAGGTCTTGAAATTAACAAAGACAAAACAAAAATAATGAAACTTCTCATTAATCAAGAAGGAAAAATATATGTAGAAGGAACAGTTGTTGATGAAGTAAACCTATTTGCATACTTGGCAGCTACACAGACCAGGATGGTGACACCAGGAAGGAAGTTAGAATTAGAATTGCAAAAGCAGCATTGTCCTTCAAAAATCTTGAGAACATATGGAATTCAAAAGTTATAAGCACAAAAACCAAGTTAAGTTAAAAACCAATTCAGTTCAAATGTGATACCCACCCTCATTTATTCATGTGAAAGCTGGAAATCAACTAAAGAAACAGACAAGACTCTTTTGAAAACAAATGCCTAAGGAAAATATTCAGTATAAAGTGGAATGAATTCAAGAACAACGCAGAGGTAAGACCGATGAGCAAACAACAACCTGTCTCATGGGTGATCAGAAAAAGGAGATGAACATATGTAGGCCATGTGATGAGAAGAAACAATCAGAGAATACCAAAACAAGCTATCAAGTGGAACACAACAGGTCAAAGAAAAAGAGGTTGACCACATGAAACTCTAAAGAGGACATTGTTAAGAGAGGCCAGTTTAGTGGGCATAACATCCCTTGATGAAGTAGAAAGACTCTCTGAGAACAGGAAAACTTGGCAAACACCTTTGCGAGCCCCATGTGACATTTAACAGCACGGGAAGGATGTAAGATATACAAGATGATAATCACTACCCAAACCAGCTCCTCTTCTCACTTTCACATCTTGTAGAGTATGTCTCCATCTACCATTAATATATTATCTATCTGGTTTCTATCACAACCATTTAGTGAATACCACATTAATTTATGTATTTCCTTGTGTGGGAACAGTGTCCCTCTAATCATGAAGTCCTTAAGGCCACAGAAATTATCACTCCACTACCCTGGTTCCCATGATTCTTTCATTGTATATATTGTCTGCTCCAACCTTGGCATTCAGGTCTCCCATTACTATTACAAGGTCATGTTCTGGGCTTTTCTCTCTTTCTTTTTATAGTTGGAGATAGAATTTTTTTTGGGTCAATTTTGCTATGGTTGGTTGGTTTGTAGCACTGTATTATAGTAATATTGATGAATCTCCCTCTCTGTCTTATTTTTATCAGTCTGTTATTTATAGGTGTCCACTCCAGTAATGCTCTTTCTATACCTTTCTTCAAGATAATGGCTGCACCTTCATCATGTTGATGGTCTTTCTCTTCCTGTTTCTCCTGTTGCTGTGCTTATCCCCCTTGTTCCTGGCCATCTGCTCTCACTTATTCCTAGGATGTGCAGTTTGTAGTTTCTTATTTTTGTCATCCGTATTAACTGTCAAGTTTCCAAAATTGCTCTCAGTTTCCAAAAACCTATTTTATTTTCAGATTTTATGATCAGGACATCCGCTGTCATGTTACTTGTTTTTCCCGTGAACTTTCACTACTGGCAGACACACGAGCTTCACACTCTGCAGGTCTATCCCCCAATGAGTTTTGATTATTCATTGCTGTTTATGTAACACACTCAAGTTTTAGGTGTCAGGAGTGTTGGCCCTGCACACATCTCCCTTAGTTGCTTCTTATGTCATACATGGAGGCTCAGTCATTTGCACGTCCCTTGTGGAACTTTGCCTCCCTAACAGCTCTCCTGTAGGCCTCTCGGTTGTAAGCAAGATGCCCTGCAGCTGATGCATCCATTTGCAGATTATCAACAACGTCTTGCAGCCATCTTCACCTTGATCTTCTTTATTTTTCCCATTATGTATCTTTCCAATACGGTCTTCTTTAAATTATCATGATGTTTAGTGTGTCCAGAATATTTAAGTTTTCTCTGTTTAATAATCTTTACCAGCCAGCCTTCTTCAATATTAAGTTCTTGTAATATGGATATATTTGTTCTTTTTTGCGTCCATGATATCTGAAGAACTCTTCTGTAGCATTTACATTCAAAGGCATTGATGTGTTTCTCAGCAGTTTTGTTAAGTTCATGGAAAGTAGCAGTAGGTAAATTCTTACTCTTGTTCTGGGGACTGATGTCCAGGCCTCACCCCCACACCGGCATGATCTGCTACACACAAAATATATTTATATGACACTGACAAGCTGGGAATATTTTTAAGCTAATTCAGTTTCTCTCTTTTTTTATCACCTGCGTAAATAATAATCACTTGACAACAGTTTTCACAGATAATTTTAAACAAATGAGGGACTGGCACCTCATAAGTTGGACAGCCACTCAAAACAAATGAGGGACTAGCACTTCATATGTTGGACAGCCACACAAAACAGTCTTGTAAGATGTAGGATACTCTAAAGAAAATAAAGGTGGTGGTCATGATTCTTAAGCTGTGAGATGAGAATAATTATGAAACTGAAGAATCTCAGGTGGGGGGTGCATGCGCGCATACACTCATACACGTGTGCATGCATCTCTCTCAGCCATACATATTCACACATGTGAGCATGCATCTCTCTCAGCCATACATAGGTACATGTTTGAGCATGCATCTCTCTCAGCCATACATATTCACACATGTGAGCATGCATCTCTCTCAGCCATACATAGGTACACGTGTGAGCATGCATCTCTCTCAGCCATACATAGGTACATGTGAGCATGCATCTCTCTCAGGCATACATAGGTACATGTGTGCATGCATCTCTCTCAGGCATACATAGGTACACATGTGAGCATGCATCTCTCTCAGGCATACATAGGTACATGTGAGCATGCATCTCTCTCAGGCATACATAGGTACACATGTGAGCATGCATCTCTCTCAGGCATACATAGGTACACATGTGAGCATGCATCTCTCTCAGGCATACATAGGTACACATGTGAGCATGCATCTCTCTCTCAGGCATACATAGGTACATGTGTGCATGCATCTCTCTCAGCTTATTTATTCTGAATTGTACTGAAGTTATTGTTTGCTAGATAGTCATTTTTACATGTAAGTAGTTACTTTCTGTACAAAGACCATGGATAAGAGTGAAACATAAATGTTGTATTTTATGTCTCTCAGCTTTTCAGTGTTAATTATCTTTGTTATATGTGCAGCATATTTGTAGAATGTTTGGAAACAACATGAGACAACTACAGAGAATGTTCAACAAGATTTGGAAAGAAGAAATGGTCCCTTCTAATTGGAAAAAAGGAATCATTGTTAAAATACCAAAAAAAAGACAACCTTAGTGACTGTAACAATTGGAGAGGAGTAACCTTAATATCAGTTGTGTCAAAAGTATTTTGCAAAGTCATTTTGAATAGACTTAAAGATATAGTGGATACTGCAATGAGAGAAGAACAAGCGGGATTTCGAAAAGAGAGAAGCTGTCTCAACCAGATCTTTACTCTAAGAATAATACTTGAAGAACACTGAAAAGCGGAAAACATTAATACTGAACTTCATAGATTTTAAAAAGGCATTTGGTAGCATACGCAGAGATTCATTATGGAGAATTCTAAGTCTATATGGAATACCATCTAAAATTGTCAACATCATTAAGGACTTATACAATGGATATGTTTGTGCAGTCAAGACAGAAGAAGAGATGAGTGAATGGTTTCAGATTGAAACAGGTGTGAAACAAGGATGTATACTGTCTTCTTTACTTTTTGGCATTACAGTAGATTTCATAATGAAAAAATGCTGCACAGGTAACACAGATATTGACTGGGTACATGGGACTCAACTAGAAGATCTTGATTTTGCTGATGACATAACTCTTATCAGTAACAATGTGAATTCCATGCAAGAAAAAACAGATAGCCTGTCTTCACTGGCTAGCAAAATAGGACTTGAAATTAACAAGGACAAAGCAAAAATAATGAAAATTCCCCTTAATCAAAATGGAAAAATACGCATAGAAAGGACAGATATTGAAGAAGTCAATCAATTTGCATACCTTGGCAGCTACATAGACCAGGATGGTGACACTAGAAAGGAAGTTAGAATTGCAAAAGCATTATCAATCTTCAAGAATCTTGAGAACATATGGAATTCAAAAGTCATAAGCACAAAAACCAAGTTAAGACTATTCAATTCAAATGTAATATCCACCCTCATTTATTCATGTGAAAGCTGGAAAACAACTAAAGAAATAGACAAGAAATTAGACTCTTTTGAAAATAAATGCATAAGAAAAATACTTGGCATCAAGTGGAACGAATTCAAGAACAATGCAGAGATAAGACAGATGACTGAACAACAACCAGTCTCATGGGTGATCAGGAGAAGGATATGGACATATGTTGGTCACTTGATGAGAAGGAATGATCAGAGAATATCAAAACAAGCTATCAAGTGGAAAACAACAGGCCACAGAAAAAAAGGCCGACCGCGTGAAACTCTGAAGAGGACATTGTTAAGAGAGACCAAAGTAACAGGCTTAAAATCCCTTGATGAGGTTGAAAGACTCGCCAAAGACAGGAAAAAATTGGCAAACTACTTTGCGAGCCCTATGTGACGTTTAACAGCACAGGAAGGATATAAGATAAGATATCTATCTGGTTCTCTCTCATGCATGCATGTGCGCGTGCACGCAAGTACACACACATAGAGAGAGAGAGAGAGAGAAAGGTAGAAAAAGATGAAGACCTTCCCAGTTCCATAAACAGAAAGTATCTCAAGTCAAAATCTAGTCCATGTTCCATATTCCATAACCAGAAAGTAGATGGAAGTGTATGGCTCAGTTTTACAGAAAAAATACAGAAAGAGTGAGGAACACAAGGTTAGAAAGAATCTGAGAGTGATGTGCCAACACAAGGTTAGAAAGAATCTGAGAGTGATGTGCCAGCACAAGGTTAGAAAGAATCTGAGAGTGATGTGCCAACACAAGGTTAGAAAGAATCTGAGAGTGATGTTTCAACACAAGATTAGAAAGAATCTGGGAGAGAATCTGAGCCTGAAAAATAATTCTGGATAACTCAGTATTCAAAACACTAGTGGAAAGATAATATACAATTCAGTATAAACTTGTGCCGTATCAGAATGAGAAAAAGTACCAAAGTGATTGTGTAGTTAAGATGAGAAATTTGGGCATGAGTACCAGAAATAGGAAGAGGTGGAAATGTCAAGTAGTTTAAAGGAAGCTGAATTTATTGTTAATTCTAGCTGTGTAGCAACAGCTAGTCTGGAAAATAAGGCTCTGTTCCAGAGCTTTCTGAGATTGTTCATCAGAACAAAAGCAGATTCCAGTCACAGAAATCTCTCGTTTTCCTTGGTGGCCTCAAGTCAAAGACTAGTCCATGTT
Source organism: Achatina immaculata (assembly GCA_009760885.1). Taxonomy (NCBI): domain Eukaryota; kingdom Metazoa; phylum Mollusca; class Gastropoda; order Stylommatophora; family Achatinidae; genus Lissachatina; species Lissachatina immaculata. The sequence goes on from CM019695.1 coordinate 33,765,291, forward strand.
CCATAAATAGAAAATTACTTGAGTCAAAGATTGGTCCATGTTCCATAAACAGAAAATGACTTGAGTCAAAGACCAGTCTTTGTTTCATAAGCAGAAAGTGGCTTGAGTCAAAGATTAGTCCATGTTCCATAAACAAAAAGTTGAGTCAAATACCAATCCATCTTCCATGCACAGAAATGTGCCTCCGGTCAAATAATTATCCATGTTCCATAAACAGAAAGGTGACTTGAGTCAAAGACCATGTTCCATAAACAGAAAGGTGACTTGAGTCAAAGACCTGTCCATGTTCTATAATAAAAAGGTGACTTTCTTAAAAGAAAACAAATTGAGTCAAAGACTGGTCCATATTCCACAAAGAAGAAAGTGATTTAAGTCAAAGACTGGCTCATAGTTTGATAAAGTGACTGTGACAGAAGAAATAAAAATTTTTTGACAGACCATATTTAACAATGTCACTTTATACTGGTCAAAGTGTTCTAACATTTACACTATAGTCACTTTTAAACAACACAAGACTAGTGACTCTCTTCTCTGTGTAGAGGCATTCAGCCAAATCACAGGACAGAACTAGAGTAGTGACTGATCTCTCTGGGTACAGACATTCAGTCAAATCACAGGACAGAAACTGGGGTAGTGTCTGATCTCTCTGTGTACAAACATTCAGTCAATCAATCACTGAGGGAAATGATATATATGAAAGACCATCTGTCAGATACAGCACAGCATGAAACACAAACCTTTAGGCAATCTGCTGTGTCACTACAAAGCATAAATCTCACAAAACCAGTCTTCCACACAATACACTGAGATGGACAAACAAGCCTTCCATATGTCTACCTAAGCATTATTTTGTTTGGATCTCACATGTTACTGTGAACATGAACAACAAAATATCTGTAACCATCAATAACACATACACTTATGTCATGGATGGAATGAACTTTATTGTAAAAGATGAAGAATTGGGCACATATACTTGACTGATTTCATCACACAACTTTCACTCTGTTCCAGATACTCTACATCAGCTAGTACAAATATAGTATGCTATAATATGCAATATTAAAAATAACAAAAAGAAAACATCTGTTTCACTTGTATCCATACACAAGAGAAAGCAATTCAGAACTTCTGTCAGGGTTCTGCCAGACTGGAAACAGAAACTGTTTACAGAATAATTCAGAAAGTGTTCATGTCTGTAGAATCAATACTTACATCTGACATCCTTCCCATGTCATTCAATGTCACATAGGGCTCGCATGGTAGTTTGTCAAGTTTTCATGTTTTCAGCAAGCTTTTCAACCTCATCAAGGGATTTTATGCTTATTAATTTAACTATGTCCTCTTCAGAGTTTCACAATGTCAACCTCTTTTCCTTCAGCCTGTTGTGTTCCTCTTGATAGCTTGTTTTGGGATTCTCTATTTGTTCTCATCAAGTGACCGATATATGTCCATCTCCTTTTTTCTAATCACCCATGAGACATGAATTAATACTGCAGAATGCTAAACAACTTCAACATGTGTGCCTTTCATGAGACATAAGATGTCCAAATGGTATTCAGTTTCCCTCCAGCATTTGTGGTGCAATTGTTTTGATTGCAGCAAGAACTCTAAGCTTTAATTCATGGAGGTAAGTCACAGGGGTCTTGTACATAACGCACAGGAAGAAATCAAGTGGCACAATATCAGGTGAGTGATAAGGCCACAGAATTAGTTCATCATGCCCAGGAAAATGCGTGTCAAGAAATTCTCAGACAAGCCCAGTGTGAAGGCACATTCTCTTGTTAGAACAGTACACCTGGCTAGCATGTTTGCTCTTGCTGGAACGGCATACCTGGTTAGGACATTCTCTTGTTGGAACAGCACACCTGGTTAGCACATTCTCTTGTTGGAACAGCATACCTGGTTAGGACATTCTCTTGCTGGAACAGCATACCTGGCTAGCATGTTCTCTTCCTGGAACAGCACACCTGGTTAGGACATTCTCTTGTTGGAACAGCACACCTGGCTAGCATGTTCTCTTCCTGGAACAGCACACCTGGTTAGGACATTCTCTTGCTGGAACAGCACACCTGGTTAGCACATTCTCTTGCTGGAACAGCATACCTGGTTAGGACATTCTCTTGCTGGAACAGCATACCTGGCTAGCATGTTCTCTTGCTGGAACAGCATATTTGGCTAGCATGTTCTCTTGTTAGAACATCATACCTGGCTAGCATGTTCTCTTGTTAGAACATCATACCTGGCTAGCATGTTCTCTTGTTAGAACAGCATACCTGGCTAGCATGTTCTCTTGCTGGAACAGCATATTTGGCTAGCATGTTACGTCAATGCCTCTGTGCTTTTTCTGACATGTCAGGTAGTGGAGTCTGAGAGTCTGCCAAGTGAAAGTCATATTGTTTCTCAGTTGTCCTAGAGGTTGTAGCTGCGTGGTCAGTAGTATTTGTATATGTTTCTAAGTGTGTAACATAGAAACAAGAAGTCAAGATCTCTAATTTACATCTCAGAAAAGTTATATACAGAAGTAATTTTCTTATAAGAAGAACAGACCACTAGACAACCATTCTGCCGACACTAGGCAGTTCTTTTTGCTAAAATTGTCTATACTGCCTTATGTGGTGCCGAGTCTAGGCACATTTTAGTATACCATATCCTGTATTTATGATCTACCCTTTATTTCTTAAAATACTGTTTCTTCACTAAATATCCATTTTCAAAGGTAATTTTCATCAGCTTCAACATCTGACATATTGTCTTTGGCAAAATGGAAATAATGGTTATCATTTGCACATTGTTGACATGGAAGTGAAGGCAGTTATGAACAACCCTCCAAAGTCATTTGTGGTATGCCTAGTTGCGAAGAAGGTCAAGATGATTTCTGCAGAATTGACAAAACTTTCTGGGTTTGATCAACATTTTCCAGTGCAGTGTTCAGTCATCATGCTCCTTTTTGATACACAACACTGCCAGTCTCTTGTCATACACAACACTGCCAGTCTCTTGTCATACACAACACTGCCAGTCTCTTGTCATACACAACACTGCCAGTCTCTTGTCATACACAACACTGCCAGTCTCTTGTCATGCAGAATGCTGCTGGCCTATCATACACAACACTGCCAGTCTCTTGTCATACACAACACTGCCAGTCTCTTGTCATACACAACACTGCCAGTCTCTTGTCATGCAGAATGCTGCTGGCCTATCATACACAACACTGTCAGTATCTTGTCATACAGAATGCTGCTGGCCTATCATACACAACACTGTCAGTATCTTGTCATGCAGAATGCTGCTGGCCTATCATACACAACACTGCCAGTCTCTTGTCATACACAACACTGCCAGTCTCTTGTCATACACAACACAGCCAGTCTCTTGTCATACACAACACTGCCAGTCTCTTGTCATACACAACACAGCCAGTCTCTTGTCATACAGAATGCTGCCAGTCTCTTGTCATACAGAACACTGCCAGCCTATCATACACAATGCTGTCAGTCTCTTGTCATACAGAACACTGCCAGCCTATCATACACAACACTGCCAGTCTCTTGTCATACACAACACTGCCAGTCTCTTGTCATACACAACACTGCCAGTCTCTTGTCATACACAACACTGCCAGTCTCTTGTCATACACAACACTGCCAGTCTCTTGTCATGCAGAATGCTGCTGGCCTATCATACACAACACTGTCAGTATCTTGTCATGCAGAATGCTGCTGGCCTATCATACACAACACTGTCAATATCTTGTCATGCAGAATGCTGCTGGCCTATCATACACAACACTGCCAGTCTCTTGTCATACACAACACTGCCAGTCTCTTGTCATACACAACACAGCCAGTCTCTTGTCATACACAACACTGCCAGTCTCTTGTCATACACAACACAGCCAGTCTCTTGTCATACACAACACTGCCAGTCTCTTGCCATACAGAACACTGCCAGCCTATCATACACAATGCTGTCAGTCTCTTGTCATACAGAACACTGCCAGCCTATCATACACAATGCTGTCAGTCTCTTGTCATACAGAACACTGCCAGCCTCTTGTCATACAGAACACTGCCAGTCTCTTGTCATACACAACACTGCCAGTCTCTTGTCATGCAAAATGCTGCTGGCCTATCATACACAATACTGCCCGTCTCTTGTCATACACAACACTTACAGTATCTTGTCATACACAACACTGCCAGTCTCTTTTCATACACAACACTGCCAGTCTCTTGTCATGCAGAACGCTGCTGGCCTATCATACACAACACTGCCAGTCTCTTGTCATACACAACACTGCCAGTCTCTTGTCATACACAACACAGCCAGTCTCTTGTCATACAGAATGTTGTCAGTCTCTTGCCATACAGAACACAGACAGTCTCTTGTCATACAGAATGCTGTCAGTCTCTTGCCATATAGAACACTGCCAGCCTAACATACACAATGCTGTCAGTCTCTTGTCATACAGAACTCTGCCGGCCTATCATACACAACACTGCCAGACTCTTGTCATACAGAATGCTGCCAGTCTCCTGTCATGCAGAACGCTGCTGGCCTATCATACACAACATTTACAGTCTCTTGTCATACACAACACTGCCAGTCTCTTGTCATACAGAACGCTGCCAGTATCTTGTAATACACAACACTGCCAGTCTCTGTCATACACAACACTGCCAGTCTCTTGTCATACACAACACTTCCAGTTTCTTGTCATACACAACACTGCCAGTCTCTTGTCATACACAACACTGCCAGTCTCTTGTCATACACAACACTGCCAGTCTCTTGTCATACACAACACTGCCGGCCTATCATACACAACACTGCCAGTCTCTTGTCATACACAACACTGCTAATCTCTTGTCATACAGAACACTGCCAGCCTATCATACACAACACACCCAGTCTCTTATCATACACAACACTGTCAGTCTCTGTCATGCAGAACGCTGCTGGCCTATCATACACAACACTGCCAGTCTCTTGTCATACACAACACTGCCAGTCTCTTGTCATACACAACACAGCCAGTCTCTTGTCATACAGAATGTTGCCAGTCTCTTGCCATACAGAACACAGACAGTCTCTTGTCATACAGAATGCTGTCAGTCTCTTGCCATATAGAACACTGCCAGCCTAACATACACAATGCTGTCAGTCTCTTGTCATACAGAACTCTGCCGGCCTATCATACACAACACTGCCAGACTCTTGTCATACAGAATGCTGCCAGTCTCCTGTCATGCAGAACGCTGCTGGCCTATCATACACAACATTTACAGTCTCTTGTCATACACAACACTGCCAGTCTCTTGTCATACGGAACGCTGCCAGTATCTTGTAATACACAACACTGACAGTCTCTTGTCATACACAACACTGCCAGTCTCTTGTCATACACAACACTTCCAGTTTCTTGTCATACACAACACTGCCAGTCTCTTGTCATACACAACACTGCCAGTCTCTTGTCATACACAACACTGCCAATCTCTTGTCATACACAACACTGCCGGCCTATCATACACAACACTGCCAGTCTCTTGTCATACACAACACTGCTAATCTCTTGTCATACAGAACACTGCCAGCCTATCATACACAACACACCCAGTCTCTTATCATACACAACATTGCTAGTCTCTTGTCATACAGAATGCAGCCGGCCTATCATACACAACACTGCCAGTCTCTTATCATACACAACACTGCCAGTCTCTTATCATACACAACACTGCCAGTCTCTTGTCATACACAACACTGCCAGTCTCTTGTCATACAGAACGCTACCAGTCTCTTGTCATACACAACACTGCCAGTCTCTTGTCATACACAACACTGCCAGTCTCTTGTCATACACAACACTGCCAGTCTCTTGTCATACACAACGCTGCTGGCCTATCATACACAACACTGCTAGCCTCTTATCATACACAACGCTGCTATTTGTCATACCGAAAACTGCCAGTCTCTTGTCACACAGAGATCTGCCAACCTATTTTCATGCAGAGTGCTGCAAGGCTTTTGTCACGACGACCGCTGCCAACCTTTGTCACGGAGACTGCTGCCATTCTCTTGTCACACAGAGTGCTGCCAACCTACTGTCATGCAAAGCACTGCAAGACTCTTGTCACGCAGACCGCTGCCAACCTATTGTCATGCAGAGTGCTGCCAGCCCTTGTCACGCAGAGTGCTACCAACCTATTGTCACGCAGAGGACTGCAAGGCTCTTGTCACGCTGAGAGCTGCCAGCCTTTTGTTACAGACAGCACTGCATACAGAATGCTGCCAGCCTATTGTCATATGGTACACTGTCAGCCTCTTGTCACACAGAACACTGACAGTCTCTTTTCATACAGAACGCTGTCAGTCTGTTATAGAGAATGCTGCCAGCCTTTTGTCATACAGAATGCTCATGTCTCTTGTCATATAGAATGCTGATGGCCTCTTGTCATAAAGAATGTTGACAGCCTCTTGTCATACAGAACACTCTCAGCCTCTTGTCAAAAAGAACACTGTCAGCCTCTTGTCATAAAGAGCACTGTCAGCCTCTTGTCATAAAGAGCACTGTCAGCCTCTTGTCATACAGAACACTGTCAGCCCCTTGCCATACAAAACACTGTCAGTCTCTTGTCATACAGAGCATTACCAGTCTCTTGCAATTGTTTTCGTCAATATCAGATAGCATTATCTGAAATTGCATCTTTTTTTATTCCAAGTTCTGTAGTGACGTTTTATTTTGATAACAGACTTTGTTTTGAAAAACTAAAGTACATACATGACTTTGTCTTCAACAGCCACCATTCTAAGGTATGAAATGTTTTCTCTCAAACATTACTGCAGTGAGTACAGCATTGTCAAATAAAACTTTCTGAGTTTACACTTTCATATTCTGTAAGCAGTTTTATTTCGTTATTTCTGGTCTAAAAATTATAGACCATGGAAACCACAACAATAATTTTGAATCACCCCATATCTACAAATTTCTTATATGCACATAAAAAAAAATCTCCAAATCTCAGATACACACAAAAAAAATTCTCTAAATCTCAGATACACACAAATCATCTACAAATCTCATATACACTCATATCATCTACAAATCTCAGATACACATAAAATATCCACACAGTGAGTAACAAGACAATTCAAAATGAAGGAAGCAAGTAACAAAACATGACAATTCCATTAGAAGGAAGGTAACAATATGTGACAATTCAATCAGAAGGAAACAAGTAAGTAACAAAATGTGACAAAACTAGTAGAAGGAAGCTAACAAATAACAACATGTGACAATTCAAGTAGAAGGAAGTTCGCAAATAATGACATATTACAATTCAAGTAGAAGGAAGTTCGCAAAAAGCAACATGTGACAATTCAAACAGAAGGAAGCTAACAAATGATGACATGTGACAATTCAAACAGAAGGAAACTTTAAAAAAAACAAAAAACATGACAATTCAAGCAGAATGGTATTAGCAAATAACAACATGTGACAATTCAAACAGAAGGAAGTTAGCAAATAACAACATGTGACAATTCAAGTAGAAGGAAGTTAGCAAATAACATGTGACAATTCAAGTAGAAGGAAGTTAGCAAATAACATGTGACAATTCAAGTAGAAGGAAACTAAGAACAACATGTCATACAGAATGCTGTCAGTCTCTTGTCATACAGAACACTGCCAGTCTCTTGTCATACAGAATGCTGTCAGTCTCTTGCCATACAGAACACTGCCAGCCTATCATACACAATGCTGTCAGTCTCTTGTCATACAGAACGCTGCTGGCCTATCATACACAACACTGCCAGTCTCTTGTCATACAGAATGCTGCCAGTCTCTTGTCATGCAGAACGCTGCTGGCCTATCATACACAACACTGCCAGTCTCTTGTCATACACAACACTGCCAGTCTCTTGTCATACAGAACACTGCCAGTCTCTTGTCACACAGAACACTGACAGTCTCTTGTCATACACAACACTGCCAGTCTCTTGTCATACACAACACTGCCAGTCTCTTGTCATACACAACACTGCCAGTCTCTTGTCATACACAACACTGCCAGTCTCTTGTCATACACAACACTGCCAGTCTCTTGTCATACACAACGCTGCTGGCCTATCATACACAACACTGCCAGTCTCTTGTCATACACAACACTGCCAGTCTCTTGTCATACAGAACACTGCCAGCCTATCATACACAACACTGCCAGTCTCTTATCATACACAACACTGCCAGTCTCTTGTCATGCAGAACGCTGCTGGCCTATCATACACAACACTGCCAGTCTCTTATCATACACAACACTGCCAGTCTCTTATCATACACAACACTGCCAGTCTCTTGTCATACACAACACTGCCAGTCTCTTGTCATACACAACACTGCCAGTCTCTTGTCATACAGAATGCTGTCAGTCTCTTGTCATACACAACACTGCCAGTCTCTTGTCATACACAACACTGCCAGTCTCTTGTCATGCAGAACGCTGCTGGCCTATCATACACAACACTGCCAGTCTCTTATCATACACAACACTGCCAGTCTCTTGTCACACAGAGTGCTGCCAGCCCTTGTCACGCAGACCGCTGCCAACCTATTGTCACGCAGAGGACTGCAAGGCTCTTGTCACGCTGAGAGCTGCCAGCCTTTTGTCATACAGAATGCTGTCAGTCTCTTGTCACACAGAGTGCTGCCAACCTACTGTCATGCAAAGCACTGCAAGACTCTTGTCACGCAGACCGCTGCCAACCTATTGTCATGCAGAGTGCTGCCAGCCCTTGTCACGCAGACCGCTGCCAACCTATTGTCACGCAGAGGACTGCAAGGCTCTTGTCACGCTGAGAGCTGCCAGCCTTTTGTTACAGACAGCACTGCATACAGAATGCTGCCAGCCTATTGTCATATGGTACACTGTCAGCCTCTTGTCACACAGAACACTGACAGTCTCTTTTCATACAGAACGCTGTCAGTCTGTTATAGAGAATGCTGCCAGCCTTTTGTCATACAGAATGCTCATGTCTCTTGTCATATAGAATGCTGATGGCCTCTTGTCATAAAGAATGTTGACAGCCTCTTGTCATACAGAACACTCTCAGCCTCTTGTCAAAAAGAACACTGTCAGCCTCTTGTCATAAAGAGCACTGTCAGCCTCTTGTCAAAAAGAACACTGTCAGCCCCTTGCCATACAAAACACTGTCAGTCTCTTGCCATACAGAACACTGTCAGCCTCTTGTCATACAGAGCATTACCAGTCTCTTGCAATTGTTTTCGTCAATATCAGATAGCATTATCTGAAATTGCATCTTTTTTTATTCCAAGTTCTGTAGTGACGTTTTATTTTGATAACAGACTTTGTTTTGAAAAACTAAAGTACATACATGACTTTGTCTTCAACAGCCACCATTCTAAGGTATGAAATGTTTTCTCTCAAACATTACTGCAGTGAGTACAGCATTGTCAAATAAAACTTTCTGAGTTTACACTTTCATATTCTGTAAGCAGTTTTATTTCGTTATTTCTGGTCTAAAAATTATAGACCATGGAAACCACAACAATAATTTTGAATCACCCCATATCTACAAATTTCTTATATGCACATAAAAAAAAATCTCCAAATCTCAGATACACACAAAAAAAATTCTCTAAATCTCAGATACACACAAATCATCTACAAATCTCATATACACTCATATCATCTACAAATCTCAGATACACATAAAATATCCACACAGTGAGTAACAAGACAATTCAAAATGAAGGAAGCAAGTAACAAAACATGACAATTCCATTAGAAGGAAGGTAACAATATGTGACAATTCAATCAGAAGGAAACAAGTAAGTAACAAAATGTGACAAAACTAGTAGAAGGAAGCTAACAAATAACAACATGTGACAATTCAAGTAGAAGGAAGTTAGCAAATAACATGTGACATTTCAAGCAGAAAGGAGCTAACAAATAACATGTGACAATTCAAATAGATGGATGCTAACAAATAACTACACATGACAATTAAAACAGAAGGAAGCTAATAAGTAACAGTGCATGACAATTCAAGGTGAAGGAAGTGAACAAGCAACAACAAAATGTGACAATTCAAGTTGAACGAAGCTAAGATTTTGTTGTTAGATGTCTCTGAAGTAAAAGTTTCATATCATCACTAGCAATATCCAAGGCTGTGTTTCCTTCCAGGTCCTTGAGAGAAACATCAATGCCATGCCTGACAAGAAGTTCGGCCATATCTCTGTGCTCACAGGACACGGCTGTCATCAAAACAAAACAACCATACAAATATCAGTAGTTCCTCTATCATACAAATATCACTAGTTCCTCTATCATACAAATATCAGTAGTTCCTCTATCATACAAATATCAGTAGTTCCTCTATCATGCAAATATCAGTAGTTCCTCTATCATACAAATATCAGTAATTTCTCTATCATACAAATATCAGTTGTTCCTCTATCATACAAATATCAGTAGTTCCTCTATCATGCAAATATCAGTAATTCCTCTATCATGCAAATATCAGTAATTCCTCTATCATACAAATATCAGTTGTTCCTCTATCATACAAATATCAGTAGTTCCTCTATCATACAAATATCAGTAGCTCCTCTATTATACAAATATCAGTAGTTCCTCTATAATACAACAATGCTATCCTAGCTTAAAACATGAACAATACATACATTATCAATTCTTTAATGATAAAACATTAATTACTAGGCTAATATATAATCTATGATTACTATATTTATCACTCTTTCATTACTACATTTACACTTGAACTAATGTAGCTGAGAGGGCATTGTGTCTTGTGAATCTGCTGCTAAATTACACATGAGAAAATATAACACCTGGTGACTTTTTTTTTTTTTTCTCTGTTACACATTAGAGAGTATCACACGTGGTGAATCTGATATTAAGCTACACAGAGAGAGTATCACACGTGGTGAATCTGATATTAAGCTACACAGAGAGAGTATCACACGTGGTGAATCTGATATTCAGATACACACAAATCATCTACAAATCTCATATACACTCATATCATCTACAAATCTCAGATACACATAAAATATCCACACAGTGAGTAACAAGACAATTCAAAATGAAGGAAGCAAGTAACAAAACATGACAATTCCATTAGAAGGAAGGTAACAATATGTGACAATTCAATCAGAAGGAAACAAGTAAGTAACAAAATGTGACAAAACTAGTAGAAGGAAGCTAACAAATAACAACATGTGACAATTCAAGTAGAAGGAAGTTCGCAAATAATGACATATTACAATTCAAGTAGAAGGAAGTTCGCAAAAAGCAACATGTGACAATTCAAACAGAAGGAAGCTAACAAATGATGACATGTGACAATTCAAACAGAAGGAAACTTTAAAAAAAAACAAAAAACATGACAATTCAAGCAGAATGGTATTAGCAAATAACAACATGTGACAATTCAAACAGAAGGAAGTTAGCAAATAACAACATGTGACAATTCAAGTAGAAGGAAGTTAGCAAATAACATGTGACAATTCAAGTAGAAGGAAGTTAGCAAATAACATGTGACATTTCAAGTAGAAGGAAACTAAGAACAACATGTGACAATTCAAGTAGAAGGAAGTTAGCAAATAACATGTGACATTTCAAGTAGAAGGAAACTAAGAACAACATGTGACAATTCAAGTAGAAGGAAGTTAGCAAATAACATGTGACAATTCAAGCAGAAGGAAGTTAGCAAATAACATGTGACATTTCAAGTAGAAGGAAACTAAGAACAACATGTGACAATTCAAGTAGAAGGAAGTTAGCAAATAACATGTGACATTTCAAGCAGAAAGGAGCTAACAAATAACATGTGACAATTCAAATAGATGGATGCTAACAAATAACTACACATGACAATTAAAACAGAAGGAAGCTAATAAGTAACAGTGCATGACAATTCAAGGTGAAGGAAGTGAACAAGCAACAACAAAATGTGACAATTCAAGTTGAACGAAGCTAAGATTTTGTTGTTAGATGTCTCTGAAGTAAAAGTTTCATATCATCACTAGCAATATCCAAGGCTGTGTTTCCTTCCAGGTCCTTGAGAGAAACATCAATGCCATGCCTGACAAGAAGTTCGGCCATATCTCTGTGCTCACAGGACACGGCTGTCATCAAAACAAAACAACCATACAAATATCAGTAGTTCCTCTATCATACAAATATCACTAGTTCCTCTATCATACAAATATCAGTAGTTCCTCTATCATACAAATATCAGTAGTTCCTCTATCATGCAAATATCAGTAGTTCCTCTATCATACAAATATCAGTAATTTCTCTATCATACAAATATCAGTTGTTCCTCTATCATACAAATATCAGTAGTTCCTCTATCATGCAAATATCAGTAATTCCTCTATCATGCAAATATCAGTAATTCCTCTATCATACAAATATCAGTTGTTCCTCTATCATACAAATATCAGTAGTTCCTCTATCATACAAATATCAGTAGCTCCTCTATTATACAAATATCAGTAGTTCCTCTATAATACAACAATGCTATCCTAGCTTAAAACATGAACAATACATACATTATCAATTCTTTAATGATAAAACATTAATTACTAGGCTAATATATAATCTATGATTACTATATTTATCACTCTTTCATTACTACATTTACACTTGAACTAATGTAGCTGAGAGGGCATTGTGTCTTGTGAATCTGCTGCTAAATTACACATGAGAAAATATAACACCTGGTGACTTTTTTTTTTTTTCTCTGTTACACATTAGAGAGTATCACACCCAGTGAATCTGATATTAAGCTACACAGAGAGAGTATCACACCCAGTGAATCTGATATTAAGCTACACAGAGAGAATATCATACCCAGTGAATCTGATATTAAGCTACACAGAGAGAGTATCACACCGGTGAATCTGATATTAAGCTACACAGAGAGAATGTGAGAAAGTGAGAGAGCATCACATTTGGTTAATCTGATATTAAGCTACACAAAGAGAGCATCACATTTGGTTAATCTGATATTAAGCTACACAGAGAGAGCATCACATTTGGTTAATCTGATATTAAGCTACATAGAGAGAATGTGAGAAAGTGAGAGATTATCACATTTGGTTAATCTGATATTAAGCTACACAGAGAGAATGTGAGAAAGTGAGAGAGCATCACATTTGGTTAATCTGATATTAAGCTACACAGAGAGAATGTGAGAAAGTGAGAGAGCATCACATTTGGTAATCTGATAATAAGCTACAGATTGACTAATTATTATTTCAAAGAGTTAGAGCCCGTCTGACATTTTGCACTTTATCATACATCTTTCACTCTGTTTCAGACATTCAGAGAGAGACAGAGACAGAGACAGACAGACAAAGGTAAGAGAGCATCACACCTGGTATATTAAGCTGCACAAAAGACAGCATAGAAGTCTTTTTAGCTAAAAAAAAAAAAAAGCAGAAAATAGTTGAAAAAATCTATGAGACATGCAAACACTCCCTCAACAAAGTGGAGCGCCTCTGTCTCAATACAGCAGAGAACAAGATTACAACAATATAGAATAGCTTAACACAGTAAAACAGAAGACAATATTACAACAATATAGAATAGCTTAACATAGTAAAACAGAAGACAATATTACAACAATATAGAATAGCTTAACATAGTAAAACAGAAGACAATATTACAACAATACAGAATAGCTTAACATAGTAAAACAGAAGACAATATTACAACAATATAGAATAGCTTAACACAGTAAAACAGAAGACAATATTACAACAATATAGAATAGCTTAACATAGTAAAACAGAAGACAATATTACAACAACACAGAACAGCTTAACATAGTAAAACAGAAGACAATATTACAACAATGTGGAGTACCTTAACATAGTAAAACAGAAGACAATATTACAACAATGTGAAGTACCTTAACATAGTAAAACAGAAGACAATATTACAACAATGTGAAGTACCTTAACATAGTAAAACAGAAGACAATATTACAACAATGTGAAGTACCTTAACACAGTAAAACAGAAGACAATATTACAACAATGTGAAGTAGCTTAACATAGTAAAACAGAAGACAATATTACAACAATGTACAGTAGCTTAACATAGTAAAACAGAAGACAAGACTATAACAATGTAGAGTAGCTTAACAGAAGACAAGATTATAACAATGTAGAGTAGCTTAACATGGTAAAACAGAAGACAATATTACAACAATACAGAGTAGCTTAACATGGTAAAACAGAAGACAATATTACAACAATACAGAATAGCTTAACATAGTAAAATAGAAGACAATATTACAACAATGTAGAGTAACTTAACACAGTAAAACAGAAGACAATATTACAACAATGTAGAGTAGCTTAACATAGTAAAACAGAAGACAATATTACAACAATGTAGAGTAGCTTAACATAGTAAAACAGAAGACAATATTACAACAATGTACAGTAGCTTAACATAGTAAAATAGAAGACAATATTACAACAATGTAGAGTAGCTTAACATAGTAAAACAGAAGACAATATTACAACAATGTAGAGTAGCTTAACATAGTAAAACAGAAGACAATATTACAACAATGTAGAGTAGCTTAACATAGTAAAATAGAAGACAATATTACAACAATGTACAGTAGCTTAACATAGTAAAACAGAAGACAAGATTACAACAATACAGAATAGCTTAACACAGTAAAACAGAAGACAATATTACAACAATACAGAGTAGCTTAACATAGTAAAACAGAAGACAATATTACAACAATATAGAATAGCTTAACATAGTAAAACAGAAGACAATATTACAACAATATAGAATAGCTTAACACAGTAAAACAGAAGACAATATTACAACAATATAGAATAGCTTAACATAGTAAAACAGAAGACAATATTACAACAATATAGAATAGCTTAACATAGTAAAACAGAAGACAATATTACAACAATATAGAACAGCTTAACATAGTAAAACAGAAGACAATATTACAACAATATAGAATAGCTTAACACAGTAAAACAGAAGACAATATTACAACAATATAGAATAGCTTAACATAGTAAAACAGAAGACAATATTACAACAATATAGAATAGCTTAACATAGTAAAACAGAAGACAATATTACAACAATATAGAACAGCTTAACATAGTAAAACAGAAGACAATATTACAACAATATAGAATAGCTTAACACAGTAAAACAGAAGACAATATTACAACAATACAGAATAGCTTAACATAGTAAAACAGAAGACAATATTACAACAATATAGAATAGCTTAACATAGTAAAACAGAAGACAATATTACAACAATATAGAACAGCTTAACATAGTAAAACAGAAGACAATATTACAACAATATAGAACAGCTTAACATAGTAAAACAGAAGACAATATTACAACAATACAGAATAGCTTAACATAGTAAAACAGAAGACAATATTACAACAATATAGAACAGCTTAACATAGTAAAACAGAAGACAATATTACAACAACACAGAATAGCTTAACATAGTAAAACAGAAGACAATATTACAACAATATAGAATAGCTTAACATAGTAAAACAGAAGACAATATTACAACAACACAGAATAGCTTAACATAGTAAAACAGAAGACAATATTACAACAATATAGAATAGCTTAACACAGTAAAACAGAAGACAATATTACAACAATGTGAAGTACCTTAACACAGTAAAACAGAAGACAATATTACAACAATGTGAAGTACCTTAACACAGTAAAACAGAAGACAATATTACAACAATGTGAAGTACCTTAACATAGTAAAACAGAAGACAATATTACAACAATGTGAAGTACCTTAACACAGTAAAACAGAAGACAATATTACAACAATGTGAAGTAGCTTAACATAGTAAAACAGAAGACAATATTACAACAATGTAGAGTAGCTTAACATAGTAAAACAGAAGACAAGACTATAACAATGTAGAGTAGCTTAACATAGTAAAACAGAAGACAATATTACAACAATGTACAGTAGCTTAACATAGTAAAACAGAAGACAATATAACAACAACACAGAACAGCTTAACATAGTAAAACAGAAGACAAATTACAACAATGTTGAATAGGTTAACACAGGAAAACAGAAGACAATATTACAACAATGTACAGTAGCTTAACATAGTAAAACATAAGACAAGGTTACAACAATGTAGAGTAGCTTGACACAGTAAAACAGAATAAAATATTACAATAATGTAGAGTAGCTTAACATAGCAAAACAGAGAACAAGATTACAACAATGTACAGTAGCTTAACACAGTAAAACAGAAGACAAGATTACAACAATATATAGCAGCTTAACACAGTAGAATAGAGAACAAGATTACAACAACATGGAGTAGCTTAACACAGCAGAACAGAGAACAATATTACAACAATATAGAGTAGCTTAACACAGCAGAACAGAGAACAAGATTATGACAATGAAGAATAGTACTGGCACAACAGAATAGAGAACAAGATTACAACAAAGCAGCTTAACACAGCAGAACAAAGATAACACTACAACAAAGTCAAGAAGCACTAACAAAACATAATGGAGAACAAGATGACATGAAAAAATGAGAAATAAAACTAACCATAGTGTAGTGCTGTCTGTTGGTCTTTGTCCTGAAAAAAGGTAGCCAAGATATTAATTACACACAACAGAAGAGACAATAATAATACAACAATAACATACAACAGATGAGACAACAATACTACAACAAAAGCACACAACAGAAGAGACAACACTAATACAACAATAACATACAACAGATGAGACAACAATAATGCAACAAAAGCACACAACAGATGAGACAACAATAATACAACAATACCAACAGCAGATAAGACAACAATAAACTAAAATATTTAGTAAAGATAATAATAACACATAGCAGACAAGACAGCAAGAAGTTACACAATATAACAAGATTATACACACAATATTTGCAAGACACTTATGTTACACAAGACAAGATAGTAAGAATGCATACTTAATAGACATATGTGCAAGAATATATCATGAAGAGACAAACTAGACTGTTAGAATGCACACATAACAGAAAGTGCTGGAATGTACACACAAGAGATAGATAAGTGCTAGAAAGTGCATGCAGGAGACGACATTAGTACTGGGGCTGTGCACAAAACACAGTATTCTATGACTAGATCTCAACAAAAAAAACCAAGTCCCCGGTAATTCTATTGTGATTTTTCTTTCTCTCACATCTAAAAGTGCTTTGTTTATGGGTCTAATCATACAACACTGCGTTCTGTTACGTTCAGTCAGTCATTTGCATGTCCTTTGTGGAACTCTGCCTCCCTAACAGCTCTCCTATAGGCCTCTCGGTTGTAAGCAAGATGGCCTGCTGCTGATGCATCCATTGGCAGATTATCAACGATGTCTTGCAGCCATCTTCACCTTGGTCTTCCTCTCTTTCTTTTTCCTATTATGTATCCTTCGAAGATGGTCCTCATGATGTTTAATGTGTCCAAAATGTTTAAGTTTTCTCTGTTTAATCCTCTTTACTAGTCAGCCTTCATCAATATTAAGTTCTTGTAGTGCCTTGTTGTGGCACGACAGCTTGTGTACCTTGACCACCCCCAGAGCTAAACTAGTGGGAGTTTACTCCTGGCAGGTCCAACCAAGCTGGGAAGGTTTGTGCGGGTAGGGGTCAGACAAAACTTACACCCTGGTCCTCCAGGTAGGGGTCAGACAAAACTTACACCCTGGTCCTCCAGGTAGGGGTCAGACAAAACTTGCACCCTGGTCCTCCAGGTAGGGGTCAGACAAAACTTGCACCCTGGTCCTCCAGGTAGGGGTCAGACAAAACTTGCACCCTGGTCCTCCATGTAGGGGTCAGACAAAACTTGCACCCTGGTCCTCCAGGTAGGGGTCAGACAAAACTTGCACTCTGGTCCTCCAGGTAGGGGTCAGACAAAACTTACACCCTGGTCCTCCAGGTAGGGGTCAGACAAAACTTGCACCCTGATCCTCCAGGTAGGGGTCAGACAAAACTTGCACCCTGGTCCTCCAGGTAGGGGTCAGACAAAACATGCACCTTGGTCCTCCAGGTAGGGGTCAGACAAAACTTACACCCTGATCCTCCAGGTAGGGGTCAGACAAAACTTGCACCCTGGTCCTCCAGGTAGGGGTCAGACAAAACTTGCACCTTGGTCCTCCAGGTAGGGGTCAGACAAAACTTACACCCTGGTCCTCCAGGTAGGGGGTCAGACAAAACTTGCACCCTGGTCCTCCAGGTAGGGGGTCAGACAAAACTTACACCCTGGTCCTCCAGGTAGGGGTCAGACAAAACTTGCACCCTGGTCCTCCAGGTAGGGGTCAGACAAAACTTGCACCCTGGTCCTCCAGGTAGGGGTCAGACAAAACTTGCACCCTGGTCCTCCAGGTAGGGGTCAGACAAAACTTACACCCTGGTCCTCCAGGTTGGGGGTTGGAGCATGGGGCCAATGACCCCATCTCCATAAAAAAAGGATTAGTGAATGTTATGGAACAGATAGAGAAGCCTCAAAATTGGACGGATAAAAATGGATTATGACCTTGGAATGTCAAAAATATGATGAGATTTGGAACATGGAATATAAGAAGTTTATACAGACAAGGGGCAGCTAAAGAATTAGCGGATGAACTAAGTAGGTATGACATGGATGTTACAGCATTACAGGAGATCAGATGGCTTGGAGAAAATATAACAGTCATAGGAGAAATGGTACTAGTATACGGAGGTATTACCAATGGAAGACATGAACTTGGGACAGGTTTTGCTGTCAAGAGAAAAGTATGGGACTTAGTGAAGGACTTCAGTGCCAGCAGTGAAAGAATCAGCAGCCTCCACATCAAGGGAACAAAGAAAAATATAACAAAGATTAATGTGCAAGCACCAACAGAAAATACAGAGGATGGAGTCAAAGAAGAATTTTACAATACATTAGAGAGAATAATAGAGAAGATTCATAAACATGATATACTGATAATACTAGGAGATTTCCCCCCGTGTGGTACCCGGGATCTGCAAAGAATAGGACCACTGTACCCTACCACGCATGATCGTAAAAGGCGACTAAGGAGGGTTCGGCATAGGGCCAGCAACCCTATCTGGTAAAAAACTATCAGACTGCTACAGAAACAGAAGCAAGGGAAAAAGCAAATGCAGGTGGAAGGAGAAATGCGTATCAGGAAACTGAGCCCATGAAGGTTGTGGATGAAAGCCAGCCACTGGAAGTCCCCAGCCCGACTGCAGACCTCCTGGAACCTAAACAAAAGATGCAAATAGGCAGCTGGAATGTAAGAACACTAAACCAGACTGGAAAACTAGCACAAACCATCAAGGAAATGCACAGATACAAACTAGACATACTAGGAATACAAGAAGCAAGATGGACAGGACAAGGCAGAAGGAAATTAACAACACAGCACACAGAAGATACAATAATATGGTCAGGTAAAGAAGATCTTCATGAAGGAGGAGTAGCATTGATTATAACAAAAGAAGCATCAAGAGCATTGCTGAAATGGACCCCAATAAATGAGAGATTATTATATGCACGGTTCAACTCAAGATTCACGAAGCTGTCTATTATAGTTTGTTATGCACCAACAGAAGCAGCTGAAGAGGAATTAAAAGAAGATTTTTACAACAGCCTCCAAGCCACAGTAGAAACAATACCCAAGCATGATATGCTACTCATCTTGGGCGACTTCAATGCAAAAGTAGGTGAAGGAAATGAAGATAGAAGAAGAATCATGGGAAGAGAAGGAATCGGAGAAATAAATGAAAATGGAGAAAGACTGTGCAGTTTCTGTGAAGAAAACATGATGACCATCGGAGGGACAATTTTCCAACACAAAAACATCCATAAGGTGACTTGGAGGTCACCAGATAAAACCACAGAAAACCAAATCGATCACATACTAATAAACAACAAGTGGAAACGGTCACTACAAGATGTGCGAGCAAGGAAAGGAGCAGATATAGGAAGTGATCACAACCTTCTGGTAGCAAAAATAAAACTAAAATTAAGGAAAGCCAGAATCGGAGAACACAGAAAGATACATTTTGATACAAGAAAACTGATAGACCAGCAAACAAGAAATGAATTCTCAATAATACTTAAGAACCGCTTCAGTGTCCTACAAGACGAAGCAGAAATGTCCATATTAGAGTTCAATAAAACACTACAGGAAACAGCAAAAGAGGTGCTGGGATATCGGAAAAGGAGAAAAGAGGAATGGATAAGTGAGACCACATGGGAAAAGATAGAGCAAAGAAAAGAAATCAAGAAAAAATTACTGAACACCAAATCACAACGGCTTAAAGAACGAGTTTTAAGTAATTATGCACAAAAAGACAAAGAAGTGAAGGAATCATGTCGTCAAGATAAACGTCAGTATTATGACAACTTAGCAGAGACAGCAGAGAAAGCAGCATATACAAATGACATGAAAACCATATATAAAATCACAAAGCAGATGACAGGTAACTTCAATACAAGATGTGAAAGTGCAGTAAGAACACAAAATGGACAACTGGTCAGTGGAGAAAGAGAAAAAATTGAAAGATGGAGGGAACACTTTAACACCCTACTAAACAGAACACAAGCAGCACAAGCAATAGATATACCTGAAGCAAAAGCGGAACTAAACATCAATACAGGACCAATAACAATAAATGAAGTAAAAGAGGCGATAAAGATGCTAAAATCAGACAGGGCACCAGGTGAAGATGAAGTGACTGCTGAGATGTTGAAAGCAGAAGAAACAGAAACACCAAAACAACTTTGCCGGATATTACAACAAATTTGGGATCTAGAAAAAGCCCCAGAGGAGTGGAAAACTGGGCTTATAGTAAAACTACCAAAGAAGGGTGACCTCAGAGATTGCGGGAACTGGAGAGGCATTACCCTACTGCCACTCACTAGTAAAGTATTTTGCAGAATAATCATCAACAGAATTGTACCAACACTTGAGGAAAAACTTCGGAAAGAGCAGACAGGATTTAGGAAAGGAAGATCATGCATAGACCACATATTTGTACTTAGACAAATATTAGAACAGGCAAATGAGTGGCATAGCACATCATATGCATTATTTATAGATTTTGAGAAAGCCTTTGACAGTGTCAACAGAGATGCACTGTGGAAAATCCTAAGATGGCATGGCCTCCCCCATAAAATAGTTAATGTAATCAAAGCCCTATACGAGGGTTTTCAGTGCAAAGTTATCTGTGGAGAACATACCTCCAGCAGCTTTAGGGTACAAACAGGAGTGAAACAGGGATGTGTACTATCACCAACATTATTTATCTTGGCAGTAGACTGGTTAATGAAGGAGGCAACATCAGACAAACGCAGAGGATTACAATGGACCCTTAACACAGTGCTGGAGGACCTTGACTTTGCGGACGACATTTGTCTATTATCAAGCAGTCACAAAGATATGCAAGATAAAATAAACAAGTTAACCCAGAATGCAAACAACATAGGACTAAAGATCAACGTAGGAAAGACAAAGTTAATGAAGCAAAATGTGAACAACAGAAATGTACTCAGAGTAGATAACAAGTTAGTGGAGGAAGTCAATGAATTTGTATACCTTGGCAGCAGAGTAGTAGAAAATGGAGACAGCACAGAGGACATCAACAGCAGACTTACTAGAGCAAACCAGGCTTTTGCAATGCTACAGAATATATGGAAATCAAATAAACTAAGCATAAATATGAAAATCAGGATATTTAAGAGTAATGTTCTAAGTGTACTACTCTATGGGAGTAATGCTGGAAAATCACCAAAACCATAGAAAACAAGTTGAATTCTTTCCAGACTAAATGTTTACGTAGAATTAAAAAAATATTTTGGCCAAACACCATAAGAAATAACATCTTATTGGCAGAAATGCAGATGAAACCACTGACAACAATTATTGAGGAAAGACGCTGGCGATGGTTGGGACATGTGCTCCGAATGACTGACAACTCACTACCAAAAATAGCACTAAGATGGACACCACAGGGGAGCAGAAGTAAGGGTAGACCAAAAGAGACATGGAGAAGAACAACAGAAAGGATGTTGAGCAATAGAGGGCTCACCTGGGCAAGAGCAGAAAAAAAGGCGAAAGACAGGCATTTGTGGAAAACCCTTGCGGAAGCCCCATGTGCCCTGGGCACTTAAGGTTCAGAGAGAGACTAGGAGATTTCAATGCAAAGATAGGAAAGGAGGAGTCACACAGACACATCACAGGAAAAGAAAATCTGCATGAAACATCTAATGATAATGGATGGTGACTAATAAATATGGCAGAAGCTTATGGAATGAGAATAAGTAGAACACGTTTTCAAAATAGGAACATTCACAAACAAACATGGAAATCCCCTGATAAACTAACATGTAACCAGATAGACCATGTTTTAATTGATACCAAGCACACAACAAACATACTTCAGATCAGAAGTTACAGAGGGACTGAATGCAGCACCAACCACAGAGGGGCTGAATGCAGCACCAACCACTATCTTGTGGGAGCTAAACTAAAATTCAGACTGAAGAAAAATGTTTATAGTAAATTAAATAAAAGCTCAGTAATAAATAGAGATGCTTTGAAAAGAGAAGACACTAAAGAAAAATTCAGAAATGAGCTAAACCATAAGATAAACACAAGAGGGAATGAAGAAAATAAAAGCACTGATGACAGATGGAAGATACAAAAACCAATATAAAGAACACAATGGAAGAATGCCTAGGAGCCAAGACCATAAACAAATGAAAGAACTGGTTCGATGAAGTTTGCAGAGAGGCAGTCATAAAGAAAAGTACAGCAACACAGACATGGTTGAACGGCATGAATAACAAAACAATGAGAAGTACCACACACAGTATAAAGAAACTCAAAAAGTTACTCATCAACAAAAATGACAATATATGAAAGACATGGTAAGTGAGATGCAGACATGCCATCAGAATAAGAGAAGCAGGGAATTCTATAAAGAATTAATAATAGTAAAGCAAGGGTATAAACAACCTCTGCAGAGCTTGAAGGATAGTAAAGCAAGGGTATAAACAACCTGTGCAGAGCTTGAAGGACAGTAAAGCAAGGCTATAAACAACCTCTGCAGAGCTTGAAGGATAGTAATAAATACATGATAAATAATGAAGAGAAAATCTGTACCAGATGGAAAGAATGTTTTGAAAAACTACTAAACTGTGAAGAGCCTATTAGCAATTTCCATGCAAAGAAATACAGATTTGTGAATCTGACATAACCAGACTTAGAAGAAGTCATCTGCAGTATCATGTTTCTATGAAACAACAAAGCAACTGGTTCAGATGGAATTGCTGCAGAATTGATCAAGGAAGGAGGTCTAAATCTACATGTGCACTAATACAACAAATATGGAGAGAAGAAAAACTCCCCAGTGAATGGAGAGAATCATTACTGATCCCAGCATTAAAAAAGGTGATAAGAGCAAATGTGAAAAGAGGAATATCCTTACTACAAACAAGCTACAAAATATTATCTATTATACTTTTAAATAGATTAAAACAATACAGGGAAAACATACTAGGAGTCTATCAAGCAGGTTTTAGGATCAACTATAGACCAAATATTTTATCTACATCAAAGAGCAGAAAAGTACTGGGAATATGGAAAAGAAGTACATAATATCTTCATTGACTTCAAGAAAGCCTATGACAGCATAGATAGTAGCAGATTATGAAAAATTATGAAAGAATTTCAGATACCTAATAAATTAATAAATCTGACCAGAATATGTATGGAGAATACACAAAATATAGTAATAAATAAAGGAAGAAAGTCAGAACCCTTCTATATAAGAACTGGTTTAAAACAAGGTGATACATTATCTCCATTACTATTCAACCTAGTATTAGAAAAGGTAATAAGAAAAGCAAAAGAAGAAAGCAGTACAGAAGAACAAGCTAAAATACTAGGATACACTGATGACATCAACCTAGTGGGGGAAACTATGCAAGAAGTCATCAATACCTGCATACACCTGAGAGATGTAGCACTAAAAGTGGGCTTGACCATTAACCATGATAAGACAGAGTATATGAAGATATCAAGAGACCAGAGCCAGAATGATCCAGATTATATAAACATTGGAGATATGATCATTAGGAAAGCAGAAACATACAAATATCTAGGCACAACCTTCAACAGAAGCAACACAGTAAGCGAGGAAATTAAAATAAGAGTACAAATAGGGAATAAAATATACCTTGCCTTGCAAAACCTGTTAAAATCCAAAATGCTGTCCCAAAACACCAAAATAATCTACAAAACTATAATAAGACCAGTCATCATGTATGGATCTGAAACGTGGAGTACAACAAAGAAAGATGAACACCAACTGCAGATCTTTGAGAACAAGATCCCAAAAAGAATCTCTGAGTTAATAAAGGATACCAACAGTGGAGAATGGAGAGCTAGAAAGAACACTGAACTGAACAGCTTATTTAAATCCCAACAAATTACAAATGTCTTGAAACTGAACAGACTACGCTGGCTGGGGCATGTAGAAAGAATGGAAGAGAACAGACAAACGAAAATGATGTATGCACAAGAGATGAGGGAAACAAGACCAAGGGGTAGACCAAGACAGAGAAGGAAAGACAACTTAGGATATAAAAGAAATTGGTGTCACCAACTGGAGAGAGAAGATTAGGAACAGAGAGGAATAGAGGCGAAACCTGCAGCAATGAGCCTTCATGGCTTGGAAAGCTGAAGAAGAAGAAGTATAGATATATTTGTTCTTTTTTGTGTCCATGATATTTGGAGAACTCTTCTGTAGCATTTACATTCAGAGGCATTTATGTGTTTCTCAGCTGTTTTGTTAAGTGTCCAGGTCTCACAGGCATATGTTGTGATGAGAAAGATGCATGCCCTTAAAAATCTTATTTCTGTAGTTCCGTTTGTTCATCTTCCACAGATTCTTTAATTGTTTTACTTTTTGAAGAGTGACAGATGTCCTCCGTTTAGTATCCCTCATTGTATCTCCATTATTAGTAATCCAACTGGAAGATCCCTATATACACACCTGCCAAAGCCTAACCCCAGAGACCACATCAACAGCTTATGTTGTAGAGACCAATGCACAATTTTCAGATTGAGAACAGGACACATTACTCTCAATAAGCACTTACACAGAGTGACCACTGACCACACACCATACTGCATGCACTGCAACAGACAAGAAGAAACTATTAACTCTTTGCCTGCTATGCTCGATATAGTTAATACTTCCTGTTAGTCTAGTGCTTGCCGTGGTCGTTATAGCCATTTTGTTTCGTTGCAACATAAAACTATTGTGAAGCTTTTTATTGTACATGATTTATCTGCGCATGTCTGGTGACCTTTCATAGTTCAATCAAAAGCATGGCTAACAACCGAGCGAAATCGATGAATTAATGAAGAAATTTCAGTATTTATTGTGATTTCGGAGGTATAAGGACATGTCCTATGATCCGATCGCTGTTCCTGAATGTACCCCAATTACATCTAGACCTATTAAATGGACTAGAGAAGTAGTTAGAAGGTTATTTCAGACATTATTTTAGTGAGAATGCCACTACACGATGAGATCGGACGAAAATTTAAGTAGCTCTGGAAATCACCGATGGTAAACATTGTACATTTAGGCATCGCCGATGGTAAGCACTACGCAATTATCAGCTAAAATCACCACACTACTTATTTTTTCCTAAAAAAACTCTTCATTTATGAAATCTTCTTACATTTACAACTATTTTCATGCATAATATGTATACTTTTAAACGTGGAAATACTTTGTACATTCACTTTTACAACTATACCCCCTCTACATATCAAGACCCACGTTTTTTGCGTGGCACGGATGGGAAAATCTGCGTTTTTTTCTGTGGCACGGGAACAGTTAAGCACCATCTGTTAGACTGCAATGCACTGAAGGACTTATGGAAGAACCTGATGCCACCAAACTCCTCAATCACTGACAATCTGTACGGAGATGTAGAACAGCTGAAGAGAACCTGTAAGTTTCATTATCTGGCACAAGGGAAAAAAAAGAGTGAAAACTTGTAAACCCGGAGATGGGAAACATCAAAGTCATTTCCATTATTAGTTAGTAATGATCCAAGATATTCAAAACTCTCCACCTCTTTCAATTTTTCCTTTTGATATATATATTTCAGCTGCCTTGTATGTTTTGTCATTTGTCAACAGTTTAGTTTTCTTCACATTAAGATAGAGGTTTTGCTCTTCGCTATTCTTACAGACTGACATAATAAGTTTTTCCATTCCTTTTTGTGTTGTGGACAGTAATATTGTGTTATCATCTGTTACATCACTGTATGAAAAACTTCGCAATTTTCTATTTGTAAAAATTTTTATCTGGAATATGCACTCAGATAAGAATGCTAGAATATGCACTAACAGACAAAACAAGAATGCTAGAATGTGTACACAACAGACAAAACAAGAATGCTTGAATGTGTACACAATAGACAAAACAAGAATGCTTGAACATGTACACAACAAATGGACAAGAGAACTAGGATGTGCACGCAACAAACAGATGAGAGTGCTGGGATGTGCACACAACAGATGACAAGAGTATTAGGATGTGCACATAACAGATAAATGAGAGTGCTGCGATGTGCACACAACAAAGGGATGAGAGTGCTAGAATGTGCAAATAACTGACACATAAGAGGGAAAGAATTCACATCCACATTGTCATAGTAATCTGTGCAAACACAAGGAAGTACAGTACAAGGGGTTATTGATAAGTTCTCGGCATAAGGTACAAATACTTGAAATGCACAGTTGATATTTGGTGCTTTTGTAGATCAGGTTAATGTAAGATTAAACACCAAGTTTCAAGAAATTAACTGCAACCAATTTTTTTTACAGGCTACTGAAATGGTAAGGGGTGGCAGAAATTGAGAAAATGGATACAATTTCTCATCGAGCAGTCACTCGCTCAAGGGCTTATCATCGAAGGAGATCCATGAGGATATGGCAGAGACTCTAGGGGATAGTGCCCATTCTTACAGCACAGTGAAGAAATGGGCAGCTCAATTCAAACATGGAAGGGAGAGTCTGGAAGATGACTCCTGTCCAGGAAGACCAAGAACGGTAACACCCACCGATGAAACTACCAGCAGAATCCATGACATGATAATGAAGGATCGACAACTAACTGTGTGGTACAATACTGAGTTGGGCATCTCCCAGGAATGTGTTCATGCCATTATTCACAATGATCTTCAAATAACAAAGGTCTCTGCCCGATGGGTCCCAAAACTTCTCGGAGCTGATCACAAATGACACCATACAATCTTGGCCATTTTTCTGCAGATCCTGAAAAGTTTCTTCAGCAATTTGTGACTATGGATGAGACTTGGATTCATCATTTTCAACCAGAAACCAAAGAACAATCAAACCAGTGGAAACATCATGGATCCCCACCTCCAAAGAAAGCAAGGGTGGTTCTGTCTGCAGGCAAAGTGATGGCTTCCATCTTTTGGGATTCAGAAGGTGTGCTATTGGTAGACTAGCTTCAAAAGGGCAGAACAGTCATTGGGGCCTATTACACTAATCTTGTGAAGCAACTGCGGGGCAAACTGAGGGAAAAGTGTCAAGGGAAACTGACGAAAGGAGTCATCTTTCATCAAGACAATGCTCCAGTTCACAAGTTGGCAGAGGCAATGGCTGCCATTCATGAATGAGGCTTCCAGCTTCTTGAACATCCTCCTTTTTCCCCAGCTTTGGCCCCTTCAGACTATTACCTGTTTACCAAACTCAAAAAGGAGCTCAGTGGTTGCAAAATTTGCTTCAGATGATGACATCATTCATGCTGTAGACAACTTTCTACTGGCACAAGATGCTGACTTTTACAAAGAAGGGATCTGTATGCTCCAGGATCGATGGACTAAGTGCATAAACTTGCAAGGGGACTATGTTGAGAAATAACCCAAAAAAGTTGTCCACAAATAATCTGTTGTACCTTATGCCAAGAACTTATCAATCACCCCTCATATATGAATCTTACCTGGTTTTACTTTGTCTTACCTGTTTACTGATATCAGCCCTCACACTGTACCATTTTTACTTTGTCTTACCCACTCATTAATATCAGCTCATACAGTGCATCACGTTTATACTTCGTGTTACCTATTTATTGATATCAGCTCCCACACTGTATCATTTTACTTTGTCTTACCTATCTGTTGATATCAACTCATACTGTATCATTTTTACTTTATCTTACCTGTTTATCAATATCAGCTCCCAAACTTACCTGTCTGTTGATATCAACTCATACTGTATCATTTTTACTTTATCTTACCTGTTTATCAATATCAGCTCCCAAACTTGTATCATTTTTACTTTGTCTTACTTGTTTATTGATATCAGCTCCCAAACTGTATCATTTTTACTTTGTCTTACCTGTTTATTGATATGAGATCCCACACTGTATCACTTTTTATTTTGTCTTACCTGTCTGTTGATATCAGCTCCCAGGCTGAGCAATATCTTGGCCATCTCTATGTTACCCCTGTCACTTGCCCAGTGGAGAAGGCTCAAACCCTGAGACACAAGCAACATTTTGGACACTACAGCATTCAATCTGTCATCATCTGAAGCTGGGTTAGTACCATTACCTGTAGCTGGGTTTGTAGTTTTATTTGTTACTGTTTGTATTTTATCGAGCAGTCACTCGCTCAAGGGCTTATCATCGAAGGAGATCCATGAGGATATGGTAGAGACTCTAGGGGATAGTGCCCATTCTTACAGCACAGTGAAGAAATGGGCAGCTCAATTCAAACATGGAAGGGAGAGTCTGGAAGATGACTCCTGTCCAGGAAGACCAAGAACGGTAACACCCACTGATGAAACTACCAGCAGAATCCATGACATGATAATGAAGGATCGACAACTAACTGTGTGGTACAATACTGAGTTGGGCATCTCCCAGGAATGTGTTCATGCCATTATTCACAATGATCTTCAAATAACAAAGGTCTCTGCCCGATGGGTCCCAAAACTTCTCGAAGCTGATCACAAATGACACCATACAATCTTGGCCATTTTTCTGCAGATCCTGAAAAGTTTCTTCAGCAATTTGTGACTATGGATGAGACTTGGATTCATCATTTTCAACCAGAAACCAAAGAACAATCAAACCAGTGGAAACATCATGGATCCCCACCTCCAAAGAAAGCAAGGGTGGTTCTGTCTGCAGGCAAAGTGATGGCTTCCATCTTTTGGGATTCAGAAGGTGTGCTATTGGTAGACTAGCTTCAAAAGGGCAGAACAGTCATTGGGGCCTATTACACTAATCTTGTGAAGCAACTGCGGGGCAAACTGAGGGAAAAGTGTCAAGGGAAACTGACGAAAGGAGTCATCTTTCATCAAGACAATGCTCCAGTTCACAAGTTGGCAGAGGCAATGGCTGCCATTCATGAATGAGGCTTCCAGCTTCTTGAACATCCTCCTTTTTCCCCAGCTTTGGCCCCTTCAGACTATTACCTGTTTACCAAACTCAAAAAGGAGCTCAGTGGTTGCAAAATTTGCTTCAGATGATGACATCATTCATGCTGTAGACAACTTTCTACTGGCACAAGATGCTGACTTTTACAAAGAAGGGATCCGTATGCTCCAGGATCGATGGACTAAGTGCATAAACTTGCAAGGGGACTATGTTGAGAAATAACCCAAAAAAGTTGTCCACAAATAATCTGTTGTACCTTATGCCAAGAACTTATCAATCACCCCTCATATATGAATCTTACCTGGTTTTACTTTGTCTTACCTGTTTACTGATATCAGCCCTCACACTGTACCATTTTTACTTTGTCTTACCCACTCATTAATATCAGCTCATACAGTGCATCACGTTTATACTTCGTGTTACCTATTTATTGATATCAGCTCCCACACTGTATCATTTTACTTTGTCTTACCTGTCTGTTGATATCAACTCATACTGTATCATTTTTACTTTATCTTACCTGTTTATCAATATCAGCTCCCAAACTTGTATCATTTTTACTTTGTCTTACTTGTTTATTGATATCAGCTCCCAAACTGTATCATTTTTACTTTGTCTTACCTGTTTATTGATATGAGATCCCACACTGTATCACTTTTTATTTTGTCTTACCTGTCTGTTGATATCAGCTCCCAGGCTGAGCAATATCTTGGCCATCTCTATGTTACCCCTGTCACTTGCCCAGTGGAGAAGGCTCAAACCCTGAGACACAAGCAACATTTTGGACACTACAGCATTCAATCTGTCATCATCTGAAGCTGGGTTAGTACCATTACCTGTAGTTGGGTTTGTAGTTTTATTTGTTACTGTTTGTATTTTATCTGTAGTTGGGGTAGTACTGTCATCTGTAGTTGGGGTAGTACTGTCATCTGTAGTTATGGTAGTACTGTTATCTGTAGTTATGGTAGTACTGTCATCTGTAGTTGGGGTAGTACTGTTATCTGTAGTTATGGTAGTAGTGTCATCTGTAGTTGGGGTAGTACTGTTATCTGTAGTTATGGTAGTACTGTCATCTGTAGTTGGGGTAGTACTGTCATCTGTAGTTATGGTAGTACTGTCATCTGTAGTTATGGTAGTACTGTTATCTGTAGTTGGGGTAGTACTGTTATCTGTAGTTATGGTAGTACTGTTATCTGTAGTTGAAGTAGTACTGTTATCTGTAGTTATGGTAGTACTGTTATCTGTAGTTATGGTAGTACTGTTATCTGTAGTTATGGTAGTACTGTCATCTGTAGTTGGGGTAGTACTATTATCTGTAGTTATGGTAGTACTGTCATCTGTAGTTGGGGTAGTACTGTTATCTGTAGTTATGGTAGTACTGTCATCTGTAGTTGGGGTAGTACTGTTATCTGTAGTTGGGGTAGTACTGTTATCTGTAGTTGGGGTAGTACTGTCATCTGTAGTTATGGTAGTACTGTCATCTGTAGTTATGGTATAACAAAGGGATGAGAGTGCTAGAATGTGCAAATAACTGACACATAAGAGGGAAAGAATTCACATCCACATTGTCATAGTAATCTGTGCAAACACAAGGAAGTACAGTACAAGGGGTTATTGATAAGTTCTCGGCATAAGGTACAAATACTTGAAATGCACAGTTGATATTTGGTGCTTTTGTAGATCAGGTTAATGTAAGATTAAACACCAAGTTTCAAGAAATTAACTGCAACCAATTTTTTTACAGGCTACTGAAATGGTAAGGGGTGGCAGAAATTGAGAAAATGGATACAATTTCTCATCGAGCAGTCACTCGCTCAAGGGCTTATCATCGAAGGAGATCCATGAGGATATGGTAGAGACTCTAGGGGATAGTGCCCATTCTTACAGCACAGTGAAGAAATGGGCAGCTCAATTCAAACATGGAAGGGAGAGTCTGGAAGATGACTCCTGTCCAGGAAGACCAAGAACGGTAACACCCACTGATGAAACTACCAGCAGAATCCATGACATGATAATGAAGGATCGACAACTAACTGTGTGGTACAATACTGAGTTGGGCATCTCCAGGAATGTGTTCATGCCATTATTCACAATGATCTTCAAATAACAAAGGTCTCTGCCCGATGGGTCCCAAAACTTCTCGAAGCTGATCACAAATGACACCATACAATCTTGGCCATTTTTCTGCAGATCCTGAAAAGTTTCTTCAGCAATTTGTGACTATGGATGAGACTTGGATTCATCATTTCAACCAGAAACCAAAGAACAATCAAACCAGTGGAAACATCATGGATCCCCACCTCCAAAGAAAGCAAGGGGTTCTGTCTGCAGGCAAAGTGATGGCTTCCATCTTTTGGGATTCAGAAGGTGTGCTATTGGTAGACTAGCTTCAAAAGGGCAGAACAGTCATTGGGGCCTATTACACTAATCTTGTGAAGCAACTGCGGGGCAAACTGAGGGAAAAGTGTCAAGGGAAACTGACGAAAGGAGTCATCTTTCATCAAGACAATGCTCCAGTTCACAAGTTGGCAGAGGCAATGGCTGCCATTCATGAATGAGGCTTCCAGCTTCTTGAACATCTCCTTTTTCCCCAGCTTTGGCCCCTTCAGACTATTACCTGTTTACCAAACTCAAAAAGGAGCTCAGTGGTTGCAAAATTTGCTTCAGATGATGACATCATTCATGCTGTAGACAACTTTCTACTGGCACAAGATGCTGACTTTACAAAGAAGGGATCTGTATGCTCCAGGATCGATGGACTAAGTGCATAAACTTGCAAGGGGACTATGTTGAGAAATAACCCAAAAAAGTTGTCCACAAATAATCTGTTGTACCTTATGCCAAGAACTTATCAATCACCCCTCATATATGAATCTTACCTGGTTTTACTTTGTCTTACCTGTTTATTGATATCAGCTCCCACACTGTATCATTTTTACTTTGTCTTACCCACTCATTAATATCAGCTCATACAGTGCATCACGTTTATACTTCGTGTTACCTATTTATTGATATCAGCTCCCACACTGTATCATTTTTACTTTGTCTTACCTGTCTGTTGATATCAACTCATACTGTATCATTTTTACTTTATCTTACCTGTTTATCAATATCAGCTCCCAAACTTACCTGTCTGTTGATATCAACTCATACTGTATCATTTTTACTTTATCTTACCTGTTTATCAATATCAGCTCCCAAACTTGTATCATTTTTACTTTGTCTTACTTGTTTATTGATATCAGCTCCCAAACTGTATCATTTTTACTTTGTCTTACCTGTTTATTGATATGAGATCCCACACTGTATCACTTTTTATTTTGTCTTACCTGTCTGTTGATATCAGCTCCCAGGCTGAGCAATATCTTGGCCATCTCTATGTTACCCCTGTCACTTGCCCAGTGGAGAAGGCTCAAACCCTGAGACACAAGCAACATTTTGGACACTACAGCATTCAATCTGTCATCATCTGAAGCTGGGTTAGTACCATTACCTGTAGCTGGGTTTGTAGTTTTATTTGTTACTGTTTGTATTTTATCTGTAGTTGGGGTAGTACTGTCATCTGTAGTTGGGGTAGTACTGTCATTTGTAGTTGGGGTAGTACTGTCATCTGTAGTTATGGTAGTACTGTTATCTGTAGTTATGGTAGTACTGTCATCTGTAGTTGGGGTAGTACTGTTATCTGTAGTTATGGTAGTACTATTATCTGTAGTTGGGGTAGTACTGTCATCTGTAGTTATGGTAGTACTATTATCTGTAGTTGGGGTAGTACTGTCATCTGTAGTTATGGTAGTACTATTATCTGTAGTTATGGTAGTACTGTTATCTGTAGTTGGGGTAGTACTATTGTCTGTAGCTGGGTCTGTCTGTGGCCAGGTGTATAATGTGTCTGTAACTAACTCATTATTTCTATGTCAGTGATCCTATCTACTGAACACACAAAACATGTCAGTGTTCTTATCCAAAGCTAATTCAATCACTGACTTGCTACTGAACACACAAACATGTCAGTGTTCTTATCCAAAGCTAATTCAATCACTGACTTGCTACTGAACACACAAAACATGTCAGTGTTCTTATCCAAAGCTAATTCAATCACTGACTTGCTACTGAACACACAAACATGTCAGTGTTCTTATCCAAAGCTAATTCAATCACTGACTTGCTACTGAACACACAAAACATGTCAGTGTTCTTATCCAAAGCTAATTCAATCACTGACTTGCTACTGAACACACAAAACATGTCAGTGTTCTTATCCAAAGCTAATTCAATCACTGACTTGCTACTGAACACACAAACATGTCAGTGTTCTTATCCAAAGCTAATTCAATCACTGACTTGCTACTGAACACACAAAACATGTCAGTGATCTTATCCAAAGCTAATTCAATCACTGACTTGCTACTGAACACACAAAACATGTCAGTGTTCTTATCCAAAGCTAATTCAATCACTGACTTGCTACTGAACACAAAACATGTCAGTGATCTTATCCAAAGCTAATTCAATCACTGACTTGCTACTGAACACACAAACATGTCAGTGATCTTATCCAAAGCTAATTCAATCACTGACTTGCTACTGAACACACAAACATGTCAGTTATCTTATCCAAAGCTAATTCAATCACTGACTTGCTACTGAACACACAAACATGTCAGTTATCTTATCCAAAGCTAATTCAATCACTGACTTGCTACTGAACACAAAACATGTCAGTGATCTTATCCAAAGCTAATTCAATCACTGACTTGCTACTGAACACACAAACATGTCAGTTATCTTATCCAAAGCTAATTCAATCACTGACTTGCTACTGAACACAAAACATGTCAGTTATCTTATCCAAAGCTAATTCAATCACTGACTTGCTACTGAACACAAAACATGTCAGTGTTCTTATCCAAAGCTAATTCAATCACTGACTTGCTACTGAACACACAAACATGTCAGTGTTCTTATCCAAAGCTAATTCAATCACTGACTTGCTACTGAACACACAAACATGTCAGTGATCTTATCCAAAGCTAATTCAATCACTGACTTGCAACTGAACACACAAAACATGTCAGTTATCTTATCCAAAGCTAATTCAATCACTGACTTGCTACTGAACACACAAACATGTCAGTGATCTTATCCAAAGCTAATTCAATCACTGACTTGCTACTGAACACACAAACATGTCAGTGATCTTATCCAAAGCTAATTCAATCACTGACTTGCTACTGAACACACAAACATGTCAGTTATCTTATCCAAAGCTAATTCAATCACTGACTTGCTACTGAACACACAAAACATGTCAGTGTTCTTATCCAAAGCTAATTCAATCACTGACTTGCTACTGAACACACAAACATGTCAGTGATCTTATCCAAAGCTAATTCAATCACTGACTTGCTACTGAACACACAAACATGTCAGTTATCTTATCCAAAGCTAATTCAATCACTGACTTGCTACTGAACACACAAACATGTCAGTTATCTTATCCAAAGCTAATTCAATCACTGACTTGCTACTGAACACACAAAACATGTCAGTGATCTTATCCAAAGCTAATTCAATCACTGACTTGCTACTGAACACACAAAACATGTCAGTGGTCATGTACTTTGTATTCACAGGTAAAGGTAAAATTCTCGTTTCCATGCCATTAAGGCATATTGGGGAATACGGTGTTAAGCCCGTATTTTCCATGACCTTCAGCACATAAAAGTGTGATGTGGTCAGTATCACGCCTGGCCGCTTTATCTTCCCAGATTTCTCTGGTACCAATTTTTAGAGGCTGGGTCAACCCCGGGGCCTTTTTGGTGTATACCAGAAAAAAATCCCACCGCTGGGACTGAACCCAGTACCGCCAGGTTAGTAAACCAAGTGCCTAACCACTCAGCTAACCAGGCTGCCTACTTTGTACTGACAGACAATACTGAAATCAAGAAACCTTACCTCTTGGTCTAGACTGTCAATGACTGCAGCATTAGCCAAGAGAATGAGCTTCACTTTGTCTACATTTCCTTCTTGGCACCAGTCAAAGATAGTTTTCTCCCTATCAGTTAGCTCCCGGCCTGTGCTAGCCATGATACTTACAGAAACACCAAGACATTGGTGCTCTGACTGATGTTTGCTGTGCTCATCTGAATGTTCCTGTCAAACCAATATCACTTGTTAGCAAACACAACAATACACACAACCAAGCTACTATGACATACACCATACAACCAAGCTGTAATGACATACACCATACAACCAAGATATAGTGACACACCATATAACCAAGATAAAGTGACACACCATACAACCAAGCTGTATTGACACACACCTTTCAACCAAGCTAATGACATACACCTTACAACCAAGATACAATGTCATACAACATAAAATCGAGCTACTATAGAGTCTTAAATGGTCAATATACTCTATAGTGTCTTAACTGGCCAACATAGTCTATGGTGTCTTAACTGGTCAACATACTCTACAGTCTCTTAACTGGTCAACATACTCTATAGTGTCTTAACTGATCAACATACTCTATAGTGTCTTAACTGGTCAACATACTCTATAGTGTCTTAACTGGTCAACATACTCTATAGTGTCTTAACCGGTCAACATACTCTAAAGTGTCTTAACTGGTCAACATATTCTATAGGGTCTTAACTGGTCAACATACTCTATAGTGTCTTAACCGGTCAACATATTCTATAGGGTCTTAACTGGTCAACATATTCTATAGGGTCTTAACTGGTCAATATCCTCTACAGATTCTTGACTGGTCAACATAACCTACAGTGTCTACACACATCAACATAACCTACAGTGTCTACACACATCAACATAACCTACAGTGTCTACACACATCAACATAACCTACAGTGTCTACACACATCAACATAACCTACAGGGTCTACACACATCAACATAACCTACAGTGTCTACACACATCAACATAACCTACAGTGTCTACACACATCAACATAACCTACAGTGTCTACACACATCAACATAACCTACAGTGTCTACACATCAACATAACCTACAGTGTCTACACACATCAACATAACCTACAGTGTCTACACACATCAACATAACCTACAGTGTCTACACACATCAACATAACCTACAGGGTCTACACACATCAATATGCCTTTCAGTGAATCACAAACAAAAGTACACCAGACATACAATGCTATTAAAGTTTCATACACTTGACATTCCTTGTTACCACAGTCAACTTCACTCCTGCCATTCCTTTTACAACCTATTTTACAGATTTACATATATCAGTTTTAGACATGTGGAGAGCCACCTGTACAAGCAAGCAACAGGACAAACACAGACGTCACTATCAGCTGCTACACTAGTAAGCACCGGCAGCCTTGCTCTTCCACACATCTTGCTCCTTGATAATTTAGCTCAAGATGCTGACTTTTTATTATTGTACTTTTATGCTAGATTGTCCATTTTTTCTCTTGGTCTTCTCCTGCATCTCTTCCCATTTATCTTTTCTGTTGTTTTCAGACCCTCCCATATGTCCAATGATGACTGTCACTTTCTTATGGATTTAACCGGGTTCCTTTCCACAAATTTGCTTCTGTTAGACTTTCCCACTTTGTCATCTTAGCTATCCAAGGTACTCTCAACATCCTTCTAAGAAATCACATCTCTGATGCCTTTAGTGATCATTGCATCGATCTGTTCATTGTCTATGACACACTTCCACAGAGTAGGAGAGACTCAATGCAGCATCTTAGAACTCTTCTTCTGATGTTCACTAACAGAGATGCTTCTTATTTGTCTGAAACCTTTTTTGGCTTGGTATATTCTATTCTTGATTTCAGAAGTGCATTTCCCATCTGATGTTACTTGAGTGTCAACATATTCTATAGGGTCTTAACTGGTCAACATACTCTATAGTGTCTTAACCGGTCAACATATTCTATAGGGTCTTAACTGGTCAACATATTCTATAGGGTCTTAACTGGTCAATATCCTCTACAGATTCTTGACTGGTCAACATAACCTACAGTGTCTACACACATCAACATAACCTACAGTGTCTACACACATCAACATAACCTACAGTGTCTACACACATCAACATAACCTACAGTGTCTACACACATCAACATAACCTACAGTGTCTACACACATCAACATAACCTACAGTGTCTACACACATCAACATAACCTACAGTGTCTACACACATCAACATAACCTACAGTGTCTACACACATCAACATAACCTACAGTGTCTACACACATCAACATAACCTACAGTGTCTACACACATCAACATAACCTACAGTGTCTACACACATCAACATAACCTACAGTGTCTACACACATCAACATAACCTACAGGGTCTACACACATCAATATGCCTTTCAGTGAATCACAAACAAAAGTACACCAGACATACAATGCTATTAAAGTTTCATACACTTGACATTCCTTGTTACCACAGTCAACTTCACTCCTGCCATTCCTTTTACAACCTATTTTACAGATTTACATATATCAGTTTTAGACATGTGGAGAGCCACCTGTACAAGCAAGCAACAGGACAAACACAGACGTCACTATCAGCTGCTACACTAGTAAGCACCGGCAGCCTTGCTCTTCCACACATCTTGCTCCTTGATAATTTAGCTCAAGATGCTGACTTTTTATTATTGTACTTTTATGCTAGATTGTCCATTTTTTCTCTTGGTCTTCTCCTGCATCTCTTCCCATTTATCTTTTCTGTTGTTTTCAGACCCTCCCATATGTCCAATGATGACTGTCACTTTCTTATGGATTTAACCGGGTTCCTTTCCACAAATTTGCTTCTGTTAGACTTTCCCACTTTGTCATCTTAGCTATCCAAGGTACTCTCAACATCCTTCTAAGAAATCACATCTCTGATGCCTTTAGTGATCATTGCATCGATCTGTTCATTGTCTATGACACACTTCCACAGAGTAGGAGAGACTCAATGCAGCATCTTAGAACTCTTCTTCTGATGTTCACTAACAGAGATGCTTCTTATTTGTCTGAAACCTTTTTTGGCTTGGTATATTCTATTCTTGATTTCAGAAGTGCATTTCCCATCTGATGTTACTTGAGTGTCCAGATATTTAAATGCATACACTTGTCTTACGGTTGTTCTTTATACTCTAACAGCACATGTAGGTGGGTTCTTCTTTCGTGACATGATCACTGTTTCTGCTTTCTTGCTATTCTAACAGTACATGTAGGTGGGTTCTTCTTTCGTGACATCACTGTTTCTGCTTTCTTGCTATTCTAATAGCACATGTAGGTGGGTTCTTCTTTCGTGACATGATCACTGTTTCTGCTTTCTTGCTATTCTAATAGCACATGTAGGTGGGTTCTTCTTTCGTGACATCACTGTTTCTGCTTTCTTGCTATTCTAATAGCACATGTAGGTGGGTTCTTCTTTCGTGACATGATCACTGTTTCTGCTTTCTTGCTATTCTAATAGCACATGTAGGTGGGTTCTTCTTTCGTGACATGATCACTGTTTCTGCTTTCTTGCTATTCTAATAGCACATGTAGGTGGGTTCTTCTTTTGTGACATCACTGTTTCTGCTTTCTTGCTATTCTAACAGCACAATGTAGGTGGGTTCTTCTTTCGTGACATCACTGTTTCTGCTTTCTTGCTATTCTAATAGCACATGTAGGTGGGTTCTTCTTTCGTGACATGATCACTGTTTCTGCTTTTTTGCTATTCTAATAGCACATGTAGGTGGGTTCTTCTTTCGTGACATGATCACTGTTTCTGCTTTCTTGCTATTCTAATAGCACATGTAGGTGGGTTCTTCTTTCGTGACATGATCACTGTTTCTGCTTTCTTGCTATTCTAACAGCACATGTAGGTGGGTTCTTCTTTCGTGACATCACTGTTTCTGCTTTCTTGCTATTCTAATAGCACATGTAGGTGGGTACACATCAACATAACCTACGGGTCTACACACATCAACATAACCTACAGGGTCTACACACATCAACATAACCTACAGGGTCTACACACATCAACATAACTACAGTGTCTACACATCAACATAACCTACAGGGTCTACACACATCAACATAACCTACAGTGTCTACACACATCAACATAACCTACAGTGTCTACACACATCAACATAACCTACAGTGTCTACACACATCAACATAACCTACAGGGTCTACACACATCAACATAACCTACAGGGTCTACACACATCAACATAACCTACAGTGTCTACACACATCAACATAACCTACAGTGTCTACACACATGAACATAACCTACAGGGTCTACACACATCAACATAACCTACAGGGTCTACACACATCAATATGCCTTTCAGTGAATCACAAACAAAAGTACACCAGACATACAATGCTATTAAAGTTTCATACACTTGACATTCCTTGTTACCACAGTCAACTTCACTCCTGCCATTCCTTTTACAACCTATTTTACGCCAGCAGAGTCCTTCACAACATCATAGTTCACAGTTGATACTGCAAAACTTAATTCATGTGAGACTGTCTACATTCATACTTTCATATCTTTCTCAACTTCAACTCCATTCATGTGAGACTGTCTACATTCATACTTTCATATCTTTCTCAACTTCAACTCCATTCATGTGAGACTGTCTACATTCATACTTTCATATCTTTCTCAACTTCAACTCCATTCATGTGAGACTGTCTACATTCATACTTTCATATCTTTCTCAACTTCAACTCCAAGTAGATGGAAACAAATTGGTAAGCTGGCCGTATTTTTTTAACATTATTACATCTGTAACATTTATATTCTTCTGGCTGTTCTAATGTTCCACAAATGTTGGTTTTGAGGGAACTTCATCACATAAGTACAGATTTACATATATCAGTTTTAGACATGTGGAGAGCCACCTGTACAAGCAAGGCAAGCAACAGGACAAACACAGACGTCACTATCAGCTGCTACACTAGTAAGCACCAGCAGCCTTGCTCTTCCACACATCTTGCTCCTTGATAATTTAGCTCAAGATGCTGACTTTTTATTATTGTACTTTTATGCTAGATTGTCCATTTTTTCTCTTGGTCTTCTCCTGCATCTCTTCCCATTTATCTTTTCTGTTGTTTTCAGACCCTCCCATATGTCCAATGATGACTGTCACTTTCTTATGGATTTAACCGGGTTCCTTTCCACAAATTTGCTTCTGTTAGACTTTCCCACTTTGTCATCTTAGCTATCCAAGGTACTCTCAACATCCTTCTAAGAAATCACATCTCTGATGCCTTTAGTGATCATTGCATCGATCTGTTCATTGTCTATGACTCACTTCCACAGAGTAGGAGAGACTCAATGCAGCATCTTAGAACTCTTCTTCTGATGTTCACTAACAGAGATGCTTCTTATTTGTCTGAAACCTTTTTTGGCTTGGTATATTCTATTCTTGATTTCAGAAGTGCATTTCCCATCTGATGTTACTTGAGTGTCCAGATATTTAAATGCATATACTTGTCTTACGGTTGTTCTTTATACTCTAACAGCACATGTAGGTGGGTTCTTCTTTCGTGACATGATCAATGTTTCTGCTTTCTGCTATTCTAACAGTACATGTAGGTGGGTTCTTCTTTCGTGACATGATCACTGTTTTTGCTTTCTTGCTATTCTAACAGTACATGTAGGTGGGTTCTTCTTTCGTGACATGATCACTGTTTCTGCTTTCTTGCTGTTCTAATGTTCCACAAATGTTGGTTTTGAGGGAACTTCATCACATAAGTACAGATTTACATATATCAGTTTTAGACATGTGGAGAGCCACCTGTACAAGCAAGGCAAGCAACAGGACAAACACAGACGTCACTATCAGCTGCTACACTAGTAAGCACCAGCAGCCTTGCTCTTCCACACATCTTGCTCCTTGATAATTTAGCTCAAGATGCTGACTTTTTATTATTGTACTTTTATGCTAGATTGTCCATTTTTTCTCTTGGTCTTCTCCTGCATCTCTTCCCATTTATCTTTTCTGTTGTTTTCAGACCCTCCCATATGTCCAATGATGACTGTCACTTTCTTATGGATTTAACCGGGTTCCTTTCCACAAATTTGCTTCTGTTAGACTTTCCCACTTTGTCATCTTAGCTATCCAAGGTACTCTCAACATCCTTCTAAGAAATCACATCTCTGATGCCTTTAGTGATCATTGCATCGATCTGTTCATTGTCTATGACTCACTTCCACAGAGTAGGAGAGACTCAATGCAGCATCTTAGAACTCTTCTTCTGATGTTCACTAACAGAGATGCTTCTTATTTGTCTGAAACCTTTTTTGGCTTGGTATATTCTATTCTTGATTTCAGAAGTGCATTTCCCATCTGATGTTACTTGAGTGTCCAGATATTTAAATGCATATACTTGTCTTACGGTTGTTCTTTATACTCTAACAGCACATGTAGGTGGGTTCTTCTTTCGTGACATGATCAATGTTTCTGCTTTCTTGCTATTCTAACAGTACATGTAGGTGGGTTCTTCTTTCGTGACATGATCACTGTTTCTGCTTTCTTGCTATTCTAACAGTACATGTAGGTGGGTTCTTCTTTCGTGACATGATCACTGTTTTTGCTTTCTTGCTATTCTAACAGTACATGTAGGTGGGTTCTTCTTTCGTGACATGATCACTGTTTCTGCTTTCTTGCTATTCTAATAGCACATGTAGGTGGGTTCTTCTTTCGTGACATGATCACTGTTTCTGCTTTCTTGCTATTCTAATAGCACATGTAGGTGGGTTCTTCTTTTGTGACATCACTGTTTCTGCTTTCTTGCTATTCTAACAGCACAATGTAGGTGGGTTCTTCTTTCGTGACATCACTGTTTCTGCTTTCTTGCTATTCTAATAGCACATGTAGGTGGGTTCTTCTTTCGTGACATGATCACTGTTTCTGCTTTTTTGCTATTCTAATAGCACATGTAGGTGGGTTCTTCTTTCGTGACATGATCACTGTTTCTGCTTTCTTGCTATTCTAATAGCACATGTAGGTGGGTTCTTCTTTCGTGACATCACTGTTTCTGCTTTCTTGCTATTCTAACAGCACATGTAGGTGGGTTCTTCTTTCGTGACATCACTGTTTCTGCTTTCTTGCTATTTTAATAGCACATGTAGGTGGGTTCTTCTTTCGTGACATGATCACTGTTTCTGCTTTCTTGCTATTCTAATAGCACATGTAGGTGGGTTCTTCTTTCGTGACATGATCACTGTTTCTGCTTTCTTGCTATTCTAATAGCACATGTAGGTGGGTTCTTCTTTCATGACATGATCACTGTTTCTGCTTTCTTGCTATTCTAATAGCACATGTAGGTGGGTTCTTCTTTCGTGACATGATCACTGTTTCTACTTTCTTGCTATTCTAACAGCACAATGTAGGTGGGTTCTTCTTTCGTGACATCACAGTTTCTGCTTTCTTGCTATTCTAACAGTACATGTAGGTGGGTTCTTCTTTCGTGACATGATCACTGTTTCTGCTTTTTTGCTATTCTAACAGTACATGTAGGTGGGTTCTTCTTTCGTGACATGATCACTGTTTCTGCTTTCTTGATATTCTAATAGCACATGTAGGTGGGTTCTTCTTTCGTGACATGATCACTGTTTCTGCTTTCTTGCTATTCTAATAGCACATGTAGGTGGGTTCTTCTTTCGTGACATCACTGTTTCTGCTTTCTTGCTATTCTAACAGCACATGTAGGTGGGTTCTTCTTTCGTGACATGATCACTGTTTCTGCTTTCTTGCTATTCTAATAGCACATGTAGGTGGGTTCTTCTTTCGTGACATCACTGTTTCTGCTTTCTTGCTATTCTAACAGTACATGTAGGTGGGTTCTTCTTTCGTGACATGATCACTGTTTCTGCTTTCTTGTTATTCAAAGTATCTCCTTTCTTGTCACTTTCTGAAACTACTACAACTAATAATTTCTGTAGCTCATTTCATCTTTGACTATTAGTACTGTGTCATCTACAAATCGTAAGTTGTTTATATTGTTGCCTCCAAATCAAATTCCTGGTTTATTTTGTATTTTTTTCATAATATATTCACTTAAGATGAGAACAAATCTGGTGAGAGGACACAATCTTGTCTAACTCCTTGCTTTATTGACCTGTCATTGCTTCTCTGCCCTGATGACTGCTTCTTCATTTAAGTACATTTTTTAATATTTTCAGATCTCTGAATTCAGTACTTATGCCCTCTAACATTTCACAAATCTGCCATGTTCCACTTTATCAAATGCTTTGCTACAGTCAAAAAAGCATACAAATAATTATACATATAATTTCTGTACTTGTAAAGTTCTCTCTGTCAGAGTTCTTAGTACAAATATAGCATTACGTGTTCCATTTCTTTCTACAAATCCAAATTGCTTATCTCCTATTCTCATCTTTATTCTGGGTCTAATTCTTCTCATAATAATTCTCAACAGTATTTTTGTGATATGACATGAAAGGCTCACTGTGCTGAAGTCTTCACACTATTTGGTCCCTGGTTTGTTTGGAAAAGCCATGCAGGTGGATTTTAAAGTTCATTATTCATATATCCAATCTTTTAGCTGTCATTTAACAATTTTGGTATTACTGTTACAACAAACTGACCAAGAGATTCTAATTCTTCCACAGATATTTTCACATCCTATCACTTTCCCTCTCTTCATATGTTTAATGGCATCTAAGACTTTCTCTTCAAGTATTGCTGGTCCATCACAGTTGTTTATATCTGACATTAGTTGTGTCCTTTCTCCACCAGAAAGCACATTAATGTATTCTGTCCCTCTTTCCCATTATCATTGTGGCCTCCCTTGACTTCAAGTAGCTTCTGTTGTATTTTGTTTTCCTCTCTGTCAGATCACTTATTTGTTTGTACATACTTTTCTAAACTTTTTGATGCTGGTCTTCAGTTTACCTGCACTGCTCATCTTCTCAGTCTTCTTTAGCTTGTCTGTGTTTGTTTCTTATCTCTTTGTCAGTCGTGTCAATGTTTTCTTTGTCCTTTATGTCTTCTTTAGCTTGTCTGTGTTTGTTTCTTATCTCTTTGTCAATCATGTCATAGTTTTCTTTGTCCTTTATATGTCTTCTTTAGCTTGTCTGTATTTGTTTCTTGTCTCTTTGTCAATCATGTCAATGTTTTCTTTAGCTTGTCTGTGTTTGTTTCTTGTCTCTTTGTCAATCATGTCATAGTTTTCTTTGTCCTTTATATGGCTTCTTTAGCTTGTCTGTGTTTGTTTCTTGTCTCTTTGTCAATCATGTCATAGTTTTCTTTGTCCTTTATATGTCTTCTTTAGCTTGTCTGTG
This sequence comes from Achatina immaculata, assembly GCA_009760885.1. Lineage (NCBI taxonomy): Eukaryota > Metazoa > Mollusca > Gastropoda > Stylommatophora > Achatinidae > Lissachatina > Lissachatina immaculata. The sequence goes on from CM019695.1 coordinate 33,810,220, forward strand.
TTTGTTTCTTGTCTCTTTGTCAATCATGTCATAGTTTTCTTTGTCCTTTATATGTCTTCTTTAGCTTGTCTGTGTTTGTTTCTTGTCTCTTTGTCAATCATGTCATAGTTTTCTTTGTCCTTTATATGTCTTCTTTAGCTTGTCTGTGTTTGTTTCTTGTCTCTTTGTCAATCATGTCATAGTTTTCTTTGTCCTTTATATGTCTTCTTTAGCTTGTCTGTGTTTGTTTCTTGTCGCTTTGTCAATCATGTCATAGTTTTCTTTGTCTTTTATGTCTTCTTTAGCTTGTCTGTGTTTGTTTCTTATCTCTTTGTCAGTTGTGTCAATGTTTTCTTTGTCCTTTGTCTTCTTTAGCTTGTCTGTGTTTGTTTCTTGTCTCTTTGTCAATCATGTCATAGTTTTCTTTGTCCTTTATATGTCTTCTTTAGCTTGTCTGTGTTTGTTTCTTGTCTCTTTGTCAATCATGTCATAGTTTTCTTTGTCCTTTATATGTCTTCTTTAGCTTGTCTGTGTTTGTTTCTTGTCTCTTTGTCAATCATGTCATAGTTTTCTTTGTCCTTTATATGTCTTCTTTAGCTTGTCTGTGTTTGTTTCTTGTCTCTTTGTCAATCATGTCATAGTTTTCTTTGTCCTTTATATGTCTTCTTTAGCTTGTCTGTGTTTGTTTCTTGTCGCTTTGTCAATCATGTCATGGTTTTCTTTGTTCTTTATATGTCTTCTTTAGCTTGTCTGTGTTTGTTTCTTATCTCTTTGTCAGTTGTGTCAATGTTTTCTTTGTCCTTTGTCTTCTTTAGCTTGTCTGTGTTTGTTTCTTGTCTCTTTATCAATCATGTCATAGTTTTCTTTGTTCTTTATATGTCTTCTTTAGCTTGTCTGTGTTTGTTTCTTGTCTCTTTGTCAATCATGTCATAGTTTTCTTTGTTCTTTATATGTCTTCTTTAGCTTGTCTATGTTTGTTTCTTATCTCTTTGTCAGTCGTGTCATAGTTTTCTTTGTCTTTTATGTCTTCTTTAGCTTGTCTGTGTTTGTTTCTTATCTCTTTGTCAGTCATGTCATAGTTTTCTTTCTTCTTTTTATGTCTCCTTTTATCCATGAGCTGCATTATTTCTGATGCCATCCATTTCTTCTTTTCTGTTTCTCTTCTCTCAGGTATTATTTCTCTTTTTTGTTTGATGGATTGAATCTTGTAACATTTCCCACTGTTCATCAATCAGCTGCTCACAAACTGTAAAATAACATACAGCAGATAGAAAGTTGTAAATGAAATGCTGATGTCTGTACAACAAAAGTTACTAGCCAAACAACTATAAATTATTAGTACACAAGCAGACAGCTGTAAAATATTAGGACATAAGAAGACAGTTGAAAAATAGCAGTATACAAGCAAACAGCTGTAACATATCAGTACACACCCAAAAAGCTGTAATATATTAGTACACAAGCAGACAGCTTTAATATATTAGTACACAAGAGGACAGCTGTAAAACATAGTACACAGGCAGACAGCTGCAATATATTAGTACACATGCAGAAAGCTATAAAATAATATACAAACAGACAGCTGTATTATATTACTACACAAGCAGACAATTCACTTCAAGTGCTGTGCCACGTAGCATAAGCAATCACTTCTCTCCACAATTCCCTGTCTTTAGACTTGATTATGAGATCCGCCGGCAACTTTCTTCCTAGCCACACTGACAGCCCATCCAGTAACTTCTCTCTCTGTCTTCCTCTGTCTCTACTTCCTTCAATTTTTCCAGTTGCCACAGTTTGTTCCAATTTTCCTCCTCTCAGGAATTGTCCTATAAATCTCACTTGCCTGCCTCTGATCAAGCAGACAGCTGTAAAATATTAGTACACAAGCAGACAGCTGTAAAATATTAGTACACAAGCAGACAGCTGTAAAATATTAGTACACAAGCAGACAGCTATAATATATTAGTACACAAGCAGACAGCTATAATATATTAGTACACAAGCAGACAGCTATAATATATTAGTACACAAGCAAAGCCGCTGTAAAATGTGTGTACACAAGAAAAGAGATGTAATATATTAGTACACAAGCAGACAGCTATAAAATATTAGTACACAAGCAAAGCCGCTGTAAAATGTGTGTACACAAGAAAAGAGATGTAATATATTAGTACACAAGCAGACAGCTGTAAACAGGAAGACAGCTGTAAAATAGTACTCAAGCAGACAGCTGTAAAATGTTAGTACACAAGAAAGCTGTAATATATTAGTACACAACCAAACAGCTGTAACATATTGTACATAACATTGAAGACTGTGAATTATATATTTCTGACTAAAGAAGGGCTTCTGAATAGTTCTATAGTACTGAAGCTTACAGATGCTCTATCAATAACACATGACAGGTTTCACAAAACTTTACCACATTCGCTAAATCAAGTCCAATGAAACGTTCACTGAATTTATTTATTTTGACAAATAAGTTCAAGATGAATTGTCAACAACATCACTTGGATTGAATCACTTAATCATTTGTTCACAATATCAAACTCTGTCATATTCTATACTCTACATACAGCATTTCGGCAGTGTTCTCAACTTCAAGATTTTCTACATGTGATACTAGGACGATTCTGAACTCTGTTTTCTAATAGATCTGCAACACGTGGTCCTCTAATTTCTCATCTGAAATCTCTTTACTCGAAGTTTCAAAGTAGCAAATCTTCTTACTTGAAACACATCTTCAGTCTAACACTACTTCTGATTCTATATTGTCTCGTTTTCTTTCTAGTTCTTCTGTATTTCTGTCCCCTCTGCTCTACTGTTCATCTGTTCTTTTTCTGATCTGCGTTCCCCTTCTTCTGTCCTTATCTGACTCCTTTCGTCTGTCTGATCCTCTCTGACAGTCTTCCTCTGCCATCTCAATCAGCCTTCGCTTACTGACTGTCTTTGGTCGGATGATTTCCCCGCTCGATCATCCTTCTCTGTCTGCTGTTCCTCTCTAATCACCTGTCCGTCTGTTCTTCTCTTGTCTGTCCTACCCTGATCGTCTGTTTTTCCATCTGCTGTTCTCTTCTCTATCTACTTCTGATGATCCCCTCACTTGTCCGCTAGCCTCTGGACTTCCTCTTCTTGGGGGCTCCTTCCTCCTCATGCTCCTTACTTTGACATCCAGACCAGTCTCTATTCACTGACTGTCTTTGTTCCTCCATCTTTGGGCTCTCTACTGTCTCCTCTCTCCTATACTTCCGTACTTCTTCGTCTTCTCCTGTCTCTCTGCTCGCCTTTTTATCCTCAAGTCCAGCTTGATGGATTAACCAATAAGTATTTTGGCTCCATCTTCAGATGTCCACTGGTTCCCACGAACTTTCTGATTATCCATCACTCATACTGCCCCATGACTTATATGTCGTAAGTCAATTGTCCAATAGGCCACACTTCTAAATATTTAATTGATCAGCTGGCCGAACTGGTCACTCCTTTATTTAAAAACCGCGTGCAACAGCGTCCTAACACTAACAGGTGTCAAACGTGTCAACTAAGTCTATACAATTGTCATTTACCTAAGTCATCTTGCTCTTTCATTTTGGGGGTTTTATTGTGCCCTCACTTTTCATTGCGTCTGCCTTTTCTATTCATCTTTTCTATTATGTTTACTTGTGTCAGCGTCCAGTCATACAGTGTCAAGGAAGTTTATTTTTCTACTTTGATCTAATTTTCCTATTTACTTTTTCTGTTGCTATTAAATGTTAATATTATGCCTAATAACAACTATAATCATTACTTATAAGGCCATGCTACACAAGCAGACAGCTGTAATATATTAGTACACCAGCAGACAGCTGTAATATATTAGTACACAAGCAGACAGCTGTAATATATTAGTACACAAGCAGACACCTTAATATATTAATACACAAGCAGACATTGTAATATATTAATACACAAGCAGACAGCTGTAAAATATTAGCACCCAACCAGTCAGTCATTCAGTCATTTGCATGTCCCTTGTGGAACTTTGCCTCCCTAACAGCTCTCCTGTACACCTCTCAGTTTTAAGCAAGATGCCCTACTGCTGATGCATCCATTCGCAGATCATCAACAATATCTTCGCCTTAGTCTTCCTCTCTTTCTTTTTCCTATTATCTACCCTTCCAAGACTGTCTTATCTAGATTATCATGACATTTAGTGTGTCCAAAATATTTAAGTTTTCTCTGTTTAATCTTCCTTACTAGCCAGCCTTCTTCAATATTAAGTTCTTGTAGTATGGATTATTTGTTCTTTTTTTTTTGGGGGGGTCCATGATATTTGAAGAACTCTTCTGTAGCATTTACATTCAAAGGCATTTATGTGTTTCTCAGCTGTGTCCAGGTCTCACAGGTATATGTTGCCAGGTCTCACAGGCATATGTTGCGATGGGAAAGATGCATGTCCTTAAAAATCTTATTTTTGTAGTTCTCTCTGTTCCATTCCAAAACTTTTTAGTTGTTTTACTTTTTGAAGAGCAACAGACGTCTTTTTAATATCCCTCACTGTATCTCCATTATTGGTTAGTAATGATCCAAGATATTCAAAACTCTCCACTTCTTCCAACTTTTTCTCATTGATATATACTTCACTACCTTTTTTGTTTTGTCAGTTGTCATCAATTTAGTTTTATTCTTATGGACTGACATAATTAGTTTTCCCATTCCTTTTTGCGTTGTTGACAGTAATACTGCATCATCAGCATATCTAATCTCTGGTATTTCATAACCTCCAATTGTTATGGTATCGTAATATTCTTTGTCTATATCTTCTCTAACATTCCTCATTATATTTTCAGCATACAATTTAAATAAGTAAGGTGACAATATTCACCCCTGACGGACGCCTTGTTTTATGTCAAACCAAGTTGTTGTTTCATCATTTATTCTTACTGCTGTGGGTTGGCCTAGATACAGCAGTACCTTCCACGTATGTCGTGAGAGGTGACAATGGAGGTTGGGGGATAGGCCAACAACCTGTTCCCTGTAAAAAAACTGGAATGTTATGGAAACACAGAGAGGAAAACCAGGAAACTTTGTCTTGGAAAAGGAAGAGACTCTGATAACAGAGAGCATGTCGTTGTGCCGTCAAAGCCAAATGGAAGCTGGAGAACCAACATCCCAACTGAGTACCAGGACATCTTTTACCACTGCATGCTGGAATGTTAGAACAATGTATGAAAGTTGAAAGACTGCCATGATAGCGAGAGAAATGAATAGATATAATATAAAGATAATGGAGCCGAGCGAAACACGCTGGACAGGAACAGGTAAGCTTAGACTAGCAACAGAGGAGACAATCCTGTTTTCAGGTCACCAAAACCCAGACGTGACACACTCAGAGGGCATAGCACTAATGCTGTCTAGAGAGCCCCAGGGAGCATTGATGAGCTGGGGGGTAGTTAGTTCAAGGATAATTACAGTTAGCTCTAGGATAATTACAGTTAGTTCAAGGATAATTAAAGTTAGCTCTAGGATAATTACAGTTAGTTCAAGGATAATTACAGTTAGCTCTAGGATAATTACAGTTAGCTCTAGGATAATTACAGTTAGCTCTAGGATAATTACAGTTAGCTCTAGGATAATTACAGTTAGTTCAAAGATAATTACAGTTAGCTCTAGGATAATTAGTTAGCTCTAGGATAATTACAGTTAGCTCTAGGATAATTACAGTTAGTTCTAGGATAATTACAGTTAGCTCTAGGATAATTACAGTTAGTTCAAGGATAATTACAGTTAGTTCAAGGATAATTACAGTCAGCTCTAGGATAATTACAGTTAGTTCAAGGATAATTACAGTTAGCTCTAGGATAATTATAGTTAGTTCAAGGATAATTACATTTAGCTCTAGGATAATTACAGTTTGCTTCTCAATAAAGAAGAAGGATATTAAGTTGAATATCATCCAGGTATACGCGCCAGCAAATGATGCAGAAAAGGTAGTAAAGTACAAATTCTACAACACATTGCAGGAAATCCTAGACTAACAAGGCAACAAACACATAACAGTTTTAATGGGGGACATCAATGCAGAGGTAGGTAAGATCAATACAGGTTATGAGAAAGTAATGGGTCAAAATGATTAGGAAACAAAAATGGAGAAAGGCTAGTGGATCTATGCATGCTCAACAATCTTGTCGTTGGAGGAAGCATATTTACACATAAAACTGTACACAAAGCCACATGGGTATCACCAGATCATGTCACTGAGAACCAGATAGACCATATCTGTATCAGTAGTAGCTTCTGTAGAACACTGCAAGATGTCAGAGTGAAACGAGGTGCAGATGTGACACCTGACATCACCTACTGATAGCTAAACTGAGAAATGCAACTGAAGAAGCACCACAAAACAGACATGGCAAGGAAAAGATACAATATGATACTGTTGGAAGGACCAGAAATCGCAAAGAACTTTAAACTGAAACTGAGCAACAGATTCCAGGTTCTGCAGGAGTTATATGAGGAAGATACACCAAATGTGAACACTGTGTGGAACAGTGCTAAAGAAATGTGGAGCAAATCATGTGAAGAGACAGTGGGATTTAAGAAACTTCAGCACAAGGAGCAGATTACATTGGAAACACTAAAGAAGATAAAGGACAGAAATTAAAGCAAAAATAAATGATACTCAAAAAAAGAGTAGCAAAGGCCTCAGCTCATACAGAATACAATTTGGCCCATAAAGAGGTTAGGAAAAATGTAAAGAAAGACAGACAGGCCTATTCTGATAATATGGCAGGACACGAAGTGGAGGTGGATTGGTCACACTCTGAGGAAACCTGATACCAGCATAGCAAGACAGGCACTGACATGGAATCCTCAAGGAAATAGAAAACGAGGAAGACCTAGACTTACTTGGAAAAGAGAAATTATAACAGTACTCAGAAACAAGGGATACACACAGAAGGAAGCAGAGAATAATTCCAAGAACAGGGATGACTGAAGAGCCTATATCCGTGGCCTATGTTCTCAAAGGAGCGAAAGATGATGATGATGATGTGGTGGTGGAAAGTTTTTGGTGTTGTACACAATCAAATGCAATAGTCTATAAAGGATAAATATTGATTCACATTAAATTCTCTGCATTTCTCTATTATTAAACTTATGTTGAATATATGATCTCTTGTTCCTTTTCCTCATCTAAAACACCAGCTTGGACCATATTGATTTTTCCTTCCATTTTCTTACGAAGTCTACCCATTATGATTTTTAATATAATTTTACTGGCATGACTAATCAGGGCAACAGTTCTGTAGTTTGTGCATAATTTCAAGTTACCCTTTTTCGGCAATGGCATGTATACAGTTCTTTTCCATTCTTTTGGCCAAATACCATAATGCCATATCTTTTTACATAGTGCATGATAGATTGTTGCACATTCCTTTCCTCCTGCTTTAATAAGTTCAGCTGTTATCTCATCACATCCTGGTGATTTACCATTTTTCAGATTCTTTATTGCCCATAAAACTTCTATTGTCGGTTCAGGTTATTTTTCCTCCAATACTAATTCACACTGTTGATTTCTGCTTTCACATCTCATCACAAATTACATTTAGTTTAGATGTGACACTTCTTGTCATTGTCTTCATTCTTTAAACATTTCACTATCTCTTCCACACTTCTGGTTTCTTTCTATTCTTTCACAACAATCCTGTATGTATTGTTTTTTTTTGGTCTCTTCTTATGTTTTTTCTTATTTCTTTTGTTAAAGATTTATCTCTCTCTCTCTGAACCTCAAGTGCCCAGGGCACATGGGGCTTCCGCAAGGGTTTTCCACAAATGCCTGTCCTTCGCCTTTTTTTCTGCTCTTGCCCAGGTGAGCCCTCTAATGCTCAACATCCATTACTGAATGTACTTACCCTCATGTGTCGCTGAGTGATCACTACCCGGTCTGCTGTACGTGGTCACATAAGGGGTATAAAATACCAAACCACAAACATACCAGCATCAAATATAGAAACTTTAAAAACTTTAACTTGGAATTATTTTTAACTGATCTAAAAGCTTCGCCTCTTACATACATTTTCCAGTTAACAAATCTAGATGAGGCTATCGAATACTGGATCAAGATATTTCGAAATATTTTTGACAAGCATGTCCCTATCAAAAAATGAGAGTAAAACACGTAACAAAATCCCCGTGGATAACTCCCGATATATTGCAACTCATGAGGAAACGGGATGAAGCTCACAAAAGCAGAAATTTCAGCAGCTATCGTTCACTTAGGAATAAGGTGCAGTATTTAATTAGGCAGGAAAAGAAAAATTACTTCAGAAATTTAGTGAAAGACAAAACTGATAGTAAATCAATCTGGAAAGCGATTAATACTCTTGTAAATAAAAGGAAGCAAACTGACCCACAAACACTTAATGGTGAACATACTTGCACTAACTTCAGTGAACATTTTAGGGAAGAAATTAGTACTCTAAAATCTTCATTACCGACCCCTAATTGCGACCTGAGCGTGTTGAAAACTTTCAGCGACAGTAAATGTGTAAAGCTAAAACAAATTAATACTCCTTTCCTCACAGTCGGTGAGGTTTATAACTACATCCGGTCCTTAAAGAACACGAACTCAGCAGGATGTGATGACATTAGTAACAAGATACTACGCTACGCTGCACCAGTTATCACAGACACACTAACATACTTATACAACTTGTGTATTGACAAAAAATATTTCCCTGACGCTTTTAAACTCGCCAAAGTTTTTCCTCTTTTTAAATCTGGACAGACTAGTGACCTCTCAAACTACAGACCCATATCCATTCTGTCATCACTATCTAAACCTTTTGAAAAACATATACAAAAGTTAACTCTGCTCCACATGCAAGAAAACAGTCTACTAATAGATAGTCAGTCAGGTTTTAGACCAAATTACTCCTGCCACACAGCATTAACTAAAATGACAGAAAGCTGGCTGTCTAATATAAATGATGACAAATTGTGTGGTGCTGTCTTTGTTGATTTTAAGAAAGCCTTCGATATGACTGATCATGAAATTCTTGCAAAAAAGCTAGAAGGCTATAGATTACATCCTGACCTAACAAAATGTATTACATCTTTTCTCTCAGGTAGAAAACAAGTAGTTTGCTTTAGAAACAAAATATCTGGCTCGTCTGTGGTTGATACCGGTATTCCTCAAGGCTCCATTCTTGGTCCTCTTCTCTTTGCTACCTATATTAACAACCTACCACTACATTTAAAGCACTCTTCATGTGATCTTTTCGCTGACGACTGTACTGTTTACAATAGTGAATATGACATCAATAACCTACAGACAACGCTCCAAAATGATATAAACAGTTTGATTAAATGGAGTAATAAAAATGGTATGTTGATAAACACCAACAAAACAAAATCCATGCTCATCACTACAAGACAGAAACTGCAAAACGCAACTAAAACTTCACTACAGCTTTGTGCTGGGACTAAGGCAATAGAAAATGTTCATGAACATAAAACCCTAGGACTCATCATTGATCAGCATTTAACTTGGAATTCTCACGTACATAACCTAACAAATTTGATTGCACAGAAAGTTTACCAATTAGCCAAAATTAAACACTTTATCGACAAAAACACAAGAAAAATATACTACATATCACACATACAAACACACTTAGATTACTGTTCCACAATCTGGAATAGATGCTCAGTCTCAAACACAAAAAGGCTCCACTCACTTCACAAGCGACCATTAAATCTTATTTGTGACAAACACCCAGTACAGACTGTAGATCAACACAAACAACTCAAAATTCTACCCCTCAAAAATAGAATCATTTTTAACAAAGTTAAGTTTGTTCACAGAATTCTGTCGCACAATGCTCCGCCTTACTTGTGGTCACTGTTTATGTATAACACTAAACATAGCCAGCGTTTAAAAAACTGTCTTCTTCCTAAACCCAGAATTGATATGTACAAGAAAAGCCTTGCATACTCTGCAGTACAGCTCTGGAACACCCTCCCCTACAATTTAAAATCCATTGGTAATACTTCATCCTTTAACTCAAACCTGTTTCATTATTTACTTGCTTGTAATTATATGCCTCCATTAAATAGCCAGCACTCTCTCAACACATGGCTCGTAAACCATCAAGTACTTCAATGACATAGTTAAAAAAGCAACTTGTTAGATATTGTTAGAAATTATTTTAATGTTTGTTTAAAAAAAACATATGTTAGAAGATCTGTATTTACAATGTATTTTTATTTATGTATATGTCTGCAGGTGTATGTGTGCGTGAGTGCTATTTTATTAGGTTAATTACTTCTTCTCTTTTACTTTGAATGTAGTAGTTAAATCTTACACTCTTTTGATATGTTTTTACTAATTTAATTTGTATTTTTGTACTAAATCAAGTGTGTGGGAAGAATGAAAGATGGAGTGATGAAGGGCAGAATGTAAGACGGGCCTGCGTGCCCAATTCTTTACCCTTGAAAAATAAAGATTATTCATTCATTATTCATTCATTCATCCTTTCTGTTGTTCTTCTCCATGTCTCTTTTGGTCTACCCTTACTTCTGTTCCCCTGTGGTATCCATCTTAGTGCTATTTTTGGTAGTGAGTTGTCAGTCATTCGAAGCACATGTCCCAACCATCGCCAGCGTCTTTCCTCAATAATTGTTGTCAGTGGTTTCATCTGCATTTCTGCTAATAAGATGTTATTTCTTATGGTGTTTGGCCAAAATATTTTTCTAATTCTTCGTAAACATTTAGTCTGGAAAGAATTCAACTTGTTTTCTATGGTTTTGGTGATTATCCAGCATTCACTTCCATAGAGTAGTACACTTAGAACATTACTCTTAAATATCCTGATTTTCATATTTATGCTTAGTTTTTTTGATTTCCATATATTCTGCAGCATTGCAAAAGCCTGGTTTGCTCTAGTAAGTCTGCTGTTGATGTCCTCTGTGCTGTCTCCATTTTCTACTACTCTGCTGCCAAGGTATACAAATTCGTTGACCTCCTCCACTAACTTGTTATCTACTCTGAGTACATTTCTGTTGTTCACATTTTGCTTCATTAACTTTGTCTTTCCTACGTTGATCTTTAGTCCTATGTTGTTTGCATTCTGAGTTAGCTTGTTTATTTTATCTTGCATATCTTTGTGGCTGCTTGATAATAGACAAATGTTGTCCGCAAAGTCAAGGTCCTCCAGCACTGTGTCAAGGGTCCATTGTAATCCTCTGCGTTTGTCTGATGTTGCCTCCTTCATTAACCAGTCTACTGTCAAGATAAATAATGTTGGTGATAGTACACATCCCTGTTTCACTCCTGTTTGTACCCTAAAGCTGCTGGAGGTATGTCCTCCACAGATCACTTTGCACTGAAAACCCTCATATAGGGCTTTGATTACATTAACTATTTTATGGGGGAGGCCATGCCATCTTAGGATTTTCCACAGTGCATCTCTGTTGACACTGTCAAAGGCTTTCTCAAAATCTATGAATAATGCATATGTTGTGCTATGCCATATTCCTCTGTTATTATTTGTCACTTTCCATTTCATCTTCATTTTCTACATTGTTTTATTAGTTCTAGTGAGCCCTTTATAATCCATTCATTCTTTAGTGTTTTCTTTACTGGAACCATATCTTTAGCTCCTGTTATTAAGATATCTCTGGCCTGTGTAGCCAATTCATCTGGTGTCATCTCCTCCTGTACAGCCATCAGTGTCTCAAAATGGTTCTTCACTTCTATACCATACTGTTCTGGTATTTTTGTAAGATCAAAGCAGAGTGGTCTTGATCCCCTATTTATCTTCATGTCTACTATTAATAACTCATGGTCCATGTCACAATCAGCCCCTGGTAAAGTTTTTCCTGATGTTATACTTGATCTCCACCTTCTCTACACTAAAATGTAAACTATTTGATTCCTGGTTTTCCCATCAGGTGATGTCCATGTGTAAAGTCTACTTTGATGTTGTCTAAAAAGTATGTTAGCGACCATTAGCTCATTTTCCATGCAAAATGCCACTAGGACAAGCAGACAGCTGTAACACAACAGTACACATGCAGATAGAAATATAAATACTACAGAAACTACATAACCACAACAATATAAATACTGAATAGTAACTTCATAACCACAACACTATAAATACAAAACAGTAGCTTCATAACTACAACACTATAAATACAAAACAGTAGCTTCATAACCACAACACTATAAATACAAAACAGTAGCTTCATAACCACAATACATATATTTAATTGTAACTTCAATGCTACAACAATACAAATATTAAAATTTGACCAACCATTGTGTTGATCCACTCCCCATCAATGTTGCTAAGCAATGACACATACTCCATCATGGCCTGTTTCTTACTCATATCTCCCAGCTTGTACCAAGCTTCCCTGAATCAATAATCACAAGTTCAGCTACAACACTACACACACTCTGTACATAACTCACTGATAAGTGCGAGACTATACAAACTTTGTACATGGATAAGTACACAACTAAAGTTTCTACATAATTCAGTGATAAGTACAAGACTATACAAACTTTGTACATGGATAAGTACATAACTACAGTTTCTACATAACTTACTGATAAGTGCAAGACTATACAAACTTTGTACATGGATAAGTAAACAACTACAGTTTCTACATAACTCACTGATAAGTGCAAGACTATACAAACTTTGTACATGGATAAGTACATAACTACAGTTTCTACATAACTCTCTGATAACTGCAGGACTACACAAACTTTGTACATGGATAAGTACACAACTAAAGTTTCTACATAACTCACTGGTGAGCACAAAAATACACAAAGTTACTGACTAACTCACTGATAAGTTAAAGACCATACACTTAAAGTTACTAATTTACTGATAAGTTAAAGACTACACACATAAAGTTACTAATTCACTGATAAGTTAAAGACTACACACACAAAGTTAATGGCTAACTTACTGATGAGTATAAGATGCTGACAACTTCTTACATCTTACATCCTTTCCGTGCCTTAAATGTCACATGGGGCTAGTATGGTAGTTTGCCAAAATTTCCTGTTTTTTGGCCAACTTTTCAACCTCATCAAAGGATGTTATTTCCACTAAACTGGCCTCTCTTAACAATGTCCTCTTTAGAGTTTCACATGATCAACCTCTTTTTCTTTGGTCTGTTGTGTTCCACTGGATACTTTGTTTTGGTTTTCTCTGGTTGTTTCTTCTCAGCACATGACAGACATACATCCATCTTCTTTTTCTGATCACCTGTGAGACAGGTTGTTGTTTGTTCATCTGTTTACATCTGCGTTGTTCTTGAATTTGTTCCACTTTATACCAACTATTTTCCTGAGGCATTTGTTTTCAAGAGTCTAATTTCTTGTCTGTTTCTTTAGTTGTTTTCCAGCTTTCATATGCATAAATGAGGGTGGATATTACATTTGAATTGAATAATCTTAACTTGTGCTTATAACTTTTGAATGCCATATGTTGTAAAGATTCTTGAAAGTCAATGCTGCTTTTGCAATTAAAATTCTAACTTCCTTTCTGGTGTCACCATCACTATGTAGCTGCCAATATATGCAAATTGGTGTACTTATTCAACAACTGTTCCTTCTATGTATATTTTTCCTTCATGGTTAATGAGAAGTTTTATTATTTTTGTCCTATTTTACTAGCCATGGAAGTCAGGGTATCTGTTTTTTTTCTTGTACTGATTTCACATTGTCAATGATAAGAGTTACATCATATGCAAAATCAAGATGTTCCAGTTGGGTCTCATGTACCCAATCAATGCCCGTTTTACCTGTGCAGCATCTTTTCATTATGAAGTCTATGGCAATTCCAAAAAAAGCAAGGGAGATAAAATACATCCTTGTTTCATGCCCGTTTCAATCTGGAAACAATCACTCATTCCTTCTTCTGTGTTGATTGCACAAACATATCCATTGTAGAGGTCTCTAATGATGTTGACAATCTTTGATGGTATTCATATTCTTAAAATTCTCCATAATGATTCTCTGTGTATGCTATCAAATGCCTTTTTAAAATCTATGAAGTTCAGGATTAATGGTTTTTGCTTTTCAATATGTTCTTCAAGTGCTATTCTTAGAGTAAAGATCTCATCAAGACAGCTTCTCCCTTTTTGAAATCCTGTTTGTTCTTCTCTCATTGTAGCATCCACTATAATTATATTCAGAATAACTTTGCAAAGTATTTTGGACACAACTGATAGTAAGGTTACTCCTTTTCAGTTATTGCAATTGCTAAGGTTGGCTTCTTTTTTTTTTTTTTGTATTTTAACAATGATTCTTCTTTTCCATTTAGAAGGGACTTTTTTCTTCTTTCCAAACTTTATTAAACATTCTCTGTAGTTGGTTCATGTTGTCAATGTTAATAGCTTTTAACATTTCAGCTATTATTTCATCTTCACCTGCAGCTTTGTTGTTAGCCATTAGATTCACTGCTGTTTCAATTTCATGCAATGTAATTTCATCTAGGTTGACATTTAGTTGTATGATTGGTAAGTCAGTTTCAAAGAGTATCAATTCTTTCGGGTGTGGTCAACTAAATATTTCTTGGAAGTGTTTGGCTAAATCTTTGCTTCTGATCTTTATTTAATAGGTGCCAGTTTTGCTGAAGATTGGTCTTTCTTTGAATGCAAGAGTACCTGTTAGCCTCTTTTGTACATAGAGTTTTGCTGCCTTCTCTGCTTCTTTCACCATATTGTCCATGTATTCTTTTTTATCCCTTCTAGCTGAACTTCTTACTTCCTTGTCTAGTTCTTTGTATGTTGCTTTTGCCAAATCTTTTCTGCAATCTGTCTTTACATTCAACATAGCTAATTTGGCTGCTTGTTTTTCATGTATGTATTTTTATATTATCTGATATCCATGTTTTTCTACTTGTTTTTTTTTTTTGCAATACAGCACTTGTTTTTGCCACTGTGATTATGGCTATGCTGTAAGAATTCCATGACTCATCTGTATCTTTCTCCTCTTCCTCACTGACAACTAGGAATAGTAAAATCAAATATAACATGGTCTCTTGGTTAGTCTATGAATGCTAGTGTTGGATCAACCTCTTATTGTATCTGCTGATATGGTCAGTCTATGAAAGCTAGTGTGGGATCAACCTCTTATTGTATCTGCTGATATGGTCAGTCTATGAATGCTGGTGTGGGATCAACCTCTTATTGTATCTGCTGATATGGTCAGTCTATGAATGCTGGTGTGGGATCAACCTCTTATTGTATCTGCTGATATGGTCAGTCTATGAATGCTAGTGTGGAATCAACCTCTTATTGTATCTGTTGAAATGGTCAGTCTATGAATGCTAGTGTGGGATCAACCTCTTATTGTATTTGTTGACATGGTTAGTCTATAAATGTGATGTGGGATCAACCTCTTACTGTATCTGTTGAAATGGTCATTCTATGAATGCATGTTATCAACCTCTTATTTTATCTGCTGACATGGTCATTCTATGAATGCATGTTATCAACCTCTATCTGCTGACATGGTCAACCTATGGATATTGGTGTGGGATCAACCTCTTATTGTATCTGTTGACATGGTCAATCTATGAATGGTGGTGTAGGATCAATCCCTTCCTATATGTTTAGGCAATTCAGCCACATATAAATGAGCACTGAGTTAAGTAACAGGACATACAGCCATTATTTTTAATATGAGAGGACCACTGCATGAAATATGGTCACTGTGACTATAACAAGACATCTCTCTCTCTCTCTGAACCTTAAGTGCCCAGGGCACATGGGGCTTCCGCAAGGGTTTTCCACAAATGCCTGTCTTTCGCCTTTTTTTCTGCTCTTGCCCAGGTGAGCCCTCTATTGCTCAACATCCTTTCTGTTGTTCTTCTCCATGTCTCTTTTGGTCTACCCTTACTTCTGCTCCCCTGTGGTGTCCATCTTAGTGCTATTTTTGGTAGTGAGTTGTCAGTCATTCGGAGCACATGTCCCAACCATCGCCAGCGTCTTTCCTCAATAATTGTTGTCAGTGGTTTCATCTGCATTTCTGCCAATAAGATGTTATTTCTTATGGTGTTTGGCCAAAATATTTTTTTAATTCTACGTAAACATTTAGTCTGGAAAGAATTCAACTTGTTTTCTATGGTTTTGGTGATTTTCCAGCACTCACTTCCATAGAGTAGTACACTTAGAACATTACTCTTAAATATCCTGATTTTCATATTTATGCTTAGTTTATTTGATTTCCATATATTCTGTAGCATTGCAAAAGCCTGGTTTGCTCTAGTAAGTCTGCTGTTGATGTCCTCTGTGCTGTCTCCATTTTCTACTACTCTGCTGCCAAGGTATACAAATTCGTTGACCTCCTCCACTAACTTGTTATCTACTCTGAGTACATTTCTGTTGTTCACATTTTGCTTCATTAACTTTGTCTTTCCTACGTTGATCTTTAGTCCTATGTTGTTTGCATTCTGGGTTAACTTGTTTATTTTATCTTGCATATCTTTGTGACTGCTTGATAATAGACAAATGTCGTCCGCAAAGTCAAGGTCCTCCAGCACTGTTAAGGGTCCATTGTAATCCTCTGCGTTTGTCTGATGTTGCCTCCTTCATTAACCAGTCTACTGCCAAGATAAATAATGTTGGTGATAGTACACATCCCTGTTTCACTCCTGTTTGTACCCTAAAGCTGCTGGAGGTATGTTCTCCACAGATAACTTTGCACTGAAAACCCTCGTATAGGGCTTTGATTACATTAACTATTTTATGGGGGAGGCCATGCCATCTTAGGATTTTCCACAGTGCATCTCTGTTGACACTGTCAAAGGCTTTCTCAAAATCTATGAATAATGTATATGTTGTGCTATGCCATTCATTTGCCTGTTCTAATATTTGTCTAAGTACAAATATATGGTCTATGCATGATCTTCCTTTCCTAAATCCTGCCTGCTCTTTCCGAAGTTTTTCCTCAAGTGTTGGTACAATTCTGTTGATGATTATTCTGCAAAATACTTTACTAGTGAGTGGCAGTAGGGTAATGCCTCTCCAGTTCCCACAATCTCTGAGGTCACCCTTCTTTGGTAGTTTTACTATAAGACCAGTTTTCCACTCCTCTGGGGCTTTTTCTAAATCCCAAATTTGTTGTAATATCCGGCAAAGTTGTTTTGGTGTTTCTGTTTCTTCTGCTTTCAACATCTCAGCAGTCACTTCATCTTCACCTGGTGCCCTGTCTGATTTTAGCATCTTTATCGCCTCTTTACTTCATTTATTGTTATTGGTCCTGTATTGATGTTTAGTTCCGCTTTTGCTTCAGGTATATCTGTTGCTTGTGCTGCTTGTGTTCTGTTTAGTAGGGTGTTAAAGTGTTCCCTCCATCTTTCAATTTTTTCTCTTTCTCCACTGACCAGTTGTCCATTTTGTGTTCTTACTGCACTTTCACATCTTGTATTGAAGTTACCTGTCATCTGCTTTGTGATTTTATATATGGTTTTCATGTCATTTGTATATGCTGCTTTCTCTGCTGTCTCTGCTAAGTTGTCATAATACTGACGTTATCTTGACGGCATGATTCCTTCACTTCTTTGTTTTTTGTGCATAATTACTTAAAACTCGTTCTTTAAGCCGTTGTGATTTGGTGTTCAGTAATTTTTCTTGATTTCTTTTCTTTGCTCTATCTTTTCCCATGTGGTCTCACTTATCCATTCCTCTTTTCTCCTTTTCCGATATCCCAGCACCTCTTTTGCTGTTTCCTGTAGTGTTTTATTGAACTCTAATATGGACATTTCTGCTTCGTCTTGTAGGACACTGAAGCGGTTCTTAAGTATTATTGAGAATTCATTTCTTGTTTGCTGGTCTTCAGTTTTCTTGTATCAAAATGTATCTTTCTGTGTTCTCCGATTCTGGCTTTCCTTAATTTTAGTTTTATTTTTGCTACCAGAAGGTTGTGATCACTTCCTATATCTGCTCCTTTCCTTGCTCGCACATCTTGTAGTGACCGTTTCCACTTGTTGTTTATTAGTATGTGATCGATTTGGTTTTCTGTGGTTTTATCTGGTGACCTCCAAGTCACCTTATGGATGTTTTTGTGTTGGAAAATTGTCCCTCCGATGGTCATCATGTTTTCTTCACAGAAACTGCACAGTCTTTCTCCATTTTCATTTATTTCTCCGATTCCTTCTCTTCCCATGATTCTTCTTCTATCTTCATTTCCTTCACCTACTTTTGCATTGAAGTCGCCCAAGATGAGTAGCATGTCATGCTTGGGTATTGTTTCTACTGTGGCTTGGAGGCTGTTGTAAAAATCTTCTTTTAATTCCTCTTCAGCTGCTTCTGTTGGTGCATAACAAACTATAATAGACAGCTTCGTGAATCTTGAGTTGAAACGTGCATATAATAATCTCTCATTTATTGGGGTCCATTTCAGCAATGCTCTTGATGCTTCTTTTGTTATAATCAATGCTACTCCTCCTTCATGAAGATCTTCTTTACCTGACCATATTATTGTATCTTCTGTGTGCTGTGTTGTTAATTTCCTTCTGCCTTGTCCTGTCCATCTTGCTTCTTGTATTCCTAGTATGTCTAGTTTGTATCTGTGCATTTCCTTGATGGTTTGTGCTAGTTTTCCAGTCTGGTTTAGTGTTCTTACATTCCAGCTGCCTATTTGCATCTTTTGTTTAGGTTCCAGGAGGTCTGCAGTCGGGCTGGGGACTTCCAGTGGCTGGCTTTCATCCACAACCTTCATGGGCTCAGTTTCCTGATACGCATTTCTCCTTCCACCTGCATTTGCTTTTTCCCTTGCTTCTGTTTCTGTAGCAGTCTGATTTTTTACCAGATAGGGTTGCTGGCCCTATGCTGAACCCTCCTTAGTCGCCTTTTACGATCATGCATGGTAGGGTACAGTGGTCCTATTCTTTGCAGATCCCGGGTACCACACGGGGGATAACAAGACATACAGCCATTGAAATACAGTGAGATATAGGACTTATGTGGGATATAATATCACATGAATGCTATTAAAAAAAAATTAACAATGAATAGAGCACTTAGCTGCAACTGTAAGATGTGGCTTGTTCGACGCTGTGTGTCAGAAATGAGCATGGTAGGGTGCAGAGACTGTTTAAATGGAGACCTGTGATGTGTGATCGGTGGGTCATAACTGGGGGTGATGAGTAGGGAAACCGTGGAGGGGAGAGAGAATGGTACAATGTTAACCTAGCCAGGAGAAGGTGAAATTGATGATTATAGTTAAGGCAGAGGGTTGTAATATGATGCTGCGAGGAAGTTCTGAACTATGTGTAACAAGTGAGAAGGGAGTGGAGCTTAATAGAGAGGGATTATAACTGTTGAAGAGGAGAATGTTTAGCTGAATAACGAGTTTAATCCGTGTGGTTCCAGCATCCCATAATCCTGAATGTAGCTGTTCTCAAGCGCTAGGCGGCTTGTGTCATCTGTGTGACATTATTTGATGGCTGTTATCAGAAAATCAGATTTGCCTTTGTGGTTGGGGCCATTGAAATGATTTGGGACTGTTTTCAAAGCATGCTGGGTGATATCGTACAGATGTTTCTGCATGCGGTCCCCTAATCTGAGGCCAGTCTCACCGATATACGTTATCCTGCATCTTTTTGCAGCGATGACATATATCACATTATGAGACTTGCATGTGAATCCCTCATGAAGAGTGAGGATAGTTTTGGGAAAGGTGATCATTTTTGTTTCCCAGACTACAGGGCAGGTAATGCAGCGGGGGCGGTTACATTTTCTGATACCAACATATGCAAGGTTCCGCTTCAAGTGGCTGTGGACAAGGATGTCCGTAAGGTTTGGCTCACGTCTGTATGCCAACAGCAGTGGATCAGAGAAAATGTTGTGAGTGTCAGGGTCGAGTTGAATTATTGGCAGATGATGATAAAGAATTTTCTTAATCATATGACCATGTGAGTGGAAAGGCAGTACTAACTTAACTCTGTCTGATAGAGTAACAGGCTTTTTTCTGAATGCTTCTTTGCGGCTCACTAGTTGGATACAGTTGAAGGCTTCACGAAGGACATTTATGAGTAGTAGTGATGATGTAAAAATTCTAATAACATGTTGGACTGATCTATAAAGTCCAAATTATCCTGACATATGCAGCGAAGACGGAGGAGTTGGGAGTATGGGATGGAGTTCTTACAGGGTTCAGGATGGGAGGAGGTGTAAAGTAAATAGATGTAGATGTCGGTGGGCCTGTAAAATACAGAGGTGACAAGCCTGTTTGTGCCATCAGAAATTTTAATGTCTAAAAAGTTGACCGACTTGTCAGAAATTTCATAAGTGAATTTTATGTTAGTATTAAGTGAATTGGTGAATTCAATAAATTTTTTTAGGTCTTCCTGTGGCATACTGGTGACTCCAATGCCATCATCAATGTACCTTTTATAGAATTCTGAAAGTCTGCCAGTGTAGGTTTCCCATAATCTGACTTCCAGAAAGCCCATAAATAGACATGCATAACTGGGACCCATTTTCGTTCCCATGGCAACACCACTGATTTGCTCAAAGTATTCACCATTGAATTCAAAAGAATTTAGATTTAGTACTAGCTGTGTAAGTCTGATTATGGTGTCAGTTGTGCAGTGAAGGTCTTTGTTGAGAAAACAGTGGAATGCTAAGAGTCCATCCTCATTTGGGATAGAAGTGTATAGGGAGCAGACATGAAGGAGAAAGATGTGATAGGTGTGGTATTGAGAGAATGTGATCATATCAAAAGTTAATACGATCACACTGGCTGTATCAGGACACTGGAACATTATGGCTGTATCAGGACACTGGAACAATATGGCTGTATTAGGACACTGGAACATTATGGCTGTATTATGACAGGAACATTATGGCTGTATCAGGACACTGGAACATTAAGGTTGTATCAGGATAAAGGAACATTATGGCTGTATCAAGACACTAGAACATTATGGCTGTATCAGGACACTGAAGAGGACAAACTAAACACTCCATATCATTAACTTAACACTGTCCTCAAGAAAACTATTACCATTTGGCTTTTCCTTGAAAGTCAAAGAAGCTTGGTTTTGCTGATTTACACTGACCTTCATTTGCCTGCATAGTAAAAGATAATCTTTTATAAAGTATTGTTTGTAACAAAACAAAAAGTTTTATTATTTTTCTAAACTAGAAAACAATTTATTGTACAGAATATCACTCATTCATTTATTTTCATTCATTCATTTGCATGTCCCTTGAGGAACTCTGCCTCCCTAACAGCACTCCTGTGGGCCTCTCGGTTGTAAGCAAGATACCCTACTGCTGATGCATCCATTTGCAGATCATCAATGATGTCTTGCATCCATCTTCGCCTTGGTCTTCCTCTCTTTCTTTTTCCTATTATGTACCCTTCCAAGACAGTCTTCTCTATATTATCATGACATTGAATATGTCCAAAATATTTAAGTTTTCTCTCTTTAATCATCTTTATTAGCCAGCCATCTTCAATATTTACTTCTTGTAGTATGGATATATTTGTTCTTTTTTGTGTCCATGATATTTGAGGAACTCTTCTGTAGCATTTACATTCAAAGGCATTTATGTGTTTCTCATCTGTTTTGTTAAGTGTCCACGTCTCACAGGCATGTATTGCAATGGGAAAGTTGCATGCCTTAAAAATCTTATTTTTGTAGTTCTGTCTGTTCCTCTCCACAGATTCTTTAGTTGTTTTACTTTCTGAAGAGCGATAGATGTCCTTCTTTTTAATTTCCCTCATTGTATCTCCACTATTAGTGATGTAAGATATTCAAAACTCTCCACTTCTTCCAATTTTTCATCACTGATACATATTTCAGCTGCCTTATTTGTTTTGTCGGTTGTCATCAATTTAGTCTTCTTCACATTAAGATAAAGGTTTTGCTCTTCGCTGTTCTTATGGACTGACATAATTAGTTTTTCTATTCCTTTTTGTGTTGTGGACAGTAATACTGTGTCATCAGCATATCTAATATCTGGTACTTCATAACTTCCAATTGTTTTGGCATCGTAATACTCTTTGTCTACATCTTCTCTAACATTCCTCATTATATTTTCAGTATACAAGTTAAATAAGTAAGACGACAATATGCACACCTGATGGACCCCATGTTTTATGTCAAACCAAGTTGCTGTTTCACCATTTATTCTTACTGCTGCCTGTTGGTCTGGATACAGCAGTGATGTTAATTGTATCAAATTGTGTTGGAAATCCCATTTTTTCC
This sequence comes from Achatina immaculata, assembly GCA_009760885.1. Classification (NCBI taxonomy): domain Eukaryota; kingdom Metazoa; phylum Mollusca; class Gastropoda; order Stylommatophora; family Achatinidae; genus Lissachatina; species Lissachatina immaculata. Next base: position 33,832,428 of record CM019695.1, read on the forward strand.
ATTATTTCCCAAAGTTTCTGGTGTTGTACACAATCAAATGCCTTTGAATAGTCTATAAAAGATAAATATAGATTCACAGTAAATTCTCTGCATTTCTCTATTATTAATCTTATATTGAATATATGATCTCTCGATCCTCTTCCATGCCTAAAACCAGCTTGGACCATATTGACTTCTTCTTTTATTTTCTTACGAAGCCTACCCATTATGATTTTTAATATAATTTTATTGGCATGACTATGATGACTATCACATGCTAAACAGAAAGGAACAAGTCACCATCTTCCGTCTCCGAACAGGACACAGCCGACTCCGAAGTCATATGTATACAAAGTTTAAGGTTGGTACTACTAATCTGTGTACATGTGCCCAGGTGCCCCAAACTGTGGAACATATCCTCCAGAACTGCATCAACTACGAGTCACTGAGAAATAATTACTGGCCCAGTGAAACCACTAAAGAAGATAAGCTCTATAGTTCCATACATGAATTACAAAAAACAGTGAAATTTATCCAAGAGACAGGACTGCAGATATAGACAGACAATGCGAACGAAGAAGAAGAAGAAGAAGAAGAAGATTGGCATGACTAATCAGGGCAATAGTTCTGTAGTTTGTGCATAATTTCAGGTTACCCTTTTTTGGCAGTGGTATGAATACAGTTCTTTTCCATTCTTTTGGCCAAATACCTGAATGCCATATCTTTTTATATAGTACATGATAGATTGTTGCACATTCCTTTCCTCCTATAAGTTCATCTGTTATCTCATCACATCCTGGTGATTTACCATTTTTCAGATTCTTTACTGCCCATAAAACTTCTTCTTTTGTCGGTTCAGGTTATTTTTCCTCCAATACTAATTCACACTGTTGATTTCTGCTTTCACAGTCGGCTGTTTCATACATTCCTCTGCAATTTTCCTTCCATCTTTCTAGAATATCACTATAAACTTGAAAACAGTTAGTTGTACAATATATTGTTCTAAACTATAAAACAATTTATTGTACAAAATATCACTATAAGCTTGAAAACAGTTAATTAAACAATATATTGTTCTAAACTAGAAAACAGTTCATTGTTGAACATTTTTATAAACTAGAAAAATTTGTGGTACAAAACATGTATTATACAACTATTCACAATAATGGCCATGACATTATTATAAGAACTATTCACAATGACTCGTATGACATAAACACTATTACCAGAACTATTCACAATGATGGCCATGACACAAACACTATTATAAGAACTATTCACAATGATTGGCATGACATAAACACTACTATCAGAACTATTCATAATGATGGCCATGACACAAACACTACTATCAGGACTATTCACAATGATGGCTATGACACAAACATTATTATAAGAACTATTCACAATGATGGCTATGACACAAACATTATTATAAGAACTATTCACAATGATGGCCCATGACATAAACATTATTATAAGAACTATTCACAATGATGGCCATGATATAAACATTATTATAAGAACTATTCACAATGATGGCCATGACATAAACATTATTATAAGAATTATTCACAATGATGGCCATGACACAAACATTATAAGAACTATTCACAATGATGGCCATGACACAAACATTATTGTAAGAACTATTCACAATGATGGCCATGACACAAACATTATTGTAAGAACTATTCACAATGATGGCCATGACACAAACATTATTGTAAGAACTATTCACAATGATGGCCATGACACAAACATTATTGTAAGAACTATTCACAATGATGGCCATGACACAAACATTATAAGAACTATTCTGAAGAACATTCTGCCAAAGAAAAAAAGAGGCAGACCACAAGAAACTGTGAAGAGGACATTGTTAAGAGAGTCCAAATTAGCAGGCATAAAATCCCTTGATGAGGTTGAAAGACTCGCCGAAGACAGGAAAAACTGGCGAACTACTTTGCGAATCCTATGTGATGTTTAATGGCATGGGAAGGATATAAGATAAGATATTCATTTTTATTTCTTATCTTCTGATATCTTATATCCTTCCCGTGTTGTTAAACGTCACATAGGGCTCGCAAAGTAGTTTGCCAATTTTTTCTGTCTTCGGCGAGTCTTTCAACTTCATCAAAGTATTTTATGCCTGTTAATTTGGCCTCTCTTAACAATGTCCTCCTCAGAGTTCCACGTGGTCTGCCTCTTTTTCTTCGGCCTGTTGTGTTCCACTTGACAGTTTGTTTTGGGATTCTCTGATCATTTCTTCTCATCAAGTGACCAACGTATGTCCATTTTTATTTAGTAGTGAGTTAAAGCTGAAATATATATCAATGAGGAAAAATTGGAAGAAGTGGAGAGTTTTGAATATCTTGGATCACCGCTAACTAATAATGGAGATACAATGCTCTTCAGAAAGTAAAACAAATAAAGAATCTGTGGAGAGGAGCAGACAGAACTACAAAAATAAGATTTTTTAGGTCATGCATCTTTCCCATCACAACATATGCCTGTGAGACGTGGACACTTAACAAAACAGCTGAGAAACACATAAATGCCTATGAATGTAAATGCTACAGAAGAGTTCTCCAAATATCGTGGACACAAAAAAGAACAAATATATCTATACTACAAGAGCTTAATATTGAGGAAGGCTGGCTAGTAAAGAGGATTAAAGAGAGAAAACTTAAATATTTTGGACACATTAAACGTCATGATAATTTAGAGAAGACCATATTGGAAGGATACATAATAGGAAAAAGAAAAAGACGAAGACCAAAACGAAGATGGCTGCAAGAAATCATTGACGATCTGCAAATGGACGCAGCAGCAGCAGGCCATCTTGCTCACAACCGAGAGGCCTACAGGAGTGATGTTTGGGAGGCAAAGTTCCGCAAGGGACATGCAAATGAATGAATGAATGAGTTAAAGATAACCTACACATTGTACACTCCTGACTATGCCAGTTTTTAAATCTACAGAAAATACATTCCTTTAGTGCTGGCACCTGATGCAGAACTCAACCCCCCCTCCCAAAGGTACACTTCTGCTCTCAGGAGCTGTGTCAGCTAACGGATTAGTCACCTGCTTGCCAACCAAGTGACCCAGTTTCAATTTCAAACCATGGCTCACAAAAACTCCTTGGGTTCACCCAGCCTCAGGAAAAAAATGGGTACCAGGGTTAATGTTCTAGGCAGGAAGAGTTGCTAGCTGCGGAGTTGATGCTGATGGTGACACCAGTTGGCAGTTTCTGGTCTACTACTAACCAGGCAGCAGAACACTTACGGTTTGACCGTGTGCAATGACGCTGGTTCACAACTCATATCTTTACCACCACACTCCATCAATCCTGGCAAATGTGACATATTTCCTGTCCATCTATGTCTAATTCCCTAACATCCCTCCTCTGTTTCTCAGACAGCTCTTCTCTGTTTCCATGACATCCCCTCCTCCTCTATTTCTCTGGCAGCTTTCTTTATTCTATGACATCTCCTTCTCCCTATTAAGCCAATGTTTTCCTGCATTTCTATGAGAGTTTTCTTGGCATTACTTCCAAGCTTCTATGCTACTGTGTCACACAGAGAAAACAAAATGATAACTTTTGGGAAAACAAGATCACCTTTCTATTTTGATGAAACAAAACCAATGTCAGTTTGAATTCAACAAACCAGGTTCCAAAACAAAACAAAACAAAAACAAAAGAAAAAAACACATCCGAAAAACAAAACAAAAGAAACCACAAAAGCAAAGAACTCATCAGGAAAATAAAAAAAAATGTTAAAAGCTGGAAGAATATGCCAGAGATCAGTGTTGTTATTATACTATAAAAAGGAAAAAAAAAAGAAATCCATGTACAAATACAGTGTACAAAAACATCATTCCTATCATGAAGAGTTATGTGACATCCCAAAAGAAACAACGAGGTCCAGCTAATTCGACCACGCCACGCTCAAGTTTTGTATGACATCGCAGTTTGTTACATTCCATACAACTTCAATCACACGCTACCAGATCAAGCATAACTTGGTCAAATGATTTTTTTTTGACAAACCTGCTTGAACCTGGCGTAAAAGTAAAGCAGCTTATCTGGCGCTAACTGGGGACTGATCTGTCGCACATGTTTTGTTGCACGCAAAAAAACATCCTCTAAATCATCCATCTCGTCAGCGCCGGCGGCCATTTTGTAAACATTTATCGTAAATACGACTACCTCTGGATGCACTCGGCAATTACGACATTGGACGGGATACAGGTCAAGACTCAGATAGCTAAACTTAGAGCCCTTGCCGACAGACCAAATCTCAGGTCTTTGATAGTTAAATTTAGGCCCCTTTCCTCCCGCCGACCTATATCATCCATCATCATCAGGTGCCATGCCGACTGGCGGTGGCTATTATGCTTCTCCAGAGTATGCGATCCTTCATGCAGGCCATCAGCTCAGTTGGTGATCTCCTCTCACACCATCCCGTCAGACTGTCCAGTATCATTTCTCTTGGTCTTCCTCTTGATCTTCTTCCTTCTATTTTTCCTGTTGTTATAATATTTTCAATGCCCCCTCTTCTCATTGCATGTCCTATGAAAGTACATTGTCTCTCTCTTATCTTTCTGACAAGGTTTTTTGTCTCTCCAGCTCTTCTCATACATTCTTCATTAGTTATTTTTGCTGTCCAGGGGATTCGCAACATTCTTCTAATAAACCACATTTCTGCTGCTTCCAATGATTTTTGTGCAGACTTGCCTATTGTCCATGATTCACTTCCATATAACAAGATAGGTTCAATATAGCATTTTATGACTCGTTTTCTAACATTCATTGATAAGGATGTGTTGGCTAATATGTTTCTCATTCTCTGAAATGCAGTCTTTGCTTGGCCTATTCTGTTCCTAATTTCTGTTTTGCATTTCCCATCTGAAGTTATTATATATTATATCATCCATCACTTGATGCTTATCTTATATGCTTTACGTACCGTTAAACGTTAAATATGCCTGTGAGACCTGGACACTTAACAAAACAGCTGAGAAACACATAAATGCCTTTGAATGTAAATGCTACAGAAGAGTTCTTCAAATATTGTAGACACACACAAAAAAGAATAAATATATCCATACTACAAGAACTTAATATTGAAGAAGGCTGCCTAGTAAAGAGGATTAAAGTGAGAAAACTTAAATGTTTTGGACACATTAAACCGTCTTGGAATGGTACATAATGAGAAAAAGAAAGAGAGGAAGACCAAGGCGAAGATGGCTGCAAGACATCTTTGAGGATCTGCAAATGAATGCATTAGCGGCAGGCCATCTTGCTCACAACCGAGAGGCCTACAGGAGTGCTGTTAGGGTGGCAAAGTTCCGCAAGGGACATGCAAATGAATGAATGACCGTTAAACATCACACAGGGCTCCCAAGGTAGTTTGCCAAATGTTCCTGTTTTCAGCGAGCTTTTCAACCTCATCAAGGGATTTTATGCTTATTGATTTGGCCTCTCTTAACAATGTCCTCTTTAGAGTTTCACATGGTCTGCTTCCTTGTTCTTTCTCTGTGTACATTACTTCAATGGCTGAATACATGACAAGGCCCTCATCTCTTCTAATGTAGTAAGTCTCATGTGCTCTCACACTTTGCTGTTTTACTTCATGAGAGATGACCAATGATTCTACTGCTTTACTCACTGTCCCAGACTTTGTGTACTAGAGACAGACAATCCTCCAAGTATATTACTCGTGTGCAGTGACCAGTCAACATAAACAATATCAATAAATGGATGCTACAAATGGATAAATTTGCTAGTCATGATTATGAAGACAGGAAGAGCCTAGCATTTCTCATGGTTTGAGAACATTTCAGTGAATATATAACAAGGAAATTAATGGTGAATTGAGTTCACACATGGATAATCTGAGAAATAAGTAAAATACAAATGTATGGAAAGATGGAGAACAAAAATAACTTTTTTGCCCTTTTAATGAGAGCTAAATAAGTACATGGTGCTTTAGTTCAGTCATTCAATGAAAGGTTAATGAAAGTATGAAGTAATGAAGGTTCAAAGTAATAAGGTTCAATGAAAGTAGATTTCATATAAAGTCTTTATGGTGAAGAGAAAGCATGCATCACAATCATAAACAGTTGGCTTCTATATTCACCAATGGAATACAAAAGGAAGCACGATAAGTGAAGATAATGATTCACAACACTGAACTGCAGCTTACAGATAAAAGTAACAGAAGAAAAGCTGAAAACAGGTAGTGTTAGCAGATAGCACTAGCAGAAGAAAGGCTGAGAACAGAAAGCACTAGCAGAAGAAAGGGTGAGAACAGAAAGCACTAGCAGAAGAAAGGCTGAGAACAGAAAGCATTAGCAGAAGAAAGGCTGAGAAAATATAGCACTAGCAGAAGAAAGGCTGAGAACAGAAAGCATTAGCAGAATAAAGGCTGAGAACAGAAAGCACTAGCAGAAGAAAGGCTGAGAACAGAAAGCACTAGCAGAAGAAAGGCTTAGAACAGATAGCACTAGCAGAAGAAAGGCTGAGAACAGAAAGCACTAGCAGAAGAAAGGCTTAGAACAGATAGCACTAGCAGAAGAAAGGCTGAGAACAGATAGCACTAGCAGAAGAAAGGCTGAAAACAGAAATCATTAGCAGAAGAAAGGCTGGGAACAGATAGCACTAGCAGAAGAAAGGCTGAGAACAGAAAGCACGAGCAGAAGAAAGGCTGAGAACAGAAAGCACTAGCAGAAGAAAGGCTGAGAACAGAAAGCACTAGCAGAAGAAAGGCTGAGAACAGAAAGCACTAGCAGAAGAAAGGCTGAGAACAGAAAGCACTAGCAGAAGAAAGGCTGAGAACAGAAAGCACTAGCAGAAGAAAGGCTGAAAACAGAAATCATTAGCAGAAGAAAGGCTGGGAACAGATAGCACTAGCAGAAGAAAGGCTGAGAACAGAAAGCACTAGCAGAAGAAAGGCTGAGAACAGAAATCATTAGCAGAAGAAAGGCTGAGAACAGATAGCATTAGCAGAAGAAAGGCTGAGAAAATATAGCACTAGCAGAAGAAAGGCTGAGAACAGAAAGCATTAGCAGAAGAAAGGCTGAGAACAGAAAGCACTAGAAGAAGAAAGGCTTAGAACAGATAGCACTAGCAGAAGAAAGGCTGAGAACAGATAGCACTAGCAGAAGAAAGGCTGGGAACAGATAGCACTAGCAGAAGAAAGGCTGGGAACAGATAGCACTACCAGAAGAAAGGCTGACAAAAGATTTAAGTTAAGAAAAGGAAATTCTAAAATTGTTCTTATTTCATGAAGAAGATACTAACAAATAAGAGAATATTATGAGAAGAAGAGTTTTACAACCTTATAGTGATCCTATACTGCAGGGCCTAGCAGAGACATGTTGTAAGCCAGTGCAAAAACCCACCAGCACTCATCTGTTTTCAAGCACTACAGCCCCTTTAAAAGGCCCACATTTAAAATACATAAAACTCTCCAGGCCAAGAACCAACAGACCAGGCTGACCTTGTGTCATGATCATTTCTAAGTGTAAAGTACAGAAACAGAAGACGAGTCAATTGCTATTTGACTGCAGTTTAGATGCATTCGATATTTCATTCATTCTAACGGGGTACTGTTTTAGTGGTGTTGAACACTTTTACAGTGGAGACATTCATCTGGCATTAAAGGCACCAGGTTGACCCTTTTCTCATAACATGAAACTGAGAAGGAGAAGCAACAGAAGCATCAGACAAGTAAAATTAACAAAGAACTATAAGCAACAGAGAAGTAGAAGCAACAGAGATGTAAAATCAACAGAGAAGTAGAAGCAACAGAGAAGTAGAAGCAACAGAGAAGTAGAAGCAACAGAGAAGTAGGAGCAACAGAGATGTAAAATCAACAGAGAAGTAGAAGCAACAGAGATGTAAAATCAAAAGAGAAGTAGAAGCAACAGAGATGTAAAATCAACAGAGAAGTAGAAGCAACAGAGAAGTAGAAGCAACAGACAAGTAAAACCAACAGAGAAGTAGAAGCAACAGAGAAGTAGAAGCAACAGAGAAGTAGAAGCAACAGAGATGTAAAATCAACAGAGAAGTAGAAGCAACAGACAAGTAAAACCAACAGAGAAGTAGAAGCAACAGAGAAGTAGAAGCAACAGAGAAGTAGAAGCAACAGAGATGTAAAATCAACAGAGAAGTAGAAGCAACAGAGAAGTAGAAGCAACAGAGAAGTAGAAGCAACAGAGAAGTAGAAGCAACAGAGAAGTAGAAGCAACAGAGATGTAAAATCAACAGAGAAGTAGAAGCAACAGAGAAGTAGAAGCAACAGAGAAGTAGAAGCAACAGAGATGTAAAATCAACAGAGAAGTAGAAGCAACAGAGAAGTAGAATCAACAGAGAAGTAGAAGCAACAGAGATGTAAAATCAACAGAGAAGTAGAAGCAACAGACAAGTAAAACCAACAGAGAAGTAGAAGCAACAGAGAAGTAGAAGCAACAGAGAAGTAGAAGCAACAGAGATGTAAAATCAACAGAGAAGTAGAAGCAACAGAGAAGTAGAAGCAACAGAGAAGTAGAAGCAACAGAGAAGTAGAAGCAACAGAGAAGTAGAAGCAACAGAGATGTAAAATCAACAGAGAAGTAGAAGCAACAGAGAAGTAGAAGCAACAGAGAAGTAGAAGCAACAGAGATGTAAAATCAACAGAGAAGTAGAAGCAACAGAGAAGTAGAAGCAACAGAGAAGTAGAAGCAACAGAGAAGTAGAAGCAACAGACAAGTAGAAGCAACAGAGAAGTAGAAGCAACAGACAAGTAAAACCAACAGAGAAGTAGAAGCAACAGAGAAGTAGAAGCAACAGAGAAGTAGAAGCAACAGAGAAGTAGAAGCAACAGAGAAGTAGAAGCAACAGAGATGTAGAAGCAACAGAGAAGTAGAAGCAACAGACAAGTAGAAGCAACAGAGAAGGAGAATCAACAGACAAGTAAAACCAACAGAGAAGTAGAAGCAACAGAGAAGTAGAAGCAACAGAGATGTAAAATCAACAGAGAAGTAGAAGCAACAGATAAGTAAAACCAACAGAGATGTAAAATCAACAGAGAAGTAGAAGCAACAGAGAAGTAGAAGCAACAGAGAAGTAGAAGCAACAGAGATGTATAAGCAACAGAGATGTAGAAGCAACAGAGAAGTAGAAGCAACAGAGATGTAAAATCAACAGAGAAGTAGAAGCAACAGAGAAGTAGAAGCAACAGAGATGTAGAAGCAACAGAGATGTAAAATCAACAGAGAAGTAGAAGCAACAGAGAAGTAGAAGCAACAGACAAGTAAAATTAACAGAGAAGTAGAAGCAACAGACAAGTAAAACCAACAGAGAAGTAGAAGCAACAGAGAAGTAGAAGCAACAGAGAAGTAGAAGCAACAGACAAGTAAAATTAACAGAAGAGTAGAAGCAACAGAGAAGTAGAAGCAACAGAGAAGTAGAAGCAACAGAGATGTAAAACCAACAGAGATGTAAAACCAACAGAGAAGTAGAAGCAACAGAGAAGTAGAGGCAACAGATAAGTAGAGGCAACAGATAAGTAGAGGCAACAGATAAGTAGAGGCAACAGATAAGTAGAGGCAACAGATAAGTAGAAGCAACAGAGAAGTAGAAGCAACAGACAAGTAAAATTAACAGAAGAGTAGAAGCAACAGAGAAGTAGAAGCAACAGAGAAGTAGAAGCAACAGAGAAGTAGAAGCAACATAGAAGTAGAAGCAACAGAGAAGTAGAAGCAACAGACAAGTAAAATTAACAGAAGAGTAGAAGCAACAGAGAAGTAAAATTAACAGAGAAGTAGAAGCAACAGAGATGTAAAACCAACAGAGAAGTAGAAGCAACAGAGAAGTAGAAGCAACAGACAAGTAAAATTAACAGAGAAGTAGAAGCAACAGAGATGTAAAACCAACAGAGAAGTAGAAGCAACAGAGATGTAAAACCAACAGAGATGTAAAACCAACAGAGATGTAAAACCAACAGAGAAGTAGAAGCAACAGAGATGTAAAACCAACAGAGAAGTAGAAGCAACAGAGATGTAAAACCAAACAGAGAAGTAGAAGCAACAGAGAAGTAGAAGCAACAGAGAAGTAGAAGCAACAGAGAAGTAGAAGCAACAGAGATGTAAAACCAACAGAGATGTAAAACCAACAGAGAAGTAGAAGCAACAGAGAAGTAGAAGCAACAGAGAAGTAGAAGCAACAGACAAGTAAAATTAACAGAAGAGTAGAAGCAACAGAGAAGTAGAAGCAACAGAGAAGTAGAAGCAACAGAGAAGTAGAAGCAACAGAGAAGTAGAAGCAACAGACAAGTAAAATTAACAGAAGAGTAGAAGCAACAGAGAAGTAGAAGCAACAGAGAAGTAGAAGCAACAGAGAAGTAGAAGCAACAGACAAGTAAAATTAACAGAGAAGTAGAAGCAACAGAGATGTAAAACCAACAGACAAGTAAAATTAACAGAGAAGTAGAAGCAACAGAGATGTAAAACCAACAGAGAAGTAGAAGCAACAGACAAGTAAAATTAACAGAGAAGTAGAAGCAACAGACAAGTAAAATTAACAGAGAAGTAGAAGCAACAGAGATGTAAAACCAACAGAGAAGTAGAAGCAACAGAGAAGTAGAAGCAACAGACAAGTAAAATTAACAGAGAAGTAAAAGCAACAGAGATGTAAAACCAACAGAGAAGTAGAAGCAACAGAGATGTAAAACCAACAGAGATGTAAAACCAACAGAGATGTAAAACCAACAGAGAAGTAGAAGCAACAGAGATGTAAAACCAACAGAGATGTAAAACCAACAGAGAAGTAGAAGCAACAGAGATGTAAAACCAACAGAGAAGTAGAAGCAACAGAGATGTAAAACCAACAGAGAAGTAGAAGCAACAGAGATGTAAAACCAACAGAGATGTAAAACCAACAGAGAAGTAGAGGCAACAGATAAGCAGAGGCAACAGAGAAAACATGCATCATATACTCTGGACAACCAGAAAGCAAAAATTCTTATAAAAACTGCAGAACATCAAAATATACTTCATAAGGTAACGGCAATAAACATTCTTTGGACATGTCATGAAATGACAGAAGTTAGAAGACCTGACAGTCATTGGACATGTCATGACACAACAGAAACTGATAAACCTGGAAAAAAAAAGACTGAAGGATAAGCCAAGGAACAAATATCTGAATGGACTAAGTGGCACAGTGTTGGGAAGACAACAAACTGACTGGAAGCACAACTGAAAATTCAGAATAGACAAGCATGATCATCAGCACCAAATGGCACAGCACTATCAATCAATCAATCAATCCTAGTTGATTGGTTGAACTCAATCCTAGTTGATTGCTTGAACTCAAGTTATATTGTGATATCAATAGCTTCTTTTGTCTGTTCTATTTGTGTGATAGTTTCACTTGCAGGAAACTGATTTAGCCTTTACTGCCCAAGAGAAAGATGAGAAAATGTAGCATAAACAAGACTGTTACAAACCTACAGTCAATCCAGGATAAAATGACAGGAATGTCAAAACCTATAGCCATTTACATCATAAAATGTCAAGAATGTCAAAACCTATAGCCATTTACATCATAAAATGTCAAGAATGTCAAAACCTATAGCCATTTACATCATAAAATGTCAAGAATGTCAAAATCTATTGCCATTTACATCATAAAATGTCAAAAACCTATAGCCATTTACATCATAAAATGTCAATAATGTCAAAACCTATAGCCATTTACAGCATAAAATGTTAAAAACCTACAGTCATTTACATCATAAAATGTCAAGAATGTAAAAAATCTATAACCATTTACATCATAAAATGTCAACAATGTCAAAAACCTATAGCCATTTACAGCATAAAATGTCAAAAATCTAAAGCAATCAACAGCATAAAGTGCCAACACTGTGAAAACTTATAGCTGCTCATACCATAAAGTGTCAAAAAACCTCCAGCTGGTCACAGCATAAAGTGTCAAAGGTGTAGAAAATCTACAGTCATTCACAACATAAATCTGGTCTTTATACTAGCAAGCATGCGACCTGAAATTAAAATAACTATTTGAAAAATGAAAAGGGAGGGACATTAGTTTAGGTTTACAAGTTATATTGGAGAAAATGAGTAAGTTAGCTGGGGCATAGAATCAGACTCCAAATTAGAAAAGACTGAAATGTTAAATGCCAAGAAAGTTAAAAGTCACAATTTCTTATAATCTTTGCTTCAACTTAACTCTTACACCACCAAACACACCACAGCTCAGATGTGGTAATGTCTGAACAAATATGACTGCTTCAGTATGTTCAACCAATGCTGTTACAGGAACAAGTTTTTTATGTTTATCTGTGATAAAGTTAATATTGTTACACTTTAAAATGCAGAGAAATGCATGTAATACAAGAGAATGTATATATTTTGAATATTTAGTTCTATAGTTGAAAGGGAGAGACAATTGTAAAACTAAGTGAAAAAAAAACAATCACCTTATCAGTCTTCTTGTGAATTCAGTGAATATGAAGTTTCACAAATGATCACAAAATAATATTGCAGCTTTCCAGTGTATATAAAGTGTGTTTAAAAAAAAAAAAGAGAAACGAACTTTTGTCTTAAAAGGCATAAGTACTCAGTTGACACTGCCCCCTTCACGATAATCCCCTCTTCTGTGATACACCATTCAAAATGTTTCTTCCAATCTTGGCATGCTTCCTGAACACACTTTCTGTGATGGCACGCAGCTCTCTCATTACATTTTCCTGAATCTCCTCTCTTCATTTCTCTATGTTTTATTAGTTCTAGTGTGCCTGCTGTAATCCATCAGTTCTTTTGTGTTTTCTTTACTGCAACCATATCTTTAGCTACCATTATTAAGATATCTCTGACCTGCATAGCCAATTCATCTGGTGTCATCTCCTCCTGTACAGCCATCAGTATCTCGAAGCAGTTCTTCACTTCTATACCTTATTGTTCTGGTATTTTTGTAAGATCAAAGCAGACTGGTCTTGATCTTCACGTCTGCTATTAATAACTCATGGTCCGTGTCACAATTAGCACCTGGTAAAGTTTTTGCTGATGTTATACTTGATCTTCACCTTCTTTGCATTAAAATGTGTAAAGTCTTCTTGGATGTTGTTTAAAAAGTGTGTTAGCAATAATTAGCTCATTTTCCATGCAAAACGCCATTAGATTGTCACTTGCCTCATTTCCTTGTCCTATGCTAAATTTCCCTACAATTTATCCTTCATCTTTTGCTCCAATCTTTGCATTAAAATCCCCCTTTATTAATCTTATCTTATATCTTATATCCTTCCCGTGCCGTTAAACGTCACATAGGGCTCGCAAAGTAGTTCGTCAATTTTTTCTGTCTTCGGCGAGTCTTTCAACCTCATCAAAGGATTTTATGCCTGTTAATTTGGCCTCTCTTAACAATGTCCTCTTCAGAGTTTCACGCGGTCTGCCTCGTTTTCTTTGGCCTGTTGTGTTCCACTTGATATTGTTTTGGGATTCTCTGATCATTTCTTCTTATCAAGTGACCAACATATGTCCATCTCCTATTCCTGATCACCCATGAGACTGGTTGTTGTTCAGTCATCTGTCTTATCTCTGCATTGTTCTTGAATTCGTTCCACTTTATAACAAGTATTTTCCTTAGGCATTTGTTTTCAAAAGAGTCTAATTTCTTTTCTATTTCTTTGGTTGTTTTCCAGCTTTCGCTTGCATAAATGAGGGTGGATATTACATTTGAATTGAATAGTCTTAACTTGGTTTTTGTGCTTATAACTTTTGAATTCCATATGTTCTCAAGATTCTTGAAGATTGATGCTGCTTTTGCAATTCTGATTCTAACTTCCTTTCTAGTGTCACCATCCTGGTCTATGTAGCTGCCAAGGTATGCAAACTGATTGACTTCTTCAATATCTGTCCCTTCTATGTGTATTTTTCCATTTTGATTAATAGGAATTTTCATTATTTTTGTTTTCTCCTTGTTAATTTCAGGTCCTATTTTGCTAGCCATTGAAGACAGGCTATCTGTTTTTTTCTTGCATGGAATTCACATTATTACTGATAAGAGTTATGTCATCAGCAAAATCAAGATCTTCTAGTTGGGTCCCATATACCCAGTCAATACCTGTGTTACCTGTGCAGTATTTTTTCATTATGAAGTCTATTGTAATCCCAAAAAGTAAAGTAGATAAGTTAGATAGAGGTGTATGCTGCACCATACACCTCTATCTACCTTATTTATATTAACCAGTTTTACTGCAGTCGCCATCCCTTTTATCTGTTCCAAAAAGTAAAGGAGACAGTTTGTTTCACACCTGCTTCAATCTGGAATTATTAATACAATATCATTTTTCAATCTGGAATTATTAATACAATATAATTTTTTCCGTACCTGGTCTATCGTCGTTTGCAGTGTTCTACTTCCTCTTCTTCTGCTGCTGATGTAGGTGCATATATCTGGATGATTGTTATATTTCTAGGAGTGTCTTTAAGTCTGATTGTGAGGATTCTATCACTTACTGGATTGTAACCTAGTAATGCTTTTGATATTGATTTGTCCAAGTAAAAAGCCACTCCATTCTTTCCTCCTAATTCTCCATCAGAGTATACAAAGATATTATTATTCTCACTCTTGAAGTGTCCTGATCCTTTCCATCAATGCTTGCAGGTTCCCAAAATGTGTATCCCCTTTCCTTCCATCTCACCACATGTATTATTTAACTTGGTGTTATCTAGAACAACAACATAAAGAAAACACTAAATCTGAACAATAATATGAAGTAAACAATCGCAACAATTACAAGCAATAAAAAAAAACACAATCATTGTTGATATTACTTTGTTCTATTATGTCTCATGTACTTGAACATAATACCAGATCATGTTTTTTTTTATATCTGTGAATATATAAGCAGACTTGTTTTTAATATATGTGAACATATAACTGGATCATTTTATTTATGTGAACATTGTTTTTTATGCCTGTGAACATATATTTTGATATACATGAATAAATAGGTGGCTGCTGAAGGTGTTTGTGTTCAGATTGTCCTTGACCTGACAGCACATTAGAGTGATGTGCTCAGCATCATACCTGGCTGCCCTTCCCTGCCCAGCTCATGAAGAAGCTAGCTATCTGTTTCTGGCCAGATTCAAAACACCAACCTTTGCTATGAGGGAACAGTATACTAACTAGTCCACCACTCTGACACCCTATGTGAACATTTAACCAGACCATGTTTTTATGTGTGTGAATATATAACTAGACCATATATTTATGTATGATATAACCAGACCATGTTTTTATGTGTGTGAATATATAACTGAGCAAGAGCAGAAAAAAAGGCGAAAGACAGGCATTTGTGGAAAACCCTTGCGGAAGCCCCATGTGCCCTGGGCACTTAAGGTTCAGAGAGAGAGAGAATATATAACTAGACCATATATTTATGTATGATATAACCGGACCATGTTTTTATGTATTTGAACTACTGGACTATTTTTATGTTTGCAAGATCTGGGGATGCAGGGCCTGGACATAAGTCTGAGGAGTAAAGAATTCAGCCTCTGCTAGCATTCATGCATGTTGTAAGAGATGACTAATCAGGCATTCAGCCTCTGCTAGCATTCATGCATGTTGTAAGAGATGACTAATCAGGCATTCAGCCTCTGCTAGCATTCATGCATGTAGTAAGAGATGACTAATGAGGCATTCAGCCTCTGCTAGCATTCATGCATGTAGTAAGAGATGACTAATGAGGCATTCAGCCTCTGCTAGCATTCATGCACATTGTAAGAGATGACTAATGAGGCATTCAGCCTCTGCTAGCATTCATGCATGTAGTAAGAGATGACTAATGAGGCATTCAGCCTCTGCTAGCATTCATGTACATTGTAAGAGATGACTAATGAGGCATTCAGCCTCTGCTAGCATTCATGCATGTAGTAAGAGATGACTAATGAGGCATTCAGCCTCTGCTAGCATTCATGCATGTTGTAAGAGATGACTAATCAGGCATTCAGCCTCTGCTAGCATCCATGCATGTTGTAAGAGATGACTAATGAGGCCAGTGACACCATCCACATAAAAAAGAACAGCAGTTACAGAAACTGACACAAGAGAAATCTAAAATGTTGGTGAGAGGAGTGAAGTTAGCCAGGAAACAGGGTTCATAAATTATGTTGATGAAAGCTTGCTACAAGAAGTCAAAATGCTGATAGTAGAACCCCAAACACATCATGTGGCAACATAGTAACACTAAAAACAGTGCTTAAAATTGTGAGCTGAAATGTTAGAACAATGAACCAGGCAGGGAAACCAAAAGAAATAACAAGAGAAAAAATAAAAAAAGTAACAACTTGGACCTACTGGCAGTCTTAGAAGCACAAAAGACAGGGCAGGGAAAAAAGATCAATAAATGTACAAGGGTGGGAAGGGACCATGCTATGGTCAACAAGAGAAAATAACCAATAGGAAGGAGTAGCATTAATCTTGTCTTGTCTTCTTCCTCATGTATCTTTCTGTGTTGAGGGGACAAATATACATCTTGATAGGGGTCGATGATTTGCTTCATATAATGGGATATTTAGTGCTGCTGTAATTTCCTACAAACTTTAAGAATCAATTTTCTGTCTCTTTGAATGTTTCCAGGTCTTTTTTCCATTTATATCAGTTCGTCTGTTCTTCCTGTGTTTTCTATGAGTGATAAAGAGATCCACCGCCAGCCTGCTGGGGGCAGAATTTAACCCAGAGGAGCCAGTCTCCCTGAGCAAAACATAAATGTCAGCTTTAAATCTTTATGCTGTGTCATGATGTCACAGCAAATGAATCAAGCCTGCATGCTTTATGCTCCATTTGACACTGTGTAAGTCTATTTGTATGCCTTACCAGAAACAACTGAGCAAGGTAGTAGCATTAATCATGAAGCAAAAAGTCTCTGAAACAGAATGAAAACCAAATAGATGGAAGAATGCTTTAAGCCAGAACAGAATCACAAACCTGCCAATCATAGCACTCCAATTCATAAAATGACATGGAGGTCTTCTGAGGAAAAAATGGAGAATCAAATTGATCATAAACTCCACACACATGAAGATCTCTACAAGATGTTATAAGAAGAAGAGTTGAGGTAGGAAATGACCACAACCTCAAAGTGACCAAAGTCCAACTGAAGCTAAAGAAAACAAAACTAGGAGAAAGAAGGAACCCAGCTAGAGGACAGCCACATCAAGGGAAAGTTTTCCCTAAAATTAAAAAATCACTTTAGTGCCCTACAAAACAATGAAGAATTGACTCTAGCAGACTTTAACAATAAGCTAAAGGAGAAACATCAAAAGAAGTCTTAAGAATCATCATCATCATCATCATCATGTGCCATGCTGAGCAGCGTAGGCAGTCATACACCTCCACAAATATCAGTCCTTGATATTTCTGAGTCTGTTACTGATTTCTTTCCAAGCCACAATGTCAGGCTTTCATGTCCTCAGTTGTCCTCTGCCTCTCTTGTCTTCAGATTTGCTCATTATGTTTTTCAATTTCTCTCTTCTCATCACATGCTCCAAGAATGATGATTGCCTTTTTCTTAACAAAGATAAGGTGCTAGAATAAAAATTACAAAATAAGAATAAAATTGCAACCACTGAGCAAAGAAGAAACTGAAAGGAAAGCTATTAAATACAAAATCACACCCTTCTGAAACCACTAAAACCACTAGAAGCACTGGGGGCAATCTTTACATAAACCAAGATGGCTCACTAAAACCACTAGAACCACTGGAGGCAATCTTTACATAAACCAAGATGGCCCACTAAAACCACTAGAAGCACTGGGGGCAATCTTTATATAAACCAAGATGGCCCACTAAAAGCACAAGGTGGAAAACAAATAAATGGAGAAAAAAGGAAAATAGAAAGATGGAAAGAATATTTCAGCAATCTACTAAATAACCCCTGACCTCAGGTTATAGCAGATTTACCACCAGCAAAAGAAGAACTGAAGATAAACATGGGACCTGTAACAACAGAAGAACTGAAGATAAACATGGGACCTGTAACAACAGAAGAACTGAAGATAAACATGGGACCTGTAACAACAGAAGAACTGAAGATAAACATGGGACCTGTAACAACAGAAGAACTGAAGATAAACATGGGACCTGTAACAACAGAAGAATTGAAGATAAACATGGGACCTATAACAACAGAAGAACTGAAGATAAACATGGGACCTATAACAACAGAGGATGTCAAAACAGCCATCAAGAAATTAAAAGCTGGCAAAGTGCCAGGTGAAGATTGAATAAGTGAAGAATTGATAAAAGCAGAAGACAAGGAAACACAAAGTATCTATGCAAAACACTACAAAGCATCTGGGACAATGAAAACACCCCAGAGGAATGGAAGACATGGTTAATAGTCAAACTATCCAAATAAAGGAGATCTGAGCACGTGTGAGAACTGGAGAGGCAATTACGCTCCTCTCATTCACAAGCAGAGTTTTCACCTGAATCGTCCTAAATAGAATCATGACAGCGGTAACATGCAGAACCAGAAAAAATAAGCAGACTTTAGGAAAAATAAATCCTGCACAGAACAGACCTTCACTCTGAGGCAGATACAATCCACTGAGTGGAGCAGGCCAGTGTATATACAATCCACTGGGTGGAGCAGGCCAGTGTATATACAATCCACTGGGTGGAGCAGGCCAGTGTATATACAATCCACTGGGTGGAGCAGGCCAGTGTATATACAATCCACTGGGTGGAGCAGGCCAGTGTATATACAATCCACTGGGTGGAGCAGGCCAGTGTATATACAATCCACTGGGTGGAGCAGGCCAATGTATATACAATCCACTGGGTGGAGCAGGCCAGTGTATGCACTCTTCACAGACTTTGAAAAGGCATTTGGCAGTATAGACAGAAATAGTTTGTGAAGAATCCTTAGCTGGTATGGATTCCTACAAAAAATTGTCAGTGTTATCAGTCATATATGATGGATTCCACTACAGAGTAATCTGTGGAAATCATCTCTCAGACCTCTTTGATGACCAGACTGGGGTGAAACAGGGATGTGTTTTGTCACCAGCACTGTTCATCTTTACCACTGATTGTGTGATGAGAGAAACAGCAGCGTCCAGTCCTCATTAACATCACTACCACAAGACTCAGACTTTGTATACAACACAACAGTAAAGAAGTTGAAGTAAGAATAATAAAAGCCTGACAAACTTGCTCACACTCAACCATATCTGGAGATCCAAAAAAGATAAGCCATAAAAACCAAATACAGAATATTCAAAAGCAATGTTTTAAGTGTCCTACTATATGGGAGCAAATGCTGGAAAATGACACAGACAGCTGCATGTAGACACCTTTCAAACCAAGTGTTTATGCAAGATAAAAGGAGTGCTCTGGCCAAATACCATCACTTATCATCTCTTATCAAGAGAGACAGACATGACTCCACTGTTGACTGTGATTGAAAGAAGGAGGTGGCAGTGGACTGACCACATTATGAGAATGACTGATGAATCTTTACTATGAACAGTTTTGATGTGGACTCCACTGGGCAAAAGAAGCACAGGACAACCCAAAGAGACAGGGAGACATACAGCAGAGGCAGAGAGAATGCAGATAAACGAAGGAAGATATGGGAGACAGCAAAGAAGATGATGGAAATGGAAATCTCTTGCTACTAGCAGCCCCATGTATCTTTGGCACTTAAGAGACAAAAGTGAAAACATAACCAGAACATGTTTTTATGTATATGAACTTTATGAATGTGAGCTTTATGTATGCGAACTTTATGTATATGAACTTTATGAATGTGAGCTTTATGTATGCGAACTTTATGTATATGAACTTTATGAATGTGAGCTTTATATATGCGAACTTTATGTATATGAACTTTATGAATGTGAACTTTATGTATATGAACTTTATGAATGTGAACTTTATGTATATTCAAGTATATCCAAGTTTGGTTTTCCCACAATTCAGTCCTCTTCCTGTGCACAGCATCCTTCAAACACACAAAACAACTAAGACTGTTTTTATGCACATGAACATATAACTGGACTGTGTTTTTATGCACATGAACATATAACTGGACTGTGTTTTTATGCACATGAACATATAACTGGACTGTGTTTTTATGCATGTGAACATATAACTGGACTGTGTTTTTATGCATGTGAACATATAACTGGACTGTGTTTTTATGCATGTGAACATATAAGTGGACTGTGTTTTTATGCATTTGAACATATAACTGGACTGTGTTTTTATGTATGTGAACATATAACTGGACTGTGTTTTTATGCATTTGAACATATAACTGGACTGTGTTTTTATGCATTTGAACATATAACTGGACTGTGTTTTTATGCATTTGAACATATAACTGGACTGTGTTTTTATGCATTTGAACATATAACTGGACTGTGTTTTTATGCATTTGAACATATAACTGGACTGTGTTTTTATGCATTTGAACATATAACTGGACTGTGTTTTTATGCATTTGAACATATAACTGGACTGTGTTTTTATGCATTTGAACATATAACTGGACTGTGTTTTTATGCATTTGAACATATAACTGGACTGTGTTTTTATGCATTTGAACATATAACTGGACTGTGTTTTTATGCATGTGAACATATAAGTGGACTGTGTTTTTATGCATGTGAACATATAACTGGACTGTGTTTTTATGCATTTGAACATATAACTGGACTGTGTTTTTATGCATTTGAACATATAACTGGACTGTGTTTTTATGTATGTGAATATATACATGGACTGTGTTTTTATGTATGTGAATATATAATTGGACTGTGTTATTATGTATGTGAATATATAATTGGACCGTGCTTTTATGTATGTGAATATATAATTGGAATGTGTTTTTATGTATGTGAATATATAATTGGACTGTGTTTTTATGTATGTGAATATATAATTGGACTGTGTTTTTATGTATGTGAATATATAACTGGACTGTGTTTTTATGTATGTGAATATATAACTGGAATGTGTTTTTATGTATGTGAATATATAACTGGAATGTGTTTTTATGTATGTGAATATATAACTGGAATGTGTTTTTATGTATGTGAATATATAACTGGACTGTTTTTATGTATGTGAATACACTACTGGCGAGATTCTTCAGATGCTGCGTGTGAAGTGAAGCTCCTCCCAGCCAAGGAAGAAAATGTGGAAAAGGGTTGCTGTGTGGTGCTGATGGGAAAAGGTGATGGAAAGGATAAAGTGAAGCTTTATAGGTATGTCCAGTAGTATTGCGGTGAGAGCTACTCATACCACTGCGCCTCTGCTCTAGAGGTCAGCCATGTCTGAAATACACCCATACTGGTGAAATATGCCTAAACCGACTTACACCAGGGGTGAAACTTGATGACTACGCATGTCATGGTACCTCTGCCCTAGAGGTCAGTCATGTCCTAAACACACCCATACTGGTGAAATGTGCCTAAACCGGCTCAACCCAGGGGTGGAAGTCACTAGTGGCGAGGATTCATCCTCCTGGACAAAGCTCCGCCCTGGTCACAACTAGGAAGGGTAGCGGCCACAACCACAAAATGCTGAAGTCAGAGACACTGGACTAGGGCAGTCTAGATAGGCAACCACCTCTCACCCAGAGGGGATGTATATGTATCCTAATCACACTGAGGTTTTCCGGTGAGAAAGTCCAACGCTGGACTAGATGGGCAACCACCTCTCACCCGCCGGTGATACACAGGTATCTCAAGACACTTGAGGTTTTCCGGTGAGAAATTCCAACTCTAGCCTGGATGGGCTACCACCTCTCACCCAGTGGGGATATACTGATATCCAAAACACGTTGAGGTTTTATGGTGAGAAAGTCCAACTCAGATCAAACTGGTGCAACAAAAACCATGGTGTCACACAATCCTGCTTCTGAGACCCACCAAGAATACAGACTCAAGCCGTGCAATACTCTGAACTTCTTGTAGTCCTCTCAGGGATCTCGTGTGGTTCTTTGGGGACCACAAGGGGAAACCACGGGACCTATGGAGGACTACAGGTTATTCAGTAGGATCACAGGGCAGTCTTTGTCATAGAAGCAAACGAAGAAGATGTATGGGAATATATAACTGGACTGTTTTTATGTATAAACTAGGAAAAATGTAGGAACAGTTTTATTACTTAACGACTACAAAGTTGTGACATTTTGGCGTGAACCTTAATCATACAAAAAAATACAGGAATGTGAATATAACTGGACTGTGTTTTTATGTATGTGAATATATAACTGGAATGTGTTTTTATGTATGTGAATATATAACTGGAATGTGTTTTTATGTATGTGAATATATAACTGGAATGTGTTTTTATGTATGTGAATATATAACTGGACTGTTTTTATGTATGTGAATACACTACTGGCGAGATTCTTCAGATGCTGCGTGTGAAGTGAAGCTCCTCCCAGCCAAGGAAGAAAATGTGGAAAAGGGTTGCTGTGTGGTGCTGATGGGAAAAGGTGATGGAAAGGATAAAGTGAAGCTTTATAGGTATGTCCAGTAGTATTGCGGTGAGAGCTACTCATACCACTGCGCCTCTGCTCTAGAGGTCAGCCATGTCTGAAATACACCCATACTGGTGAAATATGCCTAAACCGACTTACACCAGGGGTGAAACTTGATGACTACGCATGTCATGGTACCTCTGCCCTAGAGGTCAGTCATGTCCTAAACACACCCATACTGGTGAAATGTGCCTAAACCGGCTCAACCCAGGGGTGGAAGTCACTAGTGGCGAGGATTCATCCTCCTGGACAAAGCTCCGCCCTGGTCACAACTAGGAAGGGTAGCGGCCACAACCACAAAATGCTGAAGTCAGAGACACTGGACTAGGGCAGTCTAGATAGGCAACCACCTCTCACCCAGAGGGGATGTATATGTATCCTAATCACACTGAGGTTTTCCGGTGAGAAAGTCCAACGCTGGACTAGATGGGCAACCACCTCTCACCCGCCGGTGATACACAGGTATCTCAAGACACGTTGAGGTTTTCCGGTGAGAAATTCCAACTCTAGCCTGGATGGGCTACCACCTCTCACCCAGTGGGGATATACTGATATCCAAAACACGTTGAGGTTTTATGGTGAGAAAGTCCAACTCAGATCAAACTGGTGCAACAAAAACCATGGTGTCACACAATCCTGCTTCTGAGCCCCACCAAGAATACAGGCTCAAGCCGTGCAATACTCTGAACTTCTTGTAGTCCTCTCAGGGATCTCGTGTGGTTCTTTGGGGACCACAAGGGGAAACCACGGGACCTATGGAGGACTACAGGTTATTCAGTAGGATCACAGGGCAGTCTTTGTCATAGAAGCAAACGAAGAAGATGTATGGGAATA
The DNA here is from genome assembly GCA_009760885.1 of Achatina immaculata. NCBI lineage: Eukaryota > Metazoa > Mollusca > Gastropoda > Stylommatophora > Achatinidae > Lissachatina > Lissachatina immaculata. The sequence continues at coordinate 33,855,819 of CM019695.1, forward strand.
TATAACTGGACTGTGTTTTTATGTATAAACTAGGAAAAATGTAGGAACAGTTTTATTACTTAACGACTACAAAGTTGTGACATTTTGGCGTGAACCTTAATCATACAAAAAAATACAGGAATGTGAATATATAACTGGACTGTTTTTATGTATGTGAATATATAACCAAACCATGACCACATGTAGATGGGTGTAGTTACAATAATGAAGAAAGTCATATTTGTCTGCATCAAGAAGAATTGAAATTCTCACATTCATATTTTGCTGGAGATGACATATCTAAACACTGATGTCATTTCTTGACCAGTCTGTCAGGACCTCAAAATTTTTGTAGATGACATACTGTCATATGGTGGTATTTACTGATGTCAAAAAGCTGACTCTATGAAAACACTGGCCGATGATGAACTGTTTAAACTCTCCCAAGTTAGGAATACTCAATGTCCTGGAACCTACAAAAGTACCAGAGAAAATCTTCATGAAAACAGCATATGACAGAAAAAATTGTAAGATAGCTCTGATACTGTGTTACACACAATAATTATACAACTATACACAAAGCTGAATACACATCACAACTTTGTAACTGTTAAGTAATAAAGCTGTTCCTACTTTTTTCTTAGTTTATACATTTTGGATACTGTGTTGGTGATGGAATATCTTATCCATTGTTTTTTCTTCACTTCACATATGTGCACCTTCCTAAATTTTCACATATGTGCACTTCCTAAATTTATCTCTCTGCAGGTGGAAGTGACATGGCAAAAGTGTTTAGTGGGAAGTGACATGGCAAAAGTGTTTAGTGGGAAGTGACATGGCAAAAGTGTTTAGTGGGAAGTGACATGGCAAAAGTGTTTAGTGGGAAGTGACATGGCAAAAGTGTTTAGTGGAAACTAGCATGCCAAAAGTGTTTAGTGGGAAGTGACATGCCAAAAGTGTTTAGTGGGAACTAGCATGCCAAAAGTGTTTAGTGGGAAGTGACATGGCAAAAGTGTTTAGTGGGAAGTGACATGGCAAAAGTGTTTAGTGGGAAGTGACATGGCAAACAAATTAAGCTAAATAATAATTGCATTCTTCATCTGTAGCAGACAATTTTGAAGCAGGCAAGTGATCCTGTCACTGCTTGTCATTATTGTTCTTTGTTCTATATTAACTTACTCTGGTTCTCTCAGTATTTCTGGTAACTGTGTTATGCTTGTTTTTTTTTTTTTTAACACATGGCTATAGTCACAATTATATGAAAAGAGTGTTTTCTATAATGATGTTTTTGTGATGGAGATTTTTTGTGTGTTTTATTTATTCTTGATAACAATAAGCAACATAAATTGCCTCTTTTATGCTCTAGTGAACCTAGCTGCCTCCTCAACATTTTGGTGAACCTTTCTTTCTCTTTCACACTCTGGTGAACCCAGTTGCTTCCTCCACATTTTGGTGAAACTTGCTTTCTCCTTCACACTCTGGTGAATCTTGCTCTCTCCTTCACACTTTGGTGAACCTTGCTTTCTCCTTCACACTGTGGTGAACCTTGCTTTCTCCTCCATACTTTGGTGAACCTTGCTTTCTCCTTCACACTGTAGTGAACCTTGCTTTCTCTTTGACACAATGGTGAACTCAGCTGCCTCTTCCACACTTTGGTGAACCTTGCTTTCTTCTTCACACTCTGGTGAATTTTACTTTCTCCTTCAAACTCTGGTGAACCTTGCTTTCTTCTTCACACTCTGGTGAATTTTACTTTCTCCTTCAAACTCTGGTGAACCTTGCTTTCTCCTTCACACTTTGGTGAACCTTGTTTTCTCCTTCACATTCTGGTGAACTCTGCTGCCTCCTCCATACTTTGGTGAACATTGCTTTCTCCTTCACACTCTGGTGAACTCTGCTGTCTCCTCCATACTTTGGTGAACCTTGATTTCTCCTTCACACTCTGGTGAACCTTGCTTTCTCCTTCACACTCTGGTGAACCTTGCTTTCTCTTTCACACTCTTCTCATACATTCTTCAATAATTATTTATGCTGTCCAGGGGATTCACAACATTCTTCTAACAAACCACATTTCTGCTGCTTCCAATGATTTTTGTGCAGTTCATGATTCACTTCCATATAACAAGATAGGTTCAATATAGCATTTTAGGACTCGTTTTCTAACATTCATTGATAAGGATGTGTTGGATAATATGTTTCTCATTCTCTGAAATGCAGTCTTTGCTTGGTCTATTCTGTTCCTAATTTCCCATCTGAAGTTATTACTGCTCCAAGGTATTTGAATTTCTGCACCTGCTTTAGAATAGTTCCGCTCAATTTATACTGCATGTTGGCGGATTCTGTTTCTTAGATATAACCATAGTCTCTGTCTTTTTGATGTTCAAAGTAAGGCCTTTCTGTTCACTTTCTTTGGCGACTTTATCCAAGAGATTTTGCAGGTCTTATTGGTTCTCAGCTATCAGTACTGTGTCGTCAGCATACTGAAGGTTGTTAATATTGTATCCTCCAATTTTTATGCCTGGTTCTGTGATGATCGTTCTTAGAATAATCTCACTGTACAGAGAAAAAAAGGTCCAGAGATAGTATACATCCTTGTCGCACCCTTTGTTTTATAGGTTGATATTTTCCAGTTCTATTTTCAACTCGAATTGCTGCTTCTTGCTGCCAGTATAGATGTTTTACAATCCTCAGGTCTTTGCTGTCTATACTGATGTCTTCAAGCATTTTAATAATTTCATTATGTTTCACCTTGTCGAATGCTTTGGTGTAATCATTGAAGCTGTACTTCTAAAGCTCTTTCTGTTAGTGTTCATAAAGCATAAATGGCACTGTGTGTTCCCTTTCCTTCAACAAATCCAAACTGTTCATCTGCTATTTCCATCTTTTTCCTTGTTCTTCTCATAATGATTCTCAGAAGTAGCTTCGTTATGTGACATGAGAGGCTGATAGTCCGGTGGTCATCACATTTCTCTGCACCGGGTTTCTTTGGTGGTGCTATAAACATGGATTTAAGCAGGTCACTGGGCATATAAGCACTGTTGTAAATGTAAAATACATACTATGACGAACCTAAATATAAAAATGGGTGGCAGGAATTGTGCTCCTGAAAATAAACATCTACAAGGTGTGTGAAAAAAAAAAAAGCAAACTTTTGGTAAAAAGACATGAGTGCTCATATGACATTTTAAGCACTGTCAAAGTAGTCCCCTCTACTGGTGACAATCATTCTGCATTCGAGGTTGTTGGTCACATCAGATCCTGATCCCTGTCCACATGGCAAAGCCCACAGTCCTCTCCAGATCCTGATAGGAGCCCCAAAGCTTTTGCCCCAAGCTTGTATCTTCTGGCCATGTTTCACACCTCAGGTCCCAATAGTTTGGGCACTCTTGGGGGATATGTTCTGGAGTCTGGACTCCACTTGCCACTCATCTGTGTGAGACATTTTAAGTTGATGAAAGTGGTTTATTAGTCTGCAGTGGCCTGTCCTTGGGTGAAAAAGGGTTGTTTATTAGTCTGCAGTGGCCTGTCCTTGGGTGAAAGAGGGTGGTTTATTAGTCTGCAGTGGCCTGTCCTTGTGTGAAAGAGGATGGTTTGCTGATGTCCTTGTGTACACACCCTTCAAAATGTTTCTTCCTTTGTTGGAATGCTTCCTGGAATGCACTTTGTATGATGGTGTGCAGTTCTCTTATCACATTTTCCTGAAATTCTTCTATGGTTTGGAAACAATATTCTTTCAAAATGGTTTTTAAGTTCTGGAGACAGGAAAAAAGTCTGTTGAGGCTAGATCCAGAGAATAGCATGGAACAGGGCGAAAACTGCAAATGAGGAGCAACATATGAGCTGAAGCACTGCCAGGGAGCAACACTGAAGTCTGTTTTCCCACAGTTCAGGCCTATTCCTGCACTTGGCATCCCTCAAATGTGCTAAAACTTTCTTATCATGTGTTACAAATTCACAGCGGACAATGCCTTTGCAATAAAAAAACACAACCAACACCCTGATCTTTGACCGACTCACTCAAGCATTGTTTTGGTCAAGGAGACCCTTTCGACAGCCAGTGTGAGGACTGTATCTTGGCTTCAACATCACAACTATAAACCCACATCTCATCTCCTGTTAAAATGTTTCTAAGAAAGTCTGCACGACCATTTACATTGGCAAGCAATTCCTGACTGACATCAATACAGTTCTCTGACTGTCAGTTTCTTAGTCAAAATTTGATGGCAAGATCCTATGCTGGTGGCCACTTTGTCTGCAACTTTTCAGACAGTTAAATGACAAGATCCTATGCTGGTGGCCACTTTGTCTGCAACTTTTCAGACAGTTAAATGACAAGATCCTATGCTGGTGGCCACTTTGTCAGCAACTTTTCAGACAATTAAATGACAAGATCCTATGCTGATGGCTATTTTGTCAGCAACTTTTCAGACAGTTAAATGACAAGATCCTATGCTGATGGCCACTTTGTCTGCAACTTTTCAGACAATTAAATGACAAGATCCTATGCTGATGGCCACTTTGTCAGCAACTTTTCAGACAATTAAATGACAAGATCCTATGCTGATGGCCACTTTGTCAGCAACTTTTCAGACAATTAAATGACAAGATCCTATGCTGATGGCTATTTTGTCAGCAACTTTTCAGACAGTTAAATGACAAGATCCTATGCTGATGGCCACTTTGTCAGCAACTTTTCAGACAGTTAAATGACAATTTCCACAAATCACACCACAAACTCTCTAGACATGGTGGTCGTTGTCCGTTGATACAGAAGAGGTCATCCAGGCCTGGGATCTTCACCTACTGATGTTCTGCCCTCTTTGAAACATTTCTTCTTTTTCTGCGTTTGAGGATTGATTGATTGATCTTTATTTTGGTTGGAAGGAAGGTTGGTCATGCTAAATTTGTCTTGACAAACTCCACCATCTTCTCCAAGCTTGAGTGTGAGCTCCACAGCTTTTCTTTTGGATCCTCTCTCTTGGGCCAGATCTCTGCTTGGAGGTTTGAGTGGGTTGGACAGGTTTGCAGGATGTGTTCTGGTGTCTTGATCCCAAAGCCACAGGGACACTCATATGAGGCAATAGAAGTGGCTTAGAAGTCTGCAGTGTCCTGTTCTTAGTTGAAAGACTGTGGTTTGCTGGTATCTCCATAGCTGATTTTCTTCTTCTTCTTCGTACCATTGTCTGTCTATATCTGCAGTCCTGTTTCTTGGATAAATTTCACTGTTTTTTGTAACTCATGTAGTGGTTTCACTAGGCCAGTAATTATTTCTCAATGTCTCGTAGTTGGTGCAGTTTTGGAGGATATGTTCCACAGTTTCGGGCACTTGGGCACATGTACAAAGATTAGTAGTACCAACCTTAAACTTTGTATACATATGACTTCAGAGTCAGCTGTGTCCTGTTCAAAGACAGAAAATGGTGACTTGTTCCTTTCTGTTTAGCATGTGATAGTCATCATGCGGCGGTGTTTGTGGCTTCCTGTAGGTTTTTATCATGCTTTTCTTCTGATTATCGGTGATTGGTATGTCTGGCTGCTCCATTTCAATGCCCTCTTTGGCCAGATGGTCAGCTTTCTCATTGCCTGGTATCCCACAGTGGGAGGGAATCCACTACAAGGTGACTCCGTGTTGTAAGTCAATTTTTGACAAGACATCCTTAAGATCTGGTAGTCTGTTGCACTGAAGAGTTTCCAGTACTGATCTTGCATCTGTGAGAATTACTATGGGGCATGTATCAATTCTGAAGTCTGATAGTTTTTCAGCTGCAACAATAATTGCCCTAACTTCTGCATCATAGTTGTTGCAGTATTTTCCAGTGGGTATGGAAATCTTGTCAATGGTATTGTTTGGGCATTCAATATGTGCTCCTGCCCCTCCATTCTTTATGGCATTGTATGCAGGTCCATCTGTATGCACACATATCCAAGTGTCACATGGATATTTATCATCTAGCACACTAAGTGTGGCTGTTGATCTTACAAGACTGCTTTGCATCTCACCATTCTGCACATCTTTCACTTCAGTCTGAATAGTTATTTGTGTATAATCTGCTTCTTTCCATGGTGTATGATCTGGTACAGATGATAATGGAGCAACTACAGTTGGAAGGTCAGGTATCAGCTTACACATACGCTTGGCCTGATGAATGGAGCTGCTTCTTTTAAGCCATCTTTGTGCCAAGTTATTGAATCTCTCCAGCTTACAGAGCTGAGGAGTTTCTCTCCCAAGGTCATGACCTTTGTGTTTCTACGTTCTTTTAGCACTTGAACACCAACTATTTTCTGCATTTCTACTATTGGTGTGGACCTCATGGCACCTGTGATAATCTGTAGTGACTGATTTTGTACCTTGTCTAGATTATGCAGCGTAGTGTTTGATGCTGTGCACCAAAATGTTGAGCCATATTCTAAATGTGGTAGAATACTTTGCTGATATACATTCTTAAGGATTCCTCCACTAGCTCCCCAAGTGGTTCCACTCAATTTTCTTAAAATGGCTAGTTTTCTTTCCGTAGTTGATGAATGTGGTCTTGTTTTGATTCTATTTTCATGTTTGTTTTCCAGCTGTTGTTTAGTTTGTTGTGGATGATGGTTTTTGCTTCTTGATATGTTACTGGCTGGTTAATCTGTTCCAGTTTGCTTCCTGCCTTGGAGAGGCCATCTGTTTTTTCATTTTTATTTATTCCACTATGTGAAGAGAGCCACTGTAGGACTATAGCTGAGTTTTAGAGCTTGTTTAGCTGTGATAAATTTCCTGTGTTTGTGAGTTATTTTTGTTTGTCTGGATTGTTTCTAGCAAGGCTCTGCAGTCAGTGAAGCATAGAATCTTCTCTGGTGGCTTGTATCTTTCTCTGCATATTTTCAGGGCTTGTTTTTAAGTGCTGTTGTTTCTGCTCTGCAGTTTTATCTTTGAAACGCTAAAACCATTCAGCTCCTAGTCCTCCCTTTGGTTAAGCGATTGCCACATCTCTGTAACATTTTAGCCTGCAGCAAAATTTCACACACACACACTGTTCTTCAAGCTCTTTCACTTTTACTAATCTGACAAACAGCTTGTGCACATGCTCATTTCAGCAAATGTAGCCTGATGATTAATGCTCATCGCAGAATAGGGAAAATGGTAATTTGTTATCAAAACCTGCTACTAGATGCACTCAGTAGCAGCACTGCACCCTCTGTGCCAGATGGCATGCTATTTTAATTAAAAATTTCACTTTGTTTTTAAACACACCTTGTACTTGCAGGGCAAGGCACATAGGGTTACAAAGTAGTCATGAGTGTCAGTGCAGTAAGAAAAATACTAGACCTTCACATGAAAGCCAGAACAATGTTGATGCATTATGCTGAAGCTGAATGAACTAAGCTGAAACTGAAGGTACTGTGCTCAAATGAATGACAAAATAAAAAAAAAATGTAATAAGGACACAAATTCAAACTACAACTTACCGGCAAGCCAAGCAGGTGTAAAATACAGTCTGACCTTCATCTGCAGAACGTGTCTGCCGAGTTGTGTAGGTCATTGTGTCATGACGACAGCGAGGACACTGGCGTTCAACCTAATTGAAAGAAAAATGTCTTCATGTCTACCAATCCCTCAAAAATTGTTGTATTCAGCAAAATTTATTGATTTCACATTCAAAATCTCAGATTTTCAAATTTAGCAAAGCTACACAACAGTTCAACTTCAGACACAACTACTTCATCACAGTTCAACTTCAGACACAACTACTTCATCACAGTTCAAATTCAGACACAACTACTTCATCACAGTTCAAATTCAAACACAACTACTTCATCACAGTTCAAATTCAGACACAACTACTTCATCACAGACTCAAAGACTCCATCACAAACTCAATAAATCCATCAGACTCAACAACTCCATCACAGACACTTCAACCCTAGAACAGCACAACAAAATACTGCCTGGACCTATACTTTACCGTTGGACCTATGAAGTCCCTGGCCCTAGAACAGCACAACAAAATACTGCCTGGATCTATACTTTACCACTGGACCTATGAAGTCCCTGGCCCTAGAACAGCACAACAAAACACTGCCTGGGACCTATACTTTACCGTTGGACCTATGAAGTCCCTGGCCCTAGAACAGCACAACAAAACACTGCCTGGGACCTATACTTTACCGTTGGACCTATGAAGTCCCTGGACTGCCCAGCTTCAGCTTCTCCCTCTTGAGGTCTGTCAGTCAATGATTTCTTCTTCTTCTTAGAAGTGTTAAAGTGAATGATAAACTCCTCTACTACATCATCAAGATCTGAAAATGAAAATGATAAACTCCTCTACTACATCATCAAGATCTGAAAATGAAAATGATAAACTCCTCTACTACATCATCAAGATCTGAAAATGAAAATGATAAACTCCTCTACTACATCATCAAGATCTGAAAATGAAAATGATAAACTCCTCTACTACATCATCAAGATCTGAAAATGAAAATGATAAAGTATCTGCAGCCAAGCTGTATGGGAACAAATTACTTGCTAATGTTTTATTGAAAATATTCCATCTCACACATTTGATGCTGAATGGACTACAAATAGTAGATAAACATACAGTTGACTTTTAGTTTGTTCTCAGTATGTCTGTCCACACATACTACCTATAAAACACTTTTAGTTTGTTCTCAACATGTCTGTCCACACATACTACCTACAAAACACTTTTAGTTTGTTCTCAACATGTCTGTCCACACATACTACCTACAAAACACTTTTAGTTTGTTCTCAACATGTCTGTCCACACATACTACCTACAAAACACTTTTAGTTTGTTCTCAACATGTCTGTCCACACATACTACCTACAAAACACTTTTAGTTTGTTCTCAACATGTCTGTCCACACATACTACCTACAAAACACTTTTAGTTTGTTCTCAACATGTCTGTCCACACATACTACCTATAAAACACTTTTAGTTTGTTCTCAACATGTCTGTCCACACATACTACCTATAAAACACTTTTAGTTTGTTCTCAACATGTCTGTCCACACATACTACCTATAAAACACTTTTAGTTTGTTCTCAACATGTCTGTTCACATATATGAGGATCATACTGAAAGTCTTGAACAAAAATATTTTTTAAATCATAATTTATAGATTGAGAAAATATAAATGTATCACTTTAACTGCATCCTTTGCACTTCATGTAGAGGTCACACGATGTCACCATCATGTGTCATGCGACCACGCGGATCAGAAACAAAATGGCCGGCGCTGAAGTTTCATTTCATCAAAATGCAGTTATTGAGTTCCTCGTTAAAGAGGAAATCCTTGATGCTGAAATTCTTCAAGGACTTCAACTTGCTTATGGAGATGTGTGTATGGGTGCTAGCAGTGTTAGGAGGTGGGTGAAACATTTCAAAGATGGAAACATCCAAGATATGCTTCACAGCGTTCACTCTCGAACTGCCTCCACTGAACACAACATGGGAAGGGTTGACGACATCATTAAAGAAGACAGATGTGTCACAGTATCTGAAATCGCTGTAAATCTTGGAATAAGACACAATGCAGTACAGGAAATGATTGAAACTCTAGGCTACAGAAAAGTTTGTGCCTGCTAGGTCCAACAGAAGAGAATGTCCAGAAAGCAGTGCATCTGTGCCGTCGGTCAGCTGGAACGGAATTCTACCGGGAGGGTATTTTCAAACTTGCAGAGCGATGGGAAAAATGTGTGCAGAGAAATGGAGATTACGTTGAAAAGTGAAGAAAAAGATGCAGTTTAAGGTAATACATTTATATTTTCTCTATAAATTCTGATTTTTAAAAAATGTTTGTTCATGACTTTCAGTATGACCCTCATACTGCCTATGAAACACTTTTGTGTTTATTCTCAACATGTCTGTCCACACATACTGCCTATAAAACACCTTTTAGTTTATTCTCAACATGTCTGTCCACACATACTACCTATAAAACACTTTTAGTTTATTCTCAACATGTCTGTCCACACATACTGCCTATGAAACACTTTTGTGTTTATTCTCAACATGTCTGTCCACACATACTGCCTATGAAACACTTTTGTGTTTTTCTCAACATGTCTGTCCACACATACTGCCTATGAAACACTTTTGTGTTTATTCTCAACATGTCTGTCCACACATACTGCCTATGAAACACTTTTGTGTTTATTCTCAACATGTCTGTCCACACATACTGCCTATGAAACACTTTTGTGTTTATTCTCAACATGTCTGTCCACACATACTGCCTATGAAACACTTTTGTGTTTATTCTCAACATGTCTGTCCACACATACTGCCTATGAAACACTTTTGTGTTTATTCTCAACATGTCTGTCCACACATACTGCCTATGAAACACTTTTGTGTTTATTCTCAACATGTCTGTCCACACATACTGCCTATGAAACACTTTTGTGTTTATTCTCAACATGTCTGTCCACACATACTGCCTATGAAACACTTTTGTGTTTATTCTCAACATGTCTGTCCACACATACTGCCTATGAAACACTTTTGTGTTATTCTCAACATGTCTGTCCACACATACTGCCTATGAAACACTTTTGTGTTTATTCTCAACATGTCTGTCCACACATACTGCCTATGAACACTTTTGTGTTTGTTCTCAACATGTCTGTTCACACATACTACCTATAAAACACTTTTAGTTTGTTCTCAACATGTCTGTTCACACATATGAGGATCATACTGAAAGTCTTGAACAAAAATATTTTTTAAATCATAATTTATAGATTGAGAAAATATAAATGTATCACTTTAACTGCATCCTTTGCACTTCATGTAGAGGTCACACGATGTCACCATCATGTGTCATGCGACCACGCGGATCAGAAACAAAATGGCCGGCGCTGAAGTTTCATTTCATCAAAATGCAGTTATTGAGTTCCTCGTTAAAGAGGAAATCCTTGATGCTGAAATTCTTCAAGGACTTCAACTTGCTTATGGAGATGTGTGTATGGGTGCTAGCAGTGTTAGGAGGTGGGTGAAACATTTCAAAGATGGAAACATCCAAGATATGCTTCACAGCGTTCACTCTCGAACTGCCTCCACTGAACACAACATGGGAAGGGTTGACGACATCATTAAAGAAGACAGATGTGTCACAGTATCTGAAATCGCTGTAAATCTTGGAATAAGACACAATGCAGTACAGGAAATGATTGAAACTCTAGGCTACAGAAAAGTTTGTGCCTGCTAGGTCCAACAGAAGAGAATGTCCAGAAAGCAGTGCATCTGTGCCGTCGGTCAGCTGGAACGGAATTCTACCGGGAGGGTATTTTCAAACTTGCAGAGCGATGGGAAAAATGTGTGCAGAGAAATGGAGATTACGTTGAAAAGTGAAGAAAAAGATGCAGTTTAAGGTAATACATTTATATTTTCTCTATAAATTCTGATTTTTAAAAAATGTTTGTTCATGACTTTCAGTATGACCCTCATACTGCCTATGAAACACTGTTGTGTTTATTCTCAACATGTCTGTCCACACATACTGCCTATGAAACACTTTTGTGTTTATTCTCAACATGTCTGTCCACACATACTGCCTATGAACACTTTTGTGTTTATTCTCAACATGTCTGTCCACACATATGCCTATGAAACACTTTTGTGTTTATTCTCAACATGTCTGTCCACACATACTGCCTATGAAACACTTTTGTGTTATTCTCAACATGTCTGTCCACACATACTGCCTATGAAACACTTTTGTGTTTATTCTCAACATGTCTGTCCACACATACTGCCTATGAAACACTTTTGTGTTTATCTCAACATGTCTGTCACACATACTGCCTATGAAACACTTTTGTGTTTATTCTCAACATGTCTGTCCACATACTGCTATGAAACACTTTTGTGTTTATTCTCAACATGTCTGTCCACACATACTGCCTATGAAACACTTTTGTGTTTATTCTCAACATGTCTGTCCACACATACTGCCTATGAAACACTTTTGTTTATTCTCAACATGTCTGTCCACACATACTGCCTATGAAACACTTTTGTGTTTATTCTCAACATGTCTGTCCACACATACTGCCTATGAAACACTTTTGTGTTATTCTCAACATGTCTGTCCACACATACTGCCTATGAAACACTTTTGTGTTATTCTCAACATGTCTGTCCACACATACTGCCTATGAAACACTTTTGTGTTTATTCTCAACATGTCTGTCCACACATACTGCCTATGAAACATTTTGTGTTTATTCTCAACATGTCTGTCCACACATACTGCCTATGAAACACTTTTGTGTTTATTCTCAACATGTCTGTCCACACATACTGCCTATGAAACACTTTTGTGTTTATTCTCAACATGTCTGTCCACACATACTGCCTATGAACACTTTTGTGTTTATTCTCAACATGTCTGTCCACACATACTGCCTATGAAACACTTTTGTGTTTTTCTCAACATGTCTGTCCACACATACTGCCTATGAACACTTTTGTGTTTATTCTCAACATGTCTGTCCACACATACTGCCTATGAAACACTTTTGTGTTTATTCTCAACATGTCTGTCCACACATACTGCCTATGAAACACTTTTGTGTTTATTCTCACATGTCTGTCCACACATACTGCCTATGAAACACTTTTGTGTTTATTCTCAACATGTCTGTCCACACATACTGCCTATGAAACACTTTTGTGTTTATTCTCAACATGTCTGTCCACACATACTGCCTATGAAACACTTTTGTGTTTATTCTCAACATGTCTGTCCACACTACTGCCTATGAAACACTTTTGTGTTTATCTCAACATGTCTGTCCACACATACTGCCTATGAAACACTTTTGTGTTTATTCTCAACATGTCTGTCCACACATACTGCCTATGAAACACTTTTAGTTTATTCTCAACATGTCTGTCCACACATACTGCCTATAAAACACTTTTGGTTTATTCTCAACATGTCTGTCCACACATACTGCCTATAAAACACTTTTGTGTTTTTCTCAACATGTCTGTCCACACATACTGCCTATGAAACACTTTTGTGTTTATTCTCAACATGTCTGTCCACACATACTGCCTATGAAAACTTTTGTGTTTATTCTCAACATGTCTGTCCACACATACTACCTATAAAACACTTTTGTGTTTATTCTCAACATGTCTGTCCACACATACTACCTATGAAACACTTTTGTGTTTATTCTCAACATGTCTGTCCACACATACTACCTATGAAACACTTTTGTGTTTATTCTCAACATGTCTGTCCACACATACTGCCTATGAACACTTTTGTTTATTCTCAACATGTCTGTCCACACATACTGCCTATGAAACACTTTTGTTTATTCTCACATGTCTGTCCACATACTACCTATGAAACACTTTTGTGTTTATTCTCAACATGTCTGTCCACACATACTACCTATGAAACACTTTTGTGTTTATTCTCAACATGTCTGTCCACACATACCTATAAAACACTTTTGTGTTTATTCTCAACATGTCTGTCCACACATACTACCTATAAAACACTTTTGTGTTTATTCTCAACATGTCTGTCCACACATACTACCTATAAAACACTTTTGTGTTTATTCTCAACATGTCTGTCCACACATACTACCTATAAAACACTTTTGTGTTTATTCTCAACATGTCTGTCCACACATACTACCTATAAAACACTTTTGTTTATTCTCAACATGTCTATCCACACATACTACCTATAAAACACTTTTGTGTTTATTCTCAACATGTCTATCCACACATACTGCCTATAAAACACTTTTGTGTTTATTCTCAACATGTCTATCCACACATACTACCCATGAAACAGAATTTTATGTTTGTCCTCAACATCTGTCCACATACTGCCTGCTGAACAAGTTACCTTTAAGATTTCTCTTGAATGGACAGCGAGAGCATGGAATAACCTTCTCCCCCTTGGCTGAAAGTGGAAGAACTGACCCACAAACTGGACAGAACTGAAGATCTGAATGAAATGCTGGAGAAGTGATGGATTCCATCGTTCTCTTCTGGTGTAACAAAATAAAAATAATTAAAATAATAAATTCAGAAATTAAATAACATATTTAACTGATCACTTTATAAACTACACAATTATTATGGTGACATAAAGATAGCATGACTATTACAGTGACATATGACATCACAACTATTACAGTGACATAATGACAGCAATTATTGGTCTTATTTTAACTAAAATGAAAATCAATATCTTTACAGTTTGTTTGATCTGACATAACTTCACAGCCTGTCTGATCTGACATAACTTCACAGCTGGTCTGATCTGACATAAGTTCACAGCTGGTCTGATCTGACATAACATCACAGCTGGTTTGATCTGACATAAGTTCATAGCTGGTTTGATCTGACATAACATCACAGCTGGTTTGATCTGACATAACATCACAGCTGGTTTGATCTGACATAACATCACAGCTGGTTTGATCTGACATAACATCACAGCTGGTTTGATCTGACATAACATCACAGCTGGTCTGATCTGACATAACTTCACAGCTGGTCTGATCTGACATAAGTTCACAGCTGGTCTGATCTGACATAACATCACAGCTGGTTTGATCTGACATAAGTTCATAGCTGGTTTGATCTGACATAACATCACAGCTGGTTTGATCTGACATAACATCACAGCTGGTTTGATCTGACATAACATCACAGCTGGTTTGATCTGACATAACATCACAGCTGGTTTGATCTGACATAACATCACAGCTGGTTTGATCTGACATAACATCACAGCTGGTTTGATCTGACATAACATCACAGCTGGTTTGATCTGACATAACATCACAGCTGGTTTGATCTGACATAAGTTCACAGCTGGTTTGATCTGACATAACATCACAGCTGGTTTGATCTGACATAACATCACAGCTGGTTTGATCTGACATAACATCACAGCTGGTTTGATCTGACATAACATCACAGCTGGTTTGATCTGACATAACTTCACAACCTGTCTGATCTGACATAACTTCACAACCTGTCTGATCTGACATAACATCACAGCCTGTCTGATCTGACATAAGTTCACAGCTGATTTGATCTGACATAAGTTCACAGCTGGTTTGATCTGACATAACTTCACAGCCTGTCTGATCTGACATAAGTTCACAGCTGGTTTGATCTGACATAACATCACAGCCTGTCTGATCTGACATAAGTTCATGGCCTGCTAGTCTTATTCCATTTCAATTTTATTTGTTAAATTATCAAATTTATTTCCAATAAAAACAGAACTGTTTATTCTGCAGGGATTACTAAAAGTACTGTCACAGAGTGTCAGTTTATTGAGGATGGAGACAATCCTAACAAACAAAAAAATTTGGATTCAAGGATTTTTGTACACAACTTTTCTTTTCTTGAAGAGCTATCACAACAGAAATAATGTCTAAGATCCAAATCAGAACTAACACCATGAAGGTAAGTCAGAGGAACATCATTATTACACTACATCAAGAAACAAGTCATATGATTTGGCTACATTACATGACTACCACCAGACAGTACACCACAGAAACAAGTCAAATGGTGTACACCACAGAAACAAGTCAAATGGCGTGGCTATGTTACATTACTACCACCAGACAGTATATCACAGAAACAAGTCAAATGGTATAGTTAGGTTACATGATTACCACCAGACAGTACACCACAGAAACAAGTCAAATGGTGTGGCTATGTTACATTACTACCACCAGACAGTATATCACAGAAACAAGTCAAATGGTGTACACCACAGAAACAAGTCAAATGGTGTGGCTATGTTACATGACTACCACCAGACAGTATATCACAGAAACAAGTCAAATGGTATAGTTATGTTACATGATTACCACCAGACAGTACACCACAGAAACAAGTCAAATGGTGTGGCTATGTTACATTACTACCACCAGACAGTATATCACAGAAACAAGTCAAATGGTATAGTTAGGTTACATGATTACCACCAGACAGTACACCACTGAAACAAGTCAAATGGTGTGGCTATGTTACATTACCACCACCAGACAGTACACCACTGAAACAAGTCAAATGGTATAGTTAGGTTACATGACTACCATCAGACAATATACTACAGAAACAAGTCAAATAGTCTGATCATGTTACATGACCACCACCAAACAAAATACCACAGAAAAACAGCAAAAAAATCTAAGATTGGTAGGAGGAGGTAATAACAGACATCTTAAATCTCCACTTATGTGAAAAAAATTACAGAGCCCTTTCTTGAGGCACATATGCTCTCTCAATACTGAAACACTAATAAGGAAGGAGACAAAACAAGATTTTCTTCTACTGTCATTTTTTTTATGGATTACAAGCAGCCTTTGCACTGAATGGTGAGTCTAATCATCATCAAACAATAAATACCTCTTCAAGCAATTATACCTAGTTATACAGTTACATGAGATATATACAAAAAGAAACCCAGGTTATATGAAATTTGTTCAAAAAGAAACCTTGGTTATATGAGATCTATACAAAAAGAAACCTTCGTTATATGAGATTTATCCAAAAAGAAACCTTGGTTATATGAGATCTGCTGTCCAAAAAAAAATCTTAATTAAATCAGATCTGTCCAAAAAGAAACCTTGGTTATATGAGATCTGCATAAAAAGAAACACTGATTATATCACATCTGCACAAAAAGAGACCACGGTCATAAGAGATCTGTACAAAAAAGAAACCTTGCTTATATGAGATATGTACAAAGAGAAATTTTGGTTATATGAGACTTGCACAAAAATAAACCCTGGTTATATAAGAACTGTCCAAACATAAACTTTGGTTATATGAGATCTGCACAAAAATAAATCTTGGTTATATGAGATCTGCACAAAAATAAACCTTGGTTATATGAAATCTGTACAAAAAGAAACCTTTATTATATGAAATCTGTTGTCCAAAAAGAAACCTTGGTTATATGAGATCTATTAAAAAAAAAAACCTTGGTTATATGATGTCTGCAAAAAAATAAACATTGGTTATATGAGATCTGTCCAAAAACAAAGCTTGGTTATATGAGATATGCACAAAAAGGAACCTTGGTTATATGAGATCTGCACAAAAAGAAACCTTTGTTATATGAGATCTGTCCAAAAATAAACCTTAGTTATATGAGATCTGCACAAAAATAAACCTTGGTTATATGAGATCTGTCAAAAAATAAACCTTGGTTATATGAGATCTGTCGAAAAAGAAACCTTGGTTATATGAGTGTTGAAAAAGAAACCTTGGTTATATGAGATATGCACAAAAATAAACCCTGGATGTTTAAGATCTGTCCAAAAAGAAATCAAACTTTCTTAAAATAGTGAGTCAGTCAATCATTTGCATGTCCTTTGCGGATCTTTGCCTAACAGTTTTCCTGTAGGCCTCTCAGTTGTAGGCAAGATGCCCTGCTGCTGATGCATCCATTTGCAGATCATCAATGATATCTTGCAGCCATTTTCGCCTTAGTCTTCCTCTCTTTCTTTTTCCCATTATGTACCCTTCCAAGAAGATCTCTAAATAATCATGATGTTCAATGTGTCCAAAATATTTAAGTTTTCTGTTTAATCCTCTTTACTAACCAGGCTTCTTCAATATTAAGTTCTTGTAGTATGAATATATTCATTCTTTTTTGTGTCCATGATATTTGAAGAACTCATCTGTAGCATTTACATTCAAAGGCATTTACGTGTTTCTCAGCTGTTTTGTTAAGTGTCCAGGTCTCACAGGCATATGTTGCAATGCGAAAGACGCATGCCCTTAAAAATCTTAATTTTGTAGTTCTGTCTGTTCCTCTCCACAGATTCTTTAGTTGTTTTACTTTCTGAGGTGTGACAGATATCCTCCTTTTAATTTCCCTCATTGTATCTCCATTATTATTTAGTAGTGATCCAAGATATTCAAACTCTCCACTTCTTCCAGTTTTTCCTCATTGATACATATTTTAGCTGCCTTATTTGTTTTGTCAGTTGTCATTAATTTCTTAAAACAACATTTATTAACATAATTACAACTTAATCTAATGTCTCCTTCAAAGTATTTTCCTCCTGTAAGCACTTCTCCCAACTTTTTTTGTTTCTAGAATGCATCCTGGAGCTCAATATCTGACACGCTGCTTAGTTTCTATGGTGAATTTTCTTTTATCTCTACTATTGTTTTGAAATCAGCAACCTTTCAGGGTGGATTTCAACTTGGGGAATGAAAAAAAGGTCCACAGGGGCCCAGTCTGAAGAGCAGAGTGGCTGCAGGACCAAAGTCATCAGGAAAAAATTCATGAGTACGGAGTGACAAATCAGCACTGTCTTGGTGTTGCATCCAGCTCTTGTCTCTCCATTCTTCAGACCTCTTTCCTTGCACTTCCTCTCTCAAACACTTCATGACATTTAGGTAAAACTGTTCTCTGACTGTCCAACCACATGGAACATATGAAACACAAGAAACACAATCATGAAGAATGATGCCCACTCAGTCAAAAACAAAAACAAAAACATTACTTTCACTTTGATGGACATGCTTTTTATTTGTTTCTCATGAGAATGATTCTCCCATCCACTGTTACATTTGTGTTTTTGTTTCAATTTCATACATTTTCAGCCACATTTCATCACCTGTTATGACATGTTTCAGAAAGTTCATCACCTGTTATGACATGTTTCAGAAAGTTTATCACTTGTTATGACATGTTTCAGAAAGTTATCGTAAGCATTTCAATGATCTAACAACTCCTGACTGACTGTGACATGGTTCACTATCTGCACATCTGTCAAAATACTTGGCACAACACAAGACATTTGTCACTTTTCAGTCAAAACTGTGTGGCATGAATTTTTACTAATGCTTACTTCAGCAATTCCACAGAGAGTCTGTGATTATTTTCACAAATCAAATCATAAAATTTGTTCAATGTGATCATCAACCACTGACAAAGAAGGCTGTCCAGTTTGAAGATTGTCTTCAATGAACGTTCTGCCTGATTTGAAACATTGGCACCACTTGCAAAACTGTGTGTAGCTTAAACAATCCTCTCTGTAAGCTTGCTTCAACATCTGACAAGTCTCAGTAAAAGTTTTTGACACTTTCACACAGAATTTCAATGGAAACACATTGATCTTTTTTAGATTATTTCATCCTGCATAAAAAGTCACAAAAAGCACAGAAGAGAAGTTCACTCTACTGCTTGTACTCAATTACTAAATGAAGGTGCTGGGATGACTAAATGAAGGTGTTGTGATCAATGATTAAATGAAGGTGTTGTGATCAATGATTAAATGAAGGTGTTGTGATCAATGACTAAATGAAGGTGCTGTGATCAATGATTAAATGAAGGTGTTGTGATCAATGATTAAATGAAGGTGTTGGAATGACTAAATAAAGTTGGTCTGATTAATGGTTAAATGCAGGTGTTGTGATCAATGACTAAATGAAGGTGGTGTGATTAATGATTAAATGAAGGTTTTGGAATGACTAAATGAAGTTGGTGTGGTTAATAGCTAAATGAGGGTGTTGTGATCAATGAGTAAATGAAGGTGTTGTGATCAATGATTAAATGAAAGTGTTGGAATGACTAAGTGAAGGTGGTGTGACTGAGCATTTAGGAGGTCAAAGTCACCATTAAACCCCTCCACTACCACAAGTCTGTTGTGTTGGTTGACTGACTTTAAGAAGTCTGATTTTTTTTTGGACAGACCTGGTGTATCTAATGAAAAATAAGGTGTACATGTACAATCATGCAATGTGCCATCGATGAACACTCTGTGTGATATTCACTAGCACAGGTGGTGTAGCAATTATGGGAGTATCTCCTTTACAATGATACCATGAAACTAATGCTGAAGACTGAATCAAAACTTCATCAACAAGAAATTATTAAGTAACATACAATAATCAGTGTATAAGAATATAACTCTTCTTCCTTTTCATTCACTTCTACCACCAAGACCACCCTGTGATCCTACTTAACTTATGCCTGTGGTCCTCGATAGGTCCCATGGTCCCCCGTGTGGCCCCCAAAAGGACCACACTAGATCCCCAAGAGGACCACAAGAGGTTCAGAATAACGCACGACTTGAGCCTGTACTCTTGGTGGGTCTCAGAAGCGGGATTGTGTGACAATGTGGTTTTCGTTGCACCAGTTTAATCTAGAGTTGGACTTTCTCACCGGAAAACCTCGATGTGTTCTGGACATCAGTATATCCCCACTGGGTGAGAGGTGGTAGCCCATCCAGGCTAGAGTTGGACTTTCTTACTGGAAAATCTCGACATGTTTTGAAATAAACATGTATCACCGCCGGGTGAGAGGTGGTTGCCCATCCAGTACAGCGTCAGACTTTCTCACCGGAAAACCTCAGCTTGATTAGGTTACACATACATCCCCGCCGGATGAGAGGTGGCTGCCTATCTAGGCTGCCCTGGTTCAGTGTCTCCGACTTCAGCATTTTGTGGTCGTGGCCGCTACCCTTCCTAGTTGTGATCAGGATGGAGCTTTTGTCCAGGAGGATGAATCCTCGCCACTAGTGACTTCCACCCCTGGGTTGAGCTGGTTTAGGCATATCATCCCAGTATGGCCGTGTTTAGGACGTGACCGACCTCTAGAGTGGAGGTAACGTGACATGTGTAGCCAAGAAGTTTCACCCTTGGTGTAAGCCAATTTAGGCATATTTCACCAGTATGGGTGTATTTCGGACATGGCTGGCTTCTAGAGCAGAGGTGCTGTGGTATGAGTAGCTCTCGCCGCGATACTACTGGTCATACCGATTAAGCTTCACTTTATTCTTTCCATCACCTTTTCAAATCAGTGCCACACAGCAACCCTGATTGCTTTTCTGAATTTTCTTCCTTGGCCGGGAGGAGCTTCACTAGATGAGCTACCAAACATGACTCTCATCTACCCGAAGCATCTGGTTTCCAGGTGCCAGATATTCGCCTTCACCCCTTCTCCTGTCAGTTTAAACAGTTCTGCCACGATAAGGCCAGGAGCTGGACTTGACTGTCAGAGGCTATTTCAGATGCACGACATTGGAGTGGAGAGCATATCCTCCACTCCACTTCCAGCAATAACAGTCCTTAGAACCTAGAATATAACTATACATGAAGCCACTACATTAAAGCTATGGTATCAAAATGTATAAACTAGGAAAAAAGTAGGAACAGCTTTATTACTTAATAAGTAATATTACTTATAATACAACTTATTCAGCTATCCTAAGAAAAAAGATGCAGGATAACTTATATTGGTGAAACTGGCCTCAGATTAGGGGACCACATCCAGAAACATCTGTACGATATCACCCAGCATGCTTTGAAACCAGTCCCAAATCATTTCAATGGCCCCAACCACAGAAGCAAATCTGATTTTCTGGTAACAGCCATCAAATGATGTCACGCAGATGACAGATGCTGCCTAGCACTTGAGAACTGGTACATTCAGGAATATGGGACGCTGGAATTACACGGTTTGAACTCATTATTCAGCTACACCTATCATTCTCCTCTTCCACAATCATAATCTCTCCCCACCAAGTTCCACTCCCTTCTCACTTGTTACACATAGTTCAGAACCTCCTCACACCATACATTACAGCCCCTCTACCCTAACTATAATCACCTATTTCACCTTCTCCCAGCTGGGTTACCATTGTATCATTCTCTCCTCCACGGTTTCACCACTGCCCTCAGTTATGACCCACTTATCACACATAACAGGTCTCATTTGAATATTCTCCACACTTCATCTTATGCATTTCTGATACACAGCGTCGGACAAGCCACAGTTCCTTATAAGTTACAGATAATGCTCTATTCATTTTTTTTAAAGGGGTGAAGATGCCCAATGAGGCAATCAGCAACCCATAGATGACCAAGACCCTGTCCCACCTCTCTGTTGGTACCCCCAGTAACAGGCCTAGCCTGGCTAACGGGGCAGGGATCGCCAGTCTCTGTGGTGGTGGAGTCTGCTAAAGAAGCATTGTACATCCCCTGCTTTTTAGCTGTACTCCAGGACTGAAAAATAGCCACCATAACCCGCTCCCACACTGATACACTGCTGTGCCTCAACATCTCTACAGCATCAGCTGCAAAGAACAACAGCTCACAGTTACAGGGAGTTCATGTAAGTACAAGTACAAGCTATTTTTTTAAACATACCATTGATGTAAATTTATACTTTATTTCCTCTCTCTATTTCTTCGTCCTATGTGTTTTTGTATGATATAAGGCTCACGCCAAAACGTCACAACTGTGTACTTGTTAAGTAATATAGCTGCTCCTACTTTTTTCCTAGTTTATATAGGACATGAGAGGTGGCTGCCTATCTAGGCTGCCCTGGTTCAGTGTCTCCGACTTCAGCATTTTGTGGTCGTGGCCGCTACCCTTCCTAGTTGTGATCAGGATGGAGCTTTTGTCCAGGAGGATGAATCCTCGCCACTAGTGACTTCCACCCCTGGGTTGAGCTGGTTTAGGCATATCATCCCAGTATGGCCGTGTTTAGGACGTGACCGACCTCTAGAGTGGAGGTAACGTGACATGTGTAGCCAAGAAGTTTCACCCTTGGTGTAAGCCAATTTAGGCATATTTCACCAGTATGGGTGTATTTCGGACATGGCTGGCTTCTAGAGCAGAGGTGCTGTGGTATGAGTAGCTCTCGCCGCGATACTACTGGTCATACCGATTAAGCTTCACTTTATTCTTTCCATCACCTTTTCAAATCAGTGCCACACAGCAACCCTGATTGCTTTTCTGAATTTTCTTCCTTGGCCGGGAGGAGCTTCACTAGATGAGCTACCAAACATGACTCTCATCTACCCGAAGCATCTGGTTTCCAGGTGCCAGATATTCGCCTTCACCCCTTCTCCTGTCAGTTTAAACAGTTCTGCCACGATAAGGCCAGGAGCTGGACTTGACTGTCAGAGGCTATTTCAGATGCACGACATTGGAGTGGAGAGCATATCCTCCACTCCACTTCCAGCAATAACAGTCCTTAGAACCTAGAATATAACTATACATGAAGCCACTACATTAAAGCTATGGTATCAAAATGTATAAACTAGGAAAAAAGTAGGAACAGCTTTATTACTTAATAAGTAATATTACTTATAATACAACTTATTCAGCTATCCTAAGAAAAAGATGCAGGATAACTTATATTGGTGAAACTGGCCTCAGATTAGGGGACCACATCCAGAAACATCTGTACGATATCACCCAGCATGCTTTGAAACCAGTCCCAAATCATTTCAATGGCCCCAACCACAGAAGCAAATCTGATTTTCTGGTAACAGCCATCAAATGATGTCACGCAGATGACAGATGCTGCCTAGCACTTGAGAACTGGTACATTCAGGAATATGGGACGCTGGAATTACACGGTTTGAACTCATTATTCAGCTACACCTATCATTCTCCTCTTCCACAATCATAATCTCTCCCCACCAAGTTCCACTCCCTTCTCACTTGTTACACATAGTTCAGAACCTCCTCACACCATACATTACAGCCCCTCTACCCTAACTATAATCACCTATTTCACCTTCTCCCAGCTGGGTTACCATTGTATCATTCTCTCCTCCACGGTTTCACCACTGCCCTCAGTTATGACCCACTTATCACACATAACAGGTCTCATTTGAATATTCTCCACACTTCATCTTATGCATTTCTGATACACAGCGTCGGACAAGCCACAGTTCCTTATAAGTTACAGATAATGCTCTATTCATTTTTTTTAAAGGGGTGAAGATGCCCAATGAGGCAATCAGCAACCCATAGATGACCAAGACCCTGTCCCACCTCTCTGTTGGTACCCCCAGTAACAGGCCTAGCCTGGCTAACGGGGCAGGGATCGCCAGTCTCTGTGGTGGTGGAGTCTGCTAAAGAAGCATTGTACATCCCCTGCTTTTTAGCTGTACTCCAGGACTGAAAAATAGCCACCATAACCCGCTCCCACACTGATACACTGCTGTGCCTCAACATCTCTACAGCATCAGCTGCAAAGAACAACAGCTCACAGTTACAGGGAGTTCATGTAAGTACAAGTACAAGCTATTTTTTTAAACATACCATTGATGTAAATTTATACTTTATTTCCTCTCTCTATTTCTTCGTCCTATGTGTTTTTGTATGATATAAGGCTCACGCCAAAACGTCACAACTGTGTACTTGTTAAGTAATATAGCTGCTCCTACTTTTTTCCTAGTTTATATAGGACATGATTAGAGTGTGAAAATGGCACATAGAGTGCTATAAATATGTTTATGACAACAACTGTGTTCTATAACTTTGCTGGCACCATGTGAGTTACATATACTTGTTTGATCACAACATGTGAGTTACATATACTTGTTTGATCACAACATGTGAGGTACATATACTTGTTTGACCACAACATGTGAGGTACATATACTTGTTTGACCACAACATGTGAGGTACATATACTTGTTTGACCACAACATGTGAGGTACATATACTTGTTTGACCACAACATGTGAGGTACATATACTTGTTTGACCACAACATGTGAGGTACATATACTTGTTTGACCACAACATGTGAGGTACATATACTTGTTTGACCACAACATGTGAGGTACATATACTTGTTTGATCACAACATGTGAGGTACATATACTTGTTTGACCACAAC
Source organism: Achatina immaculata (assembly GCA_009760885.1). Lineage (NCBI taxonomy): Eukaryota > Metazoa > Mollusca > Gastropoda > Stylommatophora > Achatinidae > Lissachatina > Lissachatina immaculata. Next base: position 33,880,475 of record CM019695.1, read on the forward strand.
ATGTGAGGTACATATACTTGTTTGATCACAACATGTGAGGTACATATACTTGTTTGACCACAACATGTGAGGTACATATACTTGTTTGACCACAACATGTGAGGTACATATACTTGTTTGACCACAACATGTGAGGTACATATACTTGTTTGACCACAACATGTGAGGTACATATACTTGTTTGATCACAACATGTGAGGTACATATTCTTGTTTGATCACAACATATGAGGTACATAACTCGTTTGATCACAACATATGAGGTACATAACTCGTTTGATCACAACATGTGAGGTACATATACTTGTTTGATCACAACATATGAGGTACACATACTTGACGTGTTGCTGATGTTATCGGTGTTGTGTAACTGTGATTCTGATAACAAATGAGTTCTATAAACATGTCTGAACACAACATGCTAGCTTAATGAGATTATTAATATTATCGTGGAAGCATATATGTAAATTTATTGTACTCTCTCTCTCTCTCTCTCTCTCTCTCTCTCTACATAGTCCAGCATGGGGGAAATTAGGTCTCACTATTATAAGAAATAAATGACAAACTGTACCGACTCCAAGCTTACTACACCGACTAAACTGATTTGAATCTCATTATGGTTATAAACCTGTGAAAATGTACTCAAAACTCTGTTAAAGAAAAAGCAAATTACCTCGAATGTACTGGCACTTACCTCTCTTACAACCACTCCTGTAAGTCCTGTGCCTACCGCCTGAGTTAGTAATCCTACTCTTTACTTTCGCCTGTAAGTTACATTTTCCTTCGTACGTGTCGTATTTCTCTTAATCGCATTTATTCTAAACTCCTTTTTAAAAAAAAAATGCCTTTTCTCTACCCATGTGATGTCTTCCTTGTCTAGGCATTCTAAGTCAGCAGTCTTGGTGATTCAGTGATCTCTATTCTTCTGAACCTTCTGTCTATTCTCATATTGTTTTCTCACTTTTATTATCTTCTCATCTGGGCAGTTTTTTGCTTAGGCCGTAATTTTCTGATGGGAGTAAGCTGGGGCAAAACTCAATGGTTTTTTTTTAACCATCTGTTATTGTTTGTCATCTTTTCCGTATCTCATTTCTCGGCCAGTTACTTGGTTCCACTTCGCGTTTACCTTCTTCAGTCTGGGTGCAGACTGTGGCCATCTTTCTTACAAGGATGTAAAAAGATAAATGTCTATTTTTGAACCTAATTTTTTTTTCTTCTTCTTCTTCGTTCGCTTCTACCACCAAATACCGCACTGTGGTCCTACTGAATTCACGCCTGTGGTCCTCGTTAGGTCCCATGGTCCCCTGTGTGGTCCCCTGTGTGGTCCCCGGAAAGACCACACGAGATCCACGAGAGGACCACAAGGGGTTCAGAGTATCACAGGGCTTTAGCCTGTATTCTTGGTGGGTCTCTGAAGCGGATTGCGTGACACCGTGGTTTTCGTTGCACCAGTTTAGTCTAGGGTTGGACGTTCTCACCGGAAGACCTCGACGTGTTTAGGATATCAGTGCATCCCCGCTGGGTGAGAGGCGGTAGCCCACTCAGGCCAGAGTTGGACTTTCTCACCGGAAAACCTCGACGTGTTTTGAGATACCCGTGTATCACCGCCGGGTGAGAGGTGGTTGCCCATCCAGTCCAGAGTTGGACTTTCTCACCGGAAAACCTCAGCGTGATTAGGATACGCAAACATCCCCGCCGGGTGAGAGGTGGTTGCCTATCTAGCCTTCCCTGGTCCAGTGTCTCCGACTTCAGCATTTTGCGGTCGTGGCCGCTACCCTTCCTAGTTGTGACCAGGATGGAGCTTTTGTCCAGGAGGACGAATCCTCGCCACTAGTGACTTCTACCCCTGGGTTGAGCCGGTTTAGGCATTATCCCAGTATGGGCGTGTTTGGGACGATACCGACCTCTAGAGCAGAGGTACTGTGACATGCATAGCCTTCAGGATTCACCCCTGGTGTGAGGCGGTTTAGGCAAAATTCACCAGTATGGGTGTATATCAGGCGTTACCCCGAACTCTAGAGCGGAGGTGGCATGACATGTCTAGCCATCAAGTTCCACCCCTGGTGTGTGCCGGTTTAGGCATATTTCACCAGTGTAGGTGTATTTCGGACGTGGCCAGCCTCTAGAGCAGATGTGCCGTGGTATAGCTCTCGTAGCGATACTACTGGACATACCGTTAAATTTCACTTTCCACCACCTTTTCCCATCGGCGTTGCACAGCAACCTTTATTTCTTTTCCGCATTTCTTCCTTGACCGGGAGGAGCTTCACTCCACGCGCGGCATTTGAAGAGTCTCGCCAGCAGTGTCTTAACCTCTGGGACAAGCCGGTTCATGCATTTCACCCGATATGACTGCACTCAGGACGTGGCCGACCTCCAGATCAGAGGAGCCGTGATTTGACTGTTTGCTTCGCTTTATCCTTTCTACCACCTTTTCCGCAGTGATGCTGCGCGGCAACCTCATTTGCAAATTTCATTCATTGGCCGGGTGGAGCACCGCTCCACGCACGGCAGCTGAAAATCTCGCCAACAGCGGCAGATGAGCTACCAAACGTGCCACTCATCTACCCTAAGTAACTGGTTTTCAGGCGCCAGATATTCGCCCTCGCCCCTTCTCCTGTCAGTTTAAACAGTTCTGCCACGGGAAGGCCAGGAGCTGGACTTGACTGCCAGAGGCTGTTTGAGGCGCGTTTGCAGTCCTTATAACCCAATTTTTGTGTTTTTATCGGTTGTGTTGTTTTTATATGTGATGTTTGAAAAAGGCTTTTGCTGAAATATTGGATTGTTGTATGCTCTTCATTTATACTACTCATTATACTTTCTGCCACTATTGCTCTTGCCATTTTCCTCACTCTACCATTTTGTAAATCTGAACCATACACTTCTGTCTTACATCTTATATCTTACATTCTTCCTGTGCCGCTAAATGTCACATATGGCCCGTATGATAATTCGCCAAGACTTCTGTCTTACATCTTATATCTTACATTCTTCCTGTGCCGCTAAATATCACATATGGCCCGCATGATAATTCGCCAAGACTCCTGTCTTACATCTTATATTTTCCTGTGCCGCTAAATGTCACATATGGCCTGTATGATAATTCGCCAAGACTTCTGTCTTACATCTTATATCTTACATTCTTCCTGTGCCGCTAAATGTCACATATGGCCCGTATGATAATTCGCCAAGACTCCTGTCTTACATCTTATATCTTACATTCTTCCTGTGCCGCTAAATGTCACATATGCCCCGCCAAGACTTCTGTCTAGCAGTCTTTGATTGCCAACCATTTTTCTTTAAAACTGCAAAAACAATAACTATGTGGCAAATATGGATTCTGATCATTCTGACGGATGTGCAAAATGATGAGAGCGTGTACTTGATTTGTCTCAAAACAACATTTGATGTGGGTGGATCTGAGCAACCATCCCAAGTCATGGAACACTGACCAACCATCCCAAGTCATGGAACACTGACCAACCATCCCAAGTCATGGAACACTGACCAACCATCCCAAGTCATGGAACACTGACCAACCATCCCAAGTCATGGAACACTGACCAACCATCCCAAGTCATGGAACACTGAGCAGCTGGGTGGGGGGAGGGGGGAATGATAAACTTTGTTATGCTATGATTCTTGTCAGACTTCAGACTTTGTACATGCAAGTTCCAAGTTAAGTGTTGGTCAATAATAAGACCTAGAGTTTTACGTTCATTGACATTTTCTGTCTGTGATGTTGGCGAGGACAGCCATGAGAAATATATCTCAACGGACCCCTATCTACATCATCAAAAATTGAAAAATGTCGGTCTTTCTCTTCCTTTTTCTCGTTCGAAATCGCTCGTAACTAGGCACTCTTTCGCCATTTTGAAAAGTGTCACCGGAATCGCGGACGAAATATGTACAATCTAAATGTTACACCGGTTGTTTTATTGAAACAAACCAAGCGTAAAAAAACTGACGCCTGGTAAGCAACGGGGATACCGGAAGCGTCAAAAATTTGACGCCCAGCACGGAAAGAGTTAAAATCCTAAATCCTGTCCCAAAACACACACAAGAAAAAAAAAAACATCCCTTAATAAGAACATAAAATTCACTTCTGAAATTTTTTACAAGTCTGTCAACTTTTTGGACATCAAAATATCTATTGTCACCTCTGTATTTTACAAGCCCACTGACAGCCACACCTATTTTCTTTACATCTCCTCTTATCCTAAAGTTGGTAAGAACTCCGTCCTTTAATCTCAACTCCTCCGTCTTCGCTGCCTATATCAGGACAACATGGACTTTAAGATAAATCCAACAAATTATTCGAATTTTTCCGTCATCCCTACTACACAGAAAATGTCCTTCGGAAAGCATTCATCCGCATCCAGCCAGTAAGCCGCAAAAAATCTTTCAGAAAACACCCGTTATCCCATCAGTAAGAGTTAAATTAGTACTTCCTTTTCACCAACGTGGTCAGGTGGTTACGAAAATTCTTTATCGTCACCTGCCATTAATCCAACTCGACCTCGACACTCGCGACATTTTCTCTGATCCACTGCTATTACCATACAAACGGGAACCAAATCTTAAGGACATCATTGTCCATAGCCACTTGAAGCGGAACCTTGAATACTTTGGCACTAGAAAATGTAACCGCCCTCGCTGCGTTACCTGCCATGTTGTCTGGGAAACGAAAACAATCACCTTTCCCAAAACTACCCTCACTCTCCATGAGGGATTCACATGCCAGTCTTGCAATGTGATTATGTCATTGTAAGCAAAAGATGCAGGATAATTTATGTTGGTGAAACTGGCCTCAGATTAGGGGACCACATCCAGAAACATCTGTACGATATCACCCAGCATGCTTCGAAACCAGCCCCGAATTATTTCAATGGCCCCAACCACAGAGGCAAATCTGACTTTCTGGTAACAGCCATCAAACAATGTCACACAGATGACAGAAGCCGCCTAACGCTTGAGAACTGGTACATTCAGGAACATGGGACGCTGGAATCACATGGTTTGAACTCGTTATTCAGCTGCACCTAACATTCTCCTTTTCCACAATCCCTCCCCACGAAGTTCCACTTCCTTCTCACTAGTTACACATAGTTCAGAACCTCCTCACACCATCACATTACAACCCCTCTAGCCTAACTGTAATCATATATTTCACCTTCCCCCGGCTGGATTACTATTGTATCACTCTCTCTCCAAGGTTTCCCCACCCACCACCCTCAGTTATTACCCACATATCACACATCCCATGTCTCCATTTAAATACTCTCTACACTCCACCATACTCGTTTCTGGCACACAGCGTCGGACAAGCCACAACTTCTTACAAGTTACAGCTAAGTTTTCTATTCATTTTATTATTTTTTTAACAAAGCATTCAATTTATATTTTATCTCCTCTCTCTATTTCTTCGTCCTGTGTATTTTTGTATGATTAAGGCTCACGCTGAAACGTCACAACTGTGTATTCGTTAATTAATACACCTGTTCCTACCCCCCCCCCCCCAGTTTATACATTTATTTTGGTATCACACATTTACTGGAGTGGCTCCGTGTATAGTTATATACTCATACATTAATTATTGTGAACATTACACAAGAGACAGTGAAAGGAAAAAATACGCAGCTTATCTAATATAAAAAAGGAAGTCCTGGGAGATCAGACACAGAAACTACAACTAATTAAAATGTGAAGGGGAAAAAAAGGTTGAAATTCTGCATACATGCCATCCATATTATACATGCCATCCATGTTATACATGTTATACATGCCATCCATTTTATACATGCTATACACGTTATACATGCCATACATGTTATACATGTCATACATGTTATACATGCCATACATGTTATACATGTCATACATGTTATACATGCCATACACGTTATTCATATCATATATGCCATACATGTCATACATGTTATACATGTCATACGTTATACATGCCATAAATGCATACATGTTATACATGTCATACATAAAACGACAAAGGTTAAAGAACTGAGCTGGAAAACAAAAACACTGTGTGTAAGAGGGGGGGGGGGCTCAACTCCTCCGTCTTCGCTGCCTATATCAGGACAACATGGACTTTAAGATAAATCCAACAAATTATTCGAATTTTTCCGTCATCCCTACTACACAGAAAATGTCCTTCGGAAAGCATTCATCCGCATCCAGCCAGTGAGCCGCAAAAAATCATTCAGAAAACACCCGTTATCCCATCAGTAAGAGTTAAATTAGTACTTCCTTTTCACCAACGTGGTCAGATGGTTACGAAAATTCTTTATCGTCATCTGCCATTAATCCAACTCGACCTCGACACTCGCGACATTTTCTCTGATCCACTGCTATTACCATACAAACGGGAACCAAATCTTAAGGACATCATTGTCCACAGCCACTTGAAGCGGAACCTTGAATACTTTGGCACTAGAAAATGTAACCGCCCTCGCTGCGTTACCTGCCCTGTAGTCTGGGAAACGAAAATGATCACCTTTCCCAAAACTACCCTCACTCTCCATGAGGGATTCACATGCCAGTCTTGCAATGTGATTATGTCATTGTAAGCAAAAGATGCAGGATAATTTATGTTGGTGAAACTGGCCTCAGATTAGGGGACCACATCCAGAAACATCTGTACGATATCACCCAGCATGCTTCGAAACCAGCCCCGAATTATTTCAATGGCCCCAACCACAGAGGCAAATCTGACTTTCTGGTAACAGCCATCAAACAATGTCACACAGATGACAGAAGCCGCCTAACGCTTGAGAACTGGTACATTCAGGAATATGGGACGCTGGAATCACATGGTTTGAACTCGTTATTCAGCTGCACCTAACATTCTCCTTTTCCACAATCCCTCCCCACGAAGTTCCACTTCCTTCTCACTAGTTACACATAGTTCAGAACCTCCTCACACCATCACATTACAACCCCTCTAGCCTAACTGTAATCATATATTTCACCTTCCCCCGGCTGGATTACTATTGTATCACTCTCTCTCCAAGGTTTCCCCACCCACCACCCTCAGTTATTACCCACATATCACACATCCCATGTCTCCATTTAAATACTCTCTACACTCCACCATACTCGTTTCTGGCACACAGCGTCGGACAAGCCACAACTTCTTACAAGTTACAGCTAAGTTTTCTATTCATTTTATTATTTTTTTAACAAAGCATTCAATTTATATTTTATCTCCTCTCTCTATTTCTTCGTCCTGTGTATTTTTGTATGATTAAGGCTCACGCTGAAACGTCACAACTGTGTATTCGTTAATTAATACACCTGTTCCTACCCCCCCCCCCCCAGTTTATACATTTATTTTGGTATCACACATTTACTGGAGTGGCTCCGTGTATAGTTATATACTCATACATTAATTATTGTGAACATTACACAAGAGACAGTGAAAGGAAAAAATACGCAGCTTATCTAATATAAAAAAGGAAGTCCTGGGAGATCAGACACAGAAACTACAACTAATTAAAATGTGAAGGGGAAAAAAAGGTTGAAATTCTGCATACATGCCATCCATATTATACATGCCATCCATGTTATACATGTTATACATGTTATACATGCCATCCATTTTATACATGCTATACACGTTATACATGCCATACATGTTATACATGTCATACATGTTATACATGCCATACATGTTATACATGTCATACATGTTATACATGCCATACACGTTATTCATATCATATATGCCATACATGTTATACATGTCATACGTTATACATGCCATAAATACATACATGTTATACATGTCATACATAAAACGACAAAGGTTAAAGAACTGAGCTGGAAAACAAAAACACTGTGTGTAAGAGGGGGGGGGGGGGGAGACCAGTAGACACAGAAAAAAAAGAAAAGAAATAAACCTGATTAGGATAGGAAGTTGTGCACGCAGTTATCGGCATGGCAAGCAATAAATGAACACATAATTCATCCTATGCCATGTTCCAGTCTAAGCGCAATGGATTTCATATGATAAATGTATCACGTTATGCTAGTGTTTTATGACTGGTATATTTCTCTTACCTAGTACATCAGAAAATCTGTAGTGCTAGAAATGTGATCTTAAAAATGCAACAGATCTTCAAAGATGGAAGAAAAAAGTGTGTGGTGAGTGGTGTGCGTGTGTGTGTGTGTGTGTGTGTGTGTTGGGGAGGGGGAGGTGAGAGGACATTTAAATCCGTCTTTGTCTGTGTCCTTGCAGGCCCACGCGAGAGAGGTAACGTTGCCAACTCTGTGCACTAGGAAATAACGTCACAAAAATCATCAGACTACTAATAAAACCATCATTATTATTATTGAAACCTATAAAATATAAACAATAATTTGCTTATCCAAGACTAAGAGATATGGCGGTTTCTAGCCTACAAAACATTATAACACACAGAGCTTCCTGCTAGGGTTAGCAAGCACTGAGCCGGGTCGGAATGTCGGGACAGACGAGCGTGAGAGGCCTTCACAAATCCGGCGTGTCCGACCTTCCTCAATGAATGAAAGAGCTTGTACTGGAATCTGAGATCTAGGTCAAGGCCGGGACAGGCCAGCTTTTTACTTATAGGGGTGTAGTTGCCGTTCCCGCTCTCGGGACAGGCCAGCTTTTTACTTATAGGGGTGTAGTTGTCGTTACCCCCCCCCCGGGAAAGGCCAGGGTTTTACTTATAGGGGTGTAGTTCTTCCCCACTGGACAGACCAGCTTTTTACTTATAGGGGTGTATTTGTCGTACCCCCGGGACAGGCCAGCTTTTTACTTATAGGGGTGTAGTTGTCGTTCCTTCCCCCCGGGACAGGCCAGCTTTTTACTTATAGGGGTGTAGTTCTCCCCCCCCCCGGGACAGGCCAGCTTTTTACTTATAGGGGTGTAGTTGTCGTTCCTTCCCCCCGGGACAGGCCAGCTTTTTATTTATAGGGGTGTAGTTCTACAAGTTGAATTCTTTCCAGACTAAATGTTTACGTAGAATTAAAAAAATATTTTGGCCAAACACCATAAGAAATAACATCTTATTGGCAGAAATGCAGATGAAACCACTGACAACAATTATTGAGGAAAGACGCTGGCGATGGTTGGGACATGTGCTCCGAATGACTGACAACTCGCTACCAAAAATAGCACTAAGATGGACACCACAGGGGAGCAGAAGTAAGGGTAGACCACAAGAGACATGGAGAAGAACATCAGAAAGGATGTTGAGCAATAGAGGGCTCACCTGGGCAAGAGCAGAAAAAAAGGCGAAAGACAGGCATTTGTGGAAAACCCTTGCGGAAGCCCCATGTGCCCTGGGCACTTAAGGTTCAGAGAGAGAGAGAGAGAGAGAGAGAGAGAGAGAGAGTTCTACCCTTCTCCCCAGGGACAGGCCAGCTTTTTTACTTATAGGGGTGTAGTTGTCGTTCCCCCGGGGACAGGCAAGCTTTTTACTTATAGGGGTGTAGTTTTCCCCCGGGACAGGCCAGCTTTTTAGTTATAGGGGTGTAATTGTAGTCCCCCCGGGATAGGCCAGCTTTTTACTCAGAGGGGTGTAGTTGTCAGTCCCCGGGGACAGGCCAGCTTTTGACTTTGTAGTTATCGTTCCCTCTGGACAGACCAGCTTTTTACTTATAGGGGTGTAGTTGTCGTCCAACCGCCCAGGACTGGCCAGCTTTCTAATTATAGGGGTGTAGTTGTCGTCCCCCATGGGACAGGCCAGCATTTTACTTAAAGGGGTGTAGTTCTCCCCCGGGACAGACCAGTTTTTTACCTATAGTGGTGTAGTTGTCGTTCACCTGGGACAGGCCAGCTTTTTACTTATAGGGTTGTAGTTGTCGTCTCCCCCTCCCGGGACAGGGCAGCTTTTTACTTATAGGGGTGTAGTTGTCGTCCCCCGGGACAGGCTAGCTTTTTACTTACAGGGGTGTAGTTGTCGTTCCCCCGGGACAGGCCAGCTTTTTACTTATAGGGGTGTAGTTGTCGTCCCCCCCCCCAGAGACAGGCCAGCTTTTTACTTATAAGGGTGTAATTGTCGTTCCCCCTTCCCCGGGACAGGCCAGCTTTTTATTTATAGGGGTTTAGTTGTCGTCCCCCCCCCTCGAGACAGGCCAGCTTTTTACTTATAGGGCTGTAGTTATCGTCTCCCGGGACAGTCCAGCTTTTTACTCATAAGGGTGTAGTTGTCGTCCGCCCCCGGGACAGTCCAGCTTTTTACTCATAAGGGTGTAGTTGTCGTCCGCCCAGGGACAAGCCAGCTTTTTCCTTATAGGGGTGTAGTTGTCGTCCTCCTCGGGACAGGCCATCTTTTTACTTATAGGGGTGTAGTTATCGTCCCTCCCGGAACCGGCTAGCTTTTTACTTAGAGGGGTGTAGTTGTCGTCCCGCCCCCGGGACAGTCCAGCTTTTTACTTATAGGGGTGTAGTTGTCGTTCCCACTTGACAGGCCAGCTTTTTACTTATAGGGGTGTAGTTGTCGTTCAACCGGGACAGTCCAGCTTTTTATTTATAGGGATGTAGTTGTCATCCGCCCGGGACAGGCCAACTTTTTACTTATAGGGATGTAGTTGTCGTTTCCCGCGGGACAGGCCAGCTTTTTACTTATAGGGGTGTAGTTCTCCCCTCGGGACAGGCCAGCTTTTTACTTATAGGGGTGTAGTTCTCCCCTCGGGACAGGCCAGCTTTTTACTTATAGGGTGTAGTTGTCGTTCCCCCCTTCGGGACAGGCCAGTATTTTACTTATAGGGGTGTAGTTCTCCCCTCGAGACAGGCCAGTATTTTACTTACAGGGTTGTAGTTGTCGTTCCCTCCGTGACAGTCCAGCTTTTTATTTATAGGGGTGTAGTCCCCCCCCCCCCCGGGACAGGCCAGCTTTTTACTTATAAGGGTGTAGCTGTCGTTCCCCAGGGACAAGCCAGTTTTTTACTTATAGGAGTGTAGTTGTCGTTCACCTCGGGATAGGCCAGCTTTTTACTTATAGTTGTGTAGTTCTCGCCCCGGGACAGGATAGCTTTTTTACTTATAGAGGTGTAGCTCTTCTTCCCCGGGACAGACCAGCTTTTTACTTATAGTGATGTAGTTGTCATCCCCCTGCGACAGGTCAGTTTTTTACAGTTTTTTACTTATATGGGTGTAGTTGTCGTTCCACCGTAGGCAGGCCAGCTTTTTACTTATAGGCGTGTAGTTGTCGTTCCCCCGGGACACGTCAATGTTTTAATTATAGGGGTGTAGTTGTCGTCCCCCCACGGGAAAGGCCAGCTTTTTATTTATAGTGTTGTAATTGTCGTCCAACCGGGACAGTCCAGCTTTTTATTTATAGGGGTGTAGTTGTCGTCTCCGATGGGACAGGCCAGCTTTTTACTTATAGGGGTGTAGTTAGTCGTTCCACCTGGGACTGGCCAGCTTTTTAGTTATAGGGGTGTAGATCTCCCCCCGGGAAAGGCAGTTTTTTCTTATAGGGGTGTAGTTGTCGTTCACCTGGGACAGGCTAGCTTTTTACTTATAGGGGTGTAGTTTTCGTCCCCTAGGAACAGGCCAGCTTTTTACTTATAGGGGTGTAGTTGTCGTTCCCCCGGGGACAGGCCAGTTCTGACTTATAGGGGTGTAGTTATCGTTCACTCTGCACAGACCAGCTTTTTACTTATAGGGGTGCAGTTGTCACTCCCTGGGACAGGCCAGCTTTTACGTAAAGGGGTGTAGTTTTCGTCCAACAAGGACAGGCCAGCTTTTTATTTATAGGGGTGTAGTTGTCGTCCCCCATGGGACAGGCCAGCATTTTACTTAAAGGGGTGTAGTTCTCCCCCGGGACAGACCAGTTTTTTAGTTATAGGGGTGTAGTTGTCGTTCACTTGCGACAGGCCAGCTTTTTAATAATTGGGGCGTAGTTGTCGTCTCCCCCGGGACAGGCCAGCTTTTTACTTATAGCGGTATAGTTCTCCACCCCGGGATAGGCCAGTTTTTTACTTATAGGGGTGTAGTTGTCGTTCCTCTCCCCCGGGAGAGGCTAGCTTTTTACTTATAGGGGTGTAGTTGTCGTTCCCCCGAGGACAGGCCAGCTTTTTACTTCTAGCGGTGTAGTTGTCGTTTCCGCCCCCGGGACAGGCCAGATTTTTACTTATAGGCGTGTAGTTGTCGTCCAACCGGGACAGTCCAGCTTTTTATTTATAGGGATGTAGTTGTCGTCTCCACCGGGACAGTCCAGCTTTTTATTTATAGGGGTGTAGTTTCCCCCCGGGACAGGCCAGCGTTTTACTTATAATGGTGTAGTTGTCGTCCCCCAGGGACAAGCCATCTTTTTAGTTATAGGTGTGTAGTTGTCGTTCACCTCGGGACAGGCCAGCTTTTTAGTTATAGTGGTGTAGTTCTCGCCCCGGGACAGGATAGCTTTTTTACTTATAGAGGTGTAGATGTCGTCCCCCCCCCCGGCACAGTGGAGCTTTTTTACTTATAGATATGTAGCTCTTCCTCCCCGGGACAGTCCAGCTTTTTACTTATAGGCGTGTAGTTGTCGTTCCACCCTCCTGGACAGGCCAGCTTTTTACATATAGGCGTGTAGTTGTCGCTCCACCCTCCTGGACAGGCCAGCTTTTTACTTATAGGTGTGTAGTGGTCGTCCCTCCGAGACAAGCTAGCTTTTTACTTATAGGGGTATAGTTGTCGTTCCCCCCCACCCGGGACAGGTCAGCTTTTTACTTATAGGGGTGTAGTTGTCGTCCCCCCTCCAGGACAGGCCAGCTTTTTACTTATAGGGGTGTAGTTGTCGTTCCCCCGCGATAGGCCAGCTTTTTACTTATAAGGGGTGTAGTTGTCGTCCCCCTCGGACCGGCCAGTTTTTTAGTTTTTTACTTATAGGGGTGTAGTTGTCGTCCCCCCAGGACAGACCAGCTTTTTACTTATAGGGGTGTATTTGTCGTCCCCCATGGACAGACCAGCTTTTTACTTATAGGGGTGTAGTTCTCCCCCGGGGATAGGCCACCTTTTTACTTATATGGGTGTAGTTGTCGTCCCACCTCCCGGGACAGTCCACCTTTTTACTTATAGGGGCGTAGTTGTCCCCCCGGGACAGGCCAGATTTTTACTTATATGGGGGTAGTTGTCGTCCCCCGGGACAGGCCAGCTTTTTACTTATAGGGGTATAGTTGTCGTTTCCGCCCCCGGGACAGGCCAGTTTTTTACTTATAGGGGTGTAGTTGTCGTCCCCCTGGGACAGGCCAGCCTTTTACTTTTAGGGGTGTAGTTGTCCCTCCCCTGGACAGGCCAGCTTGTTACTTATAGGGGTGTAGTTGTCGTCACTCCCTGGAAAGGCCAGCTTTTTACTTATAAGGGTGTAGTTTTCGTACCCCCATGGACAGGCCAGCTTGTTACTTATAGAGGTGTATTTGTCCTTCCCCGGGATATGTCAGCTTTTTACTTATAGGGGTGTAGTTGTCGTCCCCCCGGGACAGCCCAGCTTTTTACTTATAGAGGTGTAGTTGTCCCTCCCCGGGACAGTCCAGCTTTTTACTTATAGGGGTGCAGTTATCGCCCCCCCCCCCGGGAAAGGCCAATTTTTTACTTATAAGGGTGTAGTTGTCGTCCCTCGGGAAGGCCAGATTTTTACTTATAGGGGTGTATTTTTCGTCCCCCGGGGATAGGTCAGCTTTTTACTTATAGGGATATAGTTGTCGTTTCCATGCGGACAGGCCAGCTTTTTACTTATAGGGGTGTAGTTGTCGTTCCCGCCCCCGGGACAGGCCAGATTTTTACTTATAGGGGTGTATTTGTCGTCCTCCTGGGTCAGGCCAGTTTTTTTACAGTTTTTTACTTATTGGGGTGTAGTTGTCGTCCACCTGGGACAGACCAGCTTTTTACTTATAGGGGTGTAGTTGTCGTCTCCCCTGGACAGACCAGCTTTTTACTTATAGGGGTGTAGTTCTCCTTCGGGATAGACCAGCTTTTTACTTATAGAGGTGTAGTTGTCGTCCCCCCTCCCAGGACGGGCCAGCGTTTACGTATAGGGGTGTATTTGTCGTCCCCACGGGACAGTCCAGCTTTTTACTTATAGGGGTGTAGTTGTCCCCCCGGGACAGGCCAGAATTTTACTTATAGGTGTATAGTTGTCGTCCCCCCTCCCAGGACAGGCCAGCTTTTCACTTATAGGGGTGTAGGTGTCGTCCCCCTAGGGACAGGCCAGCTTTTTATTTATTGCGGTGTAGTTGTCTTCCCCCTGGGACAGACCAGTTTTTTTTACAGTTTTTTACTTATAGGTGTGTAGTTGTCGTCCCCCTGGGCAGACCAGCTTTTTACTTATAGGGATGTAGTTCTCCCCCGGGATAGGCCAGCTTTTTACTTATAGGGGTGTAGTTGTCGTCCCCCCTCCCAGGACAGGCCAGCTTTTACTTATAGGGGTGTAGCTGTCGTTTCCCCGCGATAGGCCAGTTTTTTACTTATAGGGGTGTAGTTGTCGTTCCCGCCCCCGGTATAGGCCAGCTTTTTACTTATAGGGGTGTAGTTGTCGTCCCCCTGGGACAGGCCAGTTTTTTACAGTTTTTTACTTATAGGGGTGTAGTTGTCGTCCCCCCGGGACAGACCAGCTTTTTACTTATAGGGGTGTAGTTCTCCCCCGGGATAGGCCATCTTTTTACTTATATGGGTGTAGTTGTCGTCCCACCTCCCAGGACAGGCCAGCTTTTACTTATAGAGGTGTAGTTGTCGTCCCCTCGGGACAGTCCAGCTTTTTACTTATAGGGGTGTATTTGTCGTCCCCCGGGACAGGCCAGCTTTTTACTTATAGGGGTGTAGGTGTCGTCCCCCCGGGATAGGGCAGCTTTTTACTTATAGGGGTATAGTTGTCGTTCCCCCGGGGACAGCCCAGCTTTTGACTTATAGGGGTATAGTTGTCGTTCCCGCCCCCGGGACAGGCCAGTTTTTTAATTATAGGGGTGTAGTTGTCGTCCCCCTGGGACAGGCCAGTTTTTTACTGTTTGTTACTTATAGGGGTGTAGTTGTCGTCCCCCCCAGGGGACAGCCCAGCTTTTTACTTATAGTGGTGTAGTTATCGTTTCCCCCCCCCCCCGGGACAGGCCAGCTTTTTACTTATAGGGGTGTAAATGTCGTCCCCCCGCGACAGGCCAGCTTTTTTCTTATATGGGTTCAGTTTTCGTCCCCCGGAACAGGCCAGATTTTTACTTATAGGGGTGTAGATGTCGTCCCCCCCCCGGTGAAGGGCCAGCTTTTTGCTTATAGGGGTGCTTATAGTTCTCCCCCCCCCCTTTTTTTCCCGTATCCTCTTTCTTTTCCTAATTATCTCCCGACAGTTGGTAACTTTTTTCAATGTGTGCCAAATTTCTGAATAGTATATGTTGTTTTGTTGATATACTTGTTATGTGAACGTAGTACAAGCTGTTGATGTACTAGTTTATGTGAACGTATTACAAGGTGATGTACTAGTTTACGTGATTGTATAAAAGTTGTTGATGTACTAGTTTATGAGATTGTATGCAAGTTGTTGTTGTACTAGTTTATGCGATTATATTACAAGTTGTATTACAAGTCCCTTGTAACCGAGAATTATGAATATATTTTAGCTATAATAGTTACAATTAAATAAGAACAGAAAAATTATGTAAGAAACAGAGAGCAAGGCAGAAAACCCATTCCCACGACAATAGTGAAAGACCATTACGATTGGACGCTGACAAGGGTAAATAGAAGAAACAGACAAATAGAAAAGACAGGCAACAATGACGCTAAGACAGAGACAAGCTAAAGAAAGACGCTCATAAGTAAAATAGGCCACATGACCATCCGGCAAGTGAAACAACAGATGACGACATAATGTCGCGCGCAGAAACTCTAATAATTAAAAGACAGATAGTTGATAACCCGGCTGCTCAAAGTGTGGAAACTGGACAAGGACGCTGGAAGGAATTAAGAAAAGTCAAAAGTCTTGTTGGCGACTAATAGTCTGCGAACTGGACACGACGAATAAAGTAATCAGACAAGTACAGGTAGAAAGTACCACAGGCAAAGGGCTGGACATTCGACAATGCTAACCCAAAAGCTTATTAGCAAGAACAAATCGGGACACATAGAAACCAGTCTATATCCATCTGGGGGGGGGGGGGAAGCAGAATTATAGTCAGGCCATCTAACTGGTCTTCGAGATAAAAAGAGAGGACGCACAGGCAGAGGAGGCAATGGATACACAGGCAGAGGAGGCAATGGATACACAGGCAGAGGAAGCAATGGATATACAGGCAGAGGAGGCAATGGATACACAGGCAGAGGAGGCAATGGATACACAGGCAGAGAATCAATGAATACACAGGCAGAGGAGGCAATGGATACACAGGCAGAGGAGGCAATGGATACACAGGCAGAGGAGGCAATGGATATACAGGCAGAGGAGGCAATGGATACACAGGCAGAGGAGGCAATGGATACACAGGCAGAGGAGGCAATGGATACACAGGCAGAGGAGGCAATGGATACACACGCAGAGGAGGCAATGGATACACAGGCAGAGGAGGCAATGGATACACAGGCAGAGGAGGCAATGGATACACAGGCAGAGGAAGCAGTGGATATACAGGCAGAGGAGATACAGGATAGGAAAGGTACGCAGAGAAGTACGCACAAATACTTTTGAAACTTTGTGTAAAGTGATTCAGATGAGGACTTGATCACCCCTCTAGGAACAACTGTGTTAAGAACACACTTATCTTAACATAGTCTTTATGAGACAGGGAACAACTGTGTTAAGAATACGCTTATCTTAACATAGTCTTTATGAGACAGGGAACAACTGTGTTAAGAACACGCTTATCTTAACATAGTCTTTATGAGACAGGGAACAACTGTGTTAAGAACACGCTTATCTTAACATAGTCTTTATGAGACAGGGAACAACTGTGTTAAGAATACGCTTATCTTAACATAGTCTTTATGAGACAGGGAACAACTGTGTTAAGAACACGCTTATCTTAACATAGTCTTTATGAGACAGGGAACAACTGTGTTAAGAACACGCTTATCTTAACATAGTCTTTATGAGACAGGGAACAACTGTGTTAAGAATACGCTTATCTCAACATAGTCTTTATGAGACAGGGAACATAGATCTGTTTGCTTAAAAACTCTGACCTACTTCTGTAGCCCAGAAACCCGTAGCAATCAACACTAAATGTAATTGTTATTTTTGTAAAATGCAATGTCAGGTTGATGGACGGATTTGGACATGGAGATCGCCGGCAGGGATGAGGGAGATCTGGTGTGAAACCAATGAATCCAGGACGTGACAAGCCTATGGGTCTTTACAACAATGGCTATCAGAATGATGTAAACAAAACAGAGCCAGTAGACTATAGGTGGCTGAGAATGGATATCACTGTGGCACTCATAAGATTCCTCATCCCAAAATCGGAGTGTCTCTGTGGAACTGTCTCAAAGCTGTCTGGCCAGCCAGTGTTGCATGCTGGATCTGACATGGAGAAGGGGCTTAAATACAGCCACCAGAGGCTGGATAACAAAGTTTTGGCAAGGCCAGCCTACACCATTGTCTTCATGGCAGTCCGAGCAAGACCACAATCTGCCCTAGCATGGAAAGTTGCAGGTACCCAGCCAAAAGGCGCATCGCAAAAATTAGGATACCACGCATCATCACCAGTGTGCGTACAAAGAAGGAGTTGATCACGTGTTGGAGATTTAATATAGTAGAGAGTATGGAATTGTTCTCGTATCACGTGTAGGGTATTTTGAAGATGAGAACATTGCTGAAGTGTTACATCTAGAATATGCTAGAGTTTGATATTGTGAACAATGATTATGAGCTTCAACGACGAGACTAACGAATTTTATGTCCTATTACATCTTATTCCAAGTGATGTTGTCAACAATACATCTGTGACCTTATTTGTTAGAATTAAACTGATTTAGTGAACTTAGAAAAAACATAGGTACGCACAACGACTCGGCAGGAGAAATAAAACTCCGACACCAAAGTACCCAGAGACGAAGATAACTAGATATTCGGCGACGAAGACATTCCGTCACTAAGATACTCGAACATTCAGATACTCGGACACTAAGATACTCGGACACTAAGATAATCGGACACTCAGATACTCGAACACTCAGATACTCGAACACTAAGATACTTGGACACTAAGATACTCGGACACTAAGATACTCGGACACTAAGACACTCGGACACTAAGATAATCGGACACTCAGATACTCAGACACTAAGATACTCGGACACTCAGATACTTCAACAATAATATATTCGGACACTCAGATAAATAGATCGAGACCAAGAGAGATGTGCAGATAGGCAAGCAGCTACATATAGATATAGCAGGAGAAACAGTAGAAGTGCACCTTGTGAAATAGAATCAGACAGTCATGCTGATGTGATGAAACTACGAGATAGTTTTATATGTCGGTTCTTAGGAGAGCTAGTGAATAGATATCGATACTGTGAGTAGGAAAGATCTGGAGTTATATTCATTGATAGTTCATGAAAGAGAAAGAGACCATCTATTTGCTCCAGGTAAACAATACTAATCTGCCTAGCAGACTGATGTTGTTGATAGTCTATGAGAGAGTAAGAGGCCAACTATTTACTTCTTATCTTATATCTTATATCCTTCCAGTGCCGTTAAACGTCACATAGGGCTCGCAAAGTAGTTCGCCAATTTTTTCCTGTCTTCGGTGAGTCTTTCAACCTCATCAAAGGATTTTATGCCTGTTAATTTGACCTCTCTTAATAATGTCCTCTTCAGAGTTTCACGCGGTCTGCCTATTTTTATTCGGCCTGTTGTGATCCACTTGATAGCTTGTTTTGGGATTCTCTGATCATTTCTTCTCATCAAGTGACCAACATATGTCCATCTCCTTTTCCAGATCACCCATGAGACTGGTTGTTGTTCAGTCATCTGTCTTATCTCTGCATTGTTCTTGAATTCATTCCACTTGATGCCGAGTATTTTCCTTAGGCATTTGTTTTCAAAACAGAGCCAGTAGACTATAGGTGGCTGAGAATGGATATCACTGTGGCACTCATAAGATTCCTCATCCCAAAATCGGAGTGTCTCTGTGGAACTGTCTCAAAGCTGTCTGGCCAGTCAGTGTTGCATGCTGGATCTGACATGGAGAAGGGGCTTAAATACAGCCACCAGAGGCTGGATAACAAAGTTTTGGCAAGGCCAGCCTACACCATTGTCTTCATGGCAGTCCGAGCAAGACCACAATCTGCCTAGCATGGAAAGTTGCAGGTACCCAGCCAAAAGGCGCATCGCAAAAATTAGGATACCACGCATCATCACCAGTGTGCGTACAAAGAAGGAGTTGATCACGTGTTGGAGATTTAATATAGTAGAGAGTATGGAATTGTTCTCGTATCACGTGTAGGGTATTTTGAAGATGAGAACATTGCTGAAGTGTTACATCTAGAATATGCTAGAGTTTGATATTGTGAACAATGATTATGAGCTTCAACGACGAGACTAACGAATTTTATGTCCTATTACATCTTATTCCAAGTGATGTTGTCAACAATACATCTGTGACCTTATTTGTTAGAATTAAACTGATTTAGTGAACTTAGAAAAAACATAGGTACGCACAACGACTCGGCAGGAGAAATAAAACTCCGACACCAAAGTACCCAGAGACGAAGATAACTAGATATTCGGCGACGAAGACATTCCGTCACTAAGATACTCGAACATTCAGATACTCGGACACTAAGATACTCGGACACTAAGATAATCGGACACTCAGATACTCGAACACTCAGATACTCGAACACTAAGATACTTGGACACTAAGATACTCGGACACTAAGATACTCGGACACTAAGACACTCGGACACTAAGATAATCGGACACTCAGATACTCAGACACTAAGATACTCGGACACTCAGATACTTCAACAATAATATATTCGGACACTCAGATAAATAGATCGAGACCAAGAGAGATGTGCAGATAGGCAAGCAGCTACATATAGATATAGCAGGAGAAACAGTAGAAGTGCACCTTGTGAAATAGAATCAGACAGTCATGCTGATGTGTGAAACTACGAGATAGTTTTATATGTCGGTTCTTAGGAGAGCTAGTGAATAGATATCGATACTGTGAGTAGGAAAGATCTGGAGTTATATTTCATTGATAGTTCATGAAAGAGAAAGAGACCATCTATTTGCTCCAGGTAAACAATACTAATCTGCCTAGCAGACTGATGTTGTTGATAGTCTATGAGAGAGTAAGAGGCCAACTATTTACTTCTTATCTTATATCTTATATCCTTCCAGTGCCGTTAAACGTCACATAGGGCTCGCAAAGTAGTTCGCCAATTTTTTCCTGTCTTCGGTGAGTCTTTCAACCTCATCAAAGGATTTTATGCCTGTTAATTTGACCTCTCTTAATAATGTCCTCTTCAGAGTTTCACGCGGTCTGCCTATTTTTATTCGGCCTGTTGTGATCCACTTGATAGCTTGTTTTGGGATTCTCTGATCATTTCTTCTCATCAAGTGACCAACATATGTCCATCTCCTTTTCCAGATCACCCATGAGACTGGTTGTTGTTCAGTCATCTGTCTTATCTCTGCATTGTTCTTGAATTCATTCCACTTGATGCCGAGTATTTTCCTTAGGCATTTGTTTTCAAAAGAGTCTTTTCTATTTCTTTAGTTGTTTTCCAGCTTTCGCATGCATAAATGAGGGTGGATATTACATTTGAATTGAATAGTCTTAACTTGGTTTTTGTGCTTATAACTTTTGAATTCCATATGTTCTCAAGATTCTTGAAGATTGATTCTGCTTTTGCAATTCTGATCCTAACTTCCTTTCTAGTGTCACCATCCTGGTCTATGTAGCTGCCAAGGTATGCAAATTGATTGACTTCTTCAATATCTGTCCCTTCTATGTGTATTTTTCCATTTTGATTGAGAGGAATTTTCATTATTTTTGTTTTGTCCTTGTTAATTTCAAGTCCTATTTTGCTAGCCAGTGAAGACAGGCTATCTGTTTTTTCTTGCATGAAACTCACATTATTACTGATAAGAGTTATGTCATCAGCAAAATCAAGATCTTCTATTTGGGTCCCATGTACCCAGTCAGTACCTGTATTACCTGTGCAGCATTTTTTCATTATGAAGTCTATTGTAACTTTATTTACTTATGCTTGTGTAATCCAGATTTATATGCCTATTAAGACTGGGTAACTCGTTGTTTATGACTTTTCATATGAACTGTTGGAAATTCCACATCCATGTTTACAAGAGTCATCTGTGTAAATAAACGTGTATTTCTCGTTCCGGCCAAATGAACTTCATCGAGCTTGTATAGGACGTTATCTGTCTGCGCAACGATGTATATAAAACAACAAAAACATTACATAACTTTATTATATGATTGTATTACAAGTTGTTGATGTGCTAGTTTATGTGATTGTATTACAAGTTGTTGATGTACTAGTTTATGTGAGTGTGTTACAGATGATGTACTAGTTTGTCTTGCCTTGTTGTCTTGTCTTGTCTCCTTCCTCACATACCTTTCGGTGTTGAGGGGACAAATAGACATCTTGATAGCCTATCTCTTGCAAGGGCAGCCTCCTCTTCTGTTACCTACAAACCTTAGCGTGAATGTTTTTTTCTGTGATATACTGTCTGGTGGTAACCGTTTAACATGGCCAGATCGTATGACTTGCTGGTTTCTGGATATAGTATAATACTGGTGTTACGAGGGTCATACCGAAAATCCTGAGCAAAATTAAAAAAAAAATTAGAATTTACAGATAAAGAAAATATAAATGTATCAACTTAATTTTGATTGTGTACAACACCAGAAACTTTGGGAAATAATGGAAAAAATGGGATTTCCAACACATTTGATACAGTTAACATCACTGCTGTATTTAGACCAACAAGCAGCAGTCAGAATAAATGGTGAAACAACAAGTTGGTTTGACATAAAACAAGGGGTCCGTCAGGGGTGCATATTGTCACCCTACTTATTTAACTTGTATACTGAAAATATAATGAGGAATGTTAGAGAAGATGTAGACAAAGAATATTACGATGCCATAACAGTTGGAGGTTATGAAATACCAGAGATTAGATATGCTGATGACACAGTATTGCTGTCCACAACACAAGAAGGAATGGAAAAACTAATTATGTCAGTCCGCAAGAACAGCGAAGAGCAGAACCTCTATCTTAATGCAAAGAAAACTAAAGTGATGACAACTGACAAAACAAACAAGGCAACTGAAATATGTATCAATGAGGAAAAACTGGAAGAAGTGGAGAGTTTTGAATATCTTGGATCACTACTAACTAATAATGGAGATACAATGAGGGAAATTAAAAGGAGGACATCTATTGCTCTTCAGAAAGTAAAACAAATAAAGAATCTGTGGAGAGGAGCAGACAGAACCACAAAAATAAGATTTTTAAGGGCATGCATCTTTCCCATCGCAACATATGCCCGTGAGACCTGGACACTTAACAAAACAGCTGAGAAGCACATAAATGCCTTTGAATGTAAATGCTATAGAAGAGTTCTCCACATATCGTGGACACAAAAAAGAACAAATATATCTATACTACAAGAGCTTAATATTGAAGAAGGCTGGCTAGTAAAGAGGATTAAAGAGAGAAAACTTAAATATTTTGGCCACATTAAACGTCATGATAATTTAGAGAAGACCGTATTGGAAGGATACATAATGGGAAAAAGAAAAAGAGGAAGACCGAAACGAAGATGGCTGCAAGACATCGTTGATGATCTGGAAATGGATGCAGCAGCAGCAGGCCATCTTGCTCACAACCGAGAGGCCTACAGGAGTGCTGTTTGGGAGGCAAAGTTCCGCAAGGGACATGCAAAGGAATGAATCAACTTAATCTGCACCCTTTTCTTCAGTTTTCAACATAATCTCCATTTCTTTGCACACATTTTCCCCATCGCTCTGCAAGTTTGAAAATACCCTCCAGGTAGAATATCGTCCCAGCTGACCGAAGGCACAGACGCACTGCTTTCTGGACGTTCTCTCCTGTGTCGTAGTGATGGCCCCTTATTTGATCTTTCACAAAACTGAAAAGATGATAATCACTGGGTGCCAGGTCGGGGCTATAGGCAAGGTGTGAAAGAATTCTCAACATATTTTCTGAATTTCCTCAGTTGTCCGGCGAGCAGAGCGTTATCGTAGTGCAGGATGATTTTCTTTCCAGGGCGTTTATCTCGCACTGTACGACTGAGCTTCTTAAGTGTTCCCACACAGCGAGCAGCATTTATGATTTTATTACGTTCGAGAAATTCAACCAGAATGCTCCCCTCAGCATCCCAAATTATGATTCCCACAACCTTCCCAGCAGAATGCACTGTCTTTGCTTTCTTCTTGGTTGGAGAATTGAAATGGTGCCATTCCATACAGATGCAGATTTATATTTTCTCAATCTATAAATTCTTATTAAAAAATAACATTTGCTCACCACTTTCGGTATGACCGTCGTACTCTAACCTTTGCCCTGATGGTGTCGTTCCTTATTTGGTCTCTTCTTGTCACGTTTAGTATTTTCCTTAAACATCTCATTTCTGCCATGATGATTTCTCTTTTCTTTTTGGCTGTTAGTGTCCATGTTTGACATTGATAGCACAGAGTTTGATGAAAATTGCGTCGTACAGTGCCTTTTTTTTTGTTTCAGCTGTGATTGTCTTTTCAGTAAGGAAGTCATTTGTGCAGTGACCTGATTTGCTTTATTGCATCTGTTCTCAACCTCAAGCATCAATTTTCCCTGAGGATGATATTATGCTACCTAGGTTTTTGATAAGGCAGATGAACGAACAACAACCTGTCTCATGGGTGATCAGAAGATGGACATATGTGATCACGTGATGAGAAGAAACAGTCAGAGAATCACAAAACAAGCTATCAAATGGAACACAACAGGCCAAAGAAAAGTAGGTCGACCACGTGAAACTCTGAAGAGGACGTTGTTAAAAGAGGCCAAATTAACAGGCACAAAAATTATGAGGTTGAAAAGCTCGCCAAAAACAGGAAAACTTGACAATCTATCATTCGAGCCCTATGTGACCTTTAACGGCACTGGAAGGATGTGAGATGTAAGGTATTTGAAATGTTTCACCAGTTTCAAGGGCTGGTTGTCTAGGAAGATCTTTTTTGGATTTCTTCTCTCGTTATGGGTAATGATTTTAGTTTTTTTTTTTTTTCAGCACTGATCTTCATGTTGTGGCTTTTACATACCCTTGCTAAATTATCCATCTTTTGCTGTAGATCCTTTTCTAATGTGGCTATAAGTGCTCGATCATTTGCAAAAAATGAGTTCGTTTATGATCCACCGTTTAGATATGTTTTCTTCTTATATCTTATATCCTTCCCGTGCCGTTAAACGTCACATAAGGCTCGCAAAGTAGTTCGCCAATTTTTTCCTGTCTTCGGTGAGTCTTTCAACCTCATCAAAGGATTTTATGCCTGTTAATTTGACCTCTCTTAATAATGTCCTCTTCAGAGTTTCACGCGGTCTGCCTATTTTTATTCGGCCTGTTGTGATCCACTTGATAGCTTGTTTTGGGATTCTTTGCACACATTTTCCCCATCGCTCTGCAAGTTTGAAAATACCCTCCAGGTAGAATATCGTCCCAGCTGACCGAAGGCACAGACGCACTGCTTTCTGGACGTTCTCTCCTGTGTCGTAGTGATGGCCCCTTATTTGATCTTTCACAAAACTGAAAAGATGATAATCACTGGGTGCCAGGTCGGGGCTATAGGCAAGGTGTGAAAGAATTCTCAACATATTTTCTGAATTTCCTCAGTTGTCCGGCGAGCAGAGCGTTATCGTAGTGCAGGATGATTTTCTTTCCAGGGCGTTTATCTCGCACTGTACGACTGAGCTTCTTAAGTGTTCCCACACAGCGAGCAGCATTTATGATTTTATTACGTTCGAGAAATTCAACCAGAATGCTCCCCTCAGCATCCCAAATTATGATTCCCACAACCTTCCCAGCAGAATGCACTGTCTTTGCTTTCTTCTTGGTTGGAGAATTGAAATGGTGCCATTCCATACAGATGCAGATTTATATTTTCTCAATCTATAAATTCTTATTAAAAAATAACATTTGCTCACCACTTTCGGTATGACCGTCGTACTCTAACCTTTGCCCTGATGGTGTCGTTCCTTATTTGGTCTCTTCTTGTCACGTTTAGTATTTTCCTTAAACATCTCATTTCTGCCATGATGATTTCTCTTTTCTTTTTGGCTGTTAGTGTCCATGTTTGACATTGATAGCACAGAGTTTGATGAAAATTGCGTCGTACAGTGCCTTTTTTTTTTATTTCAGCTGTGATTGTCTTTTCAGTAAGGAAGTCATTTGTGCAGTGACCTGATTTGCTTTATTGCATCTGTTCTCAACCTCAAGCATCAATTTTCCCTGAGGATGATATTATGCTACCTAGGTTTTTGATAAGGCAGATGAACGAACAACAACCTGTCTCATGGGTGATCAGAAGATGGACATATGTGATCACGTGATGAGAAGAAACAGTCAGAGAATCACAAAACAAGCTATCAAATGGAACACAACAGGCCAAAGAAAAGTAGGTCGACCACGTGAAACTCTGAAGAGGACGTTGTTAAAAGAGGCCAAATTAACAGGCACAAAAATTATGAGGTTGAAAAGCTCGCCAAAAACAGGAAAACTTGACAATCTATCATTCGAGCCCTATGTGACCTTTAACGGCACTGGAAGGATGTGAGATGTAAGGTATTTGAAATGTTTCACCAGTTTCAAGGGCTGGTTGTCTAGGAAGATCTTTTTTGGATTTCTTCTCTCGTTATGGGTAATGATTTTAGTTTTTTTTTTTTTTCAGCACTGATCTTCATGTTGTGGCTTTTACATACCCTTGCTAAATTATCCATCTTTTGCTGTAGATCCTTTTCTAATGTGGCTATAAGTGCTCGATCATTTGCAAAAAATGAGTTCGTTTATGATCCACCGTTTAGATATGTTTTCTTCTTATATCCTTCCCGTGCCGTTAAACGTCACATAAGGCTCGCAAAGTAGTTCGCCAATTTTTTCCTGTCTTCGGTGAGTCTTTCAACCTCATCAAAGGATTTTATGCCTGTTAATTTGACCTCTCTTAATAATGTCCTCTTCAGAGTTTCACGCGGTCTGCCTATTTTTATTCGGCCTGTTGTGATCCACTTGATAGCTTGTTTTGGGATTCTCTGATCATTTCTTCTCATCAAGTGACCAACATATGTCCATCTCCTTTTCCTGATCACCCATGAGACTGGTTGTTGTTCAGTCATCTGTCTTATCTCCGCATTGTTCTTGAATTCATTCCACTTGATGCCGAGTATTTTCCTTAGGCATTTGTTTTCAAAAGAGTCTAATTTCTTTTCTATTTCTTTGGTTGTTTTCCAGCTTTCGCATGCATAAATGAGGGTGGATATTACATTTGAATTGAATAGTCTTAACTTCTGCTTATAACTTTATGTTTTCTGGACGGTGTGAATTTATCGGCACTGTTTCTGGGGTTGGGCTGTTTTGTGGTGGAATTTTTACTATGTTACGTTTTTTTTTGTAGATGTCAATGTATGATATGAAGAGTAATGGAGATATAACACAGCCTTGCCTCACTCCAGATTTTATGATGAATGGTTCAGTATCCCGCATTTGTTTTAACTGTACACTGACTTTTTTCTTATAGGTTTTTGCATAAGTTGATCAGATGTGTACTCTACTCGATCGAATGCTTTTCTTGATCTACGTAAGCTATGTGCAGTATCAGACTGTTCAACTGATTTTTCTGTTAGCTGTCTTAGGGAAAAGATGGCATCTGTATAGCTTCTATTTCTTTCTGAATCCCATCTGAGTTTCATTTAACTGTGGTTCAATCACTGGTCACAGTCTGTTCTATAGGATTTTGCAGAACATTTTTCCAGTATAGCTTAGTAGTGAGATGCTTCTATAATGGCTGCAGTCCCTTTTACTGCCATTTTTCTTCCATATTGGAATAATTACAGTTTCCCCAGTCCTGTGGCGTTTCTTGTTTTTCCCATACCAGGTTATAGAGTCTGTGAAGCCAAGCTATTCAAGCTTCTTTCGCCCATTTGATTAACTCAGTGTGTATTCCATCACATCCTGGGGCTTTGCTCATTGGGGCCTTTCTGATGGCTTCTCTGATTTCAGCTTGTAGTATGTTTGGTTCCAGTTCTAAGAGGCCAGCTGCATTGTTATCATGGGTTTGGCTTGCCTCTGACGGCATATTGAGTAACTTGTCAAAGTTCTTCTCTGTAGAAGCCTTGCTGGTTCACTATTAACATCATTTACAATCTCTGTTGGGTCGAAGTGCTCTGCTCGTTTTCTCATTGCCCTGATCTTTTTGCTAAAGATTTTCGTAGCTTCTTTGTGATTGTTGTTTTATACTTCACTGTATTCCTGCTACGATTTTACCTTTGCTTCTTTTATTACCCACTTAGAGTGTCTTCTTGCAATTCGATATTCAATGTAGTCTTGCTCCTGCTTACTTCTCATCCATTCTTTATATTTATTCTTTTCTTTTACAGCCTCTTTCACCTCATCATTCCACCATGCTGTTATTTTCATTTCTCTACTTTCTTTTTTTCATTGTACATGTTTTCCTTGCTGCTTGCAAGATACTGATTTCGAACAAAGCCCATTCCTCTTCCGCTGATTTCGTTTCTATTGTTAACAATTCTCCTATTTTTTTTTTCCACACTCTTCCTTGAGCTTGCTTAGTTTTATTGTTTCACTTCTCTTCTTGAGAGTTCTGTTATGGTTTTTCCTGTGTGTTCTGATGACTGCTACTACTGCTTTGTGGTCTGTGCTTGAGGTCAGGTTGGGTACTGCTCTTGCACCAATGACTGACCTTTTCTTGTTGTCCCTTGCTAGTATAAAATCAGTCTGGCTTCTTAGTGGGGAAGGATTGTGGAAGAGGAGAATGATAGGTGTAGCTGAATAATGAGTTCAAACCATGTGGTTCCAGTGTCCCATATTCCTGAATGTAGCGGTTCTCAAGCATTAGGCAGCTTCAGTCATCTGCATGACATTGTTTGATGGCTGTTACCAGAAAGTCAGATTTGCCTCTGTGGTTGGGGCCATTGAAATGATTCAGGACTGGTTTCGAAGCATGCTGGGTGATATCGTACAGATGTTTCTGGATGCGGCCCCCCAATCTGAGGCCAGTTTCACCAATATAAATTATCCTGCATCTTTTGCATACAATGACATATATCACAATGCGGGATTGGCATGTGAATCCTTCATGGAGAGTGAGGATAGTTTTGGGAAAGGTGATCATTTTTTTTTTCCAGACTTTAGGGCAGGTAACGCAGCGAGGGCGGTTACATTTTCTAGTGCCAACATATTCAGGGTTCCACTTCGGGTGGCTATGGACGAGGATGTCCTTAAGATTTGGTTCCCGTTTGTATGGTAATAGCAGTGGATCAGAGAAAATGTCAAGAGTGTCGAATATGTTAGCATTAGAAAATGTAACTGCTATAACCCAGCATGCTTCGAAACCAGTCTTGAATCATTTCAATGGCCCAAACCACAGAGGAAAATCTGATTTTCTGGTAACAGCCATCAAAATTGGAGGTTATGAAATAGCAGAGATTAGATATGATGATACTGTCATAACACAAAAATGAATGGAAAAATAAAAATCTTATTTTTGTAGTTCTGTCTGTCCTCTCCACAGATTCTTTAGCTGTTTTACTTTCTGAAGAGCAATAGACGTCCTCCTTTTAATTTCCCTCACTGTATCTCCATTATTAGTTAGTAATGATCCAAAATATTCAAAACGTTAGTAATGATCCAAGATATTCAAAGCTCTCCACTTCTTCCGATTTTTCCTCATTGATACATATTTCAGCTGCCTTATTTGTTTCGTCAATTGTCATCGATTTAGCTTTCTTTGCATTAAGATAGAGGTTTTGCTCTTTGCTGTTCTTACAGACTGACATAATTAGTTTTTCTTTGTTTTAACAGAAGCAAGGCCCTATTCCCAGGAACATGAAAGCAACACATCAAAATGTTAACGTTTGTTGTTTATTGCCTGAAAGAAAATATGTCAAAGGGAATCATACTGAGGTACAGTGATACAAATAAGACATAATATCTAGACATTGCTTTGTTTTATCAATATATACCACAGTCTCAAAATGAGAAAAACAATCCACAAAGCTAGGAGTGGACATAATTTGGTTAAGTCTTCATTAATTAACTGTACTGTACATTGTGATTTTGGTCATATTTCATGCTCACCATTTGCACAAAAATCTTAACTCATGATGCCAAGAACTGTAGGACACACAGGAGGAAGTCTTTCTCCTTGAACTGTCAGATGGGAGGTAACAGTGCTTCTTTAGCAGACTCCAGCACCATGGGGACTATGGAGATCCCTGCCTCAATAATCAGCCTAGGTCTAATACTGGTGGTACCAACAAAGAGATAGGACAGGCTCTTTATCAGCTATAGTTCGCCAACCCTGACGCCAGCATGTCAGCTTTGGTTTACCAACCCTGACGCCAGCATGTCAGCTTTGGTTCACCAACCCTGACGCCAGCATGTCAGCTTTGGTTCACCAACCCTGACGCCAGCATGTCAGCTTTGGTTTACCAACCCTGATGCCAGCATGTCAGCTTTGGTTTACCAACCCTGATGCCAGCATGTCAGCTTTGGTTTACCAACCCTGATGCCAGCATGTCAGCTTTGGTTCACCAACCCTGATGCCAGCATGTCAGCTTTGGTTTACCAACCCTGATGCCAGCATGTCAGCTTTGGTTTACCAACCCTGATGCCAGCATGTCAGCTTTGGTTTACCAACCCTGATGCCAGCATGTCAGCTTTGGTTTACCAACCCTGATGCCAGCATGTCAGCTTTGGTTTACCAACCCTGATGCCAGCATGTCAGCTTTGGTTTACCAACCCTGATGCCAGCATGTCAGCTTTGGTTTACCAACCCTGACGCCAGCATGTCAGCTTTGGTTTACCAACCCTGATGCCAGCATGTCAGCTTTGGTTCACCAACCCTGATGCCAGCATGTCAGCTTTGGTTTACCAACCCTGATGCCAGCATGTCAGCTTTGGTTCACCAACCCTGATGCTAGCATGTCAGCTTTGGTTTACCAACCCTGATGCCAGCATGTCAGCTTTGGTTCACCAACCCTGATGCTAGCATGTTTGGTATAGTTCACCAACTCTGATGCCAGCACATTAGGTACAGTTCACCAACCCTGATGCCAGCATGTTAGGTATGGTTCACCAACTCTGATGCCAGCATGTTTGGTATAGTTCACCAACTCTGATGCCAGCACATTAGGTATAGTTCACCAACTCTGATGCCAGCATGTCAGCTTTGGTTCACCAACCCTGATGCTAGCATGTCAGCTTTGGTTCACCAACCCTGATGCCAGCATGTCAGCTTTGGTTCACCAACCCTGATGCTAGCATGTCAGCTTTGGTTCACCAACCCTGATGCCAGCATGTCAGTTATAGTTCACCAACTCTGATGCTAGCATGTTTGGTATAGTTCACCAACTCTGATGCCAGCATGTTAGGTATGGTTCACCAACTCTGATGCCAGCATGTTAGGTATAGTTCACCAACCCTGATGCCAGCATGTCAGGTATGGTTCACCAACTCTGATGCCAGCATGTTAGGTATGGTTCATCAACTCCGATGCCAGCATGTTAGGTATGGTTCACCAACCCCGATGCCAGCATGTTAGGTATGGTTCACCAACCCCGATGCTAGCATGTTAGGTATAGTTCACCAACCCCGATGCTAGCATGTTAGGTATAGTTCACCAACCCCGATGCTAGCATGTTAGGTATGGTTCATCAACTCCGATGCCAGCATGTTAGGTATGGTTCACCAACCCTGATGCTAGCATGTTAGGTATAGTTCACCAACCCCGATGCTAGCATGTTAGGTATAGTTCACCAACCCTGATGCTAGCATGTTAGGTATAGTTCACCAAACCCAATGCCAGCATGTTAGGTATAGTTCACCAACCCTGATGCCAGCATGTCAGGTATAGTTCACTAACCCTGATGCCAGCATGTTAGGTATAGTTCACCAACCCTGATGCCAGCATGTTAGGTATAGTTCACCAACCCTGATGCCAGCATGTTAGGTATAGTTCACCAACCCTGATGCCAGCATGTCAGGTATAGTTCACCAACCCTGATGCCAGCATGTTAGGTATAGTTCACCAACCCTGATGCCAGCATGTCAGGTATGGTTCACCAACCCTGATGCCAGCATGTTAGGTATAGTTCACCAACCCTGATGCCAGCATGTTGGGTATAGTTCACCAACCCTGATGCCAGCATGTTAGGTATGGTTCACCGACCCTGACACCAGCATGTCAGCTTTGGTTTGCTGACTGCTGAATAGGGCAGCGTCTTTGCACGACGGAGGAAAAAATAAACAAACAAACAAAAAATTACCATATAAAGCAAATCGCCGAGACCAATCACAATGTTTAATTTGTCCAGCTGAAACAAAAGAAAGAGGAGACAAGATAAGACATCTGCAAAAGACAGAACCAAAAAGCATATACTAAGATATCTGTAACATATAGCTCCATAACCTATGACATTTGTATCATATAACTATATAACCTATGATATCTAATATTTAGCTCCATAACATTTTATATCTGTAACATATAGCTACATAATCTGTGATATCTGTAACATATGGCTACATACCTTGTGATATCTAACATACTACTACATAACCTGTGGTATCTGTAACATACAGCTACATAATTTGTGATACTGTAATATCTTATATCCTTCCCATGCAGTTAAATTCCACATATGGCTCGCATGGTAGTTCTCCAAGTTTTCCCGTTTTTGGCAAAGCTTTTCAATCTCATCAAGGGATTTTATGCCTACTAATATGGCCTCTTTTAACAATGTCCTCTTTAGAGTTTCACGTGACCAATATTTTTTTCTTCGGCCTGTTGTGTTCCACTTGATAGCTTGTTTTGGGATTCTCTGACTGTTTCTTCTCATCACGTGACTGACATATGTCCATCTTCTTTTTCTGATCACCCATGAAACAGGTGGTTGTTCGCTCACTGCCTTATTGTACACTGTTCTTGAATTCGTTCCATTTTATACTGAGTATTTTCTTTAGGCATTTGTTTTCTAAAGAGTCTAATTTATTGTCTGTTTCTTTAGTTGATTTCCAGCTTTCGCATGCATAAATGAGGGTTGATATTACATTTGAACTGAATAAACTTAGCCTGGTTTTTGTGCTTATAACTTTTGAGTGCCATATGTTCTCAAGATTCTTGAAAGTCAATGTTGCTTTTACAATTCTATCTTCCTTTCTAGTGTTATCATCCTGGTCTATGCAGATGCCAAGGTATGCAAATTGGTTTACTTCTTCAACAGCTGTTCCTTCTACATATATTTTTTCTTCTTGATTAATTAGAAGTTTCATTATTTTTGTTTTTTCCTTGTTAATTTCAAGTCCTATTTTGCTAGCCAGTGAAGACAGGAAGACATGTATGTGTTTTTTCTTATATAGAATTCACATTGTCAATGATATAGTTATATATATATCTTCTAGTTGTACCTAATCAATCCCCTTTTACATGTGCAACATTTTTTTTCTATTAAGTCTATAGCAATTCCAAAAAGCAAGGGAGACAATATACATTCTATTTCATGCCCATTTCAATCTGGAACCAATCACTTATTCCTTCTTCTGTCTTGACTGCACAAACATATCCACTGGAGAGATCCTTAACGATGTTGACAATTTTAGACTACCATAATTTGTGGTATCTGTAACATACAGCTACATAACTTGTGATACTGTAACATACACAAGAACCAGTGACATTAGTCACATAGACTCGAAACAAAAATTCACAAGAAATGTCCATTAAAATAACACAAACATTTCTGCTAATGTAATCAGATGTTTACAAGAAATATTTACACACAGACCAAACTGTGACCTACGAGTGTGGAATAATTAGAAGTTGGTAACTGTGAGTGTAACCATGTTATACAAACATAACACAGAGAATGTCAAGATAGAGGAGATTGCCACTCAATCAAAAGACTGGAGAAAAACTATCTGACATTATTATCATTACAAAAAAATTCTCCAAGCTCTATTTACAAAGAACAACTTACATCATATCTGAACCCCTTCTTTCTCACCATCATCTATACTGGCCATTCAGTAAATAATGCCATTTATAAAAATCAACAATAAAACAAACTTAACATGATCTCACACTAACATTTTATGCTGAGTTCACTGCCTTCGCTAAAAGGTTTCTGTTAAGAAAAAAAAAAGAGCAATCATAAAAGTCACTAATACACTAGTCAGTAACATACTAGTCACTGAACATACTAGTCACTGAACATACTAGTCACTGAACACACTAGTCACTGCCCATACTAGTCACTAAACATACTAGTCATTGAACATACTAGTCACTGAACATACTAGTCACTGAACATACTAGTCACTGAACACACTAGTCACTGAACATACTAGTCACTGAACATACTAGTCATTGCACATACTAGTCACTGAACACACTATTTACTGAACATACTAGTCACTGAATAGGAGAAAAAATAAATGTAGTCACTGTACACTAGACCAATTAACTCAGTCAGTGTACACTAGACCAGTTACCTTTACCTCAGTCAGTGTACACTACAGCAATTACCTCAGTAAATGTACATTAAGTCATGTTATCTAAAAAAGTCAGCATACTCATTATTGTCATCATTTTACATGAACTATTATTTTTCCATTGTAAATAATCATTACAAACTGATTATATAACAGAATATGAACAAATACTTAAAAATATATGGATTATAACTGAACAATATATGAGCATACAATAATCATTCAACATACTGATGACAATCTCTGGATATATCTCTCAAAATCCCTGGACATACTGATGATAATCTCTGGATATATCTCTCAAAATCTCTGGACATATGACGACTCACTCATTCACCAACTCATCCATCTCACATCACTTCACTCACTCTCTTTAAAAATTAGTAATTCACACATTCATATGCAGTTCAAAAAGGGAGTATTTCACTCACATACAGACACACACATGAACTTCACATATACATTCTTCACTTACGTGCATATCACAAATACATATTTCAAAAATGCATATTTCACACACATTTTACAAGGTCCAACAATTAAGTAATGAGACTAATTCCATAAAAAATAAAATAAACAATAGTTGAAGATATAACATGTATTTTATTAGAAGTAAGCCCCTTGTGCATTGATACAGCGAGTGGCACGATCTAACAAAGACCTCTCCAGTTCTTCTGTTGGTATGACCCTAACTCGATGTTACGGCCCTTTGGATGTCATCAGTATCAGTCAAAGAGGCGTCCTTTCAGTGGTAACTTTAATTTTTGGAACAGAAAATAATCGCAGGGAGACAAATCTGGGGAATAGGGTGGATGGTTGAGAACACGCACTTGTTTTTGGGCCAAAAATTTCAGTGACCCAGTGCATTATCATGAAGAAGGAAAAAACTGCCAGGTGTTGAATACTCGGGTTGGACTCAGAGAATCCTTTTCAATAGGCATTTCAAAATACTTAAATAAACTTTGGCAGTCCCTCTGGAATAAATTCTTTGTGAATGACTCCTTTGCTGTCATAGAAGCACACCAACATTGTCTTCACTTCTGACTTTTGAAGATGACATTTTTTGCCATTATTTCTGTGGCACGTTTTGATGATGTCTTTTGCGTACTCAACATGCTGATGTTTTTGGTCATTAGACAATAAATGTGATACAAACCAGCAAGCAACTTTTTTCTTGCCCAAATCTTCTATTAAAATTTTACGAATGGTCTCTCGGTTAACACCAAATTCATCTGCCATCATCCTCACAGTCAAACAATGATCTTCTTGTATCTGCTCTCTGACTTTTGCAATGAGTTCCTCATTACGAACAGAAATTGGGTATACATGTCTAGGTGCATTTGTAACCGTTTCCTCATAACTTCTGAATCCTGAATACCACCTGAATATCTGTGCATGAGATAAACAATTATCCTCATAAACTTGTCGTATCAATTCAACTGTCTCCATGGCACTTTTTTCCGAGTTTTAAATAGAATACAACGTTAGCCTTTTGCTCCATGCTGGTTACGTGACAATGCACCTCTAACTAGGTCAACAAAATGGTGGCTTGTTTGTCATCTGCTTATCGGGCAGTGATGAAAAGTTGCCAGATCATAGTTAAAGGTTGCCTCTTTGGATTCCATGCTTTGCTTCACAGATGGCATTTTTGTCTTGGCTATTATAAAATCAGTCTCATTACTTAATTGTCTGACATTGTATATGTACATACACACACATACATACACTGCTGTAGAGGTGGTGGCAAGAGGATTCATGGCAACATCAGCAATCAGTATAGGACATGTGTAAACAACTGGGCATAAAGGGACAAGGAAGAACACACACACTGAAAAGTCTTGCAGAAACAGCAGAAAAGGTCTTGTGCTGAATAGGGCACAAAAGTGGAGAAAAATAGAACACTGACCCATATATTATAAATTCTGGATGACCAAGCCACTATACATTTCTGTAATAATGGTCAAGGCAAGACATGCGGGATGGTACCTTCTTGTACTGTCTGGATGGGTGGCAAGAATGGCTCGTGTTTCGTTTCCCTCAGGTTTTGTCAAATAAAACTGTCAAGCATGATGGACTGGACAAGCAAGGGCAACAACGGTGGTCAAGGACAAGACAGACAAAATCTGTAAGTTACAAAAGTGAACATCCCAGTAGGATCTTCAACCTCATGAAATGGTTATAAAACAACAATTCACAGACTCTAGGTGTTATGACCCTGAAGGGCCCACCCTCTGCCCCTTAGAGTGACAGAAGTTTAAAGGGCCAAGATACTTGACTGAAAGGAGGTACTTCATTGATAATCTCAGCAGCTGTGTTATTCTGCTCTCTACAACTGAGCTTTTTTTCCTGTATTCTTCACACATGCTTATCCATATAAATACAAAAAGACACATAAGAAATGTTTTATATCCACACTCTACTTTTTCACATGTGCCTACATCACCATCATGCCAACAGTACCTACACAAACGTTTTAAAAAAAATTACTCAGCTGTTGTTCCACAACATGCTCTGTAAAAATTGGAATAAACAATGTGGGGCATTATAAACAGTAAAATATTGATGACTGATGATTGCGTCGCAGACCATCATTGTTAGGTTTATGAACAATAACAAATATTACAACTTGTGCAATTTATAACCAAAAACATTAACAATATATCACAACACAAGAAAATAAAATGTAACAGCTTGTGTTAACATACTAAGTTGTTTTTCTCCTCTTATGCAAACTAACATTTAACAAGAAAATAAAATATAACAGCTATGTTACCAAAATGACTGTAGAACCAAACTGTTTCGCTTCTTTCATACAAACTAACATTTAACAAGAAAATAAAATGTAACGGCTATGTTACCAAAATGATTGTAGAACCAAGTTGTTTTTCTCCTCTCATACAAACATATAACAAGAAAATAATATGTAACAGCTATGTTACCAAAATGATTGTAGAACCAAGTTGTTTTTCTCCTCTCATACAAACATATAACAAGAAAATAATATGTAATAGCTATGTTACCAAAATGACTGTAGAACCAAGTTGTTTTTCTCCTCTCATACAAACTAACATCCAAAAAGATGAGAGTGACCAGTCAACGCCTTCAAGAAGTACAACATCCAAAATCTTGGCGGCTTTGTTTGGGTCATGGGTATCCAAAGGTGACAAGATATGGCTACAGCATGGCATAACGCCATGTTGTTTACCATATGGTACCTTCTGTGATAACCCCTTTACATTTCTCAGCCAACTGTTGGCTTTCACTTTGTGCTCTACTTCGTCTATCTGGGTGCATTTTGTGCCAGACTTTCTTACAAAGAGAAGGCGAAAAGGCTAAGTCTATATATTTTTCATGTTTTTATCTGTTGTACTGTTCTTCTATGTGATCCTTGAAAAAGACTTTTGTTGAAATATTGGACTGTTATATGTTCATTTAAATGTACTCACCTTGCTTTCTGCCACTCTTGTTTCTGCCCACTCTCCTCACTCCTTCTATCTTTTTGTAAAACTGAACCATGCACCTCCCATCTACTTTCATTACCAGAACCAGTTTTACAACAGTTATTTCTTTTAGGAAAAAAAAAGCTAGCAATATATTTCAAAAATTACAGAATACTAGAGACATTTTCCAAGTAACTTACAATACACTTGCAACATTTTACTGATAGACTGATAAAGAAATCTATTTTACAAATTCTTTTAAAACAAAAAGTAATATTTTAGAAAGACATTACATTATACTAGCAATGTTCTGAAAACACAGAATGTACTCAGTAGAAGAGATGGCATGCTGTAGCCACAGAAATTAGAACTTTGTTCATAAAAAAAAAAAATAAATGCCTTACAGTATAAATAACTTTATTATAGGTCAACAACAAAATGAGAATGGAACTTCTGATAAAAACTGTGAACTCATGACATTTGTATTTAGAACTGGTTTAGAATGGAGGTGTTGACTATACAGGAAAGGAGATTTTTACAATGGCTATTACTGGATTTCTAATACAATAGAAACAAACTGACAAATCATTTTAATAAACAGACATTTAGAATTTTACAAGAAAATTTGTCTTGTCATATACACACAATTTGTTATAAAATATTTATTACATTTTAAGTACAAAATATTTGTGAAAATTTTAAAATAAACCCTAAACTATTCACATTCCCGCTACTTTTGTTCTTGCTTTAAGAATGTTATAAATTTAACATTTCTTTTTTCTCTGTACTGAGAAATTTATGGTTTGTGCTGATTTTAAATAAGAAGAGAACAAACAAAAAACACACCTCTAACAATGAAACATTGGTATGTGAAATGTGGACAGAACACTTTAGTCTATGAAACATGTAGACAGATCAATGTAGTCTATAAAACACGTGAACAGATCATTTTGATGTATGAAACATGTGAACAGAATCTAAAAATTGTGGTTTATGGAACAGAAGGACATCACCACATCAGTCTTTATGAACATGAAAGAAACAAGAAATGGTATATGTCAATTCATAACACAGGTTACACATACACACATAAATAAATCATCCCCAGCTTGCACAAGTAATTTACCTTGCAACTCATCCACTTCACATACATAAGTAGCAGAAACACAAACTGTTAGTGATACTATTATCTGTAACACAGAACAGCCTCTGTGACAAACTGTTAAGTTCCACCAGTCACTGTGACGACTCACTGTAGATTGTATTTAGAACTGGTTTAGAATGGAGGTGTTGACTATACAGGAAAGGAGATTTTTACAATGGCTATTACTGGATTTCTAATACAATAGAAACAAACTGACAAATCATTTTAATAAACAGACATTTAGAATTTTACAAGAAAATTTGTCTTGTCATATACACACAATTTGTTATAAAATATTTATTACATTTTAAGTACAAAATATTTGTGAAAATTTTAAAATAAACCCTAAACTATTCACATTCCCGCTACTTTTGTTCTTGCTTTAAGAATGTTATAAATTTAACATTTCTTTTTTCTCTGTACTGAGAAATTTATGGTTTGTGCTGATTTTAAATAAGAAGAGAACAAACAAAAAACACACCTCTAACAATGAAACATTGGTATGTGAAATGTGGACAGAACACTTTAGTCTATGAAACATGTAGACAGATCAATGTAGTCTATAAAACACGTGAACAGATCATTTTGATGTATGAAACATGTGAACAGAATCTAAAAATTGTGGTTTATGGAACAGAAGGACATCACCACATCAGTCTTTATGAACATGAAAGAAACAAGAAATGGTATATGTCAATTCATAACACAGGTTACACATACACACATAAATAAATCATCCCCAGCTTGCACAAGTAATTTACCTTGCAACTCATCCACTTCACATACATAAGTAGCAGAAACACAAACTGTTAGTGATACTATTATCTGTAACACAGAACAGCCTCTGTGACAAACTGTTAAGTTCCACCAGTCACTGTGACGACTCACTGTAGATTGTGTTAAGATCTAGGGCATGGAACAGTCACTGTTAGGTGTTGCTATGATCTAGGGCATGGAAAAGTAACAGTTAGGTTGTGCTATGATCTAGGGCATGGAGCAGTCACTGTGACAACTCACAGTCAGATTGTGCTATGATCTAGGGCATGGAACAGTCATTGTGACAACTCACAGTCAGATTGTGCTAGGACCTAGGGCATGGAACAGTCACTGTGACAACTCACAGTTAGATTGTGATATGATCTAGGGCATGGAACAGTCACTGTGACAACTCACAGTTAGATTGTGCTATGATCTAGGGCATGGAGCAGTCACTGTGACAACTCACAGTCAGATTGTGCTATGATCTAGGGCATGGAAAAGTAACAGTTAGGTTGTGCTATGATCTAGGGCATGGAACAGTCACTGTGACAACTCAGATTGTGCTATGATCTAGGGCATGGAGCAGTCATTATGACAACTCACAGTTAGACTGTGCTATGATCTAGGGCATGGAATAGTCACTGTTAGGTTGTGCTATGATCTAGGGCATGGAAAAGTAACAGTTAGATTGTGCTATGATCTAGGGCATGGAACAGTCATTGTGACAACTCACAGTTAGATTGTGCTAGGACCTAGGGCATGGAACAGTCATTGTGACAACTCACAGTCAGATTGTGCTAGGATCTAGGGCATGGAACAGTCACTGTGACAACTCACAGTTAGATTGTGCTAGGATCTAGGGCATGGAACAGTCATTGTGACAACTCACAGTCAGATTGTGCTAGGATCTAGGGCATGGAACAGTCATTGTGACAACTCACAGTTAGAATGTGCTATGATCTAAGGCAAGGAACAGTCACTGTTAGATTTTGCTATGATCTAGGGTATGGAACAGTCAGATTGTGCTATGATCTAGGGCATGGAGCAGTCACTGTTAAATTGTGCTATGATCTAAGATAGCAGTCACTGTGAGAACTCGCTGTCAGATTGTGCTATGATCTAAGTCACAGAACAGTCACTGTGACAACTCACTGTTAAATTGTGGTATTATCTAGGGCATGGAACAATCACTGTTAGATTGTGCTATGATCTAGGGCATGAAGCAGTCACTGTTAGATTGTGCTATGATCTAGGGCATGGAACAGTCACAGTTAGATTGTGCTATGATCTAGGGCATGGAACAGTCACAGTTAGATTGTACTATGATCTAGGGCATGGAGCAGTCACAGTTAGACTGTACTATGATCTAGGGCATGGAGCAGTCACAGTTAGATTGTGCTATGATCTAGGGCATGGAACAGTCACAGTTAGATTGTACTATGATCTAGGGCATGGAGCAGTCACAGTTAGACTGTACTATGATCTAGGGCATGGAGCAGTCACAGTTAGATTGTGCTATGATCTAGGGCATGGAACAGTCACAGTTAGATTGTACTATGATCTAGGGCATGGAACAGTCACAGTTAGACTGTACTATGATCTAGGGCATGGAGCAGTCACTGTTAGATTGTGCTATGATCTAGGGCATGGAACAGTCACAGTTAGATTGTACTATGATCTAGGGCACGGAACAGTCACAGTTAGACTGTACTATGATCTAGGGCATGGAGCAGTCACTGTTATACTGTGCTATGATCTAACACACAGAACAGTCACTATGATAACTCACAGTTAGATTGTGCTATGATCTAGGGCATGGAACAGTCACAGTTAGACTGTACTATGATCTAGGGCATGGAGCAGTCACTGTTATACTGTGCTATGATCTAACACACAGAACAGTCACTATGATAACTCACTGTTAGATTGTGCTATGATCTAGGGCATGGAACAGTCATTAGAAATAAGAAGATATCATTGTGACCACCATAAGCTGCTATGTGTAATGGGTTCCATCCATCTCTGTTGGCCAGGCGAACATCTGCACCAAATCGTACCAGGAGCTTGACAAGTTCAAGGTTACCCTTAAAACAGCTATGGTGTAATGCTGTCTGTCCTTCTTTGTCAAAGAGATTGATGTTAACCTTTCCTTCCCTTTCCTCAAGTATTCGCTGGAGTTCTGTGGTGTCTCCATTCTGTACAGCTTCCCTAAATGTCAACTGACAGGGTGAGAAAATTGTGGGTGGAGTTGCAGGTGGGGTTAGTGGGGAGTCTGATACTGAAGATGAAGACAAAGCTGATGGTGGTGTATGCAAGAGTGTGTTCTGCACATAAACTGTAGACTGGGAGCAGCTGATCTCTGCACTAGATGTGGCCTGACCAAGTCTTGGATCATTCATCGTCTTTATCACCTGAGACAATTACTTCTCTCATCTGACACCATCTGAATCATAAATTTGGTATGAGCGTCGCAGAAATCTGGATCACAACTTCACAAATATTGCTTGGAAACTGTACTTTGATCACACTTTATCACAGATTTCATCCGAGCACATACAGTCTCACTGATATAGTCAGATGTTGGCTGCTAGATTTGCATGGAAGTTTCTAGAAGAGATAAGCTAGGTGAGAGCTTCTTGTGTTACACCTGTTAGAAGAAAAATTAAATATGATCAAGTCTAACAGATACAAAAAAAAAAAAAGAACAGGTTGAAGTCTTGATATTTATACTAAACACTTTTCTACTGTTGTAACATATCATGTCAGAATATACTCTTTTCTACTGTCCTGAGATAATACCACTGAAAAAAAGAAGGCCCCAAGAATAAATGGATGACAGACGACATCTTGGGACTGATGGAAAAGAGAAAGACAAGTAAAAATAACCAAGAAAAATCTATCAGGATAAATAAATAAAGAAATAAGACACAAATGCAGAGAAGCAAAGGAAGTGTGGTTAAATGAACAGTGCAGACAAATAGAGGACTCTCATAATAAAGACAGTAAAAACATGCCAAACAAATTAGTGAACTCACAGGCAGGAAGACAAAATATACCACAGGATGCTTGAAATTAAAAGAAGGTAAAATGTTAATGGGAAAAGAAGACATTGTGGACAAGTGGACAGAGTATATCGGTAAGCTATATGGAGAAGAAAGAATTAACACCAGATACTGAAAACTGTGATGGACCACCAATACTTGAAGATGAAATCATAGATGCCATCAAACACAGGAAGCATGGAGCAGTCACTGTTATACTGTGCTATGATCTAACACACAGAACAGTCACTATGATAACTCACTGTTAGATTGTGCTATGATCTAGGGCATGGAACAGTCATTAGAAATAAGAAGATATCATTGTGACCACCATAAGCTGCTATGTGTAATGGGTTCCATCCATCTCTGTTGGCCAGGCGAACATCTGCACCAAATCGTACCAGGAGCTTGACAAGTTCAAGGTTACCCTTAAAACAGCTATGGTGTAATGCTGTCTGTCCTTCTTTGTCAAAGAGATTGATGTTAACCTTTCCTTCCCTTTCCTCAAGTATTCGCTGGAGTTCTGTGGTGTCTCCATTCTGTACAGCTTCCCTAAATGTCAACTGACAGGGTGAGAAAATTGTGGGTGGAGTTGCAGGTGGGGTTAGTGGGGAGTCTGATACTGAAGATGAAGACAAAGCTGATGGTGGTGTATGCAAGAGTGTGTTCTGCACATAAACTGTAGACTGGGAGCAGCTGATCTCTGCACTAGATGTGGCCTGACCAAGTCTTGGATCATTCATCGTCTTTATCACCTGAGACAATTACTTCTCTCATCTGACACCATCTGAATCATAAATTTGGTATGAGCGTCGCAGAAATCTGGATCACAACTTCACAAATATTGCTTGGAAACTGTACTTTGATCACACTTTATCACAGATTTCATCCGAGCACATACAGTCTCACTGATATAGTCAGATGTTGGCTGCTAGATTTGCATGGAAGTTTCTAGAAGAGATAAGCTAGGTGAGAGCTTCTTGTGTTACACCTGTTAGAAGAAAAATTAAATATGATCAAGTCTAACAGATACAAAAAAAAAAAAAGAACAGGTTGAAGTCTTGATATTTATACTAAACACTTTTCTACTGTTGTAACATATCATGTCAGAATATACTCTTTTCTACTGTCCTGAGATAATACCACTGAAAAAAAGAAGGCCCCAAGAATAAATGGATGACAGACGACATCTTGGGACTGATGGAAAAGAGAAAGACAAGTAAAAATAACCAAGAAAAATCTATCAGGATAAATAAATAAAGAAATAAGACACAAATGCAGAGAAGCAAAGGAAGTGTGGTTAAATGAACAGTGCAGACAAATAGAGGACTCTCATAATAAAGACAGTAAAAACATGCCAAACAAATTAGTGAACTCACAGGCAGGAAGACAAAATATACCACAGGATGCTTGAAATTAAAAGAAGGTAAAATGTTAATGGGAAAAGAAGACATTGTGGACAAGTGGACAGAGTATATCGGTAAGCTATATGGAGAAGAAAGAATTAACACCAGATACTGAAAACTGTGATGGACCACCAATACTTGAAGATGAAATCATAGATGCCATCAAACACAGGAAGAAAGGAAAAGTGACTGGGTCTGATAATATAACAATAGAAGAAATAGAGGCAGTAGAGAAGACAGGGATACAAATAATAACCAAGTTATTGAAATGACATTATACAACAGTGATTATATTTCCAGTGACCTGATTAAATCCACATTTACAGCACTACCAAAGAAATCAAGTGCAAAGGAATGTGATGACCACCGGACTATCAGCCTCTCATGTCACATAGCAAAGCTACTTCTGAGAATTATTATGAGAAGAACAAGAAAAAAGATTTAAAAAAAGGGAAATAGCAGATAAAACAGTTCGGATTTGTTGAAGGAAAGGGAACACACAATGTCATTTATGCTTTGCACACACTAACAGAAAGAGCTTTAGAAGTACAGAAAGTACTTCACTGAATACACCAAGTCACAAAGATCAAGAACTGACTTCAACTAGACAGTTTCCAGACTCACAACTAGAACAACAATAACACCAGAGTCACAAGATCAAGAACTGACTTCAACTAGACAGTTTCCAGACTCACAACTAGAACAACAATAACACCAGAGTCACAAGATCAAGAACTGACTTCCATTCCTTCAACTAGACAGTTTCCAGACTCACAACTAGAACAACAATAACACCAGAGTCACAAGATCAAGAACTGACTTCCATTCCTTCAACTAGACAGTTTCCAGACTCACAACTAGAACAACAATAACACCAGAGTCACAAGATCAAGAACTGACTTCAACTAGACAGTTTCCAGACTCACAACTAGAACAACAATAACACCAGAGTCACAAGATCAAGAACTGACTTCCATTCCTTCAACTAGAACAACAATAACACCAGAGTCA
Source organism: Achatina immaculata (assembly GCA_009760885.1). NCBI lineage: Eukaryota > Metazoa > Mollusca > Gastropoda > Stylommatophora > Achatinidae > Lissachatina > Lissachatina immaculata. The sequence continues at coordinate 33,924,991 of CM019695.1, forward strand.
CAAGATCAAGAACTGACATCCATTCCTTCAACTAGACAGTTTCCAGACTCACAACTAGAACAACAATAACACCAGAGTCACAAGATCAAGAACTGACTTCCATTCCTTCAACTAGACTGACAGAAGAAGTTCCAACAACTCAGAACTCCAACTAGATTTAAAAGCTGACAACATTTATTGTTGAGGAAAACGAATGTTGAGCTGATGAGTGATGTGATGATGCCAAATGGCTTGAAAGCTAGACAAATATATGATTCCCAGTGTGATTACACCATGGCGAAGAAACAACAACCCTGCTAGACTAATCCAAAAATATACATACAAGTTTTCATAAAGAACCACACAAACCAATGAATTCCAACAAAACACAATAGCACTCTACATCCTGAATAAGCAACTACTTTTCTAAACAAGGACAAAAATAACAACAACTGAACTGCTACATTTTAATTCTGAGTATCACTATAACTACACAAAAACTACACTCAACTGTCTAGATCTTGAGAACTTCCTATACCAAAAACTTTCTTAATGGAAAATCCTCATTCAAATCCTAATCTTGAATCATTCTGAATCTCATCCTATCCTCCAAAAAGTAAGTCAATCATAATCCTATCATTCTGAATCTCATGTAATCTGTTCTTAAAATCTTTTTTATATACTATATGTATACAAACTTTAGATAAGAGTAAAGCACTATGTGTATACAAACTTTAGATAAGAGTAAAGCACTATGTGTATATAAACTTTTGATAAGAGCACTATGTGTATATAAACTTTAGATAAGAGCACTATGTGTATATAAACTTTAGATAAAACTTTAGATAAGAGTAAAGCACTATGTGTATATAAACTTTAGATAAGAGTAAAGCACTATGTGTATACAAACTTTAGATAAGAGTAAAGCACTATGTGTATATAAACTTTAGATAAGAGCACTATGTGTATAACCTTTGTTTCCCAAAGTGGTGATATTCTCCCCTGTGGGCATTAGAAAAGACTTGAGGGTGGGGGTGGGGAAAGTGTGAAAGAAAATGGGTCCTGGAGAAATATAAAGCAGCAGACAGGGGCAGTAATACCTTCCTTCTTAGCATTTTTCAACTTGACAATGAGAATCTTGTGTCCCAAAATGAAACACATCCACCATATTAAAAGCTGAGAAAAAATACAGTAGGTGAGTTATAAATGTATTCCTTCATTTTTGTTAAATAAACTGGTTTGGTAGCTAAAGTTTTTAGTTGTATAATGCATATCCTTGTCCAACAGTCTCACTAAAATGCTTTGTCTATGATTTTTTTAGGTCTAGTTTAACAAAACTGTGTTCTCTTACTTTATCCTAGTTCAACAGGTCAATGTCATTAAGAATCTCTACAATGGATATGTTTGTGCGGTCAACACAGAAGAAGGAATGAGCGAATGGTTCCAGATTGAAACAGGTGTGAAACAAGAATGTATACTATCTCCCTTGCTTTCTGGAATTGCCATAGACTTCTAAGGAAAACATGTTGCACAGGTAAAATTGGCATTGATTGGGTACATGGAAACCAACTAGAAGGTCTTGATTTTGCAGATGACATAACTCTTATCAGTGACAGTGTAAATTCCATGCAAGAAAAAAACAGATTCTCTGTCTTCACTGGCTTGCAAAATAGGTCTTGAAATTAACAAGAAAAAAACAGATACTCTGTCTTCACTGGCTTGCAAAATAGGACTTGAAATTAACAAGAAAAAAACAGATTCTCTGTCTTCACTGGCTTGCAAAATAGGTCTTGAAATTAACAAGAAAAAAACAGATTCTCTGTCTTCACTGGCTTGCAAAATAGGACTTGAAATTAACAAGAAAAAAAAATAATGAAACTTCTCATTAATCAAGAAGGAAAAATATATGTAGAAGGAAGAGCTGTTGAAGAAGTAAACCAATTTGCATGCCTCAGCAGCTATATAGACCAGAGTAGTGATTTCAAAAAGGAAGTTAGAATTGCAAAAACAGCAGTGACCTTCAAGAATCTTGAGAACATATGGCACTCAAAAAGAAATTATAAGCACAAAAACCAAGCTAAGATTATTCAATTCAAATGTAATATCAACTCTCATTTATGCATGTGAAAGCTGGAACACAACTAAAGAAATGGACAACAAATCAGACTTCTCTGAAAACAAACACCTAAGGAAAATACTCAGTATAAAGTGGAAAGAATTCAAGAATAACGCAGAGATAAGGCAGATGAGCGAACAACAACCTGTCTTATGGGTGATCAGAAAAAGGAGATTGATGTGTGTCAGCTATGTGATAAGAAGAAACAGAGAATCTCAAAACAAGCTATCAAGTGGAATACAACAGACTGAAGAAAAAGAGGTCGGTCACATGAAACTCTAAAGAGGACACTGTTAAAAGAGGCCAAATTAGTAAGCATAAAATCCCTTGATTAGGTTGAAAAACTCACAGAAAACAGGAAAACATGGCGAACTACCATGCCAGCCATATGTGGAATTTAACAGCACAGGAAGCATGGAAAATGAAAGTTCAACAGATCATTGTACTGGGGGGGGGGGGGATTGAGGATGTCACCTGAGGGAAAAGGCAGAAGTAGCCCAAACAAGCCTGGTGTATACAAACTTTAGACAGGTATAAAGCAATCTGTGTATACAGACAAGAATAAAGCATTATGTGTATAAAGACAAGAATAAAGCACTATGTGTATACAGACAAGAATAAAGCACTATGTGTATACAAACAAGAATAAAGCACTATGTGTATACAGACAAGAATAAAGCATTATGTGTATAAAGACAAGAATAAAGCACTATGTGTATACAGACAAGAATAAAGCACTATGTGTATACAGACAAGAATAAAGCACTATGTGTATACAGACAAGAATAAAGCACTATGTGTATACAGACAAGAATAAAGCACTATGTGTATACTGACAAGAATAAAGCACTATGTGTATAAAGACAAGAATAAAGCACTGTGTACACAGACAAGAATAAGCATTATGTGTATACAGACAAGAATAAAGCACTATGTGTACACAGACAAGAATAAAGCACTATGTGTATACAGACAAGAATAAAGCACTATGTACATATAAACTTTAGACAAGTATAAAGCACTTTATGTACATAGACTTTAGACAAGTATACAGCACTCTGTGTACACAGACTTTAGACAAATATAAAGCACCTTTTGCAGACTTTAGACAAGTATAAAGCACTTTGTGCAGACTTTAGACAAGTATAAAGCACTGTGCACACAGACTTTAGACAAGTATAAAGCACTTTGTGTAAAAAAGACTTTAGACAAGTATAAAGCACTTTGTGCACACAGACTTTAGACAAGTATAAAGCACTTTGTGTAAACAAACTTTAGACAAGTATAAAGCATTTTGTTTGTAACATAAAACAGTTCTAATATCTCTATTAATGAATAGCAATATGTTGCACAGTGTTTATTGTGTGAGAACATGATGACACTTTTATTGCATGTATCTGGCTCAATCATATCAGAATCTTGAATGTGTGGATAAGAATGGAAGGTGGAAGAATTACTGTTGCTGAAGTTTAGCTTTTGGAATAACTTTTTATTTATGATTGTTAGCACACTGACACAGATCTCCATGGGTGTTGATGCTGAGAGACAGAGGGCAAAATGTGAGATGGGCCAATGTCCAATTCTTGAAGCTTTACAAAATAAGTTTGTTCATTCTATCTTCTTTAGAAAAATTAGTATGCAAAAAATTTACAGCCTGTAATACACAATACATTATTCACAGCCTATATTACACAATACATCATTCACAGCCTACATTACACTATTTATATATTTTTCCATGGCATTTGCATGCTGTAGGGGTGTGAAGTGTTAATGCCTTCACATTTCTAGGACAATACAGCATTTGAGGTAGAGATGCAAGCACCTGTCCTCGCTGCCTACATTTTCCTTGGGAACACTAGGTACCCATGATGCCGGTCAATAAAAAAAAAAATTCCATCTAAATGTAAATGTAACCATGTATTTTCTGCTTGGCAGACAAGCACATTAACCCCTACACCACCAAGACACTTGTATATAACATAAGAATCAGTTTTACACAAAATGTGCTCAGATTATAAATGGAGACTGCAGCACTTATGGGCCTTCTCAATGAATTATTAACATTTTTTTCAGTGTCTAGCTGGCCTACCTGTCTGTCTCCTTTTCTCAATAAACAGTCATTTTATCTTCTGACTTTGAGTCTATATGATCTATCCACCTGTTTGTCTCTTTCAATTGTTGGGTAACTTTCCATTTGCTTCTCTCTGTCTGCATAGTGTTTCTACTTCTTTCTGTCCATTTTGCCTGGCCTGTCTACCCAGTCTATCATCTGTCATCTCTCAGTCTGTATGGTTTTTCTGACTATCTATGTGTTTCCATGGTCTATCTCTCTTTCTGTCTACATGGACTATCTATCTATCTGCCTCCATGGTCTATCTCTCTTTCTGTCTACATAGACTATCTATCTATCTGCCTCCATTGTCTATCTCTCTTTCTGTCTACATGGACTATCTATCTATTTGCCTCCATGGTATATCTCTCTTTCTGTCTACATGGTCTATCTCTCTTTCTATCTACATGGACTATCTTTCTATCAGTCTCCATCGTCTCTCTTTCTGTCTACACGAACTATCTGTCTGCTTCCATGGTCTACCTCTCCTCCTGGATGCAAGAAATGTTTATCTGTCTGTCTTCATGGTGTACCTCTCTTTCTGTCTGCATGGAGTATATTCCTGTTTCTAAGTTCTATTTATCTCTCTGTCTGCATAGTTTGTCTATCCTTCTATCTGAGTACCTGTATGTTTCTATTTCTATCCTCATGGTCTGACTACCTGTATGTCCATTTACTTATTTGCCTACTGTATGTGTTTGTTTAGTCTGTGTACACATCTCATACAGTCAGCCTGATTCCCCCCCCCCCCGGCTGTCCAGTTAACTGATTGTTGCCGACTATATTTTCTTTATACATGAAACAGAACTGTTTACTATAACCAGAGCTTACCTCATTTTCTCTTTGTCAGTGTCAGGCTACAAGTACATTCTTGCTTCAATTAGCTGAAGGAACTGTCATTCTGAAACAACTATTTACATCCTGGCACACCACAGTTACAGCAGCACAAGCTCACAGTGTCAGTAATCCAAACAACCATGAACAATCTGGCAACCAGAACTGAAAGGTCAAGTGAAAACAAAATATTCAGATATCTTCCATATAATAAACTTGAAACGATTCATTTATATTACTCTTATCATTTGTCTGTAGTCTGATATAATTATTTGCCTGTAGTCAGATATAATTATTTGTCAAATATTCTTATCAGGTTACTACATCTATTATCAGTTCTAGTGTCTGTGATCATTTGCAAGTGTTGCTGGTTATGTTGGCTAGTTAGTTAAGGCAGTTAGGACTATCATCCACGTACTCTGGAAACATCCACAGGTGCTCCAACTTCAATAACTCCTCCAGTTTACAGTAACTTATTACACCCAGTCTTTGTATCACCACTGTAAAGAAGAGCAGAAATAGAAGTCAGAAAGACAAGATTTGCACGCTCCAATATGACAACACTGGGCAAGACGTCATCAGCACAACCTAGCTTAGCAAACAGAGTGCCCCAAACATAAGACAGGAGAAATGGACACAGCCACCATGCTGGAATGGAGAAAGTGTGGCTGGACAAGCCACAAAGGCTGTCAAAGCATGACAGAATGCCAGGAAAATTTATGAATCACAGATGGAGCTCTTGAGGGACCTGAAAGATGAGGTAGACAAGAATACAATGCTTTTCAAATCATATGCAAAGCAGATTAAGACTGTGAAACTGGATTAACTCTGTGAAAAAGTGCACTCTGAACCAACCCACTTACTTAGGAGTGACTCTTGACTCAAAACTGACTTGGAAGCAACACATCAACAGTGCAGAAGCAAAAGCCAGAAGAAAACTAGCCATATTAAGAAAACTGAGTGGAACCACATGGGGAGCTAGTGAAAGAGTCCTCAAGAATGTATATCAGCAAAGTATTCTACCACAGTTAGAATATGGCTCAACATCTTGGTGCACAGCATCAAACACTACGCTGCATAATCTAGACAAGGTTCAAAATCAGTCACTACGGATTATCACAGGTGCCATGAGGTCCACACCAATAGTAGAAATGCAGAAAATAGTTGGTGTTCAAGCGGTAAAGGAATGTAGAGACACAAAGGTCATGACCATGGGAGAGAAATTCCTTAGCTCTGTAAGCCATCCCCTGAAGGAGAGATTCAATAACTTGGCATTAAGATAGCTTAAAAGAAGCAGCTTCATTCACCAGGCCAAGCGTATGCGTAAGCTGATACCTGACCTTCCAACTCTAGTCGCTCCATTATCATCTGTACCAGAGCATACACCATGGAAAGAAGCAGATTATACACACATAACTATTCAGACTGAAGTGAAAGGTGTGCAGAATGGTGAGATACAAAGCAGCCTTGTAAGATCAACAGCCACACTTAGTGTGTTAGATGATAAATATCCATGTGACACATGGAAACGTGTGTATACAGATGGATCTGCACACAATGCCATAAAGAATGGAGGGGCAGGAGCACATATTGAATATCCAAACAACACCATTGACAAGATTTCCATACCCACTGGAAAATACTGCAACAACTTTGATACAGAAGTTAGGGCAATTATTGCTGCAGTTGAAAAACTATCAAGACTCCAGAATTGATACATGCCCCATAGTAATTCTCACAGATGCAAGATCAGTACTGGAAGCTCTTCAGTACAACAAACTACCAGACCTTAAGGATGCCTTGTCAAAAACTGACTTACAACATGGAGTCACCTTGTAGTGGATTCCCTCCCACTGTGGGATACCAGGCAATGAGAAAGCTGACCATCTGGCCAAAGAGGGCACTGAAATGGAGCAACAAGACATACCAATCACCTATAATCAGAAGAAAAGCATGATAAAAACCTACAGGAAGCCACAAAAACCACCACATGATGACTATCACATGCTAAACAGAAAGGAACAAGTCACCATCCTCCGTCTCCGAACAGGACACAGCCGACTCCGAAGTCATATGTATACAAAATTTAAGGTTGGTACTACTAATCTATGTACATGTGCCCAGGTGCCCCAAACTGTGGAACGTATCCTCCAGAACTGCATCAACTACGAGACACTGAGAAATAATTACTGGCCCAGTGAAACCACTAAAGAAGATAAGCTCTACAGTTCCATACACGAATTACAAAAAAACAGTGAAATTTATCCAAGAGACAGGACTGCAGGTATAGACAGACAATGCGAATGAAGAAGAAGTGCACTCTGAAAAGTCTCTTACGACATTCTGGAACCTTCACTGGAGCATGAACAGCACCCCACAATGTAGAGGCATCCCGGACTTTGAGAGCACAGACCAGATATGGCACAAATCTGATGAAAGTAGATTCTAGTATGCAGTCTGTAGACTACAGCATCTACTGCAACAGGAATATAATCTCTGCATCCTCTGTTCAAAATAGAGAGCCACTTTTATGGTGCAGGTACTCATTCCTGTCCAGGATCTACATCCTCTTGAGAGCACATCTCATCTTCCACACAGCCCATCCATGATTTGCCTCTTATCAGCTCACTGTGGAGTGGGAGTGCCCTGTCTTATTTTGTTTTGGTTGTATTCTTATGTCAGGATTAACAGCTGAAAGTTGTATTCTTATGTCAGAATTAACAGCTGAAAGTTGTATTCTTATGTCAGAATTAACAGCTGAAAGTTGTATTCTTATGTCAGAATTAACAGCTGAAATTGTATTCTTATGTCAGGATTAACAGCTGAAAGTTGTACTCAACATTTTTCAAATGGTTCCTAAACTAATTTTTATGATAAACAAGAGCAGGGAACAATTTTCACACAAGTATATCATTACAAAAGGCTTAAATACTTTCACAGCACCATCACATACATTTCTATGAACCTGTCTCCCTCTGCTGCTATGCATCCCTCTAATTAATTCACATTTACTGAAAATGGATCTATAATCCAGTTTTTTCCTTCAACCAAGAACAGGAAAATATTCATGAAAACTACAGTACAAACTTTCAAATGTCATGCAATAACTGATGACAACCAAGAAAATAGCAAGATCGAGAAATGTCTTATAGTTTCAATCTGACAGATGACTGTGCCACAATTCCAGCTTTTCAGTCTTGACTTCAACTTGGAAAACTGTAACTTTTTCCTTGGCAAAATTAAGTGCACTGGTTTTCCTGTGTATAAATATGCAAGGTAACAAGTCACAGCTTGGTGCACTGGTTGAGATCCTAGCTGCATATCAAAATCGAATCAGCCGAGTAATTCCTGCACTACTACAGTTTGTGTAAGCTTGTGTTTTAATACCTTGTTACGTTTACAATGAAGCGAAATATCAAAAAGCACCATGCTATCAAATTTTGTGTGGAACTCCAGAAATCTGCCATCTGAAAATTTAACTGATGCTTACAGAGACCCACCTTATCAAGAAATATGAATTTAGGTGGCACAAAGCTTTGAAAGAGGGTTGATAAAATGTTAAAAAACAAAAGCCAATCTTGGTAACAGATATTACAATGTGGAAAGTTGTGCGAGCTGTAATGGCAGAAGACCACCGATTGAGTATCAGGATGATTTAAGAAAAAATGGGCTTGGATATAAATGCAGTTCACAGAAATTTAACAAATGTTTTACTGGAACTAACGTGTAACTTCACAAAGGTCACACTTTGAAAGAGACAACTTGTAAATAAAGTCATGTGAGTATTATATACTTGTAAATAAACCAATGAAGTCATGTGAGTATTTAATACATGTAAATAAACAATCAGCACATTTACTTCGGGACACACTTTGTAAGTTGAGTAATGTTTAAATGGAAGAAGATATATGACAGATATGCTAATTTAATACTAACAAGGAAAAATCATTCAAATGATTACCGAGATGAAATTGCTGCTCCATAAGAAATAATCGTATCTATTTTCTCAATCCAAAAAAAAAAAAAAAAAACACAAGACAAAAATGTTTCCTCATAATAACCAACAAACTTCAGCAAAAGATGATGGTTTTCACTGTTACCATCTTTTGCAAAGCTGCTCAAACATCTTTATTTGCTTTTTTTTATAAAACTGGCAATTCTGGCCGATTCATTTCAAATCTATTTTTAGATCTTCTGGTATGCTCTTACCACCTAGAGCTTCCCAATGTATACAGCAATGGTTCTAATTCAGTGACAGAATGATTTCTTTAATATGAGCTACAATTCCAGTAAGATTTCCTGACAATGTTCATGCCCTATCTGTTTTAATTCTATTGCATGTCAACCAATGTCATGAGACGTTATAAACTCATTTCAGCTGTTAAACACTTCCTCAGCTGTAATATGTATCAATGAAGAGATGAACAGTATATCTTTGAAAATATTTCTCATATAATTATGCCTAACTGCACAGTAAGGTCATTTTGTTTGTTATGTCTGTAATACTGTTCAGCTGCAGAGAAAAATATAATGACATGTGAACTCTTATTAATAAATGTTCTTTGACACCGGATGACAAATTGTTGATTTACTTCTTAATCATGTTATTTGACAAGGGTATTAGGGAAAAATTTTTGGCAACTGTCTCATTGATCAATGTAGAAACCATTATTTTTCAAATAAAGGTAATATAAGTTCAAGTATTGTGTAAGGTGTTCTAGTTTTTGCTAATAAAAGGTAATCCTCTCATGCTTTAGAGGCACATATGGATATGGTGTTAGTGCCCATATTTTCCTTGACCTGCCAGCACACTAGAGAGTGATATGGTCAGTATCACTCCTGGCCGCCTTTCCTTCCCCAACTCCAGAAGAAGTCGGGTACCCATTTCTACAGCTGGGTGACTGAGGCACCTCTGGCTGGATTTGAACTCCCGACCTTCACTACGAGAGACCAGTGCACTAACCACTTCGCCACTCAGGCTGAGAAATTTAAAATGAGAGCTTCACTTGTATTTTCACTGTTACGGTCAGTTGTAGTCTTTGTTACCATTTTCTTGCTTTCCCAAAGCTCCTGTTCATTTTGAAAAAAAAAACTTGATGCTCTTTGTGGCACGTTCTTTATGTTTAGTATTCAGACATCTTTACACTTTTGATATTTGGACAACACACTGTAACACAACACACTGCAGCCGTGACTGTCTTCTGTGCCTGTACATGTGAGGACGGCCAACAGATATTTCTTATTATAATGGTGCCACATTTTAGGAAGACTGTAAACAGCCTTCAACATGATGTACCCTCATAAACAATCCGTACTTGTACATTTCAAAGTAAGCCAGTGCTCCATCATAGCTTGCCCAAAATCTACTGTTACAAAATTCACTGGGATAAAAGTCCCTTTACTCAAAAAATAACAAAGCTCCTTTATTTCCAGACATCAATTTCAAAACTCACTATTTAAGAAGAAACATGATCACTCTGAATAATCCACAGTTATCATTCGAAAGTCCGCCCAGTCACACTACTCACTCTCTTTTTCTACAAACACCACCTTCCATTTATACCATTTATATGCGATGCAAACACCACCTTCCATTTATATGCGAATTTCTTTAAGAACATTTTTAGCACAACTAGTGAATTCTGGGAAGCAGAACAAGTGACAGAAAACACATAACAGCGTACTATTTATGATGATGGAACACCACATGACCTAACCAAAGGTGAGTGAGATGAAATTTCACACTTAATGTTCCTAGAAGAGGCCTTTACAGTTACAAAAGAGCATGAGCATGACTGCCCACTGGAACATCTCTGGCTCTGGTGAGGAAGAATGTTACTACTTGTTGCTGGCTGGATTTGTCTCTGGCAGGAAGTAACGTAGCCAGAATTTGTCTCCAGTTGAAGAAACAATCTCTTTCAACTTCATTTCATCATAAATGAGTTTCACAAATATCCTCACCACATTCTTTCAGAGCACAGATGAGTTTTGGTATCAATCTAATGGAGAGTTTTTGGTACTGTAGTGCTCTATGAATGATGTGCACTGAGCCATTATTTATCTTCATTTCTCCAGCCATCTCATCAACTACTACCTGCCAACTTTCCCGTATCATTCATCCACCTCAGTGTTACTGTCTGGTGTATTTTCAGTGAGCTGCATCAGCCAAATCTGAAACCCACTTTCTGTGCACTCATATACCTGCTCAAGTGACACAAACATCTCCATATTGCCACCTCATTTTGCAATGAAAATCTGCACATTTCTTATTTTCATCAGTGAAGAAAGGAATTACTGTGCACTGTTCCTCTCAAGTGCATGCTTCCACCTTTGTTCTGGTCTGCTGACATATTTCCAGAAAGGCCAATGTGCCTGCATGCACATGTATTTACAGAGGGAGGGCGTAACATATGTACCACAACAGTCTACTACTTACTCCAGAATTTTTACAGCAAAACTGTGCTTATGTTTTAATATCTTTTTTACTATTTGCCTCTCCTTTTTCTACATTATAAAACTAAAGTTTTTTTTTAAGTAAATAAACAACATGCACACAAAGTACATGCATTTATCTGTATTTTCAAGTGTAACAATCTTAACTTAATCATAGGAACTATCTCTCTTTTCTGTACACCACTGATTTATCACACTGATACAACCATGGTTTGTTTGGCACTGGAGGTTAGATCATGTCCACTATAACATTTACATATGAATAACAGAATCACACAGTAATTAATTTTATAAGCTGACAGTATGTCAGACAGACAAAACAGCAGTAGAAGCTGTTACCAGTAGCCAATGTAGGCTTACATTAGCTGAGTATGGATGGGATATATATTGCTAAGTGTGTTGTCACTTAAATATAACTAGCTGATTACCCGGCATTGCTCTGGAATTTATTAATTATTAAAAGTGCGGAGTGGATTTGAGATCGCAATGTTTCTCCCACGGACAACTTTATGTTGCTTGCTCAAGGGCTCCTGGAGGCGAAACTAAAAATGTTGTTTATAATCAAGTTTTGAGTTAAATTAATACTACAGTGAATTTGTAAAAGACTTTACTCTATAATGTGTAGACTGCCCCTATGGCTTGTTGATCGTGATCGAGAACACAAGTCACACTGGAAATTGCAATCTCTTCAAGTTAAAAGGGAGATCCGTGGGAATGAGTGGCATCCGTGGGAATGAGTGGTATCTGTGGGAATGAGTGGTATCTGTGGGAATGAGTGGTATCTGTGGGAATGAGTGGTATCTGTGGGAATGAGTGGTATCCGTCGGAATGAGTGGTATCCATGGGATAAAAACTGCCCCACCCTCTCCCTGCCCTGTTAAGATAGTCGCTTCAACTACATTGCCCAGCATCCTCTTTACACACAGCCTTGTGCCGTTGCAAATTTTTGGCGGGTTGAGGTTCCATAGTAAAATAATTGGATATCCCACTCTAATTTTCACCCCCCTCACACCCCCCCCCATGCTAATGGAGGCTGAACTTGGACGTAAACGGCATCAGAAGTGTGACTACTCATATCAGCAACCCCGAAAACTATGGAAGACACTAATATTGATCATTTTCGATTACTTTTACCTGTCACCCCCATCCCATCCCACTCCTCATCCCCCATGCCAATGGGGGCTGAACACTGACATAAATGGCATCGGGAGTGTCACTACTCATCTATCTACAGTGTAAGATCAAAGTAATTTTATTTACAGGTATTTAAGTATAAGCACACTACACAAATTATAAAGTGAAGTCTTTTACAATATACACTATAATATTAACTCAAAACTTGATTATAAACAACATTTTTAGTTTCGCCTCCAGGAGCAAGATTAAACAAATTCTTGGGTGAACCCACCCTTGAGCAAGCAACATAAAGCTGTCCGTGGGAGAAACATGGCGATCTCAAATCCACTCCACAGTACTTAACAGACTGCCCCTGTGACTTGTTGATCGTGATCGAGAACACAATTCTCACTGGAAATTGCAATCTCTTAAAGTTAAAAGGGAGATCCGTCGGAATGAGTGGTATCCATGGGATTAAAAACTGTTTCACCCTCTCCCTTTCCTGTTAAGATAGTCATTTCATTTCAACATCTCGAAATATTTGTCAAGTAAGATGCATGTGCTGCCACCAGGCTTCACTCTAGCATGTTCACTTACACTATTCTGTGGTATTTCTTAGTTGTTTGAATTAGTCCCTATTACCTATGTATGTTAGAATATTAGTTATGTCAGAACTCCTAAGGTACATTTATATTCATATGCCCTTTGACTTCTACTTATGGCATCATCATTACTATCTTATAAAGATGCTAAAAACATTACATCATTGATCTATCACAATATTTAAATCTATCTAAAACTAACAACAATCTTCAGTTCCGCATATAAAATGCGCAAAAGCAGTGACAAGTAAAAGATACACTCTCACTGAGCAATGAAATATAATACAGAATACAATAAAAAGCTCATTTAAACATAAGGAAAAAAAAAGTTAAAATTTAAAATTATGAAGTACTTACATCCGTGTAAAAATATAAAACTCTTCACAGAAATTAAAAACAGTATTAATGAATAAAAAAAAAAAAAAAATGAATGTGAACTGAAAATCCACACTATCACTATCAAAAAAAGGTAGGAAACACTTATCAACTAAAAGAGCGAAATGAAACTGTCACATTCCCTGAAAGACGATAAACTGGAAGACCTGCCGAGTTAGCTTACCTTAAATACGACCATCTAAGATTTGGGTGGGTGCTGGAATTTTCTTGAACATCATGAGTCCAAGACCGGAGCATAATGATTTCTAAACACTTCCAGAGGTAAACAGAAAGGAACAAGTCACCATCTTCCGTCTCTGAACAGGACACAGCCGACTCCGAAGTCATATGTATACAAAGTTTAAGGTTGGTACTACTAATCTATGTACATGTGCCCAGGTGCCCCAAACTGTGGAACATATCCTCCAGAACTGCATCAACTACGAGACACTGAGAAATAATTACTGGCCCAGTGAAACCACTAAAGAAGATAAGCTCTATGGTTCCATACACGAATTACAAAAAACAGTGAAATTTATCCAAGAGACAGGACTGCAGATATAGACAGACAGTGCGAATGAAGAAGAAGAAGAAGAAGACTTCCAGAGGGTTCTACAGATTTCTTACTATAAGGCACGGCCGACAACCCAAAGCAGGCATTGTGCATAAATATCATGGGAGTTACATCCCTTCCTTCACTGAGCTTTTTTTTTAGTATCAGTCATTTTCGATTATTTTTACATGTCACCCCCATCCCACCCCACCCAGGAGCACCTTACATGCTTACCCCCATAGTACTTTTCTCCAGATTGTAAGTCACACGTGCACTAAGTTTGGCTGAAATTGCTCCAAGCATTCCAGAGTTATGCTGGAACACACATACACACACCCATTTATATATATATAAAGTGTGACTAACATATCATTATGTATGGTTTACATATAGCTAAGAGTGACTTACTTTGGTAAGTATATTGTGACATATTAGCTACCTGCTCTGTGACTTACACTAGTTAAGCGTATTATCACTTACATATGTTATGTTGTTATAATTTACAATCTTTAAACGTTCAAAGGTTCAAAAACAAACTCCGGCATCACTGCATTCAGGACAACCCCATATATGCTCCACAGCATCCATCCAAGAGTATTTTTGCTAATAGTTCCCATCAAATGTTGGTTGTTTACAATGTGTTTTCTGCCACACAGTTCAGATTTCCTACCAGCACCTTTAATTTGTCCTAGCTCCATCAATCTCTTCACAACTACATTGTCCTTCCATTCCTGCTCTTCATTTTCACATAGTCTTTTCAATACAGCTTCAGCAATGTTACCCTTGTCCATTGTCACCTGCCATTTATTTTAGCCTGTCCAGCAAGTCTATCTGCCACTTCACTGCCATGTACTCCCACATGCTCTGGACAATAAAGACATGTTAGGCTCGTTAAAGTTGACTGGCTTAACAGCAGTGACTGCACTAGGATTTTAAAAAACGGTACAGTTGTACCTATCCTTGCATGAAGTATACTGTCCAAAAAAAGAAATGCATAGCTTATAAACTTCATTTTTTTATGTTATGACAAACATTTTTTTCTTGGGTATCTCAAACCAAACAAAAATTGTCAACAAGATGTCAGGTCCATGATTTAGCGTGAATTTTGCTATTCTCATGTAGTCAGAACGCAGTAGCTGCCCTTGCTAATCACATATTTTTTTACCATAACTCATGTTGCGTTTATGGAAAAGTCATGATTTTTGTG
The DNA here is from genome assembly GCA_009760885.1 of Achatina immaculata. Taxonomy (NCBI): domain Eukaryota; kingdom Metazoa; phylum Mollusca; class Gastropoda; order Stylommatophora; family Achatinidae; genus Lissachatina; species Lissachatina immaculata. The sequence continues at coordinate 33,940,339 of CM019695.1, forward strand.
GTAAGCACAACTCACTTCCCATGCAAATGAAACCCTATAAAAGGATGAGGTTACACAAACAAATCCAGTTAATTTTCAAGCACACAATTATGGTGCGTCTATCACACAAAATTTACAAAACATTGATATTGATCGGCTGCAAGCAGGCGAAAGTCAAAGTCAGGTTGCCAGGCATTTAAACATGCAGCCATCAGTCGACTCTGGCACTGTTTCCAAGCCAGTGGCTCAGCTGAAGACCAGCAACGCAGTGGACGACCCAGGATGACAACAGCAGCAGGTGATCACTTTATTCTGGTTCATCACCTCAGAAACGGGTTTACAACAGCTTCCTCAAGTGCCCAGTCATTGCTTGCAGGAAGTCATATGTCTGATCAAACTGTCCAGAATAAACTGCATGAAGCTGGACTGGTGGCATGACGACTTCAATGAGGTCCTGTCTTAATGAGACGCCATCGCCAAAATGGACTTGTTTGGGCCAACCAGCATAGGGCCTGGACAAATGACAACCAATGGAGACATTTATGGTTTAGTGATGAATCTTCCTTTTTGGTGGACTGCCATGATATGCGGAGAAGGGTCTACCGTAGGCCAATTGAACGTTTTGCCCAAAATTGTGTTGATGAAGCTCCGCCGCACGGTGGTGGAGGTGTAATGGTATGGGGAATGATCAATTTCAATGGAAGGAGTCCATTGGTGCAGACTGAAGGAGGCTTGAATGTGCAACGATACGTCAGTGAAATTCTTTGACCCCATGTCCTTCCATTGTTGGCTGGGCAAAGTCTGTGTTTCAACAGGATAATGTCAGACCCCATTCTGCACAGTTCACCACACAGTTTCTGACTGCCAACAACATTCTCACCCTTCCCTAACCATCCTTGTCTCCACACATGAATCCAATCAACCACATATGGGATGAGCTGCAAAGACATGTTTGTCACCGAAACATTTCTCCAGCCAATTGTTGTGATCTGTGGCAGGCACTCCAGGAAGAGTGGGCAACCATCCCACAGGCGTACATCAGACATCTGATCGCATCTATGCCCAGGAGATGCCAGTCGCTGATTGGTGCAAGTGGAGGCCACACACCATACTAAGTTGAGAAACCCTGGGACTAACAAATTCTCGTCACACAGATGCAAGAAACTGTCAAGTGAGTGTTTAAACCCTTAGGTATTATTGTGTGCAATTTGAAAATTCTATTCGTTCAATTTAAAAAGCTATAGATTATCAAAGCTCTGGCTAAAATTGGGTCATCAGTAGTTATGCATTTCTTTTTTTTGGACAGTATACTTTCCAAACTAACAGTTTTCTCAGTACAACATTCAGTACCTTAGACTTTTTTTAAAATGTAAAATTAAACACACTTAAACATCAGCAGGAATTAAAGGTTCATATGAAATTTTGTTATTATCTTATCTGTAGTGAGATTTTAATCTTTTCAAAACGCTCACACGCTGAACCAAAGTCAAAACAGGCTTATTCTCCTCTATACAAATTGACCACCATCAGTCTACTAAAACAGTCTTATTCTCCTCTATACAAATTGACCACCATCAGTCTACTAAAACCCCCCGTGTGGTACCCGGGATCTGCAAAGAATAGGACCACTGTACCCTACCATGCATGATCGTAAAAGGCGACTAAGGAGGGTTCAGCATAGGGCCAGCAACCCTATCTGGTAAAAAAATATCAGACTGCTACAGAAACAGAAGCAAGGGAAAAAGCAAATGCAGGTGGAAGGAGAAATGCGTATCAGGAAACTGAGCCCATGAAGGTTGTGGATGAAAGCCAGCCACTGGAAGTCCCCAGCCCGACTGCAGACCTCCTGGAACCTAAACAAAAGATGCAAATAGGCAGCTGGAATGTAAGAACACTAAACCAGACTGGAAAACTAGCACAAACCATCAAGGAAATGCACAGATACAAACTAGACATACTAGGAATACAAGAAGCAAGATGGACAGGACAAGGCAGAAGGAAATTAACAACACAGCACACAGAAGATACAATAATATGGTCAGGTAAAGAAGATCTTCATGAAGGAGGAGTAGCATTGATTATAACAAAAGAAGCATCAAGAGCATTGCTGAAATGGACCCCAATAAATGAGAGATTATTATATGCACGGTTCAACTCAAGATTCACGAAGCTGTCTATTATAGTTTGTTATGCACCAACAGAAGCAGCTGAAGAGGAATTAAAAGAAGATTTTTACAACAGCCTCCAAGCCACAGTAGAAACAATACCCAAGCATGATATGCTACTCATCTTGGGCGACTTCAGTGCAAAAGTAGGTGAAGGAAATGAAGATAGAAGAAGAATCATGGGAAGAGAAGGAATCGGAGAAATAAATGAAAATGGAGAAAGACTGTGCAGTTTCTGTGAAGAAAACATGATGACCATCGGAGGGACAATTTTCCAACACAAAAACATCCATAAGGTGACTTGGAGGTCACCAGATAAAACCACAGAAAACCAAATCGATCACATACTAATAAACAAAGAGTGGAAACGGTCACTACAAGATGTGCGAGCAAGGAAAGGAGCAGATATAGGAAGTGATCACAACCTTCTGGTAGCAAAAATAAAACTAAAATTAAGGAAAGCCAGAATCGGAGAACACAGAAAGATACATTTTGATACAAGAAAACTGATAGACCAGCAAACAAGAAATGAATTCTCAATAATACTTAAGAACCGCTTCAGTGTCCTACAAGACGAAGCAGAAATGTCCATATTAGAGTTCAATAAAACACTACAGGAAACAGCAAAAGAGGTGCTGGGATATCGGAAAAGGAGAAAAGAGGAATGGATAAGCAAGACCACATGGGAAAAGATAGAGCAAAGAAAAGAAAGAGAGAGAGAGAGATACAAATTGACCACCATCAGTCTACTAAAACAGGTTTATTCTCCTCTATACAAATTGACCACCATCAGTCTACTAAAACAGTCTTATTCTCCTCTATACAAACTGACCACCATCAGTCTACTAAAACAGGTTTATTCTCCTCTATACAAATTGATCACCATCAGTCTACTAAAACAGTCTTATTCTCCTCTATACAAATTGACCACCATCAGTCTACTAAAACAGATTTATTCTCCTCTATACAAATTGACCACCATCAGTCTACTAAAACAGTCTTATTCTCCTCTATACAAATTGACCACCATCAGTCTACTAAAACAGGTTTATTCTTCTCTATACAAATTGACCACCATCAGTCTACTAAAACAGTCTTATTCTCCTCTATACAAATTGACCACCATCAGTCTACTAAAACAGGTTTATTCTCCTCTATAGAGCACCATCAGTCTACTAATCCAATTATCCTGCTGAAGATTTAACTGGCTGCTTTTTACCAGGTTTTTAATAATATAAACTGGTTATGGTAACCAATAAACTCCAAAAGTTTCAGTTTTTGTCTTTTTTTAATCAGTAATTTACCAGTAATTTCTGGCTAACGTGATCACTGCTTAACAAATGAACCCATTATTTGAAGAAATTTTTTTTATCAATCTTACAAAACATACTCTGTGAATCTGTCAAAAGGACGCCATGAACATCATGGGCAGTTAGCCATTTCATTAGCGCCAACACAGCCTTAATTTCCATTTGCATGCTTGATGTACTGACTTCAAAAGCTCCTGAACCCTGTGCCGCTACTCTTCCACTGCGGCAGTCAACAAAACCCCAACAACTTCTTCTGTTCTAAGACACTGAGACATCTGTATATATTACCATGTCAGAAGAGCCACAGTGATGCTGGATGAGATCTTGAATCAAAAGTTCTACTGGCCCCTGTTCCAAATCTTGATATTCACAAGCCTTCTGTATAAAAACCTTTGTCAGCTGAGGTCGGTCCTATGAACACTCACTGTCTTTAGGCACTTCATCTAGATCGCACACTGACTTTACTGCATCCTCATCCTCTGCCATCCAAGATCTGCCTGGTCTGATGTGTCTGGCCATTATCAACCCCAGCTCCTTACGTACAGGATGGTTCTTAATGTCTGATGTGTGCCTTTACCTGAGCAAACCTGTGCAAACTCACACTCAGCACAACAAGCAGAAAGTGCATGGCCTGCACCAGAGTATCCTGGGTGCAACCCAAGACCGCTGTCATTGCTTCGTTCTGTACATGCTCTAGTCTGTTCAGCTGTACATGCTCTAATCTATTCAGATGTGTATTTGACAGGATGAACAGGCCTAGAAATACTCCAATGGTGAATCACCGTAGCCTGCATCAGCAAGAATAGAGTGCGCTGTGGAAGTTGGTATATAATTATGTTGTGACATTTTGCTAGGTGTAACATGATTTACTCTGGTGTGTTGTCACATTAGCTGTGCTACTTTGGTGTTTTGTGACATACATTAGCTAAGTGTGTTGTGGTTTCTTCTGCTAAGTGTGGTGTGATTTACATAATATATACAGCTATATATGACCTACTTTGATGTGTTGTGGCTTACACTAGCTAAATATGACCTACTTTGATGTGTGGTGGCTTACACTAGCTAAATATGACCTACTTTGGTGTGTTATGGCTTACATTACATCTTACATCCTTCCGGTGCCGCTAAACGTCACATAGGGCTCACATGCTAGTTTGACAAGATTTCCTGTCTTCTGTGAGTTTTTCAATCTCATCAAGGGATGTTATGCCCATTGAACTGACCTCTCTTAACCATGTCCTCTTTAGAGTTTCACATGATCAACCTCTTTTTCTTCAGCCTGTTGTGTTCCAATGGGTAGCTTGTTTGGGGGATCCTCTGATTGTTTCTTCTCATCACATGACCGACATATGCCCATCTTCTTTTGCTGATCACCAATGAGACAGGTTGTGGTTTTGCTCATAACTGCCTTATCTCTGCGCTGTTCTTGAATACGTTCCACTTTATACCGAGTATTTTTCTTAGGCATTTGTTTTCAAAACAGTCTAATTTCCTGTCTATTTCTTTAGTTGTTTTCCAGCTTTCACATGTATAAATGAGGGTGGATATTACATTTTAATAATTTTAACTTGGTTTTTGTGCTTATAACTTTTGAATGCCATATGTTTTCAAGATTCTTAAAGGTCAATGCCGCTATGGCAATTCAAATTCTAATTTCCTTTCTGTGTCATCATCCTGGTCTATGTAGCTGACGAGATATGCAAAATGGTTTACTTCTTCAACAGCTGTTCCTTCCACATATATTTGTCCTTCGTGGTTAATGAGAAGTTTCATTATTCTTGTTTTATCCTTGTTAATTTCAAATCCTATTTTATTAACCATTGAAGATAGGGTATCTGGTTTTTACTTCCAATGATAAGAGTTATGTCATATGCAAAATCAAGATCTTTCAGTTGTGTCTCACGTACCCAATCAATGCCCGTTTTACATATGCAGCATTTTTTCATTATAAAGTCTATGGCAATTCCAAAAAAAGCAAGGGAGATAATATATATCCTTGCTTCACGCCCGTTTCAGACTGGAACCATTCACTCATTCATTCGTCTGTGTTGACTGCACAAACATATCCATTGCAGAGGTCTCTAATGATGTTGACAATCTTAGCTTACATTAGCTAAGTGTTAAATATTGGGAGGTGGGGGGGGGGGTGGTGGGAACAGGAGGTGTTATGACTTCATTCATTTGCATGTCCCTTGCAGAACTTTGCCTCCCTAACAGCACTCCTGTAGGTCTCTCGGTTCTGAGCAAGATGGCCTGCTGCTGATGCATCCATTTGCAGATCATCAACGATGTCTTGCAGCCATCTTTGCCTTGGTCTTCCTCTCTTTCTTTTTCCCATTATGTACCCTTCCAGGACGGTCTTTTCTAGATTATCATGACGTTTAATGTGTCCAAAGTATTTAAATTTTCTCTCTTTAACCCTCTTTACTAGCCAGCCTTCTTCAATATTAAGTTCTTGTAGTATAGATATATTTGTTCTTTTTTGTGTCCATGAGATCTGAAGAACTCTTCTGTAGCATTTACATTCAAAGGCTTATATTAGCTAAATATGACCTACTTTGATGTGTTGTGGCTTACATTAGCTAAATATGACCTACTCTTGTAAGTGTGTTGTGGCTTACATTAGCTAAATATGACCTACTCTGGTAACTGTGTTGTGGCTTACATTAGCTAAATATGACCTACATTGGTAAGTGTGTTGTGGCTTACATTAGCTAAATATGACCTACATTGGTAAGTGTGTTGTGGCTTACATTAGCTAAATATGACCTACTCTGGTAAGTGTGTTGTGGCTTACATTAGCTAAATATGACCTACTCTGGTAAGTATGCTGTGGCATACATTAGCCAATGTGTTAAATACTGTTGGGGCAGGTTTGTGTCGTACATTAGTTAAAGTGCACAAATAACAAAAATCTACAGTTAAGGAGCTACTAACCTAGACCTGACGTCGGTAGCGCTAGTTAGCCTACGTGTCAAATCCTTATGAAAACGTGCACGATGCAAATTCCCACAATGTATGCACGAGTAAACGAGAAAAACTCAAAACCTATCTTGATCCTTGCATCTGATGCGACTAACGGCTCCAACATCCACAACCTGCCATGACAGACTGGCTTCTAATGTCGTTTAATGAAGGCAGTTCCATGTTTCACTAATTTTTCTCGTGTTCCCTGTTGACAAAAACGCTGCTCTGCTCTCTTGTTGAAGAACAGTTGAACACACAACAGAGACCGCAGAGTCTGCCTGACCCGGACAACTACGGCAGAAAATAGAGATCTCGATACCGCCATGGTCCGGTCCGATACTCAATGAAAGCGATAATGTTATTAGGGTCACGATTATCAGCTTTCCTAGCACACAAACAATTGCAGCAAATGACATCACAACAAAGAGTGATACATTCATACAAAACAGGAATGTATTCCTTGTAATAACAGTTCACTGCAACAAGCGAAACAATCACTGTAACAACTAACAGTGCATTTGCAAATAATGATACATTCACAAACAGCAACCGATGATACATTATACCGATATGGATTGATACTATGATGGCAACGTGTAATGACATATAGTACTCGTATTTGATGATAATAATCCGTTAATGAATTTTGTGTTTCTCAATGTTTATAATAATAATAAATGTGCTATTTTCTTTGCAGTAACAGAAATGTGTACTGTACTAGCCGAGCTGGGTGAAGATAAATGTGACATAATTACATGTAGGTCATAATAAGACTAGTAGAAACTGGTGTGAAGAGTATATTTTCTGCTGAAAACGTAACACAATCACCTATCTTCACCATTAAAGATCTTTATCTATACTCACACAGTGCAGATAACTTTATTATTTTTTTCATTAAGATTAAACTAACTTTATTCTTTTACCTGTTGCATCAGCAGCAGGCCATATTGCTCACAACCGAGAGGCCTACAGGAGTACTTGTTAGGGTGGCAAAGTTTTGCAAGGGACATGCAAATGAATGAATGAATATTCTTTTACCTTTTTTTTTTGGTACTCTATAACATATTTGCCAGTGTACACAAAGATGGTGAGAGGATTATACGTATGGTTCACTTACAATTTTGTATCCAGTAAATATTTCCACAAATAGGAAACAACAAGACTTTTTCTCAGATGTAGACAATGTTTCGCCTCTCAGTTTCATATAACAGGGTATCGTCATAGGTACCCTAACAACACTATAACACACTCGCACCATAGATATCATAACACTTTATGCATCCTCATACAAACAAAGACCATTACCAGATCAGCGCCTACATAATAACCACGATTCAGAACACTGTTGGCAAACTACTAGAGAAACTTGTTGCATGTAAACTTGCTAGTAATGTTACATGTTTCCGCCCACACTTGCAGGGTATAGAAGTAACAAAGAGACATGAGTCAGTGCTGGTGTCTTTGCTCAAGACGTCTTTGGAGGATTTCAGAGCTGAGTAGAGACATGCGCAGTCGAAGTAGACCTAGAAGATGCGTACAACAGAGTATCATTCAACTACTTAATGCCCATACTTCTTAGACTGAAGGTACATCTTATCTTCATCAGATGGATAGCTGCAGCCCTGTTTCAGAGAAAGGTGCTTTTCCAATGTGGCAGTTGGTTTTCAGAGTCGATAACAATATGTCCAGGTTTGCCGCAGGGTTCTCCGTTATCACCAAACTTATTCCATTATGGTGACAGTCATTGAACAACAACTTGTTGGGAGTGGAAGGACTCTGCCATTTGCTGACGATATTCTAATGTATCGACAGGAAAAAGACAGGTCAGTGCATTGCAGAACGAACTTGACTGAATTTTCTCCTGGTGTGAAGTTTCTAACGCCCTTGTCAACCCTACAAAAGCACCAGCGACATGGTTCTCACTGAACAACCATATTGTTAACACTGATATGCCTGTTATGAGACTGGGTGGCGAGGATGTGACCAGAACTAATTTGGTGACATACGTGGGAGTGAAATTTGATCGCAGTCAAGGAACATGTTGACCACGTGATAACAAAAGCTCACAAAGGTCTATCGGGAATGAAGGTCATGGCAACTGCCAAAATTGAGCAGAGGTTATTAATAACTTTTGTACCAGTGGCTGATCCTTGCACCCATCAAGTACACCCTAGCCATCCTTACTGTCAGCCCTGCTGAGATCGGAAAACTCGAAAAGGTGCAAAATGAAGCCATGCGCATTATCTTGGGGGTGTACTTGAGACACTACCTATGTAGCAATGAGATACCTTCTATCTCAACCATGAATCACATGATCAAGATCTGGAGGGTAAGTGCATACCTCAAGATAACTGCAGACAAAGAGCAACCGCCTGACCAAGAACTCATCAAAGAAAAGGGTGACAGGCTAAAGAGGGGCAGAAGATGTTATCAAGCAGGTCTGTGAACCTAACATCAACCCCGGCGAGGAATGACTACATGTGTCTCCAGCGTCCAGGGGCACCTTCTCTTGCATTGTCAGGTTTGACAAGAGGGGCAGAGTGCAGAATCCACTTGCTGTGAATGCTGAAGTCAGCGCCCTCACTGGTGAAAACTCCAATGAGGCAGAAGTTATTTACACAGACGGATCATTTGTATGACATCAAAGGAATGCATGGGTATTCAACAAACCAGGAAGCCAGCGCTGCCTCCGCTGTGACCATAAGAAGTAAGTATGACGATGGAGGTGATAACAGTAAGTATGACGATGGGGTGATGACGGTAACGAAAGCATTCGTCTGGCTGTAGTCACAAGACTACACTGCATCTGTATGCTATGTGATTCGATGAGTTTGATCCGATACGGTTTGATCGAGGTAAGGTTCTGTATGCAGGCAGTAGCTTAAGTCATTGCAGAAATCAACGATTCTCAGTCACCTTCATTTATGTCCATGGACACGTGGGCATCCAAAGAACTGAAAAAGCTGATGGACAACCACTGGGTCGAACTGATATTATAAACACGTTGAGAGAGATAGGCAGAGTGGAGAACTTCGAGGGCAGCGAATCTACGCCGCTAATCTAACCGAGAGACTGGAAACATAGACTGGCATGACCAAGAACGGAGGCGTACTAGGCATGCGAATCAACTTGTCACCCAACACAGGACAGTGTAACCTGAACGGGTTACTCAGTCCCCACCCGGGACAATGTTGGGGAGGGACAAGACCCCCACCCAACAGCAACTCCAACTCCATGGCCTATGTACCGCCGTACTGGGTGGCCAGGCATAAACTATTTAACTATACAACCCAGGGTTTCCCTCCAAGGACAACACTACATGCCAGGTTTGTACCCTATATGCATCTAACATATTACACAACATACACTACATATTAAAGAAGTCAGCTGGTTAAGTATTTCTGTATTTATTAACACTTCTACACATAACAAGGACGCCACCTGGACAGGCAGACACAAGACAACAGCATGTATCATAATGAATGCATTGCAACATGATATATATATATATATATATATATACTGTAACATAAAAACATGACATGTATAATCAGTGCAACATAAATAAACATGACAAGAATCATCGCTGTAATACACTACCCTTTATGGATAACTAAGATATATAGGTGCCAGATGCTGACACGTGCTTCATAAGCAACTTCACACACTTTCATCGTAACGGTGCCCTAGTGCTTATTGATCTCACCTACTGCTGCTCGTATACAAACATATATCCTTCTGGAAATCACGATGTGCTACTGCACTTCTGCAAATTCAGCACTGCTGACACGCCCATCACCACATATATAATCCTGATCACCTGGTGTGCTAGTGCACTGGAATAATGCTTCACAATTTTGGCTTGCTAAAAGTACTGGAATAACTACTTCACAATTCTGGTGTGCTAAAGGCACTGGAGTAATAACTTCACAATTCTGGTGTGTTAAAGGCACTGGAGTAATAACTTCACAATTCTGGTGTGCTAAAGGCACTGGAGTAATAACTTCACAATTCTGGTGTGCTAAAGGCACTAGAGTAATAACTTCACAATTCTGGTGTGCCAGTTGCACTGGAATAATTGTAGCTGCTGCTGATCTCCGGATACGGCATATATATTTTCCATCCGAATGAGGCCTGATGGACCTTTGTATGTGCCCATCAAATATCTGGCGACATTCACTGAAATCAGCTATTCTCTCCAATAATATGATAAGGATATACTCCACGGCGCATGATGATTTTCACAAAACATATGTACGAGGTGGGCAGGCCAAGTATTAAAATGCACTCAGTCGCCATTGCCTCTGTGTTCTTTCTCTTCTCCCCGTGTGTGTAAAAACTATCCCTATAAACCAGGTCTTCACATTCGTCACGTGGCGAGACGCCCGCAGACAGACTTGCTCTATTCTGAGCACGTGGTTTGTCCACAACAGTACCTTCCAGCCATAGGACACTAATGGATATGTCGAGGGGGGGGGGGTCTGAGCACCTATGGACTTGCCTGTAGTGCAATGATGATGCCCCAGACCATAAACACCCTAATACTTTATATCCTCTAATAAGGTTAAAAAAGGTAAAGGTAACCCTCTCATGCCTTAGAGGCACATAGGGATATAGTGCTAGTGCCCATATTTTCCTTGACCTGTCAGCACACTAGAGGGTGATATGGTCAGTATCACGCCTGGCCGCCTTTCCTTCCCCAACTCCAGAAGAAATCAGGTGCCCATTTCTACAGCTGGGTGACTGGGGTGCCTCCGGCCGGATTCGAACCATCGACCTTCGCCATGAGACCAGTGCACTAACCACTTGGCCACTCAGACGCCCCACCCAAATAAATACACCCGAATACTTTATACAAATGATCAGAGAATCCCAAAACAAGCTATCAAGTGGAACACAACAGGCCGAAGAAAAAGGGGCAGACCACGTGAAACTCTGAAGAGGACATTGTTAAGAGAGGCCAAATTAACAGGCATAAAATCCTTTGATGAGGTTGAAAGACTCGCCGAAGACAGGAGAAATTGGCGAACTACTTTGCGAGCCCTATGTGACGTTTAACGGCACGGGAAGGAATACGATATAAGATAAGAATACTTTATACACCCTTGAAAAGGGTATTCTTTCGAGAGATGATATATTAATAATTGTTCCAACACGGCATCAACTAAAGGCATATGCCTCTGTGGAAGTGCACAGAGAGTCAGAGATATTGACCTTTTGTGGACTTTAATTGTATTAGAAAGACGTACATGTCGCTGTTGCCTGTAAGAGTTGGTAACACTACTATACCAAAGAGGCAAACTTGACAATATGGTATACCCCGAGTGACACAACAAATATGCCAGGTTCGCAACGGCTAAAACAAAAACAACAATGTCACGTGATGAAAACTTGTACAGGGCTCCCACTCACTCAACACGACTAACAGATAAGAACTTCATGTAAGTAATGAATAGACTAAGTTCCAAGATACAGATCAAACATTTATTGAATGAAGAAATTAATGGTGGAAGGTGGAGATGAGGAAAATGAACTGCCATCATGTGATTTAACAAGCAATACAAGAGCTTCCCAGGCGCGTAGTTGGCGCCATGGGGAAGACAAGCCTGACAACAATAAGCAAGTAAAAACAACTACTTACTATATAGTGAACTTCCAACACATCTCCCGAACACACAAATCTATCATGACAAGGACAACACTTCTAACACCTACATATCAGTACAAGGTAAAAGAATATTGTCCTAAAGGACAATATGCTGAGTTAAAACTATTACATTACTAAAACTGACTTGCAACTACTCCAATGGGAAAAATTACCACTCAGCAAAACATTCTACACAAAATCCATCTAACAAAAGTTACTCAAGCATAAATATTCCCTACAAATTTTACCTTGAACTTTCTCTAAAGGTTCATGAGACGTCTGACCCTAGTGAAATTATCTGTCTATTGACCTTGGGTAATAAGTTGTCAAACATTTCCAAATTTAACTTTGTTACTAAATACAATTAGTCTAGAGAGACGGCTCACCAAATATATTAATAATTCTTGTGAAGTTAACATATCAAAACTGACCTTGAGAAACAAGTACAGTGATCAGTGTAAAGGTATAGAATATGGTAATTGTACAAGTACATATTGTGATCATTGCACAAGTTCATGTTGAGAAAAGTGTAAAGGTATAGAATGTAGAAATTGTAAAAGTACAGATTGTGATCATTGCACAAGTACAGAATGTGATTATACAAGTACAGTTTGCGATCATTGTATAAATATAGTGTGTGGTTCGTGCACAAGTATGTACCTCACCGTTTAATTACATTATTAAAAATAAATGAACAGCTTTATTCATTCATTAAATGAACAGCTTTATTCATTCATTAAATGAACAGTTTTATTCATCATTAACAGAACATAGCTTTACAATGTTTCTTTTTTAGCTTTTTTTTGGTACAAAACCATACAGACGAAACGTTACAACTATGTGCTCTGTTAATTAATAAACAAAACCATTCCAATCTCTTCAGGTATTAAAATGTTGCTATTTAAAAAAATAATCAAGATAACTGTTGCCAAAGCTTTACTGTAGTGGCTTTGTGCATATTTATGTAGCTAGTTTTATACACTTACAACTAGAGTTTCACAGCTACAAAACTGTAGAAAGAAGGAACGTGAACACAAAACCTGATGGAAAATGTCAGACGTATTGAAACAAGAATAAAAGTAAAATGCAATTTAATCAATTAAAAATTAATTCATGTAATATCTGAAACAATGAGCTCATGAAATATTACACTGAGCAATAATCTGATAATAAATCTTGTATGACTACGCTGGAAAACTTGTAGACAATACACTTCAAAATGTAGATGTAGACAATACATTTTTAAAATGTAGATGTAGAAACGCACTTTAAAATGTAGATGTAATAGATTTAACAATCAAGGGAAAATGATTTTTTTTCTGTAAGACTTTCTCTTCTTTTCCTAGTTCTTTATCCTGTATGCTTTTGTAGACATAAGTCGAAGCGTTACAAATGTGTTAATGAATAAAGATGTTACTATCTATCTTTAACGTCTACATATTTACAGTCATTTTTATTTTAGCATCACACGTCTCCTCATTTTAGATATTGGTTATTTAACATGAGAACACAACAAAAATAACTTTGAAACCAGTTCAAATACAAGTGTGATTTTGTTTTGAGAAACTTCTATGTTATCAAGGTTTATAAGGTTTAAATGAAGTTACTTTTTTGCTGTCCGCGTTGTTTGGGCTTTGGTGGTCTCTAGTACGGTTCTCTTTCTTATGGACAAAACTCTCAGGGCGGGTCTGAGTATCGAAACATGCAGGATGAAAAAAAGCATTTGGTATCGCCCAATGCATTAAAAAAAAAAAACCGAAAAAAAAAAATTGTTCCGACTTTCCAGTCAGGAATGCCAGTATCGCGTGTATAACCAATCAAAATGTGGTTGACAAGGACCAGACTTATAAAGCAGGCGTTCATTGGTCAAAAGTGAATTGTCGATGTTTTATTCACAAGCTGGGGCGTGGGAAGCAAACTCTGGGAAAAAAAAATCGTAGACAATGAACGAAGTTACGGGAGCGTCGTATACGTGAACTTAACGGGAAGGTTATATAAGCGAACTTACAGGCAGATCGTATACGTGAACTTAACGGGAAGGTTATATAAGCGAACTTATAGGAAGGTCGTATATGTGAATTTAACGGTAAAGTTATATGTGCGAAGTTAAGGCAGGCCGCATGCATGCTGGAAACTCTAATGTAGAGAGCGGAGCAACACAACTCCTTCAGATCATCTTCCTGCTAGGTCCGCTATCACATTACAGTCATTTCCACCATCTAGCAGTGATGGTAAGGGAATATTGCCTTGTGAATAGCTTCCTACATCATTGAATCATGCTCGAAACATGCTGGGGAACCTGGAGTTCCTCCCTTCTGCATGGAAGTATCAAGGTAACCATTATCTAAGGAGGTATTGTAAAACTTGTTGGTGCAAATTTACAAGTTATAATTATTGGGAACAATATACTTTCTCAGGATGGTTACAGACCAACACTCCCTTGGCAATGTACTACAGTACTCGAGGCCAATAACTCCCTTATCATGATCGTGCCAACCAAAGTTCTCCCCTGCCCCCGGTATATTGTATGCTAATTATGCATAAATCCTGAGCATTTAATTAATACACAATACATTGGCATGCACTACAAATCACAAAGTCAGAAATTAGGACACTGCATTTTAATCTCACTATACGCCACAACAACACATACAACTGACATTGACATCAACATGACATCAAGACAGGTGTCATTATAATGGTAATTAAGCATGGTATCATATGATAATGACTTCTCATGTTGCATTACTGAAAGCCTGATGGACCTGTGGTCCCTGGCCCTCTTGGCCCTATACTTAGCCTACACTACGAATCTAACGTGCAATGGCACCTATTCCACGCAGGTACCGCTGCCATGACACATCTTTATATAACTGCGTTGCTGCAGCACAAGATCAATCTACATGAAAGCAAAATAATGAATCAAACATGGTGCCCATCCAGTATACCTATAAATCACAGTGAAAATCATGTCCATATTGATACGTATGTACAGAAAACTACATCACAGCTTACTGCACAACTACATAATCTACAATACATGAGGTGACCACGGACAGAATATAGCCAACGGTCACATGAATTTACAGCACGTCTGAACAAGACACCGCAGGCCATTGCCTCTATCTTCACTGAATGCCAAGCCAGTGTTTCCATATGTATATCTCGCTGAAACCGACTATCAATCGCTCGATCTAAGCGTGCATCGTCCACATTATGTTGTTAGTCTCCTTGCTATCAAGGAGAAGTATATCTTTCCTTCCACATTCAGAAGTGAGATGGGTCTGAACTGGTTGATCTCATGAAATTCTGCTCCTTTGGGATGTATACTCCGCTCGCCTTTTTTCAGTTTTTTACTTCTGAAAAGAAGCATTTTATACATGTAGAATACTTCATACTACAAGAACTTAATATTGAAGAAGGCTGGCTAGTAAAGAAGATTAAAGAGAGAAAACTTAAATAAAGAAAACTAAATTGATGACAACTGACAAAACAAACAAGGCAGCTGAAATATATATCAATGAGGAAAAATTGGAAGAAGTGGAGAGTTTTGAATATCTTGGATCACTACTAACTAATAATGGAGATACAATGAGGGAAATTAAAAGGAGGACATCTATCGCTCTTCAGAAAGTAAAACAAATAAAGAATCTGTGGAGAGGAGCAGACATAACTACAAAAATAAGATTTTTAAGGGCATGCATCTTTCCCATCGCAACATATACCTGTGAGACCTGGACATTTAACAAAACAGCTGAGAAATACATAAATGCCTCTGAATGTAAATGCTACAGAAGAGTTCTTCAAATATCATGGACACAAAAAAGAACAAATATATCTATACTACAAGAGCTTAATATTGAAGAAGGCTGGCTAGTAAAGAAGATTAAAGAGAGAAAACTATTTTGGACACATTAAACGTCATGATAATCTAGAGAAGACCGTATTGGAAGGATACATAATGGGAAAAAGAAAAAGAGGAAGACCAAAACGAAGATGGCTGCAAGACATCGTTGACGATCTGCAAATGGATGCAGCAGCAGCAGGCCATCTTGCTCACAATCGAGAGGCCTACAGGAGTGCTGTTAGGGAGGCAAAGTTCCGCAAGTGACATGCAAATGAATGAATGAATGAATGCATGGTGCACAGGGCCACAATAGACACCTTTCATATACTCTAGAGGTGTATGCTGATTTTGATCAGAGTATGCCTTGCTCAGATGTTCCTCGAGCACCTTCGTACTTGTTTTCAGCGTACCTGATTTTGGCTGTTCAAATAACTGCTTGCCAAACTCGAAGGGGTTTCTGTAGAACTTCTCTTGTGCATATCTAGTTTCCCTCTTTCTTTTACATTGTCTTCAAAGTTCAAAGTTAAAAATTCAGACTCCGGCTTCACTGTATTCGGGACAACCCCATATATGCCCCGCCTGGCGCAGCATTCACACAAGAGTATGTTTTCTAATAGTTCCTGTCAAATGTTGGTCGTTTACCATGCGTTTTCTGCCAAATAGTTCGGATTTCCTGCCAGCACCTTTAATTTGTCCAAGCTCTCTTCACATCTACATTGTTCTTCCATTCCCGCTCTTCATTTTCCCGCAATCAGTCCAGTACAGCTTTAGCAATGTTTCCCCTTTATGTCTGCCGTTTATTTGAGCTTGTCCAGCTAGTTTTTCTATCACATCATTGCCATGTACTCCCGCATGCTCTGGACAATAAAGCCACGTTAGGCTTATCACCCCCCCCCCCCCCGTGTGGTACCCGGGATCTGCAAAGAATAGGACCGCTGTACCCTACCATGCATGATCGTAAAAGGCGACTAAGAAGGGTTCGGCATAGGGCCAGCAACCCTATCTGGTAAAAAAAAACTATCAGACTGCTACAGAAACGGAAGCAAGGGAAAAAAACAAATGCAGGTGGAAGGAGAAATGCGTATCAGGAAACTGAGCCCATGAAGGTTGTGGATGAAAGCCAGCCACTGGAAGTCCCCAGCCCGACTGCAGACCTCCTGGAACCTAAACACAAGATGCAAATAGGCAGCTGGAATATAAGAACACTAAACCAGACTGGAAAACTAGCACAAACCATCAAGGAAATGCACAGATACAAACTAGACATACTAGGAATACAAGAAGCAAGATGGACAGGACAAGGTAGAAGGAAATTAACAACACAGCACACAGAAGATACAATAATATGGTCAGGTAAAGAAGATCTTCATGAAGGAGGAGTAGCATTGATTATAACAAAAGAAGCATCAAGAGCATTGCTGAAATGGACCCCAATAAATGAAAGATTATTATATGCACGGTTCAACTCAAGATTCACGAAGCTGTCTATTATAGTTTGTTATGCACCAACAGAAGCAGCTGAAGAGGAATTAAAAGAAGATTTTTACAACAGCCTCCAAGCAACAGTAGAAACAATACCTAAGCATGATATGCTACTCATCTTGGGCGACTTCAATGCAAAAGTAGGTGAAATAAAGATAGAAGAAGAATCATGGAAAGAGAAGGAATCGGAGAAATAAATGAAAATGGAGAAAGACTGTGCAGTTTCTGTGAAGAAAACATGATGACCATCGGAGGGACAATTTTCCAACATAAAACATCCATAAGGTGACTTGGAGGTCACCAGATAAAACCACAGAAAACCAAATCGATCATATACTAATAAACAAGTGGAAACGGTCACTACAAGATGTGCGAGCAAGGAAAGGAGCAGATGTAGGAAGTGATCACAACCTTCTGGTAGCAAAAATAAAACTAAAATTAAGGAAAGCCAAAATCGGAGAAAAACAGAAAGATACATTTTGATACAAGAAAACTGATAGACCAGCAAACAAGAAATGAATTCTCAATAGTACTTAAGAACCGCTTCAGTGTCCTACAAGACAAAGCAGAAATGTCCATATTAGAGTTCAATAAAACACTACAGGAAACAGCAAAAGAGGTGCTGGGATATCGGAAAAGGAGAAAAGAGGAATGGATAAGCAAGACCACATGGGAAAAGATAGAGCAAAGAAAAGAAATCAAGAAAAAATTACTGAACACCAAATCACAACGGCTTAAAGAACGAGTTTTAAGTAATTATGCACAAAAAGACAAAGAAGTGAAGGAATCATGCCGTCAAGATAAACGTCAATATTATGACAACTTAGCAGAAACAGCAGAGAAAGCAGTATATACAAATGACATGAAAACCATATATAAAATCACAAAGCAGATGACAGGTAACTTCAACACAAGATGTGAAAGTGCAGTAAGAACACAAAATGGACAACTGGTCAATGGAGAAAGAAAAAAAATTGAAAGATGGAGGGAACACTTTAACACCCTACTAAACAGAACACAAGCAGCACAAACAATAGACATACCTGAAGCAAAAACGGAACTAAACATCAGTACAGGACCAATAACAATAAATGAAGTAAAGGAGGCGATAAAGAAGCT
The DNA here is from genome assembly GCA_009760885.1 of Achatina immaculata. Lineage (NCBI taxonomy): Eukaryota > Metazoa > Mollusca > Gastropoda > Stylommatophora > Achatinidae > Lissachatina > Lissachatina immaculata. The sequence goes on from CM019695.1 coordinate 33,958,855, forward strand.
AAAATCAGACAAGGCACCAGGTGAAGATGAAGTGACTGCTGAGATGTTGAAAGCAGAAGAAACAGAAACATCAAAACAACTTTGCCGGATATTACAACAAATTTGGGATCTAGAAAAAGCCCCAGAGGAGTGGAAAATTGGGCTTATAGTAAAACTACCAAAGAAGGGTGACCTCAGAGATTGCGGGAACTGGAGAGGCATTACCCTACTGCCACTCACCAGTAAAGTATTTTGCAGAATAATCATCAACAGAATTGTACCAACACTTGAGGAAAAACTTCGGAAAGAGCAGGCAGGATTTAGGAAAGGAAGATCATGCATAGACCACATATTTATAATTAGACAAATATTAGAACAGGCAAATGAATGGCATAGCACAACATATGCATTATTCATAGATTTTGAGAAAGCCTTTGACAGTGTCAACAGAGATGCACTGTGGAAAATCCTAAGATGGCATGGCCTCCCCCATAAAATAGTTAATGTAATCAAAGCCCTATACGAGGGTTTTCAGTGCAAAGTTATCTGTGAAGAACATACCTCCAGCAGCTTTAGGGTACAAACAGGAGTGAAACAGGGATGTGTACTATCACCAACATTATTTATCTTGGCAGTAGACTGGTTAATGAAGGAGGCAACATCAGACAAACGCAGAGGATTACAATGGACCCTTGACACAGTGCTGGAGGACCTTGACTTTGCGGACAACATTTGTCTGTTATCAAGCAGTCACAAAGATATTCAAGATAAAATAAACAAGCTAACTCAGAATGCAAACAACATAGGACTAAAGATCAACGTAGCAAAGACAAAGTTAATGAAGCAAAATGTGAACAATAGAAATGTACTCAGAGTAGATAGCAAGTTAGTGGAGGAGGTCAAAGAATTTGTATACCTTTGCAGTAGAGTAGTAGAAAATGGAGACAGCACAGAGGACATCAACAGCAGACTTACTAGAGCAAATCAGGCTTTTGCAGTGCTGCAGACTATATGGAAATCAAAAAAACTAAGCATAAATATGAAAATCAGGATATTTAAGAGTAATGTTCTAAGTGTACTACTCTATGGAAGTGAATGCTGGAAAATCACCAAAACCATAGAAAACAAGTTGAATTCTTTCCAGACTAAATGTTTACGAAGAATTAGAAAAATATTTTGGCCAAACACCATAAGAAATAACATCTTATTGGCAGAAATGCAGATGAAACCACTGACAACAATTATTGAGGAAAGACGCTGACGATGGTTGGGACATGTGCTCCGAATGACTGACAACTCACTACCAAAAATAGCACTAAGATGGACACCACAGGGGAACAGAAGTAAGGGTAGAGCAAAAGAGACATGGAGAAGAACAACAGAAAGGATGTTGAGCAATAGAGGGCTCACCTGGGCAAGAGCAGAAAAAAAGATGAAGGACAGGCATTTGTGGAAAACCTTTGCGGAAGCCCCATGTGCCTTGGGCACTTAAGGTTCAGAGAGAGAGAGAGAGAGAGAGAGAGAGAGAGAGAGAGAGAGAGGCTTAACAGTTGAACCCATTCTTTTCGAAGAAAATTCTTCTCAGTCTTACGAAGCATACTCTGTGAATCCGCCACAATGACACAATTAACTATATTTTGAGCAACTAACCATGGAGAAACATGAACGAGAGTAGGAATAATACTCGACGAACAAACAACAAGGACAATTGTAGAATATTTGAACATCTCGGACCGAGTCTTGCTAGCCCAACTGAAAGGACGACCAATAAACATAGATATTATACAAGTGTACGCTCCAACAACTGAAAGTTCTGAAGAAGATGTACAGATATTTTATAATGACATAGAGACAGCACTAAAACACACAAAGTCACATGAAGTTACTATAGTCATGAGAGATTTTAATGGCAAAGTTGGTAAAGGAAGAACTTCAGACGTCGTTGTTGACTATGGACTGGGGGAGAGGAATGACAGAGGTTGTAAATTAACTGAATGGGTAAGAATACACAGCATGGTTGTAGGAAACACCTGGTTTAAACAACATCATCAAAGACTGGCAACGTGGTGCAGCCCAGACAAAAAGACATTTAACCAGATAGACTACGTATTACTCAACAAACGATTCCGGAATGCATTACTAACAATAAAAACCATGCCAGGAGCTGACTGCAATAGTGACCATGACCCACTCTGTGGAAAAATTAGAATAAAGCTAAAGAAAATATATAGAAAAGTGAGAAACATCAAACTGAATACAGAACTTCGTAAAAATGATAAAGACCTGCGAGAACAATACAAAGGTATTATAACAAATAAATACAATGCAATAACAAAGATAAATAGTATAGATGAACAATGGGCAATCTTAAGAGATTCTATCCACCAAACTGTTAAAGAGATAATACAACCGAAAAAAGAAGTCCCTAAAAATAAATAGATTATAGACGACATCTTAGGGCTGATGGACAAGAGGAGGAGGTGTAAAAGTAAACAAGAAACATCTCTCTCTCTCGGAACCTTAAGTGCCCAGGGCACATGGGGCTTCCGCAAGGGTTTTCCACAAAATGCCTGTCCTTCGCCTTTTTTCTGCTCTTGCCCAGGTGAGCCCTCTATTGCTCAACATCCTTTCTGTTGTTCTTCTCCATGTCTCTTTTGGTTTACCCTTACTTCTGTTCCCCTGTGGTGTCCATCTTAGTGCTATTTTTGGTAGTGAGTTGTCAGTCATTTGGAGCACATGTCCCAACCATCGACAGCGTCTTTCCTCAATAATTGTTGTCAGTGGCTTCATCTGCATTTCTGCCAATAAGATGTTATTTTTTATGGTTTTTGGCCAAAATATTTTTCTAATTCTTCGTAAACATTTAGTCTGGAAAGAATTCAACTTGTTTTCTATGGTTTTGGTGATTTTCCAGCATTCACTTCCATAGAGTAGTACACTTAGAACATTACTCTTAAATATCCTGATTTTCATATTTATGCTTAGTTTTTTTGATTTCCATATAGTCTGCAGCACTGCAAAAGCCTGATTTGCTCTAGTAAGTCTGCTGTTGATGTCCTCTGTGCTGTCTCCATTTTCTACTACTCTACTGCAAAGGTATACAAATTCTTTGACCTCCTCCGCTAACTTGCTATCTACTCTGAGTACATTTCTATTGTTCACATTTTGCTTCATTAACTTTGTCTTTAACAAGAAACATATAGCAAGATAAATAAAGAAATAAGACGCAAATGCAGAGGAGCAAAGGAAGTATGGTTAAATGAACAGTGCAGACAAACAGAGGATTCTCATAATAAAGACAGCAAAAACATGCACAAACGAAGTGAACTCACAGGCAGGAAAACAAAATATACTACAGGATGCATGCCTAAAATCAAAAGAAGGTAAATTGTTAATGGGAAAAGAAGACATTATGGACAGGTGGACAGAGTACATCGGTGAGCTATATGGTGCAGAAAGACCAGAATTAACACCAGATACTGAAAACTATGATGGACCACCAATACTTGAATATGAAATCATAGATGCCATCAAACACATGAAGAAAGGAAAAGCGACTGGGCCCGATAATATAACAAGAGAAGAAATAGAGGCACTAGAGGAGACAGGAATAAAAATAATAACCAAGTTACTGAATGACATTTATGTAATAGATTGACTATTTATAATTTTAAGGCACCCCTGAAATAGTATTGGCGCCAACTAAATGGTTTTCTACTGGTTTGATCATTGTCTACTTGTGGAGTACAGTTTGAACTTATACATTTCTTCTTGTTGTTGATGTTCTAACAATCACCTAATTTTCTATATTATACACTGAGAAAATACAACAAGACACCCAGGCTTCCAACTCCACAAAATAATACAAATGCAACAGCTTAACATAACTTGGCAGTCTTCCAACCAAAACAACTGGTCAACAATGAGAATTCCAACAAAGCCAATTGGTGTAGTATATCATCAGACCACGCACATTTATTAATGGACAAAATGAGGGTGAAATCATGAATGATGGAAACATTGCCATCAGGCTGAACAAGAATTACATTAACAGTGCCCGGCGTGAGCGAACTCTACGCCATATGGGCGAAAACCTTACAATGTACTATACACAAAAAATCAATACTTACAACATTATCAACAAAACCTCAACCATCACAGGGAAAAACTAATTCTTCCATCCCACTACCAACAAATTGCCAATGGTAGAAACTCTTCCTAAACGAGATTCCAAGCTGCAATAAAACTACTAAAATTCTTCCTACATCACAAACCAATAAAGCTCCTACTACAACAAACAAGTAAGGCTTTCTCTACCACATACTAGAGTCAATCACACAACCTTTCTCTAACACATTCTGAGTAAAGACTAACTTTCTCAGCCCATGCATACCTCCCGCTCAACTCAACCACGTGACTTCGAATTTTCTCGAACCACGTGCTTGGCACACGGTGATGAGTTGTGGTCTACAGACCACAACTACAGGGTTACACACACTACACTCTGTACAGAATTGTTATTCTGTTACAGAATATCTCCCCACCCTCTAAAAGTAGATATTTGGGCATCAAATATCTCCAAACAAAATAAATTACTAACCTTTACAGAAAACTCTCACTAAATGTGAGCTATAACAATCAATCAAAGCTGATTATGCAGCTACAAAAATTTAGCGCACGCACAATTTGTACAAAAAAGTACGTTAAACATTTGTGGTGCAAACATAAATATACATATATTTACACCATTTTAATAATGAGTTCTATGAACTACACCATCTATTTCTACTGCCATAGAAATAGGATAGAAGCAAAGGATGAACTCCTTTTATGAAGAACACTACCCAACTAGTGTCTATTGTGCTTTTCTTTAGAAATCCCTATAGATTTCCAACTATACAGTAGAAGGAAGCGCAGTTAATATGTTGATCACCACACGTTCTATGAACTGCTTCCTGCCATCCATTTCCAATAGTGGGAACTTTTCCATAAGTGCTTTATGGAGATCTTTCATCGTGAAGGTTTCTAAGTCCACGGTATCCATTATCTGTCCTATTGCCACAACGAGCTTACGATCGGAGACGTACAACTGATCAGTCTCCGTATCGCAGTCGGCACTAGGTGAAGTCTCTTCAGGGAAATAATCTTCACTGTGAGGACAGTGTTCCTTCTTAGACTGATGGCAGATATCGGCTCTCTTCCGTTTCTTCCGCCTAAGCCGATTTCGCAAATCATCCACCGACATAGGAAATGCTGAGGCGGAAGCATCCACCTCCATATAGCGGTCTGAGGGTTGAGCCCTAGGGACCACTCTCTGCTTGGTTTCCTTCAGGTACCATGGCGGGAGCCTGGGAACAAAGCGAGGAGGCGGCGGAAGAGAAAATCTCTGTCTAATGGGACGTGGCAGGTAAGATCTACAACGATCTTGCTGATACTGTCTCTGAAAGGTCCCACTAGGCCAGATACATTAATAGCGACGTCCTGAATCATAGGACACAATGTATTAGTCGCCCTCTCTACTCTCTCTTTCTGCTGACAGGGACACGGCAAGTCAGTCTGCACAGAGCAATCTACTACAAGCGGGGGCCCTGTCTGTGAATAGGCCTCCACAACGCTGACTGACTTTACGTCACATGTCTCAGCTCCTTGTGACCGAGGGACGTCCCCATCAAGAACATGAGCTGATACTGGTACAGAAGTGGCACCATCGAAACTTGCCAACGTTTTCTCCCGCGCACCCGGATGAAACAACATCTGAAGGTCCATGGTGCGGAGATTAGCAAACCACCTCTGCAACTTGACGTCTGACATCTCCTGCTGACTGAGGAATGTATCTACCAAGGGCCTATGGCTAGTCTTCACAGCGAAGTGTCTATTCGCCAGAAAATATCTCAACTTCTGCCTGGCGTAATGGACGGCATACGCTTCTCTCTCGAAAGTAGACCACTTAGTCTGAGAGCGCGACAGCTTCTGCGAAAGAATATATAATGGCTCTTCAACTGAGAGTCCATCAGAAGAGGAAGCTGTCTGCACCAAACAGGCTCCAACCGCAACATTGGAGGCATCTGTATACAATGTAAGTGGCTTATGCAAGTCAGGATGAGAGAGAAGCGGTACCTTCGCAAGGCGATCCTTCAAAGACTCGAACGCCATTTGACAGACTGGAGACCATTTGAACCTATGACCCTTCTTGGTGAGGTCTACTATGGGAGCCACAATCTCCGAAAAATGGGGAATGAAACGTCGATAGTAACTGCACGTCCCCAGAAAAGAGCGCACCTCCTTCACATTCAAAGGAGACGGCATGTCGGCAACGGCTCTGACCTTCTCAGGATCAGGAGATATGCCTGACTGGCTGATGACATACCCGAGATACTTTGTCTCAGAGGACGCAAAGTGGCATTTGGATGGTTTGAGCTTGACCTGGTGCTCGCGCAATCGGTTGAATACCGCCTGGAGATCGCAAACATGGTCTTCTATAGTTCCATCAGAGAACACCAGTATATCGTCAATATAGTCTTGTGCAAACTTTCCTAAGCCTTATAATACTGTGTCCATGAGTGCGACAAAGGTAGATGGTGCTCCTTTTAAACCAAAGCTCATGTAGTTGAAACAGAAAGAACCCAGATGACAGCTAAAAGCTGACTTCTGCTGAGGTCTTTGGACAAGGGAATGCACCAAAAGCCACATCGAGCATCCAAAGTGCTGAAAAATTTGGCTTTTCCTATCGTGCTCAGAATATCCTCAATGCGTGGCAAAAGATACGACAATGAACGCGTCACAACATTGAGTGCACGGTAGTCGCAACAGAAACGATGCGTACCATCTTTCTTAGTCACCAAGACAACTGGTGATGACCACTCTGAGATGGTGCGGGAAATGATTCCGTCACGCAACATATTCTCGACGGCCTTCTCTATCACCTCTCTACTCGCCAACGGAGTGCGGTAGGGTTTCCTGGAGATTGGCGGATGATCGCCTGTATCAATCTCCATCTGCACTGTCGAGGTATGCGAAATCTCGGAATCAGTCAAGGCAAAGACATCCTTGTTCTGTGTCAACAACCTGGATATTATGTCCTTGTGCACATCAGGGCACTGAACTTGTCGAACGATAGTCTCAGAACGACTTTCAGGTGTTGACTCCTCAGTACCAGAATCTTGCTGGATAGAGTCAACTGACTCTATGAGTGGTGTCAATTTACGCTTGAGCTCGATGTGTTTACTAGAATGATTAATTACTGTCAACACGGGATAGTGATTAGTGTGGAGCTCACATACTGAGTCTACCAGCTCTATCTCCGGTTGTGACAGTAAGAATGGTGTCTCAATACCCTGAACCATATACGAATTTCCAGAGGGAAAATATGGTTGGGCTTTCAGTTTAAGAGGAATAAGATTGACTGAACGTGGAGAAAGAAGAGAAGAACGCTGGACACGGAGAATAGAAGCAATGTGTGCATCTAACTCTAAAGGAATCTTCTTGTTATGTATGTTAAGTGTATTAGAATTGTAATCTATGATAGCACCAGAACGAGACAAAAAATCACGCCACAGAATGGCGGAACGGTTCATGTTACGAACCACATAAAAGCAATGAGAAACAGTGACTCCAGCAATAGAGACAGGTAGTAAACTCTGCCAAGTACTCTCATGGAAGCTGCAGTAACAGTCTGCAGAGTGATTCTAGCGGGCAAGAGCTTAGGAGCAGAACGTAAGGATCTGTATACAGAATATTTGATAAGACAGACACTAGCTCCTGTGTCTAACAATGCTCTAATTCTACAAGTACCAATAGAAACAAGGACAGAAGTAGGAGTCGGGGGATTCGCAGCCACCGTGAGTAATGGTGTAGCATGCGAAAATGAGACTGACTGTTTGGCAGACCTAGGTGGTGTAAAGATACGGTCGGACACATGGGAGCTATTCATGCGCCGACTTCTCAGTTTAAATGTGCACGATCTTTTCTCACACTCTGCCTACAGAATCTGGCTATGTGACTTTTCTTTCCACAGTTATAACAAGATCTAGTTTCTTGTGGTAGTGTACTCGCAGGTCTAGCCTTCCTGGTATTATACTCTGGTGGTCTGTCCTACCTTCTTCGAAGTGTGAAGGTGTCCGTCGAGAGTTCTCCTGATGAGAGACTAACTGTACTCTCTGCGAATCCATACAAGGAGACTCTCTATGTGTCGTCACCTCACTGGTCGGTCGAGAACCTGAAATAAAAGCTTTTCGGGAACTAGAACTAAGGTTCACCGACTTCATGAGATCATTTTCCTGTAAGGCTAAGTCCACCGCCTGTGAAAATAGAACAGGTTTATCTCTTAATAATTTCACTTTTAATGGTCTAGAAAGTAGTGCATCTACAAACGACTGCACCATTTGCCTCTGCGCCAGCGGAGTTACCAATTCCGCCGCAGAGTAAGCAACTCTGGCTGCCTCACTGATGCGATCAGCCAGCGCTTGAATGGACTCTCCAGGAGACTGTCTAGTAGAGGCTAACGTATGCCAGGCCTCATGAGGAGTCTGCAGCACCCTATATCGTGCCAATAAAACAGACACGAACTCCTCCCATGTCTCTTGAATCTGGAGACGCTGTTTGACGAACTCTGCCAGCGACCCTGTAGTGCGTAAATACACCAAGTTCTTCTTACTGGACACATCAGCATTCCGGATGTCCATGAGCTTGTCAATCTCATCCAGCCATGGTTTCAGTTTTGCTGGATCCCCGTCGAACTTTGCTACAGCTAACATGACGTGGGAAAACCTCAAGTCATTGCTGACTTGGGACAGGGTATCTTGCAATAACCCCAACAAGTCTGACGTGGATGGAGCTGAAGCCATCGTGCGTCTATCTGTAGTGCACCCTACTTATTGTCAGTATATAACACTTGAGTCAATACAATACAACCATATAAGGTAATGTCAACAATTATTCAAAGCAATGGCATATCAATTATTCACTATCATGCACTAATGCCATCCAACTATTAAACATAGAAAAGAATATTCAATTAAATACAATACCACGAACTAACTAAACTAACTACTACTAAGTCCTAACTTAAATTGAAAGCAACAATAATTCTATGCACTGTCTCCAATATCACAACTAAAATTAAATGTTCAATAAAGTCCAACAATGACACTAGAGAAGAATGTCCTAAAATGTCTATTCCACATATAACTGAAGCTAAAATGTCCTTGATCCTACACCACAAATAAAGAGCACATCCAACTACTGTCCATTTACAAATGTCCACTTCTGTCTATTTGCCGAATAATCTGTTTAAGGGAAACCTAGCAAAGTTCATCAAGTAGCCATATTCAGAATGTTCCTTCTTGCAGTAAAGCTGAAGTAACTGCCGAAAATGCAGAAAACAGTTAATTTGACAACATATTATCTCCCCTGTCTGGGTGGAGCTGGTTGAGCAGTAACAAGGCTGTCTGGGTAGAGCTGGTTGAAATGTCGCTGGGAACAAACCGCTCTGGTTCCTCACCGGATTCTAGTTCAGGCTCAGGCTCACTGGACTTGATTGCAGGCACAGGTAAGTGTCAGTAGCTGCACGGCCTAGGCCCCAGGCTCAGGCTCACTGGACTTGATTGCAGGCACAGGTAAGTGTCAGTAGCTGCACGGCCTAGGCCCCAGGCTCAGGCTCACTGGACTTGATTGCAGGCACAGGTAAGTGTCAGTAGCTGCACGCCTAGGACCCAGGAACTAGATGTGGCGCAAACTTTCGGGCAGGCTGGACATCATCGCCGCTTTGAACAACTTCTACTATAGCTATCTCTAACACTAAACAAAAATACAATTCCCTAACCAAAACTTGAAAACCACTGACGAAACATACTAGCAACACACAACTGTGGGCTACAAAATACGTGCATGAACTGGTCAACGTGTAAACAAACACACTGGACGTGACGAGTGGCCTGATTCGGCACCACTGTAATAGATTGACTATTTATAATTTTAAGGCACCCCTGAAATAGTATTGGCGCCAACTAAAATGGTTTTCTACTGGTTTGATCATTGTCTACTTGTGGAGTACAGTTTGAACTTATACATTTCTTCTTGTTGTTGGTGTTCTAACAATCACCTAATTTTCTATATTATACACTGAGAAAATACAACAAGACACCCAGGCTTCCAACTCCACAAAATAATACAAATGCAACAGCTTAACATAACTTGGCAGTCTTCCAACCAAAACAACTGGTCAACAATGAGAATTCCAACAAAGCCAATTGGTGTAGTTTATCATCGGACCACGCACATTTATTAATGGACAAAATGAGGGTGAAATCATGAATGATGGAAACATAGCCATCAGGCTGAACAAGAATTACATTAACAGTGCCCGGCGTGAGCGAACTCTACGCCATATGGGCGAAAACCTTACAATGTACTATACACAAAAAATCAATACTTACAACATTATCAACAAAACCTCAACCATCACAGGGAAAAACTAATTCTTCCATCCACTACCAACAAATTGCCAATGGTAGAAACTCTTCCTAAACGAGATTCCAAGCTGCAATAAAACTACTAAAATTCTTCCTACATCACAAACCAAATAAGCTCCTACTACAACAAACAAGTAAGGCTTCTCTACCACATACTAGAGTCAATCACACAACCTTTCTCTACCACATTCTGACCAAAGTCTAACTTTTCAGCCTATGCATACCTCCCGCTCAACTCAACCACGTGACTTCGAATTTTCTCGAACCACGTGCTTGGCACACGGTGATGAGTTGTGGTCTACAGACCACAACTACAGGGTTACACACACTACACTCTGTACAGAATTGTTATTCTGTTACATTTACAGCAATGGTCATATGCCCAGTGAATTGCTTAAATCTACGATTATAGCATTACCAAAGAAACCAGGTGTAAAAGAATGTGATGACCACCGGACTATCAACCTCTCATGTCACATAACGAAGCTACTTCTGAGAATCATTATGAGAAGAACAAGGAAAATGATAAAAATGGAAATAGCAGATGAAAAGTTTGGATTTGTTGAAGGAAAGGGAACACACAATGCCATTTATGCTTTACGAACACTAACAGAAAGAGCTTTAGAAGTACAGAAAGATCTCTACTTATGCTTCATTGATTACACCATGGCATTCGACAAGGTGAAACATAATAAAATTATTAAAATGCTTGAAGACATCAATATAGACAGCAAAGAACTGAGGATTGTAAAAAAAAAAAAAAAACCACCACCACCACCACCACACCACACACACACACACACACATACACACACACACACACAGATATATATATATATAAATTGGCGAACTACTTTGCGAGCCCTATGTGACGTTTAACGGCACGGGAAGGATATTATATATATATATATATATATATATAAAACCGTGTCGGAAGAGCCACAGTGATGCTGGATGAGATCTTGAACCCAAAGTTCAGCTGCTCCTTGTGCCCAGTCTCTACTTTCACGACCCTTCTGTATAATAACCTTTGTTAGTTGAGGTCGATCCTGTATCCGTAACCAGTCATCAGCTTTAGATACCTCATCTAGATTGCAAACGGATTTTATTCTGTCTTCCGTCTCAACCATCCAAGATCTGCATCATTTGATGCGTCTTCCCTTTATCAACCCCAGCTCCTTATGGAAAAGATGATCTTTCATGCCAGAAACCTTGTTGTATGCCTTTACTTGAGCATACTTGTGTTTAGACCTCACACTCAGCAGTAAACCTTGTTTGGTGCAAGTTTACATTTTATAACTAGTGAGGGGAATATATTTTCTCAGGATGGTTACATACCAACAATCCTTGGCAATGTACTATCTTACTCGAGGCCAAACTAGCTCCACCATCATGACCTCCAACCCAGGTTCTCCCCTCCTTGGTAATTGTATGCTAATTATGCATACATCCTGAGCATTTAATCAATACACAATACATTGACATGCACTACAAATCACCAAGTCTGAAATTAAGGACACATCAGTGTGTCTGCTAGCTTCTGTGTAAAAATCAAAATGAACAAATGACTGTTGAGTGTCTGGTGAAATGAATCATTGTGTTTTATTTATTTATCATACTTTCTTCAGTTTCACAACAAATGGTGTAGGTTGTGATACATCATTCATTCATTCATTTGCATGTCCCTTGCGGAACTTTGCCTCCCTAACAGCACTCCTGTAGGCCTCTCTGTTCTGAGCAAGATGGCCTGCTGCTGATGCATCCATCTGCAGATCATCAACGATGTCTTGCAGCCATCTTCGCCTTGGTCTTCCTCTCTTTCTTTTTCCCATTATGCACCCTTCCAAGACAGTTTTCTCTGTACTCTGTATGATCATGAGGCTTAATGTGTCCAAAATATTTAAGTTTTCTCTCTTTAATCTTCTTTTCTAGCCAGCCTTCTTCAATATTAAGTTCTTGTAGTATGATATATTTGTTCTTTTTTGTGTCCATGATATTTGAAGAACTCTTCTGTAGCATTCACATTCAAAGGCACTTATGTGTTTCTCAGCTGTTTTGTTAAGTGTCCAGGTCTCACAAGCAATGTTGCCATGGGAAAGATGCATGCCCTTAAAAATCTTATTTTTGTAGTTCTATCTACAGATTCTTTAGTTGTTTTACTTTGTGAAGAGTGATAGATGTCCTCCTTTTAATTTCCCTCATCATATCTCCATTATTAGTTAGCAGTGATCCGAGATATTCAAAACTCTCCACTTCTTCCAATTTTTCCTCATTGATATCAGCTGCCTTGTGATTCATCACTTTTAGTAATATTGACTTGTCACAACTCCTAAATCTTCATGTCAGCTATGATAAATCACTTTTAGTGATACTGACCTGGTGACAGGAACCAATGGTGATTTTGTTTTTTTAAGCATGTCTTGAAACAACTTCAGATTTCACTTGAATTTGACTTGAAGTTTCTTTCAAGGACTTGAGACTTGACTTTGAAGTTTGAAACATATTGCAAGGACTTGAGACTTGATTTGAAGCATATTGCAAGGACATGAGACTTGACTTGAAACATATTGCAAGGACCTGAGACTTGACTTGAAGCATATTGCAAGGACTTGAGACTTGACTTGAAGCATATTGCATTGATATGAGGTTTGATTTGAAGTTTCTTTCAAGGATATGAGCTTTGACTTTGAAGTTTGAAGGACACTGCAAGGTCTTGAGACTTGACTTGGAGCATATTACAATGACTTAAGACTTGACTTGAAACTTGAAGGCACTGACTTGAGATCTGCAATAAAAGACTTGAATGCATCTCTGCTGTGCACTGAAGCATTTCTGTCATTTTTCTGTGAAGATGTTAGTTCTGGGAACATAATTCATAGTATGACTGAGTTAGAAATAGAGAACACACAAGGAGCTTCAGAGCAGACGGTTTTCTTAAACATCATATGAAAAAGAAAAATGAAAACAGAAACATAACAAGACCCCATTATCAACTACAGAGATAGCACCAATCTACAATTTTCTGCTTAAGAACGGGGCACTGCAGACTTCTGAGCCAGCTCTATCATCTTAAAATGTCACACACAAACGACTTGTCCCTGCAGCTTATGTCAGAACATGTCCTGCAGACGTTTCCTGCCTAACTATACTTCCTACTACAGATCTGGCCCGAGGGAGGAGGAACAGAAAGAAAAGCTGTGGGACTCACATTCAAGTCTAGGGAAGACGGCGGACTCTGCAGGGCCACCGGGCTGCACATAGAGCATGATCAACCAATACTAGAACGGGGGAGGGGGAGGCGAAGAAGAAGGGGAAGAAGAAGACGAAAGTAAAGAAGAAAACGGAGAAGAAGAAGAAGACGGAGAAGAAGAAGAAGAAGAAAGTAAAGAAGAAGACGAAGAAGAAGAAGAAGAAGGGGAAGAAGAAGACGAAAGTAAAGAAGAAGAAGAAGAAGAAGGGGAAGAAGAAGACGAAAGTAAAGAAGAAGACGGAGAAGAAGAAGAAGAAGAAGAGAAGAAGAAGAAGAAGAAAAAGAAAGTAAAGAAGAAGACGGAGAAGAAAGAAGAAGAAGAAGAAGAAGAAGAAGAAAGTTTCATGAATCAACATATTGTGAAAAGATGAAGAAACATATCGTTTGTTGAAAGAGGGCAGTCAATATTAAAATTATTATATGAAATTCGGACTCTTAAAGCATATAACAAAGCTGTTAACTGAGCATGGTGGAACCGGGTTCAATTCTCAAGTTTCCAGCTGTGGGTTCTTTTCTGGTATCCATAAACAAGGTCCCGGGGTCCAGCCAGCATCTAAAAGTAGGTAGCAGAGAAATCCAGGAAGGTAAATGCTGTCAGGCAATGAACTGACCACATGACACTTTCATGTGCGGAAGCTCTTGAAATGACGTACCTAATACCGTGTCCTTAATATGTCTTAATATGTTTCAATGGCATGAAAACTGGCATTTTACATTAACTGAGCGTGTTTTGGACTGTCTGCCCAGCTGTTAACTGAGCGTGTTTTAGACTATTTGCCCAGCTGTTAACTGAGCGTGTTTTGGACTATCTGCTCAGCTGTTAACTGAGCATGTTTTGGACTATCTCCCAGCTGTTAACTGAGTGTTTTGGACTATCTCTCTCTCTCTCTGAACCTTAAGTGCCCAGGGCACATGGGGCTTCCGCAAGGGTTTTCCACAAATGCCTGTCCTTCGCCTTTTTTTCTGCTCTTGCCCAGGTGAGCCCTCTATTGCTCAACATCCTTTCTGTTGTTCTTCTCCATGTCTCTTTTGGTCTACCCTTACTTCTGTTCCCCTGTGGTGTCCATCTTAGTGCTATTTTTGGTAGTGAGTTGTCAGTCATTCGGAGCACATGTCCCAACCATCGCCATCGTCTTTCCTCAATAATTGTTGTCAGAAGTTTCATCTGCATTTCTGCTAATAAGATATTATTTCTTATGGTGTTTTTGGACTATCTGCTCAGCTGTTAACTGCGCATGCTCTGGACTATCTACCTAGCGAAGGTTTGAGTGATTTCATAATGTTAGTGTGAGACAAAACGACAGTATGTAAGCATCTTATTTAATATATAACATAGTTCTAGCAGGATGATATGAATGCTTCAAATCTTGACTATTAGGACAGTCAAATCTATATTCGCTACAAATGTTCCGTGTTTTAGCTTCATAAATCTGGTCAGTTTATCCTAGGACAGACTTTCCTCTAGATTCCATATCCATCGCGGGGTCATTTCCGTTTTGGTAACTTGAGAAAATATAAGCATTTATACACCAGCAGGACGGTTACAATCTGACAACTCTGCTTATCTTTCTGTGCCGAAATAGGCGGTTGTGGGTTACACGAGACATTATCTGAGACTGCCGGCGATGCGTGGCCCAGATGGCACAAACTGTGAGAAGGGTACGCCCTTCACTTTTGAGAAAAAAGAAGCAACAGGCTGTACGAGACCTTGACCTTGTCATGCACGCAAGATTCAAGAACACGTGGAAATGTTTCAGTGTTGGCCTAATTTTATACTTCTCGACCACTCCCACCATTTTTGAAATGTATTTTCTTTCCGTTTTTTTAAAAAATCTTTTTTTTTTTTATAATTAAAAACACACATACACACACGCCCGCACACACACAAACAAATACACACACGCCCGCACAAAAACGTCTCTTCTTCTTTCCATGACTTCATCTTCCTCTCCTCTTCTTTCTATTCTCTTTCCAAGACTTCATTTTTCGTCTCCTCGTTATCTCTCTCTATTTCCAAGGCTTCATCTTCTTCTCCTCTCTCTTTCCATGACTTCATCTTCTTCTCCTCTCTCTTTCCATGACTTCATCTTCTTCTCCTCTCTCTTTCCATGACTTCATCTTCTTCTCCTCTCTCTTTCCATGACTTCATCTTCTTCTCCTCTCTCTTTCCAAGGCTTCATCTTCTTCTCCTCTCTCTTTCCATGACTTCATCTTCTTCTCCTCTCTCTTTCCATGACTTCATCTTCTTCTCCTCTCTCTTTCCAAGGCTTCATCTTCTTCTCCTCTCTCTTTCCAAGGCTTCATCTTCTTCTCCTCTCTCTTTCCAAGGCTTCATCTTCTTCTCCTCTCTCTTTCCAAGGCTTCATCTTCTTCTTCTCTCTCTTTCCATGACTTCATCTTCTTCTCCTCTCTCTTTCCATGACTTCATCTTCTTCTCCTCTCTCTTTCCAAGGCTTCATCTTCTTCTTCTCTCTCTTTCCAAGGCTTCATCTTCTTCTCCTCTCTCTTTCCATGACTTCATCTTCTTCTCTCTCTTTCCATGACTTCATCTTTCTCTCCTCATTATCCCTCTTTCTTTCCATGATTTCATTTTTCTCTCCTCATTATCCTTCTCTCTTTCTAAGGCTTCATTTTACTCTAACAGAAGTATCATCCACATTATTAGATCATATATATGTAGCCCAGCCAGAAAACATCATTGAATGTAACATCCCTCATACTTCGTTAAGTGATCATTACCCAGTCTGCTGTACGTGGACAAGAAAGGGGTATAAACTTCCTAAACACAATCACATCAGTATGAAATTTAGGAGCTTCAGAAAATTTAACCTAGAATTATTCCTTAATGATTTGCAAGAATCTTCACTTACACACGTGTACCAACTAAATGACCCCGATGAGGCAATAGAATATTGGCTAAAGATCTTCAGAGATATATTAGACAAACATGTCCCCATGAAAGAGGTGAGAGTAAAACACCAGACGAAGTCACCTTGGATAACACCTGAAATACTACAATCCATGAGAGAACGTGATCGGGCGCACAAAATCAAGGACTTTATGACCTACCGTTCACTCAGAAACAAAGTTCAATACTTAATAAGACAAGAGAAAAAAAATTATTTCAGGAATCTAATACACAATAAATCAGACAGTAAATCAATTTGGAAAGCCATAAATACCCTATCAAATAAAAGAAAAGAATTTGATTCTCAAGCCATCAATCGTGCATACACTAGCGCACATATCAGTACACATTTCAGAGAAGAAATCAACGTTCTTAAATCATCAATATCAGCTCCTGTATGCGACTTACATGAACTACAAACATTCCTGGACAGCAGATGTACTGATTTTAAACAGTTACACATTCCATTCTTAACAGTCAGTGAAGTTCACAGTTATCTCTTAACCTTAAAAAACAACAATACAGCTGGGCTTGATGATATTAGTAATAAGATCTTACGTTATGCTGCACCTGTCATTTCACATACACTAACATATTTACAACCAGTGCATTGCAAATTGCTATTTCCCTGAGGCTTTTAAAACTGCTAAGGTGTATCCTCGCTTTAAATCTGGCTCATCCAACAATCTTACCAACTATAGACCAATATCCATATTATCGTCATTATCAAAACCACTCGAAAAACACATACACAAAATAACTCTACGACACATGCAAGAGAACAATTTACTCATAGACAGTCAGTCAGGCTTTAGACCCAATCATTCCTGCCACACAGCTCTTACCAAAATGACAGAAAACTGGTTAGTAAACATAAATGACGACAGACTATGTGGTTCCATCTTTGTCGACTTTAAGAAGGCATTTGATATGATTGACCACGATATTCTTGTAAGAAAAATAAAGACTTATAGACTGCACCCTGACCTAATAAAATTAATTGCATCGTTTCTTTCAGACAGACAACAGGTAGTATTCTTCAACAATTCTCTATCAAATTCTGCTAAAGTTGACACTGGTGTTCCGCAAGGTTCTATTCTAGGCCCGTTGCTCTTTGCTATCTATATCAATGATCTTCCACTTCATCTTAAACACTCTTCTTGTGACCTTTTTGCCGATGATTGCACAGTCTACACCAGTGACTACGATTGTGTTAATCTAGAATCAACTCTTCAGGTCGAGTTATACAATTTAATTGGATGGAGCAAAAATAATGGCATGATTATAAACACAGATAAAACAAAATCAATGCTCATAACAACAAGACAGAAACTACAAAACGCAACAAAAACAACACTTCGGCTCTGTACAGAAACATCACAGATAGAAAACGTTAGCGAGCACAAAACACTAGGTCTTATTATTGACCAACATCTGACCTGGAACTCTCATGTGCAATGTCTAACAAAACTCATCGCACAAAAAGTATACCAATTAGCTAAAATTAAGCACTTCATAGATCAAGACACTAGGAAGACATACTACATAGCTCATATACAAACACATTTAGACTATTGCTCAACAGTTTGGGATGGTTGCTCAGTGTCAAATACAAAGAGGCTTTGCTCTCTCCAAAAGCGAGCAGTAAAGCTCATTAGTGACAAATATCAAGCACAAACAACTAATCATCACAAACGTATCAAAATACTACCCTTTAAGAACAGGTTACTCTTCAACAAAGCCAAGTTAGTACATCAGATTCTTTCACGGCATGCCCCGCCTTATCTATGGAACCTGTTTAAATTTAGCCCAAAGTGCAGCCAACGCTTGAACAACATATGTCTTCCAAAACCTAGACTTGATCTTTACAAGAAAAGCTTTAGTTATTCTGCTGCTCATCTTTGGAATACCCTCCCATCTTATATCATTCATTCATTCATTCATTCATTCATGAATCTTATATAAAAAATATAAATTATACTCCTTCCTACAACTACAAGCTTTCCCAGTATCTATTTGATGTCGCCTACATGCCTCCATGAATTATAAAACTTAAAAGTTATCTTAAGCTGCTCTTACAGACACCGAATACAATTAATTGTTTTCTGTATAGTCCCGAAAATATTGTTTAGTAGATAGTCATTTATAATGTATGTAGTTACTTCTATACTGAGTGAGTGTTTAAGAGTGAAACGTAAATGTTATATTTTATTTTATGTCTCTCAGCTTCAATGTTAGTTATGTTTGTTATATGAACAGTATATTTGTAGAATGTCTGGAATAGAGTGAAAGATGTATGATAAAGGGCAGAATGTCAGACGGGCCTGTGTGCCCAATTCTTAACCCTTTTGAAATAAAGATGAATCAATCAATCAATCTCCTTTTCTTTCTCTTCTGTTTCTAAGGCTTCCATCTCTTCTTTCTCTTATCTTTCCAAGGCTTCCATCTTAATCGCCTCTTCTTTCTCTTCTCTTTCCAAGGCTTCCATCTCTTATTTTTCTTCTCTTTCCAAAGCTTCATCTTCATCTCCTCTTCCTTCTCTTCTCTTTCCAAAGCTTAATCTTCATCTCCTCTTCCTTCTCTTCTCTTTCCAAGGCTTCCATCTCTTATTTTTCTTCTCTTTCCAAAGCTTCATCTTCATCTCCTCTTCCTTCTCCTCTCTTTCCAAGGCTTCCATCTCTTATTTTCTTCTCTTTCCAAAGCTTCATTTTCATCTCCTCTTCCTTCTCTTCTCTTTCCAAAGCTTCTTCTTCATCTCCTCTTCCTTCTCTTCTCTTTCCAAACCTTCATCTTCACTTCCTCTTCCTTCTCTTTCCAAAGATTCATCCTCGTCTCCTCTTCCTTCTCTTCTCTTTCCAAAGCTTCATCTTCATTTCCTCTTTCTTCCCTTCTCTTTCCAAAGCTTCATCCTCGTCTCCTCTTCTTTCTCTTCTCTTTCTAAAGCTTCATTTCCTCTTCCTTCTCTCTCTTTCCATGGCTTCAACATTCTACTTCTCTTTTTCCATGGCTTCATCATTCTACTTCTCTCTTTCCATGGGTTCATCATTCTATCTCTTTTTCCATGGGTTCATCATTCTACTTCTCTCTTTCCATGGCTTCATCATTCCCTCTCTCTTTCCATGGCTTCGTCATTATCTCTCTCTCTTTCAATGGCTTCATTATATATATGTGTGTGTGTATATATCTTTTCATGGCTTCAT
Organism: Achatina immaculata; assembly: GCA_009760885.1. Lineage (NCBI taxonomy): Eukaryota > Metazoa > Mollusca > Gastropoda > Stylommatophora > Achatinidae > Lissachatina > Lissachatina immaculata. The sequence goes on from CM019695.1 coordinate 33,978,661, forward strand.
CATTATCTCTCTCTCTCTCTCTCTCTCTCTCTCTCTCTTTCCATGGCTTCATCATTATCCCTTTCTCTTTCCATGCCTTCATCATTATCTCAAAGTAAATCATCACAGACTTTCTTTACTCACGTAGGGAAGAAAGAGTCATGGAGAAGAAAGAGATATAGAGCAAAAAAAAAAAAGGTCATAGATAAGAAATAGAGAAGAAAGAGATATAGAGAAGAACGATTCATGGAGAAGAAAGAGTCATAGAGAAGACACAGAAAAGAAAGAGACCTAGAAAGAGACATAAAGAGTCAGAGATGAAAGAGTCTAGTCACGGGAGAGAACGAACGAACAGACTTTATTTTCAAAAGGTTAAGAATTGGGCAAGCAGGCCCGTCTACCATTGTGCCATTCATCATAGAACTTTTATTCAGTCACAGATATTGAGCATACACTCCACATTCTGCTTTATCTAACTACCATGAAATAAACTTAATTACATTCTCACATTCATTATAAACTAACACATTTATAGAGCAGCAATAAAATAGATACAACAATCAAGCCATACGTTAAACTAATTTAGACTTCGATATTACATACACCTATACTTTTCATTAAAGCAAATGCACACATACAGATGCATATATTCACACACATACAACATATATACCAACATATCTACACATGTACATATACACATATGTAGTCACATGTATACACATATACATATTTATATAAGTATCTATGCACACACAAAGACGTGCACATACACATATATATATATACAAACATATACATGCACATATACATACATACATACATCCCGATATATATATATATATATATATATATACATACACACATGCACGTATACATATATACTCACAAACATATACATATACACACCTAATCATACGTGTATATAAAGTATGCACAAACTAATAGATGTATGTATATGTGCATGTATGTATATGTATACATATATATTGGTATGTATGTGTGCGCATATATATATATATATTTATATATATGTACAAACGTGTGTATATGTGCATATGCCTTTATGTATACATACATATATATACGTGTGTATGCACATGGGAGAAGATTATTGCATGTTATTATAATATCATTTACATACATATGCAACATACACACAGACATTTGGATAAACAAAAAGATGTGAGTAGCCGTTACATATCTTATATGTGGACGGCTGTAATTTTTGGAGGGTTGCATTATAATATATTGTATGTGCTATTTAATGTTTTAAACATAGAATGTGGTTATTTCAGTCTAGGCGCCTGTTTGTGCTAGTGTGGACGAGGCGAGCACTCAGTGGTTGGAGCATGTCTGCCTCGCGCGGGTCGCGACATGACAAATGCGAAGACGGGACAATATAACAGTCGGACACAGAAGGGAATGATTATTCATTACGATAAGAGTCAATAGCGACTTAGTCCAGTTATATGACACACTCATTCCAGCCGACCCTATTGTCGATGCGTACTGTGTGATGAAGTTTATAATGTATATGTGTTGTGAATTATGTCTTCCTCGTAGTAAGAGGATAAATTCTGTCAGGCGCATATCTAGTTCCACCAAGGCCTTCATCCACATGGCTGATAGATATGTATGTGTCGAGATGGTGTTCTGGAGTTTCGTAACCTGGCCGCGGCAGCTGCACTCTGTGAGGTGATCAACACAAGGAATTGTGGAAGTGGGGAGAAGGAGTGATTTTATTTCAGTGCATTAGCACACCTGAATTGTGCAATATTATTTCAGTGCAAGGTAGCATATGATGGTGATGGGGCGTGTGTTTATAAGGAATAGATTCATAGCAGCAGTGGCTGCATATACTATTCAGTGCATTGGCACATGATGGTGATGAGACATGTGTTTATAAGGGGTGGATTTCGTAGCAGCAGTGGCTGCATATGTTTATGAGTACATATGCACATATATTTGTTTTATGAGAACGTAGGCATAGCGTATGAGGGCCAAGAGATCCAAGCCCAGCATCAGGCATATATATACATATATATACATATATATATATATACATATATATATATATAATTGTTATGCTTAGAAGATTTATATGACATTGATGATACACGTCAATCTTGAATGAGACCCTGATTGATGCATGCCATTCTCTGTTACTTGTGATTACATTATTTTTATGTCATGTTTGTTATCATGATGATACTTGCGGATGTCTGTGTATGTCATGTTGTGTGTGACGTCACGTGATATATATATATATATATATATATATATATATATATATATATATATATATATATATATATATATATATAAAGCTTTAATAAATGGTTGTAACTTGATTTAATGACTTGGATTTTATGTATTACATGTTTATTGTAAGTGTGGATGAAATGATGTGACGCATGACTGGCATACAGTATCCTGTGAGGGAAGTCCTGGGTTGTAAGTGTGGATGAAAATGATGTGATGCATGACTGGCATACAGTACATAGGCCATGGGTCTGGGTTGTAGTTGGGTCTTGGTCCTGTCCCTCCACCTTATTGTCCCCAGTTGTGAACTTAGCAACCCACTAAGTTTACCCTAGATTATGTTTGCGATTATTTCAGTCTAGGCGCCTTGATGTGCTAGATTAATTTTGCCATTATTTCAGTCTAGGCGCCTAGTTGTGCTAGATTATGTTTGCGATTGTTTGTCATTTCACTCTAGGCGTATAGTGGTGTTAGTCCACGTCTGTGATTATTTCATTCTAGGCGTATAGTGGTGCTAGTCCACGTCTGTGATTATTTCATTCTAGGCGTATAGTGGTGCTAGTTTATGTCTGTGATTATTTCATTCTAGGCGTATAGTGGTGCTAGTCCACGTCTGTGATTATTTCATTCTAGGCGTACAGTGGTGCTAGTTTATGTCTGTGATTATTTCATTCTAGGCGTTTAGTGGTGCTAGTCCACGTCTGTGATTATTTCATTCTAGGCGTATAGTGGGGCTAGTCCACGTCTGTGATTATTTCACTCTAGGCGTATAGTGGTGCTAGTTTGTCTGTGATTATTTCATTCTAGGCGTATAATGGTGCTAGTTTATGTCTGTGATTATTTCACTCTAGGCGTATAGTGTTGTTAGTTTATGTCTGTGATTATTTCAGTCTAGGCGTATAGTGTTGTTAGTTTATGTCTGTGATTATTTCAGTCTAGGCGTATAGTGTTGTTAGTTTATGTCTGTGATTATTTCAGTTTAGTGGTGCCCCTAAAACAACAAAATCAATAGAAATTTGAGCAGTGCCCGGGCTTTTTCCCCCTGTATTGTTCCGTTTTTTATTTTTTTAGGAACTTTACTTTCATTCTCTTCTAACACATTCGGGGAAGAAAAAAGAAGCGTTCTGTCACTTTCTTTACTGCAAGATAACGCCGAGTAGTGCTATAAAAATGCATGTCTAAACAGTTTCTCCAAGATATCTTGATCAGGACAACCTACCTTACATGCAAAATTACCGAAATCATTGTTCCTTTCGTCTCTTCATTAAATGTATAAAAGGGGCATAACTGGATAAATTGAACACAAAGAACGGTGTTGCCGTTTTATATGTATGTAATTTTTTTCTTCAATTACTGTTCGCCTTTGTTCGGTGTGTATTACTGCGAGAAATAAGAGAAATGACGACTGTGACAAAACTGGTTCTAGTCATGAAAGTAGATGGGAGTGTATGATTTAGTTTTACAAAAAGATTGAGGAAAGTGGGCAGAAATCAGAATGGTAGAAAACAAGATGAGTACATACAAATGAAGAGCATACAACAATCCAATATTTCGACAAAAGCCTTTTTTCAAGGATTACATAAAATACAAATAAAAAACGAACAATAAGTGAAAAATATAGACCTAACTTTTTGGGCCTCTTCCTGGTAAGGCAGTCGTGTAAAAATTATATATGTTTATTACTGTGAACGTTACATGTAAATAATGGTTCAAAGATATAATATCAGTTCTGTGTGTATTACTGTGAACGTACGTGTAAATAACAGTTCAAAGATCTCATATTAGTTCTGTGTATATTACTGTGAACGTTACGTGTAAATAATGGTTCAAAGATATAATATCAGTTCTTTCTGGAGATATATGGAAAAACATGGGGAAATTGTCATGTCTTAGACGCAAACCATCACTCACATTAACCAACACACGAGTAGTTTTTGGGGTTAAGAATATATAAGAGTAAATATATTCATATAGACAAAGCCACTGCAGTAAAGCTGTGTTAATAAACTGTTAAATTATTTAATATAGAAGTAGAAACAGCTTTGTTAGTGAAGTGGTCAACCACTTAGTTCGAAATTCAACTATACTCAACATTCCTGTTCTGCACATTCGTACTCTTTTGTACTAAGTTCTAATATTCTGCAAAATCACACTCTTTTGTACCAAGTTCTAATATTCTGCAAAATCACACTCTTTTGTACTAAGTTCTAATATTCTGCAAAATCACACTCGTTTGTACTAAGTTCTAATATTCTGCAAAATCACACTCTTTTGTACTAAGTTCTAATATTCTGCAAAATCACACTCTTTTGTACTAAGTTCTAATATTCTGCAAAAGCACACTCGTTTGTACTAAGTTCTAATATTTCTTCGCCTGTAACCCTCTTCACTGTATAAGATTACACACCCTCTACCTAACCACAGTCATCAACTGCATTTACCCATTCATCATCATCATCATCATCATGATGTGCCATGCCGGCTGGCGTAGGCTATTATGCTTCTCCAGAGTACACGATCCTTCTTGCAGGCCATCAGTTCAGTTGGTGATCTCCTCTCACACCATCCCGTCAGACTGTCCAGTATCATTTCTCTTGGTCTTCCTCTTGATCTTCTTCCTTCTGTTTTTCCTGTTGTTATAATATTTTCAATGCCCCCTCTTCTCATTGCATGTCCTATGAAAGTACATTGTCTCTCTCTTATCTTTTTGACAAGGTTTTTTGTCTCTCCAGCTCTTCTCATACATTCTTCATTAGTTATTTTTGCTGTCCAGGGGATTCGCAACATTCTTCTAATAAACCACATTTCTGCTGCTTCCAATGATTTTTGTGCACACTTGCCTATTGTTCATGATTCACTTCCATATAACAAGATAGGTTCAATATAGCATTATAGGACTCGTTTTCTAACATTCATTGATAAAGATGTGTTAGCTAATATGTTTCTCATTCTCTGAAATGCAGTCTTTGCTTGGCCTATTCTGTTCCTAATTTCTGTTCTGCATTTCCCATCTGAAGTTATTACTGGTCCAAGGTATTTGAATTTCTGCACCTGCTTTGGAATAGTTCCATTTAATTTAATACTGCATGCTGGTGGATTCTGTTTTTTAGATATAACCATAGTCTCTGTCTTTTTGATGTTCAAAGTAAGGCCTTTCTGTTCACTTTCTTTGGCGACTTTATCCAAGAGATTTTGCAGGTCTTGTTGGTTCTCAGCTATCAGTACTGTGTCGTCAGCATACCGAAGGTTGTTAATATTGTATCCTCCAGTTTTTATGCTTGGTTCTGTGATGATTGTTCTTAGAATATTCTCGCTGTACAGAAAAAAAAGGTCCTTGTCGCACCCTTTGTTTTATCGGTTGATATTTTCCAATTCTATTTTCAACTCGAACTGCTGCTTCTTGCTGCCGGTATAGATGTTTTACATTCCTCAGGTCTTTGCCATCTATATTGATGTCTTCAAGCATTTTAATAATTTCATTATGTTTAACCTTGTTGAATGCCTTGGTGTAATCAATGAAGCATAAGTAGAGATCTTTCTGTACTTCTAAAGCTCTTTCTGTTAGTGTTCGTAAAGCATAAATGGCATTGTGTGTTCCCTTTCCTTCAACAAATCCAAACTGTTCATCTGCTATTTCCATTTTAATCTTTTTCCTTGTTCTTCTCATAATTATTCTCAGAAGTAGCTTCGTTATGTGACATGAGAGGCTGATAGTCCGGTGGTCGTCACATTCCTTTGCACCTGGTTTCTTTGGTGGTGCTATAAACGTGGATTTAATCAGGTCACTGGGAATATAACCACTGTTGTAAATGTCATTCAGTAACTTGGTTATTATTTTTATTCCTGTCTCCTCTAGTGCCTCTATTTCTTCTCTTGTTATATTATCAGGCCCAGTCGCTTTTCCTTTCTTCATGTGTTTGATGGCATCTATGATTTCATCTTCAAGTATTGGTGGTCCTTCACAGTTTTCAGTATCTGGTGTTAATTCTGGTCTTTCTCCTCCATATAGCTCATCGATATACTCTGTCCACCTGTCCACAATGTCTTCTTTTCCCATTAACATTTTACCTTCTTTCGATTTCAGGCATCCTCTGGTATATTTTGTTTTCATGCCTGTGAGTTCATTAATTCGTTTGTGCATGTTTTTGCTGTCTTTAATATGAGAGTCTTCTATCTGTCTGCACTGTTCATTTAACCACACTTCTTTTGCTTCTCTGCATTTGCGTCTTATTTCTTTATTTATCTTGCTATATTTTTCCTCGTTATTTTTACTCCACTCCTCTTGTCCATCAGTCCTAATATGTCGTCTGTCATCCATTTTTTTTAGAAGCTTCCTTTTTCGGTGGTATTATCTCCTTAACAGTTTGGTGGATAGAATCTCTTAACATTTCCCATTGTTCATCTATACTATTTATCTTTGCTATTGCATTGTATCTATTTGTTATAATAACTTTGTATTGTTCTCGCAGTTCTTGGTCATTTTTAAGAAGTTCTGTATTCAGTTTGATGTTTCTCACTTTTCTGCCTGCTTTCTTTAGTTTTATTCTAACTTTTCCACAGAGTGGATCATGGTCACTATTGCAGTCAGCTCCTGACATGGCTTTTGTTGTCAGTAATGCATTGCGGAATCGTTTGTTGATTAATTGTAGTCTGTCTGGTTAAAAGTCTTTTTGTCTGGGCTGCACCACGTTGCCAGTCTTCGAGGATGTTGTTTAAACCAGGTGTTTCCTACAACCATGCTATATATTCTTGCCCATTCAATTAATTTATAACCTCTGTCATTCCTCTCTCCCAGTCCATAGTCACCAACGATGTCTGAAGTTCTTCCTTTACCAAATTTGGCATTAAAATCTCCCATGACTATGGTAACTTCATGTGACTTTGTGTGTTTTAGTGCTGTCTCTATGTCATTATAAAATAGCTGTACATCTTCTTCAGAACTTTCAGATGTTGGAGCGTACACTTGTATAATATTTATGTTTACTGGCTGTCTTTTCAGTTGGGCTAGCAGGACTCGGTCCGAGATGTTCAAATATCCTACAATTGTCCCCGCTGTTTGTTCATCAAATATAATTCATACTCTTCGTTCATGTTTCTCACTTCCTGAATATATTATTGTATATTTATCTGAGTTTATTTTTCCTGCATCTGTCCATCTAACTTCACTCATTCCTAATATGTTGATCTTCAACCTTTCCATTTCCATCTTTACATTTTCTAATTTTCCAGCCTGGAATAAAGTTCTAACTTTCCATGTTGCTATTTTGAACTTGCTAGTTTTGCCACCAGTAGCTTGATGACGATCTGGCCTCACCTGTGGCTCGTGAGCTGCCCTACCGGACGAGGCTGTTCCAGAGGAACATCCATTAACGTCGTTCATGATGAATCGATTATGTTCAAGCATAACTATTCTTGGGAGCTACATCAGTGGTTTCCCGGTGCCTTCTGTCGGTTTGTGTACGGACTCTCCGCTAGCCTTTGGACTCCCTGTCCTACCCGCAAGGCAGCGGGAGCGAGAGGTTTTAAGGCGCCTCTGACCCGCCTGGTATTCCCTTCACTGAGCACCTGAGGCACTTTATAGGAGTAGTAGAACCACCTACTACCCCACCTCGCTCTCTGAGGCTACCGCCAGTTGGTCCGCGCCTGCTTATTTGGACAACTCCTTATTCACAGGAATCCTCCATATCTGGAGGATTTTCACCATCCGCCACCTGTGACACTCTGGGTTGGGGATGGTCGCCCCAGCTTTCTCAGTTTTTACCCATCCACTCACCTTTCTCTCCTTTTCCCACCCCCTTTCCACCCCCTCTTTATTATCAACCTATCACACTATAAAAGAATTTCTTCGAGGACAATATATTTACTAACTGTGCCAATACGGCATCAACTAAAGGCATATGCCTCTGTGGCAGTACACAGAGAACCAAAGACATTGACTTTTTGTGGACTTTTATTGTATTAGAAAGACTTACATGTTGCTTTTGCATGTAAGAGTTGGTAACACTACTATACCAAAGAGGCAAACTTGACAATATGGTATACCCCCAAGTGACACAACAACAATGCCAGGTTCGCAATTGCCAAAACAAAAACAATAGTGTCACGTGATGAAAACTTGTACAGGACTCCCACTCACTCAACATGACTAACAGATAAGAACTCCATGTAAGTAATGAATAGACTAAGTTCCAAGATACAGATCAAACATTTATTGAATGAAGAAATTAATGGTGGAAGGTGGAGATGAGGAAAATGAACTGCCATCATGTGATTTAACAAGCAATACAAGAGCTTCCCAGGCGCGTAGTTGGCGCCATGGGAAAGACAAGCCTGACAACAATAAGCAAGTAAAAACAACTACTTACTATATAGTGAACTTCCAACACATCTCCCGAACACACAAATCTATCATGACAAGGACAACACTTCTAACACCTACATATCAGTACAAGGTAAAAGAATATTGTCCTAAAGGACAATATGCTGAGTTAAAACTATTACATTACTAAAACTGACTTGCAACTACTCCAATGGGAAAAATTACCACTCAGCAAAACATTCTACACAAAATCCATCTAACAAAAGTTACTCAAGCTTAAATATTCCCTACAATTTCAACTTGAACTTTCTCTAAAAGGTCACAAGACGTATGACCCTAGTGAAATTATCTGTCTATCGACCTTGGGTAATAAGTTGTCAAACATTTTCAAATTTAACTTTGTTACTAAATATGACTAGTCTAGACAGACGGCTCACCAAATATATGAATAATTATTTTGAAGTTAACATGTCAAAACTGACCTTGAGTAAATAAAAAAAACATTCCAAGGTTTAATTTTTCTGTTACTCTTTGCATCTTGTCATGTCGATAAAGACATTCCACTTTTGATAATTCCAATTTTTCCTGGCTATCAGTGAGATTTACAAATCGTAAATAACATAACTTTGAACTACCTATGTCATAATTAAGTAAGGACTTTAAAATTTATAAACTAAGTACTAGTTTTATCCTGGATTATATCCTTTAGATAGTAAAAAAAAAACAACAAACCTACAGTGACCAAATGCAGTACTGAAATACTTCTACAACACCTCAAGTCTTTAATTGAACATTCACAAAACACCACACGCGCACTCTCAGACACAGCTTTTTGCAAGTCACAGCAGCTAAGTGCTTCTTTGTTTCTAGTTCTTGTGCAATTCTTATTTCTTTGATATCATTCGTGTGAATTTATATTTTATCTTCTTTCCCTATTTATTTGTCCTGTATGCTTTTATATCATTGAAGAGCAAATCGAAAAGTTACAACTGTGTGTTTGTTAATAAAACTGTTCCTATTTTTGCTTTAGTTTTCACAAATACAAAAGGCAATAACCCGAGCATAAATGATTTTTTTAAAGAGAGAGAGAGAGAGTGAGAGAGAAAAGAAATTACTAGAGGGAATGAAAAAGAGAAATATTAAAAAAATGGGAGTTGCAAACACCAAAATCAGAGACACAACTGTCTCGTCAAAGTTGTGTATTCATATATATACATATATAGTCCAAAAAAAAAGAGACGCAACAAATACGATGTTGCAATTTAAACTGAAGTTTGCTGATCAGAAAAAGTCAAATTGCCTGAAATGTTCACCTGGACATGAACTTCACGTACTGACCTGAGTTGTACTCAGCAGATGATTCATGAGCACATTCATCAACACTAGTCAAAACAGCATATTTGACAATAACCCATGAAAGGTTCACGAGAATCCCATGAAACTTACTGAACACAAAACTCACTATCGATGTTATTGAATGTCTATAAAATATTGACTCTCCTCGAATCAATTGATTTGAAAATTCAATGCGCAAGTATGGCTCATCTCACTACAGAACGACGACTCTTCATCATTGGACGTTTACAGACTGGACAGTCACAAAGTGTAGTGGTCAGACAATTTAATGTGGTTAGAAGCACCATTAGCCTTCTTTGGAGACGCTTTCAAGAAACTGGCTCAGTTGCAGACTGGCCACACAGTGGAAGACCCATAGTCACAACTCTGGCCGAAGACCGCTTCATACGGCTGCGTCACCTCAGGAATCGTTTGCATCTGCGTCCTCAACAATCCAGTCACTGACATCAGCTCGTCGAGTTTCAGATCAAACGGTCAGGAGCCGGCTGCAGGGCGCTGATCTTTGGACTAGAAGACCATACAGAGGTCCTGTTCTTACGACCGGCATCGTTAGAACTAACTGCAGTGGGCGAACCAGCATTGTCAATGGACCCTTGCGAATGATTGGAGAAAGGTTTGTTTTAATGGTGAATCATTCTTTCGGCTCCAGCGACACGATAGACGGAGAAAATTTTACTGCAGTGTCCATGAGCGCTACGCCCAGAACTACGTGGATGAGGCTCCTCTATATAGTAGTGGAGGTGTACTGGTGACGGGGACGATCAACTTCATGGGAAGAAGTGACCTGGTGCAAATTGAAAGACGCATGAATGCCCAACGATCATTCATTCATTCATTCATTTGCATGTCCCTTGCAGAACTTTGCCTCCCAAACAGCACTCTTGTAGGCCTCTCGGTTGTGAGCAAGATGGCCTGCTGCTGTTGCATCCATTTCCAGATCGTCAACGATGTCTTGCAGCCATCTTCGTCTTGGTCTTCCTCTTTTTCTTTTTCCCATTATGTATTCTTCCAATACGGTCTTCTCTAAATTATCATGACGTTTAATGTGTCCAAAATATTTCAGTTTTCTCTCTTTAATCCTCTTCACTAGCCAGCCTTCTTCAATATTAAGCTCTTGTAGTATAGATATATTTGTTCTTTTTTGTGTCCACGATATTTGGAGAACTCTTCTGTAGCATTTACATTCAAAGGCATTTATGTGTTTCTGAGCTGTTTTGTTAAGTGTCCAGGTCTCACAGGCATATGTTGCTATGGGAAAGATGCATGCCCTTAAAAATCTTATTTTTGTAGTTCTGTCTGCTCCTCTCCACAGATTCTTTATTTGTTTTACTTTCTGAAGAGCGATAGATGTCCTCCTTTTAATTTCCCTCATTGTATCTCCATTATTAGTTAGTAGTGATACAAGATATTCAAAACTCTCCACTTCTTCCAGTTTTTCCTCATTGATACATATTTCAGTTGCCTTGTTTGTTTTGTCAGTTGTCATCAATTTAGTTTTCTTTGCATTAAGATAGAGGTTCTGCTCTTCGCTGTTCTTGCGGACTGACATAATTAGTTTTTCCATTCCTTTTTGTGTTGTGGACAGCAATACTGTGTCATCAGCATATATAATTTCTGGTATTTCATAACCTCCAACTGTTATGGCATCGTAATATTCTTTGTCTACATCTTCTCTAACATTCCTCATTATATTTTCAGTATATAAGTTAAATAAGTAGGGTGACAATATGCACCTCTGACGGACCCCTTGTTTTATGTCAAACCAACTTGTTGTTTCACCATTTATTCTTGCTGCTGCTTGTTGGTCTAGATACAGCAGTGATGTTAATTGTATCAAATGTGTTGGAAATCCCATTTTTTCCATTATTTCCCAAAGTTTCTGGTGTTGTACACAATCAAATGCCTTTGAGTAGTCTATAAAGGATAAATATAGATTCACATTAAACTCTCTGCATTTCTCTATTATTAATCTTAGATTGAATATATGATCTCTTGATCCTCTTCCTTGCCTGGACGCAACGATACGTCGCTGAAATTCTTCGTCCTCACGTCCTTCCACTTCTGGCTGCACCAGGGTCGATTTTTCAGCAAGATAACGCTCGACCTCGCGTGGCACAACTCACCACCCAGTTCCTCGCTAACAACAACATCCAGACCATTCCATGGTCATCCATGTCGTCAGACATGAACCAAATAGAAAACTTATGGGATGAACTCAACAGACAATTACGCCAGTGAGACGTGGCGCCAACCAATATCCGACAGTTATCTTTTGCTCTGCCGGAAGAGTGGGCAGCCAACTCACAACAACAGATCCAAACAGGTAACAAATCGGATCCATGTCAAAGAGATGTCGTTCTCTGATACAGGCCAGAGAAGGCCATACATCCTACTGAAATGGAGGACTCAGTCGCAAAGAATAAAGGTCCAAACCAACTTTAATGAACACCATTTCATTTTAAGGTCTTAAAGCTTCTTAATGCCAAGATTGAAACATTTATTCCGCAAAATACAATTTTTGATACAAGTTTGAAATTTGGTGTCCATTGGGACTACAGTAGTTTTGCCTCTCTGTTTTTGGACAGTATATATTTCTAAAGAAACGGACAACAAATTAGGCTCTTTTGAAAACAAATGCCTAAGGAAAGTACTGGTATCAAGTAGAAAGAATTTAAGAACAACGCAGAGATAAGGCAGATGAGCAAACAACAACTTGTCCCATGGGTGATCAGAAAAAAGAGATGGACATATGTCGGTCACATGATGAGAAGAAACAGTTAGAGAATACAAAAACAAGCTATCAAATGGAACGCAACAGGCCAAAAGAAAAAGAAGTGGACCACGTGAAACTTTAAAGGTGACATTGGTAAGAGAGGTCAAATTAGTAAGCATAAAACTCCCTTGATGAGATTGAAAAGCTCGTTGAAAACAGGAAAACTTTGCGAACGACCTCGTGTGCCATATGTGGCATTTAACGGTATATAAGATGTAAGATACTGGGAGTGAGTGAGCAAGAAAGAGTAAAACAGAGTGTGGGAATGATCACAGAACTAACCACCGCTGGCAAAATCCTGCAACAAAATATGTACCAGAATGAATTATAAGTGTCGCAATAAAAGATAATGAAGAGATCATAATTTATGTCCAAATATATGCCATCTGCAGTGCACCAGGCATGGATGAAGAATGTGAGGAGCTCTCTGACAACCTCCACGACACTAAACAATCTGCAAAGAGGAAAATATACTCAGGGGAAACAGTAAGCGTGCAGCGCTGTATAGGTCATTGTGTACATGAGTGAACTCAAATAAAATTTGGCGTTCAGCGCTCTGTCTCTCTCTCTGTGTGGGTGTGTGTGTGTTTTTTTTTCACTTACCCGTGCAGTTACAATTGGATAGCAATATTTGTGGGGAGATAATCACAGCTCAAGAGAAAGCACGTGCAAAGACACTTTGGGGTGGGTGGGTGGGTGAGGTGTGGATGGGTGGGCGGTGGAGGAGAGGAACTGAGCACAGATAAAAGGAAGGTAAGTGTGTAGCTCTACTCACAGTCATCTGAAAAACGTATTCGTTGTAAAAAGAGAATGCTAAAATTCCAACAGAAACATTTCTTTCTTCCACAATACCAAGACAACCAACAACATCGAGCAATAGCTATAGTGGTGTTAGTTGTGAATCAATGGTATCAGCAGGATCTCAAAACTTCAATGTCCACAGGAACACTGTATCATGCTTCAGCCCCGTTTCAGCCAATCAGGATCCACTGCTGTTCGCCACAGAAGCGGCCGACCACGAGTAACCACCCCTATAGAAGACAGTTAAATCCGCCTCATGCACCTTCGTTAGAGGTTTCTTCGGGCAACATAAACTGCTAGCAACATTCCAGGTTTAAGACGTGTGTCAGTCAGGACTGTGCGAAACAGGCTGAGAGAGACAAATCTCATGTCTCTTAGACATGCTGTTGGGCCAGTATTGACAGTTCTCCATAGACAAGCCCTCTTGACTTGGGCCAGACAGCACATGGCATGCCCCATCAACAATGAAGATTCTGTTCTTCGATGAGTCCAGATTATGTTTGTAAGGCAATGACTGGCGTGGTTTGGTGTACAAATGTCAAGGAGGACGTTTTGTAGATGATTGTGTGCTACAGAGAGCCAGGATGGATTGTCAGGTTTAATAAGATAAATAGGATGCAGAATCAACTTGTCGTGAATGCAGAGGTCAACGTCCTAGTCAGTGAAAACTCCAGTGAGGCAGGTGTTGTGATTTACACAGATATTTACACGTCGTACGACATCAGAGAAGCGCATAGGCATTCACAGCACCCTCAGCGGGCAGAACAATCCAGGAAACCAGCAGTGTCTTCGCTATGACCACAAGACAATGGAGGTGATGGCAGCAACGGAAGCATCGTCTGGCTGGAGTCACAAGACTATGCCCAGGCGTGTATACTAAGTGATTCAATGAGTATAATTCAGAAGGTCGACGTAGGTTCTGTACTCAAGCAATATCTTCAGTCATTTCAGAATGATCTTTTAAGTCACCCTCATATATGTCCCTGTAAAGACGCATGAGCCTTTATCTCGGCACCAAATTAAGGTAGTATTTCTTTTTGTACCTAATATGGCAACAGTTAAACAAGATGTCCTCGCACTGTGTATGCATGCGTGGCCGAGACTGGCACTATCTAAAAAGAAGTGTGCTGTTTTTACTACAAATTACCTAGCCGAAAAGCTTGCCTAATATAATTTCTCTGTACTTCAGTTTAATGAATCTGAGATTTTCTCAACTGTTTTTCTGACATACACTAAGAAACAATGAGCACACAGGCACACGACGCCTTCCGCTAAGACAACAACAGTGAGACAAAACGGTAGACTTTGGCAGTCTCCCAACGTAACATGTTCACAGACAGGAGTAATGACGAATAGTGTAGGTTTAACATATACATCGTAGTTTATTGGACAGATAGAATGAGGTGTAGGTTTAACATATACATCGTAGTTTATTGGATAGATAGAATGAGGTGTAGGTTTAACATATACATCATAGTTTATTGGATAGATAGAATGAGAGATGAATCATGAAGATGGAAATAGTACTGCCACATGGCAGAGATGAAAATTACAGGCAAAACACAATATTCGTATTTCTGGCAAGAATTTGTTTGCCACATGGTGAGAGAGCATATGACACAGAATGAAAAGAAATAATCACTACAAATGAACCATACTTACAGATGTATGAAAAATAATCAGAACAATTGGAATCTCACAACACGTCACTGAATTTCCTCATATAAAGAAAATCTAACAACTAGCATGGTGTCCAATAAATCGGACAAACAGATAACAGTCTTACTAAATGTCCTCAAAAGGACAAAACTGACAAGTCACACTACAAACTGTCCTAAAAAGGACATAATGGCCAATTACACTCTACATATAGAAAAGTCAGCTACTACCGATACAAACTACACTCAGCTGTTATATAACTGAAACATAATCTAGACTCTTGTCTATTTCTTTTCTGACTGTACTATGCCCGAAATTTGATTTTATAAGGCTAACATTTTCTACAAATCCTTCTCGAAGTTTCTAACCCGTGAAGTCCAAACTCACTTGGGAAACTAATTGTTTATGACCTTCAGTTAAGATAAAATCACAATTCCCTGCGAATTTACTTCTATCAGTCATCGCACTGTCTCATAATATACTTGACACTTCTCCTAGTCATTGCATTGTCTAACCCTAAATTGACACTTCTCCTAGTCATCGCACTGTCTAACTTTGACACTTCTCCTAGTCATCGCACTGTCTAACTTTGACACTTCTCCCATCATCGCACTGTCTAACTTTGACACTTCTCCCATCATCGCAATGTCTAACTCTAAAATTTGACACTTCTCCCATCATCGCACTGTCTAACTCTAAAATTTGACACTTCTCCCATCATCGCACTGTCTAACTCTAAAATTTGACACTTCTCCCATCATAGCACTGTCTAACTCTAAAATGTGACACTTCTCCCATCATAGCACTGTCTAACTCTAAAATTTGACACTTCTCCCATCATAGCACTGTCTAACTCTAAAATTTGACACTTCTCCCATCATCGCACTGTCTAACTCTAAAATTTGACACTTCTCCCATCATCGCACCGTCTAACCCTAAATTTGACCCTTATCCCAGTCATCGCGCTGTTTAACCTTAAATTTGACACTTCTCCCAGTCCTCGCACTGTCTAACCCTAAATTTGACACTTCTCCCAGTCCTCGCACTGTCTAACCCTAAAATTCGACACTTCTCCTAGTCATCGCACTGTCTAACTGTAAATTTGACACTTATCCTAGTCCTCGCACTATCTTATATCTTATATCCTTCCCGTGCCGTTAAACGTCACATAGGGCTCGCAAAGTAGTTCTCCAATTTTTCCTGTCTTCGACGAGTCTTTCAACCTCATCAAAGGATTTTATGCCTGCTAATTTGGTCTCTGGTTTCTCTGCGAGTTTCCGTAACGATATCTTTTTTTCACATCTGGAGTCGCCTTATCCCAGGATAAGGTTGTTAACCTTATGCCCAACTCCCGGTACAGGATGTGTGACAGATCAAGCGGAACTCCGCTGATTTCTGCATGCCGGCGAAAGCGTTAAAAAACGTCCGCCATCTTGCACGTCACACCGGAAGCCGTTTCTAACCTCGCATTATCTACCCATAAAATTTGACACTTCACCCAGTCATCGCACTGTATCAACCTAAAATTTGACACTTCTCCCAGTCCTCACATTGTATCAACCTAAAACTTGACACTTCTCCCAGTCCTCGCATTGTATCAACCTAAAATTTGACACTTCTCCCAGTCATCGCATTGTATCAACCTAAAATTTGACACTTCAGTTTCCTAAATTAGATTTCTCCCTGAACTTCTAACAAGGGAAGCTACTCTTACTTTACTCCATTTAAAGCGGTAGCGCCCCCCCCCCCCTTTGCCCCTTTGTCCAAATCTATCTAGACTTTTTTTTCTCTATGACAATACTGCCATACCTGACCATGCGGGCATCCAGGGAAATGAGAGAGTTGATAGGCTGGCTAGCTCTGACGTCATCACAGAGAGTGGCTAACAACCTTATCCTGGGATAAGGCGACTCCAACCACTAGATGGAACTGATATTGTTAACACGCTCAGAGAGATAGGCAGAGTGGAGGACTTCGAGAGCAGGGATGTGGAGAGAACTGGGAGTACAGACTGGCACGGCCAGGAACGAGAGACATACTTGACATACAAGAGTACTTGTCAATCAACACAGGACGGGCATTGTCAGCAGCAGGACACTGATGGTTATGTTGAGGGGAGGATCTGAGCATCTATGGATATGTTCAGAGTGCTTTGATGATAATCCAGACCATAGGATGAGAGGAGGCAGTGTAATGGTTTGGGAAGGAAATTTCATATACAGCCATCATCATCAATGACAGCCTGACAGCTTCACGAAACAGATGAGATTTAAACACACCATGTACAGCCTTTCCTCAATGAAAATAGACTAGGCATGGTAGTGCAGCAAGACAATGCTCGTCCACATGTGGCACGTGTGGTTACGAACCACTTTCAGCAACATCATACTGTCTGCCATCGAGCACGTGTATGAAGAACTGAACTGTAGACTGCGGAGAAGACAACATCTTCATGAAAACCGCCATCGGTTAGCCCACACTTTGCAAGAAGAATGGAAGGACATGCCCCGATAAGGGATCCAACATGTCATTGACTCGATGATAAGACACTAATAGGCAGTGCTAACAGCCAAAGGTGAATTTACGCAGTACTGAAATCAAGATTTTCCTTCTTTGTGGGGGTGCCACACTGACTTGAGTTTTTCTCTTTGTTTCATGGCACTTTCACTGAAATCAAACCAACCACTTTGTCTTTTACTCAACACTTAGCCACACAATTCTGCAACTTTTACTTGAGTTAACCCAAGAACACTTGCAAGGTTCCCTATACAGTATAGTGCTGCACACTCATTTTAGTCCGTGAGCATATTATAATTATGGGTCAACAAATCAGGGAACAAGAAGAATCCAGAAGACCACCTGCGTGCCATTGGTGACCAACAGTGCATTATAAACGGAAATGTAGCATACTCCTAGATCTGTGCAGCCAGCATGACTTTTTTTTTTATCACAAATACATTCTTAAAACAGAGAGTCCCTGGTACAAATGGAGTGATTTGATCTGCAGAAGTTAAATTGATTTCATACTACGAGGGGTGATTGATAAGTTCTCGGCATAAGGTACAACAGATTATTTGTGGACAACTTTTTTAGGTTATTTATCAACATAGTCCCCTTGCAAGTTTATGCACTTAGTCCAGCGATCCTGGAGCATACGGATCCCTTCTTTGTAAAAGTCAGCATCTTGTGCCAGTAGAAAGTGGTCTACAGCATGAATGGTGTCATCATCTGAAGCAAATTTGCGACTACTGAGCTCCTTTTTGAGTTTGGTAAACAAATAATAGTCCGAAGGGGCCAAATCTTGGGAATAAGGAGGATGTTCAAGAAGCTGGAAGCCACATTCATGGATGGCAGCCATTGCCACCGCCGACTTGTGAACTGGAGCATTGTCTTGATAAAAGATGACTCCTCTCGCCAATTTCCCTCGACGCTTTTCTTTCAGTGTGACCTGCAGTTGCTTCACAAGATTAGTGTAATAGGCCCCGGTGACCGTTCTGCCCTTTTGAAGATAGTCTACCAATAACACACCTTCTGAATCCTAAAAGATGGAAGCCATTACTTTGCCTGCAGACAGAACTACGCTTGCTTTCTTTGGAGGTGGGGATCCATGATGTTTCCACTGCTTTGACTGTTTTTTTTTTGCTTGTTTCTGGTTGAAAATGATGAACCCAAGTCTTATCCATAGTCAAACTGAAGAAACGTTTCAGGATCTGCAGAAAAATGGCCAAGATTGTCTCTTGACATGATGAGATGTTGTCGTTTATGATCAGCTCCAAGAAGCTTGGGGACCCATCGAGCAGAGACCTTTGTCGTTTGATGATCATTGTGAATAATGGCATGAACACGTTCCTGGGAGATGCCCAACTCAGTAGCAATGCAAAGGTCAGTTAGTCGTTGATCCTCCATTATCATGTCATGGATTCTGCCAGTGGTTTCATCGGTGGTTACTGTTCTTGGTCTTCCTGGACTGGGATCATCTTCCAGACTCTCCCTTCCATGTTTGAATTGAGCTGCCCATTTCTTCACTGTACTGTAAGAAGGGACACTCTCCCCTAGAGTCTCCACCATATCCTCATGGATCTCCTTCGATGATAAGCCCTTGATGCAGAGGTAGCGAATGACTGCTCGATGAGAAATTTTATCCATTTTTTCAATTTCTGCCACCCCTTACCATTTCAGTAGCCTGTAAAAAAATTGGTTGTTAATTTCTTGAAACTTAGTGTTTAATCTTACATTAACCTGATCTATAAATGCACCTAATATCAACTGTGTGTTTCAAGTATTTGTACCTTATGCTGAGAACTTATCAATCAACCCTCGTAGCAAGGAACAACAATAAGTGGTCAGTCATTGATACAAGAGAAATATCAAACCTGAGCTCAAATACAGACTATAAAGTTGTAGTAGCAGAACTCACAAGAAGAAGACATGTGAAGCAATAAAACTAAGCAAGCTCAGGGAAGAGAATGAAGAATATGAGAAGTAAATAAGAGAACTGGCTATGTTTTTACTATTAGAAACAAAATCAATGGAAGAAGAAAGGGCCTTGTTCAAACCAGCATCTTGCAAGCACCAAGGGAAACATGTGGAACTACGAAAAAAGGAGGCAGGGAAATGAAAATAACAGTGATGGAATGATGAGGTAAAAGAACCTATAAAAGAAAATAAAAATAAATATAAAAAATGGATGAGAAATATGCAGGAACAAGACTACATTGAATATTGAATTGCAAGAAGATTGCCTAAGAGAGTAATAAAAAAAGCAAAGACAAAAATCATGGCAAGAGTACGGTGAGGCAGTAAACAACAATCACAAAGACGCTACGAAAATCTTACAAAAAAATCAGTGCAATGAGAAAGAGACCAGACCACTTCAATCCAACAGAGATTGAGAACAACGTTAATGGTGATCCAATATGTGAACTAGAGTATGTGCTAGAGAGATGGTAGATAGAGGTGTATGGTACAGTTTTACAAATCGATAGAGGGAGTGAGAAAAGTGAGAAAAAAAACAGAAATAAGGAAAAAGGCGTGAGCCATTCATGGATGAAAGCTAAGAAACACATAAATACCTTTGAATGTAAATGCTACAGAAATATCATGGACACAGAAAAGAACAAATATATCCATACTACAAGAACTTAATATTGAAAAAAGACTGGCCAGTAAAGAGGATTAAACATAGAAAACTTAAATATTTTGGACACATTGAACGTCACGATAATCTAGAGAAGACGATCTTGGAAAGGTACATAATTTGAGAAAGAAAGAGAGGAAGTCCAGGGCGAAGATAGTTGCAAGACACCACTGATGATCTGCAAATGGATGCATAAGCAGCAGGCCATCTTGCTTACAACCGCGAGGCCTACAGGAGTGCTGTTAGGGAGGCAAAGTTCTGCAAGGAACATGCAAATGACTGACTGACTGACATACACAAACAACACAATATATAATAAAAGAAGAAAAATAAAAATGAAAAACTTATGTTTGTGGCATCTCTTCTTGTACACAATGCAACAGAATGCGCCCTAAAGTTGAGGCTGGGAGAACACAAAGTAAAACAAATTGAACCAATCGGATGTTAGCTTCGGTGAAAGGGAGAGAACAAAACTGGTTGGGGGAGGGGCGCAGAAAAGAGATCAGGAGGCAATAAATCCTCTAGGCCGGTAGAGAAGAAGGTGGTAGTTGGTGGGGTGGGGGTGGGGGGAGGGAGAAGGGAAGCTGGAAAATAACGTGAAAATGATGAATGAAGAACTGCAGCTAAATGTGCTGGGCTGAGACAAGAAAGTACAGTATAAATAGCAGAAAACAGGTGGAAATCTAAAGAGGTTTAAAGGAAGCTAAATATATTGTTAATTCCAGCTGGATGGAGTCAGACAGCCTGGAAAATAAGGCACTTTTCTAGAGCCTTCCGAGTTCGTACATCAGAAGACAGGAGAGGATTGCACTAACAAAGATGTGCCATTTTCCCCTGTGGTTTCTTTGGCAAAAGTGTTTTGCCATAGGGGTCATTGCCCTCTTGGAAATATTGCTAAGATGTTGACGAAAATGGTCTCCTAAGCGTAAATCAGTCTCTCATATATACTTCAAATCACAGTGTTTGCACATATTGTCATAAATGACATTGCGTAAAGTGCAGGTGAAGCTCTCTTGAATTGATAGCGTGGACTTAGGGAAGTAAATTTGGCTAGCCTCAATAGCAAACGTGCAAGTGTTGCATCTACGACGTTTGCAAGGTCTGGTACCATAAAAAGAGTCCTCTGTCTTAAAGCAACTTTTCACTGATAGGCCCTTGAGGTTTTTGTTCCGTCTGGAGACAAAAACGTTGAGATGTGAAGTATGCAGGAGAGACCTATATAATTGCTCATTGCTACAAATAAAGTTCTCCTCCATTTCTCTCTATTTTCTCTCTCCAGTTGGTGACACCAGTTTCTTCTATATCCTCTTCTATGTTGTCTTTCCGTTGGTCTTGTTTCCCTCATCTCTTGTGTATACATAATTTCCATTTGTCTGTTCTTTTCCATATTTTTTTGTCTGTTCTTTTCCATTCTGTCTACATGGTCAAACCAGTGTACTCTGTTCAAATTCAAGACATTTATAATTTGTTGGGATTTAAATAAGCTGTTCAGTTCAGTGTTCTTTCTAGCTTTCCATTCTCCACTATTGGTATTCTTTATGGGCCCAAAGATTCTTCTTAGGATCTTGTTCTCAAAGATTTGCAATTGTTGTTAATCTTTCTTTGTTGTACTCCATGTTTCTGATCCATACATTACGGCTGGTCTTATTGTAGTTTTGTAGATTGTTATTTTGGTATTTTGGGACAGGATTTTGAATTTTAACAGGTTTTGCAAGGCAAAGCATATTCTATTTCCTATCTGTACTCTGATTTTAATTTCCTCGCTTACTATGTTGCTTCTGTTGAAGGTTGTGGCTAGATATTTGTATGTTTCTGCTTTCCTAATGATCATATCTCCAACATTTATATAATATGCTTAATTCTGCCTCTGGTTCTTTGATATCTTCATATACTCTGTCTTATTCTGGTTAATGGTCAAGACCACTTTAAGTGCCATATCTGTCAGGTGTATGTAGGTATTGATGACTTCTTGTGTAGTTTCCCCCACTAGTTCGATGTCATCTGTTTATCATAGTATTTTAGTTTGTTCTTCTGTACTGCTTTCTTCTTTCACTTTTCTGATTACCTTTTCTAGTACTAGGTTGAACTGTAATGGAGATAATGTATCACCTTGCTTTAAACCAGTTCTTATACAGAAGGGTTCTTACTTTCTTCCTATTGCTATTTTTTGTGCATCCTCCAAGCATATTCTGGTCAATAGGTTTCTCAAATTCTTTCATAATTTCCATGAACTGCTCCCATCTAAGCTGTCATAAGCTTGAAGATGTATCGCCCTGTACTGATGTGCCAACACGGCACCAGCTATATTAGCAAGAACAAGTGGAATGTCTTCTTAGATAGAATTTCTCACAAAGAAGTAGTGGAGATCTACTGTGCTTTTTATTACTCTTGTTTTTGCCTGAACGAATTTATTCAATAGATTTTTAACCAATAGGCAAGCTTGTCACTTTAGTATTCCTTGAGTGACACAACAACAATACATAGATTTGCTACTAATACAACGAAAACACCAGTGTCACAAATGAAAACTTCACCAGACTTCCAGTCGCACAACAGAACTAACAGTAGAAAAACTCCATCAACTCAATAAGACTCCAGCTAAGAAGTACACACAGAGTACATTTATTGAATGAGGAAAATTTGTGTTGAAACTGATGGGAAATGAAATGAAGCCTCAAGGCTTGACAAGATTACAAACACAAGATTCCTGGTTTAATTACGCCATGTAGGAAGAAACCACTATCAAATAATTGATAAAAAATATTACATACTCTCAAGATTAATGAAAACTTCTCACAATGTAACAAATTCCAAATAACATCACACTCATTTCTAAATATGGCAATAACAACTGCCTGTCCTAAACAGGACAATACTACAACTGTATGCTACATTTTCATAAATTCTATTCCAAACTAGCTACAAATTCCAAGTCAAGCTAAAGGTAATATTTCAAAAAACCTCTCTAGTCACTCTATCTCAACACATTACTGAATGATAATACCTCAACTAAACGTAATGATAACATCTCAACTAAATATACATCCCTATCACATAAAGAAATGAACTGAACTAAACTAAACTAGTCATTATTTCTGACTCTTAAATATTCCCTACAAAAATATTCCCAAGCTTCCTGAATGTTCAATCATGAAAAACTCAACTCACATGAAGTTACATGTTTATATGACCTTTAGTTTTCACTGAAAAAACATCTTCATAAAAATTCTCTCTGGTAATTTAAATTTTGTTTGCTGTGTCCATAAACAGACTTCTCACTCAACAAAATACTTTGACAAGTACAACTTTTCCCAGTCAAAACATGACCTGAGTGTTCTAAAAATAGATCTTACTTAATTTCAAGATTTTCTGACGAAATTAAAGGGACTGTATAATTACCTAAATTAAGGATGTAATGGATACTGCAACGAGAGAAAAACAGGCAGGATTTCAAAAAGGGAGAAGCTGTCTCGACCAGATCTTTACTCTGAGAATAACAATTGAAGAACATATTGAAAAGCAAAAACCATTGATCCTGAACTTTATATTCTTTAAAAAGGCATTTGATTGTGAATAACTTTCAAAGCCCAGAATAGTGTATGGATTTTTGATGAGGAAATGCAGTTCACATGATGTGGGGGTGGAAGACCTACATAAAGGAAAAAAAGCATGCGAAAGGTCACACTGAGCATAGTCAGCGGCGAATGGTGGGGCAAGTTCGATCTAGTTGGTGTTGTGTGATTCTATGTACGTGGATTATATGTGTCGTGAAATCATACTGTGCTGTTGGATTATCGTTACTGTCGTCATACGTGATGATTTCGCTGATTCTATTGTCTTGTCAGGTAGCATGGGCATACATCAAGTCCATCATGTTTCATTTGCATGGATAGTACTATGTCAAGGTATCAGGAGATACTAAACTGGCAGCAGGCAGCTGCATCATCAATGATGTGCATAGCACATGGTGATTCCTGGAGATGGGAGGAGAGATATGGTGAGAATTCAGTGCGATAGCACAAATGGAGAGATAGGGTGAGATTTCAGTGTGTTTATACAAATGGAGATTATGGGAGTATTCAGTGCATTAGCACAAATGGAGATTATGTGAGAATTTAGTGCATTTGTACATGATATGTTTAGTATTTCAGTGCATTAGCACATGGAGATCTATGTAGTATGGTGAGGTGAGGTTCGTGGTAGCAGCAGCTGAAATGTATGCAGTGCATTGGCACAATATTGAGATATATGTATACTTGCTTAGTAGGGCCAGAGGAGCCCAGGGTAATCTGGTCCACTGATTTAGTTGTTACTTAGTTTTAGACAATACATTATATTTATGTCATGCCTTGATTATCATGATGATACATGTTGATGTCCTGTGTATGTAATGTCTGTGGTGGCATCACCTTGATATACGTAGAGAGTGTTAATAAATGGATGT
Source organism: Achatina immaculata (assembly GCA_009760885.1). Classification (NCBI taxonomy): domain Eukaryota; kingdom Metazoa; phylum Mollusca; class Gastropoda; order Stylommatophora; family Achatinidae; genus Lissachatina; species Lissachatina immaculata. The sequence goes on from CM019695.1 coordinate 34,003,394, forward strand.
AAATTGATTGTTGACTTGGTGACATGTATTTCATGTTGATATGATGTATGAATGTGTGTAAGATGCTGAATTAACTGGCTTGTAGTATCTCTGGAGGGGAGAATCTGGGTTGGCGATCATGGGGTCATGAGATCTTGGCCATGCAGTACAACAGTACATGCCAAGGGAATGCCTGAAACAGCTGGGTTGATCTATTTCTATCCATAAAATGTAGATTTAGCACCAGTTAAGTTTACATGATAGCACACACAGAGATTCGTTGTGGAGAATTTTAAGAATATACGGAATACCATCTAAAATTGTTAACATCATTAGAGATCTCTACAACAGATATGTTTGTGCAGTCAAGACAGAAGAAGTATTGAGTGAATGGTTTCAGATTGAAACAGGCGTGAAACAAGGATATATATTATTTCCATTGCTTTTTGGAATTGCCATAGACTTTAAAATGAAAAGATGCTGTAAAGGTAAAACTGGCATTGATTGGGTACATGGGACCCAAATAGAAGATCTTGATTTTGCAGATGACATAACTCTTATCAGTGACAACGTGAAATCGATGCAGGAAAAAACGGATTCACTGTCTTCCTTGGCTAACAAAATAGGTCCTGAAATTAACAAAGACAAAACAAAACTAATGAAATTTCTCATTAATCAAGAAGTAAAAATATATGTAGAAGTTTTTAATGTACACACAACATGGCGACTGCCATTGTGTAAAGAAGGTTCTGTGTAGAATGGCTACACCAGGTCATGACCATTCAAAGAAGCCCAAAGATGATGATGAAGTTCCTGTAGAAAGCATGATAAACAAGACAGGCTGTCTCCACTTACATTGTGCAGTACAAGAATGCATGGCAGAGAAACAGGACAGGAGAGAGTGTCAGAAAGAACTAACAGAGTTTCGCAAATGTATGGAAGCCAGGATGAAAAAAAAGCTGAAAGGATAATTATTTCACACTTTAGCATCCGGTTCAGTTGGAAAACTTGTGCACGTGTTATCATTCATGTTTATTGTCATAAATGACTGTCAGTTTCTGAAGACTGCATATGTTGTCATTCATGTTCATTGTCATAATTGACTGTCAATCTGAAAACTGCATGTGTTGTGCTTGTCATAATTCTTTTACACTTTAATAGTTGATATGTCTGGAGGAAATTTTTTTTTTTAGAATGTATGAGACTTGTATCCCTAACCCAGCGCATCACAGGTGGCGGATGGTGAAAGTCCTCCAGATATGGAGGATCCCTGTGAATAAGGAGTTGTCCAATTAAGCAGGCGCGGACCAACTGGCGGTAGACTCAGAGAGTGAGGTGGGGTAGTAGGTGGCTCTACTACTCCTATAAAGTGCCTCAGGTGCTCAGTGAAGGGAATACCAGGCGGATAAGAGGCGCCTTAAAACCTCTAGCTCCTGCTGTCTTGCGGGTAGGACAGGGAGTCCAAAGGCTAGCGGAGAGTCCATACACAAACTGGCAGAAGGCAACAGGAAACCACTGTTGTAGCTTCCAAGAACAATTATTCTTAATCAGAATAATAGATTTGTCATAAATGACCTTAATGGATGTTCCTCTGAAACAGCCTCGTCCGGTAGGGCAGCTCATAAGCCTCAGGTGAGGCCAGATCGTCATCAAGCTACTGGTGGCAAAACTAGCAAGTTCAAAATAGCAACATGGAATGTTAGAACTTTATTCCAGGCTGGAAAATTAGAAAATGTAAAGAGGGAAATGGAAAGGATGAAGATAACATATTAGGAATGAGTGAAGTTAGATGGACAGGTGCAGGGAAGATAAACTCTAATAAATATACAATTATATATTCAGGAAATGAGAAACATGAATGAAGAGTAGGAATAATATTTGACGAACAAACAGCAGGGGCAATTGTAGGATATTTGAACATCTTGGACTGAGTCCTGCTAGTCCAACTGAAAGGACGACCAATAAACATAAATATTATACAAGTGCACACTCCAACATCTGAAAGCTCTGAAGAAGATTTACAGCTATTTTATAATGACATAACCCTAAAACACACAAAGTCACATGAAGTTACTATAGTCATGGGAGATTTTAAAGCCAAAGTTGGTAAAGGAAGAACTTCAGACATCGTTGGTGACTATGGACTGGGGGGAGAGGAATGACAGAGGTAGTAAATTAATTGAATGGGCAAGAATACGCAGCATGGTTGTAGGAAACACCTGGTTTAAACAACATCCTCGAAGACTGGCAAAGTGGTGCAGCCCAGACAAAAAGACGTTTAACCAGACAGACTATGTATTAATCAACAAAGGATTCTGGAATGCATTATTAACAATAAAAACCATGCCAGGAGCTGACTGCAATAGTGACCATGACCCACTCTGTGGAAAAATTAGAATAAACCTAAAGAAAGCATGCAGAAAAGTGAGAAACATAAAACTGAGTACAGAACTCCTTAAAAATGACCAAGAACTGCGAGAACAATACAAAGTTATTATAACAAATAAATACAATGCAATAACAAAGATAAATAGTATAGATGAACAATGGGCAATGTTAAGAGACTCTATCCACCAAATTGTTAAGAAGATAATACCACCGAAAAAAAGAAGCCCCTAAAAATAAATGGATGACAGACGACATCTTAAGACTGATGGACAAGAGGAAGAGGAGTAAAAATAACCAAGAAAAATATAGCAAGATAAATAAAGAAATAAGACGCAAATGCAGAGAAGCAAAGGAAGGGTGGTTAAAAGAGCAGTGCAGACAAATAGAGGACTCTCATAATAAAGACAACAAAAATATGCACAAACGTATTAGTGAACTCACAGGCAGGAAAACAAAATATACCAGAAGATGCATGCCTGAAATCAAAAGAAGGTAAAATGTTAATAGGAAAAGAAGACATTGTGAACAGGTGGACAGAGTACATCAGTGAGCTATATGGAGGAGAAAGACCAGAATTAACACCAGATACTGAAAACTCTGATGGACCACCAATACTTGAAGATGAAATTGTAGATGCCATCAAACACATGAAGAAAGGAAAAGTGACTGGGTCTGATAATATAACAATAGAAGAAATAGAGGCACTAGAGGAGACAGGAATAAAAATAATAACCAAGTTACTGAAGGACATTTACAACAGTGGTTATATGCCCAGTGAATTGTTAAATCCATGTTTATAGCACTACCAAAGAAACCAGATGCAATGGAATGTGATGACCACATGACTATCAGCCTCTCATGTCACATAACGAAGCTACTTCTGAGATTCATTATGAGAAGAACAAGGACAAAGATAAAAATGGAAATAGCAGATGAACAGTTTGGATTTATTGAAGGAAAGGGAACACACAATGCCATTTATGCTTTACAAACACTAACAGAAAGAGCTTTAGAAGTACAGAAAGATCTCTACTTATGCTTCATTGATTATGCCAAGGCATTCGACAAGGTGAAACATAATGAAATTATTAAAATGCTTGAAGACATCAATATAGATGGCAAAGACCTGAGGATTGTAAAACATCTACACTTGCAGCAAGAACCAGCACTTTGAGTTGAAAATAGAACTAGAAAATATCAACCTATAAAACAAGGGGTGTGACAAGGATGTGTACTATCTCCAGATCTTTTTTCTCTGTACAGCGAGAATATTCTAAGAATGATCATCACAGAACCAAGCTTAAAAATTGGAGGATACAATATTAACAACCTTTGGTATGCTGACAACACAGTACTGACAGCTGAGAACCAACAAGACCTGCAAAATCTCTTGGATAAATTCGCCAAAGAAAGTGAACAGAAAGGCCTTACTTTGAACATTAAAAAGACAGACTATTGTTATATCTAAGAAACAGAATCCACCAACATGCAGTATAAAATTAAACAGAACTATTCTAAAGCAGGTGCAGAAATTCAAATACCTTGGAGCAGTAATAACTTCAGATGGGAAATGTAGAACAGAAATTAGGAACAGAATAGGCCAAGCAAAGACTGCATTTCAGAGAATGAGAAACATATTAGCTAACACATCCTTATTCAATGAATGTTAGAAAACGAGTCCTAAAATGCTATATTGAACCCATCTTGTTATATGGAAGTGAATCATGGACAATAGGCAGGTCTGCACAAAAATCATTGGAAGCAGCAGAAATGTGGTTTATTAGAAGACTGTTGTGAATCCCCTGGACAGCAAAAATAACTAATGAAGAATGTATGAGAAGAGCTGGAGCGACAAAAAATCTTGTCAAAAAAATAAAAGAGAGACAATGTACTTTCATAGGACATGCAATGAGAAGAGGGGGCATTGAAAATATTATAACAACAGGAAAAATAGAAGGAAAAAGAGCCAGGGGAAGACCAAGAGAAATGATACTGGACAGTCTGACGGGATGATGTTAGAGGAGATCACCAACTGAGCTGATGGCCTGCATGGAGGATCGTGTACTCTGGAGAAGCATAATAGCCAGTGCCAGTTGGCACGGCACCTGATGATGATGATGAGAAGAAACAGCTGTTGATGAAGTAAACCAATCTGCATACCTTGGCAGCTACACAGACCAGGATGGTGACACGAGGAAGGATGTTAGAATCAGAATTACGAAAACAGCATTGTCCTTCAAAAATCTAGAGAACATGTGGAATTCAAAAGTTATAAGCACAAAAACCAAGCTAAGATTATTCATTTCAAATGTGATATCCACTCTCATTTATGCATGTGAAAGCTGGAAATCAACTAAAGAAATAGACAAGAAATTAAACTCTTTTGAAAACAAATGCCTAAGGAAAATACTTGATATAAAGTGGAGCGAATTCAAGAACAATGCAGAGATAAGACAGATAAGCAAACAACAACCTGTCTCATGAGTGATCAGAAAAAGAAGATGGACATATGTAGACCATGTGATGAGAAGAAACAATCAGAGAATACCAAAACAAGCTATCAAGTGGAGCACAACAGGCAGATGAAAAAGAAGTCAACCACGTGAAACTCTAAAGAGGACACTGACTGATTGACTGTTTGATCTTTATTTCAAAAGAGTTAAGAATATTGTTAACAGAAGTCAGTTTAGTGGGCATAACATCCCTTGATGAAGTTGAAAAATGCGCCGAAAACAAGAAAACTTGGCAAACAACTATGTGACCCCTATGTGATATTTAATTGCATGGGAGTGATGTAAAATGTAAAAATAATTGCCTAACCTACTTTTTTACTTGATTATTTCCCTTTGACTACAAAAATTCTAATTTACTCTAATACTCTATTAATAAAAATGTATAAACTAGGAAAAAAGTAGGAACAGTTTTATTACTTAATGAGTACACAGCTGTGACGTTTCGGCATGAGCCTTAATCATACAAAAACATACAGGACACAGAAATAGAGAGAGGAGATAAAGTATAAATTCATATGAATGCTGTGTTTAAAAAAAAATCAAATAAAATGAATAGAGCACTTAGCTGTAACTTTAAGAAGCTGTGGCTTGTCTATTGATGTGTGCCATAAATGCCTCTATTACTCTAATATTTTAATAATAATACTCTATTAATAATATTCTATTAATATACTGGGACAAGCTTTCTTGAAATCAATGAAGATATGCACTAGTTATCCCTGGAAATACCTGTCTTAAGTATGATCTGCACTAGTTATCCCTGGAAATACCTGTCTTAAGTATGATCTGCACTAGTTATCCCTGGAAATACCTGTCTTAAGTATGATCTGTACTAGTTATCCAAAACTGCTCAATGTTGTTATCACTGAAGTTTGGCTGTGGCATTATGCTGACTCACACCTAATGCTACACTAGACCTCCAAAATTCCCCATGTACAAAGCTAAGACTCACACTTAATGCTGCACTAGATCTCCAAGATTCCCCATGTACAAAGCTAAGACTCACACCTAATGCTGCACTAGACCTCCAAGATTCCCCATGTACAAAGCTAAGACCCACACTTAATGCTGCACTAGATCTCCAAGATTCCCCATGTACAAAGCTAAGACTCACACTTAATGCTACACTAGATCTCCAAGATTCCCCATGTGTAAAGGTAAGACTCACACCTAATGCTGCACTAGATCTCCAAGATTCCCCATGTACAAAGCTAAGACTCACACTTAATGCTACACTAGACCTCCAAGATTCCCCATGTACAAAGCTAAGACTCACACTTAATGCTGCACTAGATCTCCAAGATTCCCCATGTACAAAGCTAAGACTCACACTTAATGCTGCACTAGATCTCTAAGATTCCCTATGTACAAAGGTAAGACTCACACTTAATGCTACACTAGACCTCCAAGATTCCCCATGTACAAAGCTAAGACTCACACTTAATGCTACACTAGACCTCCAAGATTCCCCATGTACAAAGGTAAGACTCACACTTAATGCTACACTAGATCTCCAAGATTCCCCATGTGTAAAGATAAGACTCACACTTAATGCTACACTAGATCTCCAAGATTCCCCATGTGTAAAGGTAAGACTCACACCTAATGCTGCACTAGATCTCCAAGATTCCCCATGTACAAAGCTAAGACTCACACTTAATGCTACACCAGACCTCCAAGATTCCCCATGTACAAAGCTAAGACTCACACTTAATGCTGCACTAGATCTCCAAGATTCCCCATGTACAAAGCTAAGACTCACACTTAATGCTGCACTAGATCTCTAAGATTCCCTATGTACAAAGCTAAGACTCACACTTAATGCTACACTAGACCTCCAAGATTCCCCATGTACAAAGCTAAGACTGACAACTTCAGTAGCTGAGGTTTCTGAGATTCAAGGATGGCAGACAAGAGACTCTAGCAGATGCACATTTGCTGGCAATCTCTAATGTGGTTTCTTCAGAAGTTTAAAAAGAACCAGGACAGTGCTTTTGTATTTGCGCTACCAACGTGCGCTCAATTTACATTCATGCATCAATGAATGGAATTCAGTGTCAAAGTTAAAAGCTGTTAATGGTAGATGGTTTTCCAGACTGAAGACCAGTTTTCCGAAATTGAAAAAATCATTAAGTTAATTTATTAGCTACACAAATGGACTATAGGAGTGACATATACTGCTACAAGTCATGACACATGAGGATACAATTATAGTGACACATGATGATACAATTATAGTGACACATGATGATACAATTATAGTGACACATGATGATACAATTATAGTGACACATGATGATACAATTATAGTGACACATGATGATACAATTATAGTGACACATGATGAAACAATTATAGTGACAAACAATGATATAAGTAAAATGACATACTATACTACACAGTGTTATTTCATTTCCAAACATAAACAATACAACCGTCTGCTCATAATGTGGAGTAAAACAGCTTTTTCTCATCCAAAATGATGAGTGAGTGAGTGGAAAACTATATATGCAAAACATTGTATACAACTATGGCACATAAAAATGTTACTGCAGGAAAACATATTCATAGTAAAAGTTTTGCTATTTTTTACTTTAAATTTCACTTTTTTTTTTTCTGATTCCCATTCTTTTTATTTTGTCTTTTCTGGTATTTGGTGCAGTGTGATGCAAACCATCACATAATTGCCTTTTTACTGATGGAAGTTTGTTACCATCATCTTTATCATGAAAATGATGCTATCACACAGAAATTTCCCTTGATCTGGTCTAAATTGAGTTCAGATACTTTCACAGTGCCATGAAACTCTTACAAGTTCTCCTCATCCAGATTCATTGAAGCACTGATGACATCCTGGTCTCTAGAGCTCGATCCATTTGCTGACCTGTAAAATTCTAATGCCAGACCTGACCCAGGCACAGTTTTACTTCCACTGGAGATGGAGGGGGGAGGTGGCAAATAGAATGGTACAGCATAGCCCAAGTATGGCCGTGGGGGTTTCAGACTGGTGACCGAACTTGCACTATCTGATACAGCACTAATCGAATCATCTGGTGTTTTCCGCCTGTCCAGAAAGAGTGATGAGTGAATAATTTTAAAAGCTTAAGCAGAAGTTAATGCATTTATTTATTTCACCAAGTGAGTCAAAACAGAAGTAAACCAACAGAGGAATGTTGAGTAAAGATGAAAGAAATTGAAAACATTTGAGTAAAGATGAAAGAAATTGAAAAAATTAACACAGCATAAAGTTACAAGAAGCAGAAACTGACACAGTATAAGGTTTGAAGAAGCAGAAACTGACATGATATAAGATGACAAGAAGAAAAAAAGTTGCCAAAAAGCATAAATTGACACAGGATAAGGTGATAAGATGCAGAAATTGACACAGTATAAGTTGACAAAAAGCAGAAATTGACACAGGATAAGGTGACAAGAAGCAGAAATTGACACAGTCAAAGCTGACAAGAAGCAGAAATTGACACAGTATAAGTTGACAAGGAGTAGAAATTGACACAGTAGAAGGTTAAATGAGGCAGAAATTTACACAGTTTAAGGTGAAAGAAACAGTAATTGACACAGCTATTAGCTGACAAGGAGTAGAAAATTATACTGCAAAATTAAAACTGAATATAAAGTGAAAAAAGAAACACACAAAATATGGTGCAATGTGATAAGTGACATAAAATATGGTGCGATATAATGATAAGTGACACAGACTAAAGTAGCTGAAAAACAGAAAATGTGATATAACAAAACAGAAGGTAGAAAAAAATTATAAGGAAAACATGCAAGAAATACAAAAAATAACTGACTATGAACCAGCAGAATGACAAATGACAAAATGAAGAATAACAAAATGACAAATAATCATGAGGTCAATATGCTGAAAAAGACTTATCAATACACTGAGAAATATCCTTGGATAAGCACAGAAAAAATGAATATAAATCAGATACAATCAAAGGAATATATACTGTTCAAAAAAAGAAATGCAACACTACTGTAGTTGTAATGGACACCAAATTTCAAACTTTTATCAAAATTTTATTTTACGGAATTAATGTTTTAATTTTGGCATGATGAAACTTTAAGACTTTAACAATGAAATAATGTTAATTAAATTTGGTTTGGACTTTTATTCTTTGCGACTGAGGCCTCCATTTCAGTAAGGTGTATGGCCTCCTCTGGCCTGTACCAGAGAATGACATCTTCTTGACATGGATCCGATTAGCCGTCGTATCTGTTGTTGTGGGGTGGCTGCCCACTCTTCCCTCAGTGCAAGAGACAACTGTCAGAGATTGGTTGGTGCCACATCTCCCTGGCGGACTTGTCTGTTGAGTTCATCCCATAAGTGTTCTGTTGGGTTCATGTCTGATGACATGGATGGCTATGGAATGATCTGGATGTTGTTGTCAGCGAGGAACGTGGTGGTGAGTTGTGCCACGCGAGGTCGAGCATTATCCTGCTGAAAAATTGACACTGCTGCAGCCAGAAGTGGAAGGATGTGAGGATTAAGAATTTCAGCGACGTATCGTTGGGCATTCAGGCATCCATCAGTTTGCACCAGGTCACTTCTTCCCATGAAGTCGATCGTCCCCCACACCAGTACACCTCCACTACTATATGGAGGAGCCTCATCCACGCAGTTCTGGGCGTAGTGCTCATGGACACTGCAGTAAAATTTTCTCTGTCTATTATGTCGCTGGAGCAGAAAGAATGATTCATCACTAAACTAAACCCTTCTCCAAACATTCACAACGGTCCATTGACAATGCTGGTTCGTTCACTGCAGTCGGTTCTGGCGATGCCGGTCTGTAAGAAGGTGACCTCTGTAGGGTCTTCTAGCTCAAAGACCAGCATCATGCAGCCGGTTCCTGATCATCTGATCTGAAATTCAATGAGCTGCTGTCATTGACTGGACTGTTAAGGAAGCAGATGTAAATCGATTCCTGAGGTGACGCAGCCGTATGAAGCGGTCTTCGGCAAGAGTTGTGACTATGGGTCTTCCACTGTGTGGCCAGTCTGCAACTGATCCAGTTTCTTGAAATCACCTCCAAAGGTGACTAATGGTGCTTCTAACTACATTAAATTGTTTGGCCACTACACTTTGTGACTGTCCAGTCTGTAAATGTCAAATGATGATGAGTCGTTGATCTGTAAGTGAGATAAGCTATACTTGCGCATTGTATTTTCAAATGAATAGATTCAAGGAGCATCAATCATTTATAGGCATTCAATAACATGGTCAGTGAGTTGTGTGTTCAGTAAGTTTCACGGGATTCTCGTGAACCTGTCATGAGTTTTTTGTAAAAAATGCTGTTTTGACTAGTGTTGCTTTTCTGTGCGCATGAATCATCTGCTAAGTACAATTCAGGTCAGCATGTAAAGTTGTCCAAGTGAACATTTCAGGCAATTTTCCATTGTCTGATCGGCAAACTTCAGTTTAAATCACAACATCATATTTGTTGCATTTCTTTTTTTGAACAGTATATTTCCCTTTAATTATTGAGCTATGTTGTGCTATCTCCCTGTAATTAATGAGGAATGCTATGCTCTCCTTGTAATTATTTACCTATATTATGCTGTCTCCCTGTAACTATTTAGTTAATATTATGCTATCCCCTGTAATTACTGTGCAATGTTATGCTATCCTCTGTAATTACTGAGTTATGCTATAAGGACTTCTAATCAGCTCAGTTTGCAGCATACAAAATGTTATTATTTTCTTGTTAAACTCTATTATTTGTAACTTACATTTTCTTTCTATGAAGTAAAATAATGATAAAGGCACACAACAGGATGAGAAGACATATACACGCAGTGACTGCAGAGACCAGGATGACAGCAGATGCTCCTGAGGTCACTGTGCTGCCTGTGTCTGGGTCAGCTGTGAAGATAGCAAGACAACAATGATAAGAGTGTTCCATGTGATTTAATCTCTTCTCATTTTTCCATCAAATGAAAAATTCATTAGTTCTTTTTTCCTCAAAGACATATTTATCTAAACATCTGATTAAATCATTTAACAAGTCAATCAGTTTATCAATAGTAAATCTTGCAGTTTCATCCAACTTATTACACTATCTTCACATTATCTTCACTATTTGCAGTTTTTTTTATCTGAATACAGAAGTCTGTGCAGTTGTCACTGCAGAAATAAATGCTCCATAAAGTCATCCTCATGCATGTCCCTGGCCATGCAGGCATCCAGGGAAGTGAGAGAGCTGACAGGTTGGGGTCTGTAAAATGGCACGTGACAACCAACAGTTATCAACTCATACAGATTTTCTTTAATAAGATTACTTAGGGTTGCCAGATGTCCTGGTTTTTAAAGAAAAAATTCATTGTCCCAAAAATGCTTTTGAGATGCTTATTTGTCCTAGCTTTTGCTTTTCCTTGCAAATTAAAGAATTTTGCATTCGACTTCTTCTCTTTTCCTATGATTTCAGGCTGCCAGAACTGATATACACATTTTAAAACACCAAAACAGTGAACACTTAATTTGTTATTTCTGTCTCGGAGTTGGAATTGGTGGAATTCATATTTCGTGTTATTTTGTTTTTCATTCTTTTGTCTTGGTGAAAGAGATGTTTTGCAATGTCATGTCTCCTCCATGTCTCCGTCCCCAAAGAAAAGAAGGATCTGTATGGCAGAAGAGTTAAAGTGCAACATCTTTCTGGTCCACTTTATTAGTTTTTTTTTTTTTTTGGAGACTACGGTGGCTGCAAATTTTTCATGCTTTGGTAAGAAAAATATCTGTTCTACCAATATGTATGTCATAGCCCTGAAAATCAATGTGTCATCTCTTTGAGATTTATGACTAGTGAATGACAGAAAAGTAGATGGCTTTTCACTACCAATGGTGTTGAGAGAAACCTGTGTGTGAGCGTGCGTGCATGCATGTGTTATATATATTACATATATATATATGTAATTGCATGAAGTGTTTTCAATATGCCTAAGAGAAAATGTTCCCTTCAGGAAAAATATATATAGGAATGGTCTTTATAAAATGAGGGAGAAAGACCATGAAGCAAAATGTAAATTGTGTGTTACGTTGCCATTATGCATAGTGGAAGAGTGGATATAAAAGACCATGTAGAAAGTGAACAACATAAATATGTATTCTGCAAAACACTTCTAAATGAATGGACAGTTATTCTGTGCCAAAATCTTCAGGACAGGAAAAATCAGTACAAGCACCTGCAGCATAATTGACGATGTGCTATCACACTGAGAAGAACAAGGATTTCGAAAAGGGAGAAACTGTCTCGACCAGATCTTTACTCTAAGAATAATACTTGAAGAACATATTTAAAAGCAAAAAACCATTAATCCTGAACTTCATGCACTTTATAGGCATTTTATAGCATACACAGATGGAGAATCTCAAGACTATATGGAATACCATCTAAAACTGTGAATATCATTAAGAATCTCTACAACGGATATGTTTGTGCAGTTAATACAGAAGAAGGAATAAGCGAATGGTTCCAGATTGAAACAGACGTGAAACAAGGATGCATATTATCTCCCTTGCTTTTTGGAATTGCTATAGATTTTATAATGAAAAAATGTTGCATAGTTAGAACGGGCATTGGTTGGGTTCATGGGACCCAAATAGAAGATCTTGATTTTGCAGATGACATAACTCTTATCAATGACAATGTGAATTCAATGCAAGAAAAAAAACAGATCACTGTTTTCACTGACTAGCAAAACTGTCAAGGAAAAAACAAAACATACAGAAACTTCCCATTAGTCAAGAAGGAAAAATATACATAGAAGTAATAGTTGTTGAAGAAATAAACCAATTGGCATACCTCAACAGCTACACAGACAAGGATGGTGACACCAGAAATGAAGTTAGAATTAGCACAGGGAACAACTGTGTTAAGAAAACACTAACATAGTCTTTGTGAGACAGGGAACAACTGTGTTAAGAAAAACTTAACATAGTCTTTGTGAGACATGGAACAACTGTGTTAAGAAAACACTTAACATAGTCTTTGTGAGACATGGAACAATTGTGTTAAGAAAACACTTAACATAGTCTTTGTGAGACATGGAACAACTGTGTTAAGAATACACTTATCTTAACATAGTCTTTGTGAGATAGATCTGTTTGCTTAAAAACTCTAACCTACTTCTGTAGCTCAGAAACCTGTAGCAATCAACACTAATTGTAATTGTTATTTTTGTAAAATGTAATGTCAGGTTGGTGGATGGATGGGGACATGGAGAATGCCTGTGGGAATGAGGAAAATCTGGTGTGAAACCAATGAATCCAGGATGTGACAAGCCTATGGGTCTTTACAACAATGGCTACCAGAATGATGTAAACAAAACAGAGCCAGCAGACTATAGGTGTCGGGGAATGGATAATCGCTGAGGCACTTATTGGGTTCCTCATCCCAAAGTCTGAGTGTCTCTGTGGAACTGTTTCAAAGCTGTCTGGCCAGCCAGTGTTGCATGCTGGATCTGACATGGAGAAGGGGCTTAAATACAGCCACCAGAGGCTGGAAAACAAAGTTTTGGCCAGGCCAGCCTACACCACTGTCTTCATGGCAGTCCGAGCAAGACCACAGTCTGGCCTAACAAGGAAAGGTGCTGAAGTTGGAGGTATCCAGCCAAAAGGCACATCACAAAAATCAGGGTACCACACATTATCACTAAAGAAATGTCTGTACTGCAGTTTTTAAACATGGTGCTCGCCCTGTGAAGACTAACCAGGCAGGTGCAGTGTCTGGCCTTGAAATGAACCACTTTATGCTACTGGAGGTCCTCTTAGTTCATCTTGTGGAGTCAGGAGACATGAGAGTAGAGCTACTGGCCAAAAAACATCAGAAAACTATCAAAAAGCAAGAACTTAAACTAATGCAATGGAATGCTGAGAGTGTCAGAAGTGTTAGAGATGGCTATAACAAAAAGGTGGAACTATAGAACATACTCTTTGTAGAGCAGGTAAGTATATGCTGCATACAGGAGACACACTTAACCAAAGATGCCACCTTTAAAATCAGAGGCTACCAGTGTTTCAGATCAGACCAACAGTACAGAGGAAGAAAAGGAGGAGTAACTCACATTTGTTAATAACAACAGGACATGTCAGGTGGGAGTGTACATGGAAGGAGCCAGATGATCCATCTAAAAACCAGTAGTACAGACTTCCACATCCTTAACTATTACTGTCCTAATAACCACCCACTTGCTCTGGAAATAATCCCACATAAAGACTGATGGTCTGCGGAGATTTTAACAGCCATTCCCAGAGCTGGGGCTACGTCCACATAGACAAGAGAAGAGAGGAAATTGAGAGCTGGCAGGATGATAATGGACTTCTCCTGATCAACTAGCCCAAGGATCCCCCAAAATTTTACTCAAGGGCTTAGCATACAACATCAACACAAGATCTGGCATTCCATTCTCCAGACCTGAAGTGGAACATTACATGAAAAGCTGGAAAACAACTTGGAGGTAGCGACCATCGACCAGTCTTCCTGACAATAGAAAATTTTAATTAATGACATTAACACCAGTAGCCTTCTCCCCAGACGGAACTATAAAAAAAGCAAACTGAACAATGTACAGATATCGTACAGGTATCCTGGTGGACAGCTGTCCATAGAAGGTAAGGATATTAACAGCATTGTAAAGAATTCAATGACTGTACCCTTCAGGCTGTCCGTGAAACCATTCCCAGAGAAGCTCGTAGGGACTATAAACCATACTGATTTAGTGAGCTGGGAAAATTCCAAGATGACATGGAAACAGTTCGAAAGCAAGCAGAAAATAGATCATGCCAAGAACACCACAATAATTACCAACATTCTAAGGCCAAATTTCAGAGAGCCAAGCTGCAAGCCAGACAGGAAAGTTGGAGAGAGAAAACAGAGTCCCTAAACTTTGAAAAAGATGGAAGGAAACTGTGGAAGCTAATCAAACAGTTAAACAATGATAGCACTGGAAGAAGTACAAAGATTACACTAACAGAGGATGGGAAAACTCTTACAGGTAAGCAGGTAGCAGATCTATCCAGAGAAAGAGCGTACAGTGCGCACTGACCCACAGAAAAAAGAGGAACAAGGCTGAAAAGTGGATGTCATGGATGCACCAATCACACGCAGCGAGTTAGACCTAGCAGTCAGTAAACTGAAACCAAGGAAATCACCAGGACCAGATGGAGTGTCCAATGGGAAAGCTGTTGGATATTTTCAATATGTGTTGGAGCACAGGTAAATTACCTCAAATCTAGAAGGAAGCAAGCATGGTACCACTGCTAAAGCCAGATAAAAACGGTGATACAGCCTCCAGCTATGGGCCAATCAGTCTCACTAGCTCCTGTGCAAAACAATGGAATGCATCACTGACCTGAGGCTAAAATGATACCTAGAAAGTGAAAACCTTCTCATTCCACAACAAGCAGGATTTAGGCAGTACTACAGTACAGAAGATCAAGTGATCTATCTCTCTCAAGAGTTTGAGGATGCATTCTAAGACACAAACCTTGTATTAGCAAGGTGTATAAGTATCAACACAGAGAAATCAAGTACCACTCTGTTCACTCTGTCATCTAAACAGAAAGCAGATAAGATCTTCTTAAAATGAAATATCCTTAAGGATAGACAACCAACCCACTTACTTAGGAGTGACTCTTGATTCAAAACTGACCTGGAAGCAACACATCATCAATGCAGAAGCAAAAGCCAGAAGAAAACTAGCCATATTAAGAAAATTGAGTGGAACCATATGGGGAGCTAGTGAAAGAATCCTCAAGAATGTACATCAGCAAAGTATTCTACCACATTTAGAATATGGCTTAACAACTTGGTGCACAGCATCAAACACTATGCTGTATAATCTAGATAAAGTACAAAATCAGTCACTATGGATTATCACAGGTGCCATAAGGTCTACCAGTAGTAGAAATGCAGAAAACGGTGTTTAAGCGCTAAGAGAACGTAGAAAAACAAAGGTCATGACCTTGGGAGAGAAATTCCTTAGCTCTGTAAGCCATCCCCTGAAGGAAAGATTCAATAACTTGGCACTAAGATGGCTTAAAAGAAGCAGCTTCATTCACCAGGCCAAGCGTATGTGCAAGCTGATACCTGACCTGCCAACTGCAGTTGCTACATTATCATCTGTACCAGAGCATACACTGTGGAAAGAAGCAGATTGTACACAAATAATTATTCAAACTGAAGTGAAAGGTGTGCAGAATGGAGAGATGCAAGTAGTCTTGTAAGATCAACAGCCACACTTAGTGTGCTAGATGATAAATATCCATGTGACACCTGGATACGTGTGTATACACATGGATCTGCACACAAAGCCATAAAGAATGTAGGGGCAGGAACACATAGTGAATATCTAAACAATACCACTGACAAGAATTCCATACCCACTGGAAAATACTGCAACAACTATGATGCAGAAGTTAGGGCAATTATTGCTGTGGTTGAAAAACTATCACCAGAAATGATACATGCCCATAGTAATTCTCACAGATACAAGATCAGTACTGGAAGCTCTTCAGGGCAAAAAACTACCAGATCTTAAGGATGCCTTGTCAAAAATTGCAGTGGATTTCCTCCCACTGTGGGATACCAGGCAATGAGAAAGCTGACCATCTGGCCAAAGAGGGCATTGAAATGGAGCAACCAGACATACCAATCACTTATAATCAGAAGAAAAGCACAATAAAAACCTACAGGAAGCCACGAACACCACCACATGATGACTATTACATGCTAAATAGAAAGAAACAAGTCACAATTCTCCGTCTATACATAACATATCCTCCAAAACTGCACCAACTACAAGACACTAATTACTGGTCCAGTGAAACCACCAAAGAAGATAAGTTCTATGGTTCCATATGTGAATTACAAAAAAAAAAGTGAAATTTATCCAAGAGACAGGAGTGCAGATATAGACAGACAATACGTATGAAGAAGAAGAAGCACTGCAAAAGCAACACTCACCTTCAAGAATCTTGAGAACATATGACACTCAAAAGTTGTAAGCACAAAAACCAAGCTAAGATTATTCAAATCAAATGTAATATCATCATCATCATCAGGTGCCGTGCTGACTGGCATTGGCTATTATGCTTCTCCAGAGTACACGATCCTTCATGCAGGCCATCAGTTCAGTTGGTGATCTCCTCTCACACCATCCCATCAGACTGTCCAGTATCATTTCTCTTGGTCTTCCTCTTGATCTTCTTCCTTCTATTTTTCCTGTTATAATATTTTCAATGTCCCCTCTTCTCATTGCATGTCCTATGAAAGTACATTGTCTCTCTCTTATCTTTTTGACAAGATTTTTTTGTCTCTCCAGCTCTTCTCATACATTCTACATTAATTATTTTTACTGTCCAGGGGATTCACAACAGTCTTCTAATAAACCACATTTCTGCTGCTTCCAATGATTTTTGTGCAGGCCTGCCTATTGTCCATGATTCACTTCCATATAACAAGATAGGTTCAATATAGCATTTTAGGACTCATTTTCTAACATTCATTGATAAGGATGTGTTGGCTAATATGTTTCTCATTCTCTGAAATGCAGTCTTTGCTTGGCCTATTCTGTTCCTAATTTCTGTTCTGCATTTCCCATCTGAAGTTATTACTGCTCCAAGGTATTTGAATTTCTGCACTTGCTTTAGAATAGTTCTGTTTAATTTTATACTGTATGTTGGTGGATTCTGTTTCTTAGATATAACCAATGTAATATCCACCCTCATTTATGCATGAGAAAGCTGGAAAACAAGTAAAGAAAAGAGAACAAATGAGACTCTTTTGAATGCAAATATCTAAGGAAAATATTAAGTATAAAGTGGAATGAATTCAAGAAAAATGCAGAGATAAGGCAGATGAGGGAACAACAATCTGTCTCATGGATGATCAGAAAAAGAGATGAACATATGTCAGTCATATGATGAGAAGAAACAGTCAAAGAATCCCAAAACAAGCTACCGAGTGCAACACAGACCAAATAAAAAGAGGTAAACCACATTAAACTCTAAAGAGGACATTGTTAAGTGAAGCCAAATTAGTTTGCATAAAATCCCTTGATGAGGTTGAAAAACTTGCCCAAAACAGGAATACTTGATGAACTACCATGTAAGCCCTATGTGGCATTTAACAGCATTGGAAGGATGTAAGATGTATCACACAGTTAAACTTCACATATCATTTAATTCAATGGATTGCACTAACAAGTTAACTCTAAAATTTCTAATCATTCCACAACAGCAAAAAAAATGTGCACTGGGGAGAAGGAAAGCATCAGCAGTAGTAAATTCCATTTAAGCTCCTGGCACTTCTAAACAAGTATGTGTAAATTACACACAAAAAAAAGTAGAAACAGCTTTATCGCTTAACAAACACAAAGCTGTGATATTTCAGTGTTAGCCTTAATCATACAAACATAAACAGGATGAATAAATAGAGAGATGAGATAAAGTATAGAATCACATGAATCCTATGTTAAAGAAATAATAAGTAAATGAAATTAATTATCACTTAGTTCAGTCTTGGAAGAACACAAATAAGCAATGCTTGGGTATTGTTTCTACTGTGGCTTGGAGGCTATTGTAAAAATCTTCTTTTAATTCCTCTTCAGCTGCTTCTATTGGTACATAATAAACTATGATAGACAGCTCTGTGAATCTTAAGTTAAAGCATGCATATAATAATTCATCATTTATATGCTTCTTTTGTTATAATCAATACTACCCCTCCTTCAAGATGATCTTCTTTACCTGACCATATTATTGTATCTTCTGTGTGCTGTGTTGTTAATTTCCCTCTGCCTTGTCCTGTCCATCTTGCTTCTTGTATTCCTAGAATGTCTAGTTTGTATCTGTGCATTTCCTTGATGGTTTGTGCTAGTTTTCCAGTCTGGTTAAGTGTTCTTACATTCCAGCTGCCTATTTGCATCTTGTGTTTAGGTTCCAGGAGGTCTCCAGTCAGGCTGGGGACTTCCAGTGGCTGGCTTTCATCCACAACCTTCATGGGCTCAGTTTCCTGATACGCATTTCTCCTTCCACCTGCATTTGTTTTTTCCCTTGCTTCTGTTTCTGTAGCAGTCTTTTTACCAGATAGGGTTGCTGGCCCTATGCTGAACCGTCCTTAGTTGCCTTTTATGATCATGCAAGGTAGGATACAGTGGTCCTAGTCTTTGGGGATCCCAGGTACCACACGGGGGAAACTTCAATTATTTCTCAGTAATACCATAAGCATGGAGTGCCCGAAAGGATTTTGCAAATTTGTGGATGTAGAATATCACAAATTGCTGTCACATGCAAAAACAAGGTGAATATCTTTGCTTCCTGCAATGGAAAGAGTATTGCAACTTTATGAAGCACTAAAATCGTTTTTCCCCTCAATAGAAGAAGCACCAAAAAGCTTTGGTTTATCTGTTTTAAATCCCCCTCAGCGAACCTTCTCCTTGGTTTGTTCAAAGCCAGATGTGTGTATTTAATAGACAAATACTTAAACTGGAGAAGGCAGAGAGTAGCATCTTAGAAGTAGGTGTAATTTTAGATTGATAAAATCAGTGGAAAGAAGAAAGATTACTTCCCCTGAAAGTGAAATCTGTTGTGAAACAAGCAGAAGATGAAGCAGGCCTATCAACTTTAGATATAAATAAATTTTATGTTGAGGTGGAAGAGTTTTATTTGTCATGCTTATGTACAGAGATGGATGACACCTTCGAATGAATTTTCCATCTGTAAATGGATGCTCTCAGGCTCTGTACCAGCATGGTTTAAAGTGGAAGAAACTGTAAAATTTCTGCAAGATGAGGAACAGTCAACTGATGATTCACTATTGCTTGATCAGTCCACATATCTGAAGCACTGTAGGAGAATGACAATTGGAATAGCAAATCCAGTCAGGAGAAGTGGACCAATTCATTAGACAGTCTGAATCTTTGGAGCAGTACTCAGAGTTGCTAAAACTGTGTCAGTTTATTTTTAGTGTTCCTGAACATGGTAAGGGTATTTTCCTTCATGAATGTGCAATGGACAGAAGAACAAAATCACCTTCATGTCTCAACAGTTCAAACAATAATTAAATGTGCATTTAATTATCAAATGAGCTGCTCAGAATTCTATGATTATATCAGTCAGTGGCAAGATCTTCTTTCCAGAACTTTCAGTCGGATAAATACTAGGAGCAGGACACAGGACAGCAGGATAATGCGGATCCTGAACGTAAATATCTGACAGCAAAATATATTCATACTCAGATAAAGAATATTCTACATTCTATGAATTAATTCTGAGCTACTTTACATTCAAAATGCATACAAAGTTTAAAACATTAAACATAGGCATTATTGATGCATGAAATACTAATATCTGTCCTCTTTTGAGCTAAAAGATAACATTAGTAAGGTGTAACTTGTATTCTTTCCTTAGATAAGCTATCTGAAAACAAAATTCTTAGATATGACTGCTTCCATTTATCAATCTGTGAAAAATGTCCCAGTTTTTCCTTTACAGCATCTGGCAACTCTAAGATTACTTGATATGTAAAGCTTTGTGCATAACAGCAAATTATAAATAACTTTTGTGTGAAAACTAGTCTTACCACAGACAGCACTGCACGCAATGCACATTCCAAAATTTCTTAAAATTAAAAAAGTGTTAGACCATCAGTCAACTTGTAATACAAATATGGCATATCTGTTCTCAATGTAGAAATATTGTTTGACCTAGATGGACCTGTTATAATAATTCAAAGTTGGACTTACCTGTATTTATCTTCAAAGAGGAAAGAAAGTATATCAGGTCAACAAGATTGAGAATCAGGAATCTGATTTACCAGCCTTAAAAAAATTTAAACTTATACAAATTGGGACAGTTCTGCTGAAATTGGAACAAATCAGTGATGCAATTTTTTGGGAGGACAAAAGCTTGAAAATGGTCCAAAATCAGGGCTGTCCTAAATAAAAAATTAGCATGGAGGATCGCCTCAGGTTATTAGAACACACAGGAAAATACTGGAGAACTTTGAAGACAGGCAAAAAGCAATAAAAATAAGCATGCTCAGGGGAATGTGAAAGGAGAATATGTGAAAAAGTAAGAGAAATGTTCATAAACTTACCCATTGAGATGGAATTAGTAGAAGAAGAATAGGCCTCACTCAAGAACAGCGTTTTATGAGCGGCAAAGAAAACATGTGAACTATGAAAAAGGGAGGTAACAAATGGAATTAACAAACAGGTGGAATGATGACGCGAGAGAGACTGTAAGAGAAAAGAAAAATAAATATAAAGACTGAATGAAAAGTAAGCAGGAGCAAGACTAAACTGATACCAAATGGCAAGAAGACGCTCAAAGAAAGTAATGAAAGAAGCAAAGATAAAATCCTATCAGGAATACAATGAAGTATTAAACAATGATGACAAAGAGGTTGCAAAAATCTTGTATAAAAAAGATCAGTGCAATGAGAAAGAGAGCAGAGCACTTTGACACAACAGGAGGTGATCAATGTATTTTCCAGACTAAATGTTTATGAAGAATTAAAAGAATATTTTGGCCAAATGCCTAAGAAATAACATCTTGTTGGCAGAAATGCAGATGAAGCCAGTGACAGCAATTATTGAGGAAAGACACTGGCAATGGCAGGGTCATATGTCCCGGATGACTGGTGACTCATTATCAAAAAGAGCACTAAGATGGACATCACAAGGGAACAGAGGACATGGAGAAGAACAACAGAGAGGATGTTGAGCAACAGAGGGCTCACCAGGGCAAGAGCACAAAAAAAGCCAAAGTACAGGTGTTTGTGGAAAACCCTTGTGGAAGCGCCATGTCTCTTTGGCACTTAAGGTTCAGAGAGAGAGAGAAAGAGAGAGAGATCTACCTTCATATTGTTGTAACTGCATATAAATGATTTTTTGTGTTATGGTGGCTGAATCTTCTTCTTTGTATGCACACTGGCGATGATGCGTGGTACCCTGATTTTTGCTATGCGCCTTTTGGCTGGGTACCTCCAACTTCAGCACCTTTCCTTGCTAGGGAAGACTGTGGTCTTGCTCAGACTGTCATGAAGACAGTGGTGTAGGCTGGCCTGGCCAAAACTTTGTTTTCTGGCCTCTGGTGGCTGTACTTAAGCCCCTTCTCCATGTCAGATCCAGCATGCAACACTGGCTGGCCAGACAGCTTTGAGACAGTTCCACAGAGGTACTCCAGCTTTGGGATGAGGAATCTGATGAGTGCCTCAATGATATCCATTCCCCACCACCTATAGTCTGCTGGCTCTGTTTTGTTTACATCATTCTGTCAGCCGCTGCTGTAAAGACCCAAAGGCTTATCACGTCCTGGATTCAGTGGTTACCAGATTTTCCTCATTCAAACAGGCAATCTCCATGTCCCCATCTGTCCACCATCCTGACATTAAATTTTACATAAATAACTACAATTACTGTTGATTGCTGCAGTTTTCTGGGCTACAAAAGTAGGTTAGAGTTTTTAAGCAAACAGATCTATGTTCCCTGTCTCACAAAGTCTATGTTAAGTGTGTTCTTAACACAGTTGTTACAGGGGGGGGGGCCTGTATATCATCCTTCATACTGTTGTGGCTGCGCTAGCATGCACGCACGCACACATATGAATCTTTATATGAATGTGACTGTGTGTAGATAAGAATACTGTCTATATTTCTTTATCAACAGATCCAAACAGACTCAATCTTTCTGTATTTTGTTTCTCCTCATCCATCCAACCTCACTGTGCCAGTGTTCCTTGATATTAGAAGAAGACTATTGTGGGAGGGGGTCTCCACTGGTCATTATTGTGGAGGTCATGGAGTCTGTATTGGTCCTTTAATATCTAGGTATTTTCATTTGTCCCTTAAATTTGTCCTTTAATTCTTGAGAGGGCAGGGATCTCTACTTGCCCCATATTGTGGGGGGGGGGGTCTTTATCTGTCCCTTATTGTCAGAATCCCTGAGCTCTGAAACAGCATTTTTTATGTTAGACCAAAGTGATGCTGAATGACTCAGTACCAAAGTGATGTTGAATGACTCAGTACCAAAGTGATGCTGAATGACTCAGTACCAAAGTGATGCTGAATGACTCAGTACCAAAGTGATGCTGAATGACTCAGTACCAAAGTGATGCTGAATGACTCAGTACCAAAGTTATGTTGGATGACTCAGTACCAAAGTGATGTTGGAATAAAGTAGAGAGATAGAGGGCAGAACATCAAATTGGTTTGCATGTCCAGTTCTTCACTATTTGAAAAAAAACTTTCATTCAATCTGCTTTTTAATGTGACAGTATCCAGATATTTGTCCCTTAATGTGGCAACACCAAGTTATTCATTAATTTTGAGTCTCTATTTGTTCATTAATGTGGGAGTATCTATCTTTTAGTGCAGAGGTCTCCATTTGAACCTTAATGTTAGCCTAGTTTTTCTTCCCCATGTTACTAATGTTAGTCTAGTTTTACTTCCCCATGTTATTAATGTTAGTCTAGTTTTTCTTTTTCAAAACTACTCAGGTCATCAAAGAAATGGAGAGATACCATCTAGACGTACTGGGCATCAGTGAAATGCGACAGCCAGAAGCAGGTAAAAGATCAGCAGAAAACGGTAAGTTAATAATACATTCAGGTAGAAATGATGGTAAACTTCGAGATGGGGTAGGTATTATTATGTCAAACAAAGCAGCAAAAAGCCTTGTAGAATGGGAACCAGTGAACAGTCGTATAATAAGAGCACGATACAACCAAAGACGCAGAAGGATGACAATAATACACTGCTATGTGCCCACGAACGATGCAGATGATGATGTGAAAGATGACTTCTATCACCACAACAAATCATCAAGAAAGTCCCTAAACACGACATCCTAATTGCTATGGGGGACTTCAACGCTAAGGTGGGGAAAGATAATACCGACATTGAAAAAGTAATGGGGAAAGAAGGAACTGACATGGTTAATCAGAACGGAGAAAGATTAATTGAAATATGTCTAACAGAGGGCATGGTCATTGGAGGTACAATATTTCCACACAAAGAGATACATAAAACAACATGGATATCTCCAGATGATAGAACTAGAAACCAACAGATCATTTTTGTATCAGAAAGCAATACAGAACATCTCTCATAGATGTAAGGGCTTACAGGGGTGCAGATGTTAACAGTGATCACAACCTGTGCATAGGGAAAATAAAACTACAATTGAAAAGCCAACATAAGAAATCAGCACACAGAAAGATAAAAAGCCACAGCCTACAAGAAGAGAATACAGCACAGCCATAATCACAGCAGCAAAAGCAAGCGCTGGACTGAAAAAAACCAAATAGAAAATCATGGATATCAGAAAACACATGGAAGTTTATACATGAAAGACGAGCAGTCAAATTAGACACGTTGAATGTAAAAACAGATCTTGAAAAAGATCTTATGAAAGCAACATACAAAAAATAGACAAGAAAGTAAAAAATTCAACTAGAAGGGATAAAAGAGAATACATAGACAATATGTCAAAAGAGGCAGAAAAAGCAGCAGAAACAGGAGACAGCAAAACTTTATATAACATACAAAAGAGGCTAACATCTAAAGAAAGACCAATCCTTAGCAAAATTGAAACCATAATAACATCAAGTAAAGACAAAAAGCAAAGATGGGCTGAACACTTCCAAGAAATACTCAATCGACCACACCCAAAAGAATTGTTAAACCTTGAAACCGACTTACCAGCCCCACAACTAAATGTAACAACCTAGATGAAATTAAATTGCATGAAATTGAAACAGCAGTGAATTTAATGGCTAACAAAAAAGCTCCAGGTGAAGATGAAATAACACCTGAAATGCTGAAAGCTATCAATAGTGACAACATGAAACAACTACAGAGAATTTTTAACAAGATTTGGAAAGAAGAAAAGGTCCCTTCTAAATGGAAAAAAGGAATCATTGTTAAAATACCAAAAAAAAGGCAACCTTAGTGACTGTAACAATTGGAAGGAGTAACCTTGATATCAGTTGTGTCAAAAGTATTTTGCAAGGTCATTTTGAATAGACTTCTACAATGGATATGTTTGTGCAGTCAAGACAGAAGAAGAGATGAGTGAATGGTTCCAGACTGAAACAGGTGTGAAACAAGGATGTATACTGTCTCCTTTACTTTTTGGAATTATAATAGACTTCATAATGAAAAAATGCTGCACAGGTAACACAGGTATTGATTGGGTACATGGGACCCAACTAGAAGATCTTGATTTTGCTGATGACATAACTCTTATCAGTAACAAAGTGAATTCCATGCAATAAAAAACAGATAGCCTGTCTTCACTGGTTAGCAAAACAGGACTTGAAATTAACAAGGACAAAACAAAAATAATGAAAATTTCCATTAATCAAAATGGAAAAATATACATAGAAGGGACAGATATTGAAGAAGTCAATCAATTTGCATACCTTGGCAGCTACATAGACCAGGATGGTGACACTAGAAAGGAAGTTAGGATCAGAACTGCAAAAGCAGCATCAATCTTCAAGAATCTTGAGAACATATGGAATTCAAAAGTTATAAGCACAAAAACCAAGTTAAGACTATTCAATTCAAATGTAATATCTACCCACATTTATGGTTGTGAAAGCTGGAAAACAACTCAAGAAATAGACAAGAAATTAGATTCTTTTGAAAACAAATGCCTAAAGAAAATACTCGGCACCAAGTGGAATGAATTCAAGAACAATGCAGAGATAAGACAGATAACTGAACAACAACCAGTCTCATGGGTGATCAGGAAAAGGAGATGGACATATGTTAGTCACTTGATGAGAAGAAATGATCAGAGAATCCCAAAACAAGCTATCAAGTGGAACACAACAGACCAAAGAAAAAGATGCAGACCGCGTGAAACTCTGAAGAGGACACTGTTAAGAGAGGCCAAATTACAAGGAATAAAATCCCTTGATGAGGTTGAAAGACTCGCCAAAGACAGGAAAAATTGGTAAACTACTTTGTGAGCCCTATGTGACGTTTAACGGCACGGGAAGGATATAAGATATAAGTTTTTCTTCCCCATGTTATTAATGTTAGTCTAGTTTTTCTTCTTAAAACTTGTTCTTTAGGCCGTTGTGATTTGGCATTCAGTAATTTTTTCTTGATTTCTTTTCTTTGCCCTATCTTTTCCCATGTGGTCTTGCTTATCCATTCCTCTTTTCTCCGTTTCCGATATCCCAGCACCTCTTTTACTGTTTCCTGTAGTTTTTTATTGAACTCTAATATGGACATTTCTGCTTTGTCTTGTAGGACACTGAAGTTCTTAAGTACTATTGAGAATTCATTTCTTGTTTGCTGGTCTTTCAGTTTTCTTGTATCAAAACATATTTTTCTGTGTTTTCCGATTTTGACTTTCCTTAAAAAATGACAAAGAAGTGAAGGAATCATGCCATCAAGATAAACGTCAATACTATGACAACTTAGCAGAAGCAGCAGAGAAAGCAGCATATACAAATGACATGAAAACCATATATAATATCACAAAGCAGATGACAGGTAACTTCAACACAAGATGTGAAAGTGCAGTAAGAACACAAAATGGACAACTGGTCAGTGGAGAAAGAGAAAAAATTGAAAGATGGAGGGAACACTTTAACACCCTACTAAACAGAACACAAGCTGCGCAAACAATAGACATACCTGAAGCAAAAACGGAACTAAACATCAATACAGGACCAATAACAATAAGTGAAGTAAAGGAGGCGATAAAGAAGCTAAAATCAGACAGGGCACCAGGTGAAGATGAAGTGACTGCTGAGATGTTGAAAGCAGAAGAAACAGAAACACCAAAACAACTTTGCCGGATATTACAACAAATCTGGGATCTAGAAAAAGCCCCAGAGGAGTGGAAAACTGGGCTTATAGTAAAACTACCAAAGAAGGGTGACCTCAGAGATTACGGGAACTGGAGAGGCATTACCCTACTGCCACTCACCAGTAAAGTATTTTGCAGAATAATCATCAACAGAATTGTACCAACACTTGAGGAAAAACTTCGGAAAGAGCAGGCAGGATTTAGGAAAGGAAGATCACGCATAGACCACATATTTATACTTAGACAAATATTCATTCATTCATTCATTCATTCCTTTGCATGTCCCTTGCGGAACTTTGCCTCCCAAACAGCACTCCTGTAGGCCTCTCGGTTGTGAGCAAGATGGCCTGCTGCTGCTGCATCCATTTCCAGATCATCAACGATGTCTTGCAGCCATCTTCGTTTCGGTCTTCCTCTTTTTCTTTTTCCCATTATGTATCCTTCCAATACGGTCTTCTCTAAATTATCATGACGTTTAATGTGGCCAAAATATTTAAGTTTTCTCTCTTTAATCCTCTTTACTAGCCAGCCTTCTTCAATATTAAGCTCTTGTAGTATAGATATATTTGTTCTTTTTTGTGTCCACGATATGTGGAGAACTCTTCTATAGCATTTACATTCAAAGGCATTTATGTGCTTCTCAGCTGTTTTGTTAAGTGTCCAGGTCTCACAGGCATATGTTGCGATAGGAAAGATGCATGCCCTTAAAAATCTTATTTTTGTGGTTCTGTCTGCTCCTCTCCACAGATTCTTTATTTGTTTTACTTTCTGAAGAGCAATAGATGTAAGACAAATATTAGAACAGGCAAATGAGTGGCATAGCACAACATATGCATTATTCATAGATTTTGAGAAAGCCTTTGTCAACAGAGATGCACTGTGGAAAATCCTAAGATGGCATGGCCTCCCCCATAAGATAGTTAATGTAATCAAAGCCCTATACGAGGGTTTTCAGTGACAAGTTATCTGTGGAGAACATACCTCCAGCAGCTTTAGGGTACAAACAGGAGTGAAACAGGGATGTGTACTATCACCAACATTATTTATCTTGGCAGTAGACTGGTTAATGAAGGAGGCAACATCAGACAAACGCAGAGGATTACAATGGACCCTTGACACAGTGCTGGAGGACCTTGACTTTGCGGACGACATTTGTCTATTATCAAGCAGTCACAGATATATGCAAGATAAAATAAACAAGCTAACTCAGAATGCAAACAACATAGGACTAAAGATCAACGTAGGAAAGACAAAGTTAATGAAGCAAAATGTGAACAACAGAAATGTACTCAGAGTAGATAGCAAGTTAGTGGAGGAGGTCAACGAATTTGTATACTTTGGCAGCAGAGTAGTAGAAAATGGAGACAGCACAGAGGACATCAACAGCAGACTTACTAGAGCAAACCAGGCTTTTGCAATGCTGCAGACTATATGGAAATAAAAAAAACTAAGCATAAATATGAAAATCAGGATATTTAAGAGTAATGTTCTAAGTGTACTACTCTATGGAAGTGAATGCTGGAAAATCACCAAAACCATAGAAAACAAGTTGAATTCTTTCCAGACTAAATGTTTACGAAGAATTAGAAAAATATTCTGGCCAAACACCATAAGAAATAACATCTTATTGGCAGAAATGCAGATGAAGCCACTGACAACAATTATTGAGGAAAGACGCTGGCGATGGTTGGGACATATGCTCCGAATGACTGACAACTCACTACCAAAAATAGAACTAAGATGGACACCACAGGGGAACAGAAGTAAGGGTAGAGCAAAAGAGACATGGAGAAGAACAACAGAAAGGATGTTGAGCAATAGAGTGCTCACCTGGGCAAGAGCAGAAAAAAAGATGAAGGACAGGCATTTGTGGAAAACCCTTGCGGAAGCCCCATGTGCCCTGGGCACTTAAGGTTCAGAGAGAGAGTTTTTCTTCCCCATATTATTTGTAAGGGTTTCATTCTAGCTACAAAATAATGTGTAGAGGTAAGCTCATTTTTGTTTTTTGTGATATTACAACTTGCTCACACAGTGACAAAGCTTGGCAGAGGTGTGTGGTTTAGTTTTACAAAATGATAGAAAGAATGAAGAAAGTTTGTGATACTACAGCTTGCTCACACAGTGACAAAGCTTGACAGAGGTGTGTGGTTTAGTTTTACAAAATGATAGAAAGAATGAAGAAAGTTGGCAAGATGAGAGTGGCAGAAAGTAAGATGAGTAGTATAAATGAAGAACATACAACTATCCGATATCAGCTCATCCATCTTTCATGGACGCCAGAGAAATGCTAAGTGTTTAATTCTTCATCTGTTTTTCATGGTTTTATCTGTTGTGTTGTTTTTTTTTAATCAGATCCTTGAAAAAAGGCTTTTGCTGAGATATCTTTTTGTGACTTTCACTCTTGCCAACTTTCCTCATACTTTCTATCTTTTTGCGAATCTTGCTCTTGCCAACTTTCCCACACTTTCTATCTTTTTTGAGATCTCACTCTTGCCAACTTTCCTCACACTTTCTATCTTTTTTGAGATTCTCACTCTTGCCAACTTTCCTCACACTTTCTATCTTTTTTGAGATTCTCACTCTTGCCAACTTCCTCACACTTTCTGTCTTTTTTGAGATTCTCACTCTTGCCACTTTCCTCACACTTTCTATCTTTTTTGAGATTCTCACTCTTGCCAACTTTCCTCACACTTTCTATCTTTTTTGAGATTCTCACTCTTGCCAACTTTCCTCACACTTTCTATCTTTTTTGAGATTCTCACTCTTGCCAACTTTCCTCACACTTTCTATCTTTTTTGAGATTTTCACTCTTGCCAACTTTCCTCACACTTTCTATCTTTTTTGAGATTCTCACTCTTGCCAACTTTCCTCACACTTTCTATCTTTTTTGAGATTCTCACTCTTGCCAACTTTCCTCACACTTTCTATCTTTTTGTGACTCTCGCTCTTTCCAACTCTTTTCACACTTTCTATCTTTTTGGAAAACAGAACCATACATATTTATCTACTTTTACCACTGGAATCAGTTTTACTGCTGTCATCATTTCTTTTACCTCTTACTTAAACAGTGACAAACACAAAAGAGCAATTGTTTTTTATAATACATATATGTGAAGCACTTTCTATGTATAATGAATATGTATGTGTGAAGCTGTCTGTAAGTGGGGGAAAAAAGTATCTGAATGAAGTGTCAATAAAATGCTATGAGCAACAAAATGGACCAAAGCAGTCAAAACTCATATTTCTGTTCTGAATGTTTTAAGTTAGTTGAGTTTTTTTTTCTGTCTTTCTGAAAACTAATTCTGTCATTGGAAAGGCAATGAATAGCATATGGAACAGTGACAAAAATCAGCTTGGTGTAGACACTTGGTGTAGACTAAAGTAAACTGAAGACAATGTTTGTAACTAAATAAACTATAATGTATAAATCACATTAAAGTAAACTATGATGCATCTTACATCTTACATCCTTCCCGTGTCGTTAAACGTCACATAGGGCTCACATAGTTGTTTGCCAAGTTTTCCTATTTTCAGCGAGTTTTTCAACTTCATCAAGGGATGTTATGCCCACTAAACTGGCTTCTCTTAACAATGTCCTCTTTAGAGTTTCACATGGCTGACCTATTTTTCTTCAGCCTGGTTGTGCTCCACTTGATAGCTTGTTTTGGTATTCTCTGACTGTTTCTTCTCATCACATAGCCTACATATGTCCATCTTCTTTTTCTGATCACCCATGAGACAGGTTGTTGTTTGCTCATCTGTTTTATCTCTGTGTTCTTAATTTCACTCCACTTTATACCAGACATTTTTCTGAGGCATTTGTTTTCAAAAGAGTTTAATTTCTTGTCTATTTCTTTAGTCAATTTCCAGCTTTCGCATGCATAAATGAGGGTGGATATCACATTTGAAATGAATAATCTTAACTTGGTTTTTGTAGTTATAACTTTTGAATTCCATATGTTCTCAAGATTTTAAAAGGACAATGCTGTTTTTGCAGTTCTAATTTCTTTTATGGTGTCACCATCCAGGTCTATGTAGCTGCCAAGGTATGCAAATTGGTTTACTTTATCAACAACTATTCCTTCAACATACATTTTTCCTTCTTGATTAATGAGAAATTTCATTATTTTTGTTTCATCTTTGTTAATTTCAAGATCTGTTTTGCTAGCCAAGGAAGACAGGGAATCTGTTTTTTCCTGCATCGATTTCACATTGTCACTGATAAGAGTTATGCCATCTGCAAAATCAAGATCTTCTATTTGGGTCCCATGTACCCAATCAATGTCAGTTTTACCTTTACAGCATCTTTTCATTATAAAGTCTATGGCAATTCTAAAAGCAAGGAAGATAATATATATCCTTGTTTCACGCCTGTTTCAATCTGAAACCATTTGCTCATTCCTTCTTCTGTCTTGACTGCACAAACATATCCATTGTAGAGATCTCTAATGATGTTGACAATTTTAGATGGTAATCCACAGAAATCCAGAAAATATTTGGTATTCAACCGCTAAAGGAACGTAGAGACACAAAGGTCATGACCATGGGAGAGAAATTCCTTAGCTCTGTAAGCCATCCCCTGAAGGAGAGATTCAATAACTTGGCGCTAAGACAGCTTAAAAGAAGCAGCTTCATTCATCAGGCCAAGCATATGCATAAGCTGATACCTGACCTTCCAACTGTAGTCACTCCATTATCATCTGTACCAGAGCATACACCATAGAAAGAAGCAGATTATACACAAATAACTATTCAGACTGAAGTGAAAGGTGTGCAGAATGGTGAGATGCAGAGCAGTCTTGTAAAATCAACAGCCACACTTAGTGTGCTAGATGATAAATATCCATGTGACACCTGGATACGTGTGTATACACATGGATCTGCACACAAAGCCATAAAAAAAGTAGGGGCAGGAACACATAGTGAATATCTAAACAACACCACTGACAAGAATTCCATACCCACCGGTAAATACTGCAACAACTATGATGCAGAAGTTAGGGCAATTATTGCTGTGGTTGAAAAACTATCACCAGAAATGATACATGCCCATAGTAATTCTCACAGATACAAGATCAGTACTGGAAGCTCTTCAGGGCAAAAAACTACCAGATCTTAAGGATGCCTTGTCAAAAATTGCCTCACAACACAGAGTCACTTTGCAGTGGATTTCCTCCCACTGTGGGATACCAGGCAATGAGAAAGCTGACCGTCTGGCCAAAGAGGGCATTGAAATGGAGCAACCAGACATACCAATCACTTATAATCAGAAGAAAAGCACAATAAAAACCTACAGGAAGCCACGAACACCACCACATGATGACTATCACATGCTAAACAGAAAGGAACAAGTCACCATCTTCCGTCTCCGAACAGGACACAGCCAACTCCGAAATCATATGTATACAAAGTTTAAGGTTGGTACTACTAATCTATGTACATGCACTCAGTGCCCCAAACTGTGGAACATATCCTCCAGAACTGCACCAACTATGAGACACTGAGAAATAATTACTGGCCCAGTGAAACCACTAAAGAAGATAAGCTCTACAGTTCCATACATTAATTACAAAAAACAGTGAAATTTATCCAAGAGATAGGACTGCAGATATAGACAGACAATGCGAACGAAGAAGAAGAAGAAGAAAAAGATGGTATTCCACATATTCTTAAAATTCTCCACAATGAATCTCTATGTATGCTATCAAATGTCTTTTTAAAGTCTATGAAGTTCAGGATTAATGGTTTTTGCTTTTCATTATGTTCTTCAAGTATTAATCTTAGAGTAAAGATCTGGTAGAGACAGCTTCTTCCTTTTCAAAATCCTGCTTGTTCTTCTCTCATTGCAGTATCCACTATATCCTTAATTCTATTCAGAATTACTTTACAAAGTACCTTTGACACAACTGATAGTAAGGTTACATCCCTCCAGTTATTGCAGTCACTGAGGTTGCATTTTTTAAAATGTATTTTAACAATGATTCCTTTTTCCATTTAGAAGGGACCTTTCTTCTTTCCAAATTTGATTAAACACTCTCTGTAGTTGGCTCATGTTGTCACTGTTTATAGCTTTTAATATTTCGACTGTTATGTCATCTTCAGCCGCAGCTTTGTTGTTAGCCATTAGAATCACTGCTGTTTCAATTTCATTCAGTGTAACTTCATCTAATTTAACATTTAGTTGTGGAACTGGTAAATCGGTTTCAAGGTTTATTAATTCATTTGGGTGTGGTCGATTAAGTATTTCTTGGAAGTGTTCAGCCCATCTTTGCTTTTGGTCTTTACTTGATGTTAACTCTTCCTGTGCCAGGGACCCTTCCACTTTGTCATGTTTTTGCCAAGGTCCCGATAGGGACCCTAGTTTTGTTTCATTAAAAACCCAGTCTAACTTTTGATTTTAAACAGTTTAGTACACATGTCTAGTGACCTTTGTCACCCTTTTGAAAGCATCATAACAACAGGGTAAAAATACAGCATTTCAATCGAAAAAAAATCAGCTTGGTGTAGACACTTGGTGTAGACTAAAGTAAACTGAAGACAATGTTTGTAACTAAATAAACTATAATGTATAGATCACATTAAAGTAAACTATGATGCATCTTACATCTTACATCCTTCCCGTGTCGTTAAACGTCACATAGGGCTCACATAGTTGTTTGCCAAGATAGGGTTAGGGATACAAGATCAGTACTGGAAGCTCTTCAGGGCAAAAAACTACCAGATCTTAAGGATGCCTTGTCAAAAATTGCCTCACAACACAGAGTCACTTTGCAGTGGATTTCCTCCCACTGTGGGATACCAGGCAATGAGAAAGCTGACCGTCTGGCCAAAGAGGGCATTGAAATGGAGCAACCAGACATACCAATCACTTATAATCAGAAGAAAAGCACAACAAAAACCTACAGGAAGCCACGAACACCACCACATGATGACTATCACATGCTAAACAGAAAGGAACAAGTCACCATCTTCCGTCTCCGAACAGGACACAGCCAACTCCGAAATCATATGTATACAAAGTTTAAGGTTGGTACTACTAATCTATGTACATGCACTCAGGTGCCCCAAACTGTGGAACATATCCTCCAGAACTGCACCAACTATGAGACACTGAGAAATAATTACTGGCCCAGTGAAACCACTAAAGAAGATAAGCTCTACAGTTCCATACATTAATTACAAAAAACAGTGAAATTTATCCAAGAGATAGGACTGCAGATATAGACAGACAATGCGAACGAAGAAGAAGAAGAAGAAAAAGATGGTATTCCACATATTCTTAAAATTCTCCACAATGAATCTCTATGTATGCTATCAAATGTCTTTTTAAAGTCTATGAAGTTCAGGATTAATGGTTTTTGCTTTTCATTATGTTCTTCAAGTATTAATCTTAGAGTAAAGATCTGGTAGAGACAGCTTCTTCCTTTTCAAAATCCTGCTTGTTCTTCTCTCATTGCAGTATCCACTATATCCTTAATTCTATTCAGAATTACTTTACAAAGTACCTTTGACACAACTGATAGTAAGGTTACATCCCTCCAGTTATTGCAGTCACTGAGGTTGCATTTTTTAAAATGTATTTTAACAATGATTCCTTTTTCCATTTAGAAGGGACCTTTTCTTCTTTCCAAATTTGATTAAACACTCTCTGTAGTTGGCTCATGTTGTCACTGTTTATAGCTTTTAATATTTCGACTGTTATGTCATCTTCAGCCGCAGCTTTGTTGTTAGCCATTAGAATCACTGCTGTTTCAATTTCATTCAGTGTAACTTCATCTAATTTAACATTTAGTTGTGGAACTGGTAAATCGGTTTCAAGGTTTATTAATTCATTTGGGTGTGGTCGATTAAGTATTTCTTGGAAGTGTTCAGCCCATCTTTGCTTTTGGTCTTTACTTGATGTTAACTCTTCCTGTGCCAGGGACCCTTCCACTTTGTCATGTTTTTGCCAAGGTCCCGATAGGGACCCTAGTTTTGTTTCATTAAAAACCCAGTCTAACTTTTGATTTTAAACAGTTTAGTACACATGTCTAGTGACCTTTGTCACCCTTTTGAAAGCATCATAACAACAGGGTAAAAATACAGCATTTCAATCGAAAAAAAATCAATTTTTGTGTGACTTCGGAGGGAAACGTGTCCCCCTATGACTAGACCACTGTTCATGAATGTACCCCAACTAGATTTAGACTATTAGATGGACTGGAGAAGTAGTTAGAAGGTTATTTAAGGTGTTATTTTAAAGTAAACATGCAACATAATCACATGATGAGATCGGATAAAATGACAAAGTCAATCTACACATCACCAGTTGATTGATGCTTTCATTGTCTAGTTCTTTGTATGTTGCTTTTGCCAAAACTTTTCCAAGATCTGTCTTTACATTCAACATGGCTAATTTGGCTGCTCATCTTTCATGTATGTATTTCCATGTGTTATCTGATATCCATGCTTTTCTACTTGTTAACTGCAGTACAGCATTTGCTTTTGCTGCCATGATTATGGCAGTGCTGTATGAGTTCCATAATTCATCTATATCTGTCTCGTCTACCTCGCTGAGTGCTGTGAAATGTTTGGTAAGTTCCAGATTGAAATTACTGTTGGTCTTTTCTTCTTGCAGGCTATGACTAGAAAACTTAAATATTTTGGACACATTAAACATCATGATAATCTAGAGAAAACCATCTTGGAAGGGTACATAATGGGAAAAAGAAGACCAAAGCGATGATGGCTGCAAGACATCATTGATGATCTGCAAATGGATGCATCAGCAGCAGGCCATCTTGCCCACAACTAAGAGGCCTACAGGAGTGCTGTTAGGGAGGTAAAGTTCCACAAGGGACATGCAAATTAATGAATGAATGAGGCTATGACTGTTTATCTTTCTGAGCACTGCTTTCTTGTGTTGGCTTTTTCAGTTTTAGTCTTATCTTCCTTATACATAGGTTGTGATCAGTGTTGATATCTGCACCCCTTTATGCTATTACATCTATCAGAGATGTTCTGAATTGTTTTCTAATACAAAAATGATACATCTGGTTTCTGGTTCTATCATCTGGAGATATCTATGTTGTTTTATGTATTTCTTTGTGTGAAAATATTGTTCCTCCAATGACCATGCCCTCTGTTAGATATATTTCAATTAATCTTTCTCCATTCTGATTTATTGTATCAATTCCTTATTTCCTCATTACTTTTTTTTACGTCGGTGTTATCTTTTCCTACCTTGGCATTGAAGTCTCACATGACAATTAAGATGTCATGTTTGGGCACTTTGTTGATGAGTTTTGGTAACAGAAATTGTCTTTTATTTCATCATCTGCATCGTTAGTTGGTGCACATCATTGTATGATTGTCATTCTTCCATGCCTTATTTTGAATCGTGCTCTTATCATATGACTGTTCACTGGTTCCCATTCTGAAAGGCTATTTGCTGCCACACATGACATAATTATACTTACTCCTTCTCGGTATTTCCATCATCTCTGTGGAATATATTATTAACTTACCATTTTATGCCATTCTTTTTCTGCTTCTGGGCATCGCAATTCACTGATGCCCAACACATTTAGGTGATATCTATCCATTTCTTTTATTACCTTAGCAGTTTTTGTTGTTGCAGCCATTGTTCTTACATTCCAGAATCTGATTTTTGTTATATGATGTATAGAAAACACTATAGTAAACTATGATGCATAGAACGCATTAGAGTAAACTATGATGCATAGAACGCAGACCAGTGACAGAACTCATCTTGGTGTGGACACTATGAAGACAATGTTAGTGCCTAGAGTAAACTATGATGTATATAACATAGATCAGTAACAGCTTGGTGTAGACACTCTGAAGACAATATTAATGACTGGAGTAAACTATGATGTATATAACACAGATCAGTAACAGCTTGGTGTAGACACTCTGAAGACAATATTAATGACTGGAGTAAACTATGATGTATATAACACAGATCAGTAACAGCTTGGTGTAGACACTATGAAGACAATGTTAGTGACTAGAGTAAACTATGATGTATAGAATACAATGAATGTTTAATAAAATTTGGAAAGTAGAAAAAGTCCTTTCTAAATTGAAAAAGGGAATCATTGTTAAAATACACAAAAAAGGAAACCTCAGTGACTGCAATAACTGGATGGGTGTAACCTTACTATCAGTTGTGTCAAAGGTGTTTTCACAAAATTCTGAACAGAATTAAGGATGTAGTAGATACTGCAATGAGAGAAGAACAAGCAGGATTTTGAAAAGGAAGAAGCTATCTCAACCAGATCTTTACTCTAAGAATAATACTTGAAGAACATAATGAAAAGCAAAAACCATTAATCCTGAACTTCATAGACTTTAAAAAAGCATTTGATAGCATAGACAGATATTCATTATGGAGAATTTTAAGAATATGTGGAATACCATCTAAAATTGTCAACATTATTAGAGATCTCTACAATGGATATGTTTGTGCAGTCAAGACAGAAGAAGGAATGAGCAAATGGTTTCAGATTGGAACAGGTGTGAAACAAAGATGTATATTATCTCCATTGCTTTTTGGAATTTCCATAGACTTTGTAATGAAAAGATGCTGTACAGGTAAAACCGGCATTGATTGGGTACATGGGACCCAAATAGAAGATCTTGATTTTGCAGATGGCATAACTCTTATCAGTGACAATGTGAAATCGATGCAGGAAAAAACAGATTCCCTGTCTTCCTTGACTAGAAAAATATATCTTGAAATTAACAAGGACAAAACAAAAATAATGAAGCTCCCCATTAATTAAGAAGGAAAAATATATTTAAAAGGAACAGTTGTTGATGAAGTAAGCCAGTTTGCATACCTTGGCAGCTACATAGGCCAGGATGGTGACACCAGGAAAGAAGTTAAAATTAGAATTGCAAAAGCAGCATTGTCCTTCAAAAATCTGAGAACATATGGAATTCAAAAGTTTTAAGCACAAAAATCAAGTTAAGATTATTCATTTCAAATGTGATATCCACCCTCATTTATGCATGCAAAAGCTGGAAATCAACTAAAGAAACAGACCATAAATTAAACTCTTTTGAAAACAAATGCTTAAGGAAAATACCTGATAATAAAGTGGAGCGAATTCAAGAACAGTGCAGAGATAAGACAGATGAGCAAACAACAACCTGTTTCATGGGTGATCAGAAAAAGAAGATGGACATATGTAGGCTATGTGATGAGAAGAAACAATCAGAGTGTACCAAAACAAGCTATCAAGTGAAGCACAACCAGGCCGAAGAAAAAGAGGTTGACCACGTGAAACTCTAAAGAAGACACTGTTAAGAGAAGCCAGTTTAGTGGGCATAACATCCTTTGATGAAGTTGAAAGACTCGCCGAGAACAGGAAAAATTGGCAAACAACTATGCTAACCCTATGTGATGTTTAACGGCACAGGAAGGATGTAAGATGTAACAAAGATCAGTAACAGCTTGGTGTAGACACTCTGAAGACAATGTTAGTGACTAGAGTAAACTATGATGTAATTTGTGATGAGTTTTAAAATTAAAAATTCTTCTAGTAGAGAAAGACTTCTTTCAGAAAATTCACAGCTCTGAAAAACATAGCAGCTTTGATTCTTCTTTTTAAGGTGAAGATGAAAACAATTTATCTCAAAATAGTTTTCACTGCAGCTAAACTATTCTTGTCTTTTATTTCTGTATAAAAGGGCAATAACACCAGATCCATATGTGTGTCTAAGGCATGGGAGGGTTATCTTTACTTTACCTATATAAGTGTTTCAATGGATCTTTTTTTAAAAAAAAAAAACCCCACACCCCCCCCACCCACACACCACACACACACACACACACACACACACACACCCACCCATCACCCCCCCCCCCTACTTAACAATTTTTATGAAATGTCCCAATCTGTCCCAATTTTAGGATCTGGAAAATCAAGTTCTGTCTAAATTTTAGGATTTGAAAAATGGTCAACTTAAATAACCACTACAATTGCTTTATGGCAAGTACATCAGCTGAGACTGGCTCCTGCTCTTTGATTACCCTCTTCTTCTTCTACCACCTTGTTACCAGAAAGTCATTTTGGCTTCTGCAGGTCAGAACATTCCATCTACATCAATCACATTAACACATATATTCCATCTGCATCAATCACATTAACACATACATTCCATCTGCATCAATCACATTAACACATACATTCCATCTGCATCAATCATATTAACACATATATTCCATCTGCATCAATCACATTAACACATACATTCCATCTACATCAATCATATTAACACATATATGAATTTATTTACAGCCACAATACTGAAAACGGACATATTAATACAAAAATGTAAACACGTTCACAATAAAGCAAAGATGGATTTATGTGCAGCCACAGTAAAAAAAAATAAATATACTTACCCACATATACTGCAGTAATGCAAAAGTTGATAAATAGTAACACCTGGACAGACCTACCAAAGCAAAGATCTTGGACAGCTACAAATCCCTTGCTGCATTGACATACATGTTCATCACTGTATGGTAATGGTGGATCAGCCATATTTGTGACTTCATCTGTACAAATGGCATCAGTCACACACTCATAGCTCCTATTACATGCTGTACCAGGTGATTTTCCTAACACAAAAACAATTGAGAGTTGCTTAGTCTATATATTTATCTGTGTTTTGATCAGTATACTTGAGTATACCTGTATGATGATCAGCTTATATGAGTATATATATCTGTGTGATTGTCAGTTTCTACAAGTATATATACCTGTGTAACGATCAGTTTATATGAGTATATACTTGTGTGATGATCAGTTTATACAAGTATATAACTGTGTGATGATCAGTTTATATGAGTACCTGTGTGATGATCAGTTTATATGAGTACCTGTGTGATGATCAGTTTATATGAGTATATACCTGTGAGATGACCAGTTTATTTGAGTAAAAAAAAAAAAACAGGTAAAGGTAATCCTGTCATGCCTTAGAGGCACATAGGGATATGGTGTTAGTGCCCATATTTTCTTTATTTGAGTATATACTAGTAAATGTGTGTGATGATCAATTTATATGAGTATATATGTGTGATGATCAGTTTATATGAGTTAACTGTTACTATTTCCATTAATTCATTATGTACTGTGATGATAGTCACTTCACAGCTGCCCTTTCATACATCAATATTATGCATAAGAGTGAAGTTATTATGCCAGTCATACAGGCTGACAATCTTAGCAAAACCTTGCTGAATAAAAGCTCTTTTATTTGATGTCATATGTGTTTATCATCTTGCTATTTCTTAGGTCACATGCACCTACATGCTTTCATCAATTTATCTTATCTATTGTCACATGCTTTCATCAATTTATCTTATCTGTTGTCACAAGTTTTCATCAATTTATCTTATCTGTTGTCACATGCTTTCACCAATTTATCTTATCTACTGTCACATGCTTTAATAAATTTATCTTATCTATTTTCACAACCTTTCATCAATTTGTTGTATCTGTTGTCACAAGCTTTCATCAATTTATCTTATCTGTTGTCACCTGCTTTCATCAATTTGTTGTTTCTGTTGTCACATCCTTTCATCAATTTATCTTATCTGTTGTCACATGCTTTCATCAATTTGTTGTTTCTGTTGTCACATGCTTTCATCAATTTGTTGTTTCTGTTGTCACATGCTTTTTTACACCTATATCATGTGTTGTTACAAGCTTTTAAACTTAATTACATGACATTCAATTAATTCAATTCTTTTCAATAACAGGCTTCAAAATGGCACACTCTCCTAGAGTGATTATATAGCTACATTTATCACATGCAAAACATAAAAAAAGGATGCATCACAAATTACTGCATATAGAATGATTTCTGTTCAGAACACTGCTGACAAGCTACTTGAAAAGACAGCCCCCAGGAAAATTGCACATGATTTTGAAAGGCAGTCCAATTTATATGCTACATTTGGAGGTTATAGATAGAATACAAAGATCTAATGCAAGACTGAAGTCCTTGTATGTGATTATTTCATGCAGGTATCAAAGCAATAAATCAATACAATCAACAGAATTTAATTTGATTTTTCAATGTATCAGGTTTTGGTACTCAACATCCATCCAATTGTTGATGATGGTGGTGGTAGATCTCCTTCTGGTTG
Source organism: Achatina immaculata (assembly GCA_009760885.1). Classification (NCBI taxonomy): domain Eukaryota; kingdom Metazoa; phylum Mollusca; class Gastropoda; order Stylommatophora; family Achatinidae; genus Lissachatina; species Lissachatina immaculata. The sequence continues at coordinate 34,044,293 of CM019695.1, forward strand.
TGAACCAGAAGATCTTGTTAGCTGACTCCATAGTAAAGAAACTAGAACTAGAAGCTCTTGTTAGCTGATGCTATAGTAAAGAAATTAGAACTAGAAGCTCTTGTTAGCTAATGCTATAATAAAGAAATTAGAACTATAAGCTCTTGTTAGCTGATGCTATAGTAAAGAAATTAGAACTAGAAGCTCTTGTTAGTTGAGGCTATAGTAAAGAAATTAGAACTAGAAGCTCTTGTTAGCTGATGCCAGTAAATAAATTAGAACTAGAATCTCTTGTTAGCTGATGCTATAGTAAAGAAATTAGAACTAGAAGCTCTTGTTAGCTGATGCTATAGTAAATAAATTAGAACTAGAAGTTCTTGTTAACTGATGTCATAGTACAGAAATTAGAACTCATCATCATCATCAGGTGCCGTGCCGACTGGCGTTGGCTATTATGCTTCTCCAGAGTACCCGATCCTTCATGCAGGCCATCAGTTCAGTTGGTGATCTCCTCTCACACCATCCCGTCAGACTGTTCAGTATCATTTCTCTTGGTCTTCCTCTTGATTTTCTTCCTTCTATTTTTCCTGTTGTTATAATATTTTCAATGCCCCCTCTTCTAATTGCATGTCCTATGAAAGTACATTGTCTCTCTCTTATCTTTCTGACAAGGTTTTTTGTCTCTCCAGCTCTTCTCATACATTCTTCATTAGTTATTTTTGCTGTCCAGGGGATTCGCAATATTCTTCTAATAAACCACATTTCTGCTGCTTCCAATGATTTTTGTGCAGACTTGCCTATTGTCCATGATTCACTTCCATATAACAAGATAGGTTCAATATAGCATTTTAGGACTCATTTTCTAACATTCATTGATAAAGATGTATTAGCTAATATGTTTCTCATTCTCTGAAATGCAGTCTTTGCTTGACCTATTCTGTTCCTAATTTCTGTTCTGCATTTCCCATCTGAAGTTATTACTGCTCCAAGGTACTTGAATTTCTGCACCTGCTTTAGAATAGTTCCGTTTAATTTAATACTGCATGCTGGTGGATTCTGTTTCTTAGATATAACCATAGTCTCTGTCTTTTTGATGTTCAAAGTAAGGCCTTTCTGTTCACTTTCTTTGGCGACTTTATCCAAGAGATTTTGCAGGTCATGTTGGTTCTCAGCTATCAGTACTGTGTCGTCAGCATACCGAAGGTTGTTAATATTGTATCCTCCAATTTTTATGCCTGGTTCTGTGATGATTGTTCTTAGAATATTCTCGCTGTACAGAGAAAAAAAGTCTGGAGATAGTACACATCCTTGTTGCACCCCTTGTTTTATAGAATTAGAACTAGAAGCTCTTATTAGCTGATGCTATAGTAAAAAATTAGAACTAGAAGCTCTTTTTAGCTGATGCTATAGTAAAGAAATTAGAACTAGAAGTTCTTGTTAGCTGATGCTATAGTAAATAAATTAGAACTAGAAGCTCTTGTTAGCTGATGCCAGTGTAAATAAATTAGAACTAGAAGCTCTTGTTAGCTGATGCCATAGTAAAGAAATTGTTCTTCATAGTTCTTCAGCCTTAGAATATAGGCAGCTTTGTCTTGGAAGCAGTTTTATTTGTAGTTAATCTAGTTTGGGGCACTTAAGTAGGATATGTTCAACTGTTTCCTTCTCATTATAACAGTGTTTGCAATTTTGGGCTGTGGTTTTTCTTGACTTGCTTAAATGTTTGTTTAGGGTACTGTAATTTGTTTATAGCCTGAAAATGAGACTAGTTTTGTCTGTTCGAGTTATATGATTCATCATGTAGGTAAAATTTCCTCATGTGTTTTGCAAAGGCTCAACAATTATTCTCTTTCTCAATGGCTTAGCCATTTTTGTGTGCGTGTGTGGTAATGCATTTAGTAGGATACATCTTTGTTTAGCTGGGGCCACTGTGCACTCTGTTTGGTGCTGTCTTTACTTCTCATTCCCAGGAATTCCACGACAACTTTGTGTTCAATACAACATGACTGATATTCCATATTCTTTGTGCAGTTTCTCTGCAAGTTTGATTACTACTTCTGTATCACTTGGCAAGATGAGCTCCTAGTTATCAATGGCTGTTAGGATGACTGAGAGTGTGAGAAAATTACAATATCTTGTTCAGTCATGCCACTCTTAAGAACACTCAGTTTTATTAAGGGTTTTCTAAATGGTAATTATCTTCACAATGTAATTAAAGTATTCTTCACAAGATTCTTATATTTGTGGATAATCTCCTGTGTGCAGTTCTTGATAATTTGAGATCATAAACTCTGTTCCAGAGAAATGTGGTATATGTAGTAGCTGGACTTCCAGAACTTGCAGCCAACCACAAAGCTCAACAGTTATTCCATACTGACAATAGAGCTCACTACTATTTTTTAATATTTTCAATATGGAAATAGATTTACAGGTATACATTTGGACAGTAGACAAATTCTTGTCTTATTCTGATGACACTTTTGTAAACTGACAGGACAAAAACAAAGCCAAGACTGTTTAAGTCACAGAAAGAATTAGACTCCATATCATCTTGATGTTGTGTCTACAGGCAATGATTTACATATTGATGTAGTTTCTACAGGCAATGATTTACATTAATGATGTAGTGTCTACAGACAATGATTCATAATTTGATGTAGGGTCTACAGGCAATGATTCACATGTTTATGTAGTGTCTATAGGTTCAATGATTCACTTTCAAAATCAACAATGACATGGTTCTCACAAAAAAATTACCTTACAAACAAACTAGTGCTAGTAGTGAAATTCTGCAGTAATACTAGTGAAATAACCAGTTCAGTAATGTATTCAGCATAAGATTCTATTATATTCTAGCAATCAAAGAGCATGTAGTCAATATTATAACTAAAGCTAGAAAATGTTTGTTTGTAATAAAATTGTGGCAACAGTAAACTTCGAACAATTACTGGACAATGAGACTGGTATTCATTCAGATGGATCAGTGATTCATGAAAGAGTGCTTAGGCCTCCACAGTAAACTATAAGGCAGAACAGTCAAAGAAGCTAGTGATGATTTTGCTGTAACAACAGATAGTCTCATGACAGGAATTATGGCAATAAAATAAGCTTTCAACTGACCAAAGACACAAGATTATACTTTGAGTCACTGTATGAACATGATAAGAAAAATTCAAGATGGCTGTTAAAGCAAAGGTGGCTGAATTCCTGCAAATGACATAGATATGTTAATTAACCTTAAATTCTGTGCAAGGTCATACAGGTGTTAAAAGAAATGAAAGGACACATCAACTGACTCAATCAACAACAGAGGAAATGCAAGCAATGGATAATGCAGATTTTTTCAGCAGAGTTCAGTCTTCAGAAATAACCAGTAATGAGTTTTTACATTTCATGGAAACATTTTCCAGATGATATTTACACACCTGCTGCAATCTGTCATAATATGATTAACTTCAAAACAGCATGCCCACAAAGAAACAGAATGAGGCAAAATTTGTCTACGGGTTGAAAATATTTTACAAAATAGCACCTGGATTTCATACAATAATTTTTGTGATATCTGTTTAAAAAATAACAGCAAGATTTCATACAATAATTTTTGTGATATTTGTTTACAAATAACAGCAAGATTTCATAGAACATTTTTGTGACCATTCTACTCGCTACCCTGATTCACTGGTAATATTTGTTGACACATTCTTTCATTCATGTTATATCTCTTGTCACATGCTTTAACCTTCCTGCAGTATGTTGTCACTGTCTTTCATTCACTTGTTTTGTCTTGTAACATGTCTTTATTCACATGTAAAATCTCTTGTAACAAGTTTTCATCCACCTAATATCTGCTGTTACATAAACAGCTAGTCACTCTTATTATGCCATAAAGGCACCCATATTTTTATTGCCTGTTGACACACTGTAGGGTAATGTGGTCAGCATCATTCTGGCTGCCTTTACATCCTCCAGAGCTGGCTACCCACTTTTACAGTTGGGTGGCTGGGCTGCCTACAGTTTGACTGGAACCACAGCGGTTGCTTTGAGAGGCTAGTGTACAAACCACTTCACCACTCAGGCACCCTGTTCAGTCATGTATTCAGATGCTAACTTTTATTACTTGCTTAACTTTCACTCCAAAACAACACTTGCAGGGTTGGTATATCTTGCAAAACTGCTCAGCAAGATATTTAGATAAAGTCTAAATACAGTGAAAAAGTTGCTCATTTCTAACCAATTCATATTTTAAATTAAACTTACTTTCAGTTTTTTTTTTGCCAAATTTCTCATCAAAATTTATTCTGGCAAGAGCATGGAAATTAATTCAGAAGCAAAAGTGTTAATCTACTCATAGAGTAAGTTGTCACATGGTTTAATCAAAACATACTGTTCATTGTCACATGCTTTAATCAAATGGTACTATTCATTGTCACATGCTTTAATCAAAACGTACTATCCATTGTCACTTTACAATATAACTTAATGGACATTTTTCCCTCCCTCCCAAATAACTTACTACTTTACACTTGCCCCTCCTTTCCCCTTTCAACAATTTACAACTATTTTACCTATATCCTTCAAACCCTCTACCCACAAACAACTAACTAAAACTTTAGCACACCTTCAAACAACTGAAAAACACTTCTCCCTCAGTTACTCCAATGTACTGAAAACAACTATTCAAAAACTCTTTCCTTTACTACGATATCCCCAAAAAAAAAAAGACAACTCAGTCTTCACTCCCTCCCACTTCATGGTTCAGAACAATTCTACATCCCTTCTCCTCACAAATGATTAATAGCTGTATGCTCCATAATGAAGTCAAATCCCCCTCCTCAGCAAATGACAATCACATTCTACAAACTTGACAACTGGGTTCCATGAGCAGCTGCTGACAATTTAACTCCCCTCCCAAAACAACAAACTGATAATAATTACAAACATCCAATTTCCTAAAACAAACAAATAAACACAAAAAAACCACACACACACACACAGAGCTGACAACTCCACAGTAACTGACAACAACCACACCAGAAACAACTGACAACTCCACAGTAACTGACAACAACCACACCAAAAACAACTGACAACTCCACAGTAACTGACAACAACCACACCAGAAACAACTGACAACTCCACAGTAATTGACAACAACCACACCAGAAACAACTGACAACTACACAGTAACTGATAACAACTCCACCAGAAACAACTGAACACTCCACAATAACTGCACAGACTTACTAGTCTTACAATCTCCCTGTACATCTTCGTACAATGAAGTGTCACATGTGCACACAGAGCCTCGTTCCGCTTGCTGACACTTTGCCCCCAACATGCACTGGCCATTACCCCAACATGGCATTCCTGCTTTCATGACTTCTTGACATCTAGTTTCATTAGGGAAATAGCCAACCACACACCTGTGTCACAAAAAGTAATAAAGCTTAAATGAATTTTTACTTTTTAGCTGCTTCAATTTCTCATACTGGTCATTTCAAGTCCTCATTCTGGTCACCTTAATCTTCATAGTGGTCACTTCCAAATCCTCAAGTTTTATGCATTTAATTTCATAGAAAAACATTTGCCATTTCGTATTTACATGCCTGCCACAACTCCTCATAATTTAACTGTCAGCACAATCAAGACAGCACATACAGAAAGTGAGACAAAAATTTTCTAGCAGCTGCATTTCATATCGTAATCTTTGTGATATTTCTTTAAAAAAGAACAGTTAGATTCCACAGAATATTTTTGTGATAATGGTTTCAAAAATAAGATAATTTTTGAGAAAATGGTTTCAAATACAGTTAATTGCAAGATTTCACATAATTTTTATGATGGTACTTTAAAGAATAACAGCATTATTTTAACAGAAAAAATTTTGTTAAAGTATTTTAAGAATAAGAAGAAAAATTTCATTGAATAAATTTGTGATATTTTAACAAATGATGGCTGTTACTTCATAGAAAATATTTTTCTTATAATGTTGAATGTTGATAATGAGCACAGGAATTGCTCAGCAATTAAGAAAGGCTTGTCATGGCCAAAGACTAAGTTTTCTCTGGCTCACTTTTCAGTCCTTGACTGACAAACAAACACTTACGATGGAGAACAAAGTCAGAAAGCATAAAAGTGGGTCCCTTTCATTCGCTGATATGCAGAAGAGACATAAGTAAAGTCACCAGAGGCTGGAAAACAAAGTTTGGACAGCCCAGACCACACTACTGTCTTCATGACACTTCTATCAAGACTATAGACTAGCCAGGGCAATCTACACCACTGTCTTCATGGCAGTTTGAGCAAGACCACAGTCTACCATAGTAAGGAAAAGTTCTGAAGTCAGAGGCAGCAGGCAAGAAGGCACATTGTAACTACCAGGGTGACACACAACATTGCCAGTAAAATGTCCATATCTATATTCTAAATAGTGCTTATCTGTGGAGACTAGCCAGGCAGGAGAAGTGCCATAGCCCATCTCCTGCTATTGTAATTCCTTTCAGTTCATCTTGTGGAGCAGGATTTATGAAAGTAGAGCTACTGGCAAGAAAATATAGCATCAGCAATAAACCAATAAACAGTACCTTCAAATAATGTAATGGATTTATGAAGGTGTCAAAAGTATTAGAGATAACTATAACAAAAAAAAAAAAAAAAGGTGGAAATAATTTAAAAGCAAGAAAGATATGGATTCTAAAATTTGAGGTCACCAGTATTTCAGATCCGGCCAACAGAATAGAACAAATGGAGGTGTACTCACACTTGTTAAGAGTAACATCAGTGCTTATTAACTGATTTATCAAAGAAAAGTATTTTTATCATGAGATAAAGCTAGAGAACTGCATGCTAGATGAGTTCAATGACAATGTCCATGAATCAGTGACAGAAATGTCTCACACAGACGAGTGTCCATGTGGCAGTGGAGTCCAGACTCCAGAACATATCCTACATGACAAACCATGCAGACCTGAGGCGTGAGACACAGCCAGAGGACACAAGCTTGGGGCAAAAGCTGTGGGGCTCCTATCAGGATCTGGAGATGACTGTAGGCTTTGCCATGTCAACAGGGATCAGGATCTGAAGTGACCAACAACCTCAAACGAAGAAGAAGAAGAAGAAGTGACAGATAGATTGGAATCTGATCTCAATGAGGACTCTAGTTTAGGAATAGATTTTTTTGTGAAGGATATAATGATCAACCTCATCTACAACCTAGAACCAGTTTCAACATGCTTGAATAACATGTATACAAGTTATCTGTAGAAGAAAAGCTTTACATTCAGTACAAGAGATGTAAAAATATCCATGTATAATATACTACTGTGGTTTCCAACTGTAAATAAATAAATAAATAAATATATATATATATATATATATATATATATATACATTTTTCACTAACAAAATGAATGCAGAATGTAAATTGTTAATCATATGAGGGTATCTGGGTGAGTACATGGATTTTTTTTACTCTATTGAAATATTATTTTAATTAAAACAAATGCATTTTTTCACAGATTAAAAAATGATAATATTCAAAACAAATGAAATATTTCCTCAAATCTGAATTCTGCACCTATTTACCTTCACATTCATGTATCATTTATGTGTTTTCAATTTCATGTATCATATATGTGTCTTCATTTTCAGATAACATACATACATCTTCACTTTAATGTATCATGCATGTGTCTTCATTTCCATGTATTATACATATGTCTTCATTTTAATGCATTGTACATGTGTCTTCAGTTTCAAGTAACATACATATGTCTTCACTTTAATGTTATATACATATATCTTCACTTTAATGTAATATAAATATGTCTTAACTTTAATTTATACATGTGTCTTCAATTTCAAGTAACATACATGTCTTCACTTTAATGTATCATACATGTGTCTTCAATGTGTAAAGACTGAGAAAAAGAAAAGTCTCCTTCACCCTCTACTTTTCACAAGAAAATAATTCTGGCAAAAGTGCTTTACAACTTCTGGCCTTTAAGAATTAAATCTTAGTATCATCTTGGTTTTGCTTATTGATTTATTTTTAATGAGAGGTCCATAGCTATTCTCATGCCAGGAATGGGGTTCAACAGCATAACTGACCAGTAAAAGGGAGGCGAATGCAGTAAAACTGGTTGAAATAAATAAGGTAGATAGAGGTGTATGGTGCAGTTTTACAAAGTGAGGGAGGGAGTGAGTAAGGTGAGAAAAAACAAATAGAAAGTATGAGAATGTATAAATGAAAAACATACAACATCCGATATTTCGGCGTGAGCCTTATTCGAGGATACATACAAAACAAGACAAAAACATGAAGAACTTACTGAAATGTCTTCCTCCGAGTCAGGACAGAAAAGCGTGTAGTAGAAGAGAGAAGGAAAGACCACGCTGCCTCTGAACAAAAGATGCCCAATAGAGCCAATCGTGAGGAAAAGGCGGAGAGAGGGGAGGAGAACAAGTGGGAGAAAGGGGTGGGGGGAAGGCAATAGAAACATGATGGCCGCTAGAGGTGTCGGGGGGGGGGGAAGGAGGAGGGAAAAGGGGACGCGGGGAGATAGTGAATGAAGAATATAAACACCTGCAGGGAGAAAATGTGAAATTGGTAAATAGGACAAGACCCTAAAGACACCAATATGCTGGCGGAGAAGAAAATAGGGTGGTGGTAGGGAGGGGTAGCATGGAGAAAGAAAATAGAGTTAAAAAAAAGGCCAGTGGAAAAATAAAGAACTTACAGAAAGCTGAAGACATTGTTAATTCCAGCTGGGTGAAGACAGCCAGTCTGGAAAATAAGGCGCTGTTCTAGGACCATCCGAGATCATACATCAGCAGAGCAAGAGCGGATCGCACTGACAGAAATGTCCTGTTTACCCCTGTGGTTGCTAAGGCAAAAATGTTTAGCCACAGGTGTCCAGGCCCTCTTAGAAATATCATTGAGATGCTGATGAAATCGATCTCTAAACCGTAAGCCAGTCTCACCTATGTACTTCAAACCGCAACGTTTGCACATGATAGCATAAATAACATTCCGTGAAGTACAGGTGAAACCCTCCTGAACTGACAACGTGGACTTAGGGAAGGAGATCTGGCTAGCCTCGACAACAAACGGACAAGTGTTACATCTACGGCGTCCGCAACGTCTGGTACCGTAAAACGTGTCATCTGTCTTAAGATGACTACGAATTAAAAGGTCCCTGAGGTCTTGTCCCGTCTGTAGGCCACCAATGGGGGTTCCCCAAAAAGTTCACGTGTCTCAGGCTCGGTCTGGAGGAGATGGAGATGGCGAAACAGTATGTTTTTAACTGCCATGCTATGGGGGTGGTACGTGAGTACTAGTTTCACCCTGTCCAGCTACAGTGCAGTTTAGGGGTGAGGGCTTGTTGCCGCGATATATGGCTAATGCGGTTCCAAGATGACGAGAGAACGTGTTCTGGATAGCCGCGTTGACGGAAGAAATCTAGCATTTTATAGCCTTGATCTTGGAAATCCAAATCCTCATTACACAAACGTCGCAACCTAAGAAGCTGGGAAAAAGGAATAGAGTCCTTACACGATCTGGGATGGGAAGAAGAGTACAGGAGGTAGCTGTGAGAGTCTGTAGGTTTATAGTGGATAGAAGTAGTGAGCCCAGAAGGGCCGACAGAGACGGCAATGTCAAGAAAGTTAGTGGAAGTAGCAGAGACATGGGAGGTGAACGAAATGACAGGATTGTACTCCTTAACAAAACTGATAAAGTTAAGGTCTTCCTCTGGCACTGATGTGACCCCAATGCAGTCATCTATGTAGCGTCTATAGAAGGCGGGTACTGACCAGTACCATTTTGAAAATAAGGAAACAGTTGTGAAAATCATTTCTACTTTGAACAGTCACAGATGATAAGATACAGTCAGTCATGATTCTCTTGCATGAGCACTTGCTGGAGACTATACACAAGTCAATGTCTCCAAAACAGTTTATTTGTTGTAAGTGTACAACGTATACATTAATTATGTTCCACCCTGCACCTCCAGTCCAGACTTGCAGTCTTGTAATTCCAAGCCATCTCTGTTCCATTCCAACATGTCAATTATTTCGTGTTGTAGTTCTGCTTTGATCAGAAAATTCTTTACCGTCATCTACCACTAATCCAACTCGACCCTGACACCTGTGATATCTTCCCTGACCTACCCTTATTAGCCTACAAGTGTGAGCCAAATCTCAAGGACATCCTCGTCCACAGTCACTTAAAGCGGAATCTTAACTATGTTGGAACAAGAAAATGTAACCTCGGTGTGTTACCTGCCCTGTGGTCTGGGAAACAACAACAATCACCTTCCCTAAAACTATCCTGACCCTCCATGAGGGATTCACATGTGAGTCCCGTAATGTTATATATGTCACAGTGAAACTAGCCTCAGACTAGAGGACCACATACAGAAACATCTATACAATATCACCCACCATGCTTCAAAACCTGTCCCTAATCATTTCACTGGCCCCAACCATAGAGGTAAATCCGATTTTCTGGTAACGGCCATCAAACAATGTCATGCTGATGACACAAGCTGCTTAGCACTTGAGAATCGCTACATTCAGGATTATGAGACACTGGAACCACATGTTCTGAATTCATTATTTAGCTACACATAATCTTCCACAGTCATACTCATTCTCACTTGTTGCACCATCACACTGCTACTCCTCTACCACAACCATAATCATTCATTTCACCTTCTCCTATATAGACTACCATCCCTTCCCTTCCATCGTCCACTATCTAACGTTACAATTCCCTATCTACTCACAACTTTGTAACACTACTTTTTACTCCCTTAAAAGGGATGGCGACTGCAGTAAAACTGGTTATAATAAATAAGGTAGATAGAGGTGTATGGTGCAGTTTTACAAATTGAGGGAGGGAGTGAGTAAGGTGAGAAAAAAACGAATAGAAAGTATGAGAATGTATAAATGAAAAACATACAACATCCGATATTTTGGTGTGAGCCTTATTTGAGGATACATGCACAATGAGACAAAAACACGAAGAACTTATCTGAATGTGTCTTCCTCCAAGTAGAAAACAGAAATGTGTGTAGTAGAAGGGAGAAGGAAAGACCACACTGCCCAGAACAAAGGATGCCTGATAGAGCCAACCAATCATCCCTGTTCTTTGTAGAATTCTCTGCTCTTTCTCTGTGCATCCCTTTTCTTAATCATGCACTATTTTATACTTTTCAGAATGTATGCACCGTCACCCTGGTAAGAGTCACTTCTTGGTTATGTTGATTGCATAAACCAAGAATTATTTGAAAGCTGTCTAAAATGTTCAGATAAGTTTTGTTCTAATTATATTTCTTGATTAATTTTTTTCATTTTTTGCTATTTCATTAACATAGTTTTATGTGATCCTATATTTTGTCTCCTCTCTCTGATTCCTTTACTAAGTTATTTTCACTGCAACAAACATTTTTGTATGTATTAACTCTCTTTTGTTCTTCAACACACCTATACTTTATCTCCTCTCTCTAATTCTTTATCCTGTATGTGTTTGTATGATTAAGGCTCATGCCAAATGTCATGACTTTGTATTTATTAAATAATAAAGCTGTTCCTACTTTTTTCCTAGTTTATACGCTTTGATCAGAATCACCTGCCCATAGTAACTTCCTTTTGCTGGGTTGGAATAACACTGGAATCCAGGAAGTCGAAGCAACTCTGTAAGTGTTTCCGGTAATAACATTACATCAAAATCATACAACATATGCTCTAGGACAGGTTCCTGTTGTTTGGTGCTCCTACAGTTCCAGTAACCAACATTTATCTATTTCAGCCTGGTTCTGTTGGATTTAGTCCTATTCTTACATTTCCCTGCTCTCCTTTTCCCCCACATGGATTCTTTTTCTTCCTTCATTCTAGTTGATCTGATTCCTTATTTAGATGATGCTGCAGCATCTACCTCAGTGCACAAACTCCATTGCACTAGTGATGATTCTGTTTTGCTGGGCAGGCTAAAATAAATGGCAGACTGACAACTGACAAGGAAGACATTGCTAAAACTGTATTGGACAGATTGCAGGAAAATGAAGAGAAGGAAAGGATGAACAATGTAATGTGAAGAGATTGCTGGAGCTGGGACAAAGGTGCTGGTAGAAAATCCAAACTGTGTGGCAGAAAAACCATCGTAAAAAACCAACATTTGACTGGAAATATTATCAAATGTGGCAGCCTGGTTAGCTGAGTGGTTAGGTACTCGGTTTACTAATCAGGTGGTACCAGGTTCAGTTCCAGCAGTGGGATTTTCTCTGGCACACACCAAAAAAGGCCCTGGGGTCCACTCAGCCTCTAAAAATGGGTACCAAAGAAATTTGGGAAGGTAAAGTGGCCAGGCTTGATACTGACCATATCACACTTTCATGTGCCGAAGGTCATGGAAAATATGGGCCTGACACCGTATTCCCCAATATGCCTTAATGGCATGGAAACGGGAATTTTCCTTTTTTTTTTAACTCTTGGATAGATGCTGTGGAGCATATATGAGGTGATTTTTATCCTTTGAATCTTTGAAATGTAAAACCCATCTGGAGCATCTATTTCTCAGCAGGATTCCACATTATTGTTTCTCACTAGCAGAACTGACTTTTGCCTGTCACCATCATTGCTAGCAAAATCTCTAGCCTGCACAGAATCAGCTGTGATACTGTGAGGTGATGATTACAGAGCATGGAATCTGAGCTAAACATTCACTTTGCATTGCTGTCTCATCACCCAGTTACTGGCCTGCAGTAAGGTTAGGCAGCACATTCACTCTTGCTCAGTGGAGAAATGTGATGTCTGCTGACAAGTCCTGGCTCTGGCTGCTACCAGTGTAGTGCTAATGCTGAAGGGAGGTTGTTCTGCAGACAGCTGCCTTGTGGAGCAACTTCTGTACAGTATTCATTCATTCATTTGCATGTCCCTTGCGGAACTTTGCCTCTCTAATAGCATTCCTGTAGGCCTCTCGGTTGGGAGCAAGACAGAATGCTGTTGATGCATCCATTTGCAGATCATCAACGATGTCTTACAGCCATCTTCACTTTGGTCATCCTCTCTTTCTTTTTCCCATTATGTACCCTTCCAAGACTGTCTTCTCTAGATTACCATGCCATTTAATGTGTCCAAAATATTTAAGTTTTCTTTGTTTAATCCTCTTTACTAGCCAGCCTTCTTCAATATTAAGTTTTTGTAGTATGGATATATTTGTTCTTTTTGTGTCCATGGTATTTGAAGAACTCTTCTGTAGCATTTACATTCAAAGGCATTTATGTGTTTCTCAGCTGTTTTGTTAAGTGTCCAGGACTCACAGGCATATGTTGCTATGGCAAAGATGCATGCCCTTAAAAATCTTATTTTTGTAGTTCTATCTGTACCTCTCCACAGATTCTTTAGTTGTTTTACTTTCTGAAGAGCGATAGATGTCCTCCTTTTAATTTCCCTCATTGTATCTCTATTATTAGTTAGCAGTGATCCAAGATATTCAAAACTCTACACTTCTTCTAGTTTTTCCTCATTGATACATATTTAAGCTGCCTTGTTTGTTTTGTCAGTTGTCATCAATTTAGTTTTATTTGTATTAAGATAGAGGTTTTGCTCTTCACTACTCTTATGGACCGACATAATTAGTTTTTCCATTCCTTTTTGTGTTGTGGACAGTAATACTGCGTCATCAGCATATCTAATCTCTGGTATTTCATAATCTCCAATTGTTATCTCTCTCTCTCTCTGAACCTTAAGTGCCCAGGGCACAAGGGGCTTCCGCAAGGGTTTTCCACAAATGCCTGTCCTTCGCCTTTTTTTCTGCTCTTGCCCAGGTGAGCCCTCTATTGCTCAACATCCTTTCTGTTGTTCTTCTCCATGTCTCTTTTGGTCTACTCTTACTTCTGTTCCCCTGTGGTGTCCATCTTAGTGCTATTTTTGGTAGTGAGTTATCAGTCATTCGGAACACATGTCCCAACCATCGCCATCGTCTTTCCTCAATAATTGTTGTCAATGGCTTCATCTGCATTTCTGCCAATAAGATGTTATTTCTTATGGTGTTTGGCCAAAATATCTTTCTAATTCTTTGTAAACATTTAGTCTGGAAAGAATTCAACTTGTTTTCAATTGTTATGGCATCGAAATATTCTTTGTCATCTATAACATTCCTCTTTATATTTTTCAGTATACAAGTTAAATAAGTAAGGCAACATTATGTACCCCTTATGGACCCCATGTTTTATGTCAAACCAACCCCCTGGGAACAACTGTATTAAGAGCACACTTATCTTAACATAGTCTTTGTGAGACAGGGAACATAGATCTGTTTGCTTAAAAACTCTGACCTACTTCTGTAGCCCAGAAACTTGTAGCAATCAACACTAATTGTAATTGTAATTGTTATTTTTGTAAAATGTAATGTCAGGTTGGTGGACAGATGGGGACATGGAGATCTCTGGCGGGGATGAGGGAAGTCTGGTGTGAAACCAATGAATCCAGGACGTGACAAGCCTATGGGTCTTTACAACAATGGCTATCAGAATGACGTAAACAAAACAGAGCCAGCAGACTATAGGTGGCGGGGAATGGATATCGTTGAAGGACTCATCAGATTCCTCATCTCAAAGTCAGAGCGTCTTTGTGGAACTGTTTCTAAACCATCTGACATGGAGAAGGTACTTACATACAGCCACCAGAGGCTGGAAAACAAAGTTTTGGGCAGGCCAGCCACACTGTCTTCATGGCAGTCCGAGCAAGACCACAGTCTGCCCTAGCAAGGAAAGGTGCTGAAGTCGGAGTTACCCAGCCAAAAGGTGCATCCCAAAAATCAGGGTAACACGCATTATCGCTAATGAAATGTCTTTGTCTGCAGTTTTCAAACATGGTGCTCGCCCTGTGAAAACTAACCAGGCAGGTGCAGTGCCGGGCCCCCTGCTTCGAAAGGGTCCACCCAATGCTACTGAAGGTCCTCTCAGTTTGTCTTGTGGAGTCAGGAGACATGAGAGTAGAGCTACTGGCCAAAAAATACAATTGAAGAAAACAGTCAAAAAGCAAGAACTTAAAATAATGCAATGGAGTGCTGAGGGTGTCAGCAGTGTTAGAGATGGCTATAGCAAAAAGGTGGAAGTAGAGAACATACTTTTTTGCAGAGCAGGTAAGTATATGCTGCATACAGGAGACACACCTAACCAAAGATGCCGCCTTTAAAATCAGAGGCTACCAGTGTTTTAGATCAGACCAGCAGGACAGAAGAAAAGGAGGAGTACTCACACTTGTTAAGAATAACATCAGCGCATATCAGGTGAGAGTGTAAATGGAAGGAGCCGAATACCAGATGATCTATTTAAAAAGTAGTAATACAGATTTCCACCTCCTTAATTATTACTGTCCTAATGACCGCCCACTTGCTTTAGAAACAATCCCACACAAAGAGAGACTGATGGTCTGTGGCGATTTTAACAGCCATTCCCAGAGCTGGGGCTATGACCACATAGACAAGAGAGGAGAGGAAGTTGAGAGCTGGCAGGATGACAATGGACTTCTCCTAATCAACCAGCCAATGGATCCCCCAACATTTTACTCAAGGGCTTGGCATACAACCTCAACACCAGATCTAGCATTCCACTCTCCAGATCTGAAGTGAAACATTACACGTGAAGTTGGAAAACAACTTGGAGGTAGCGACCATCGACCAGTCTTCCTGACAATAGAAAATGAACTCCTTAACACCAGTAACCCTCTCCCCAGATGGAACTATAAAAAAGCAAACTGGACAATGTACAGACATCATATAGACATCATACAGATATCCTGGTGGGATATAGAAGGTAAGGATATTAACAGCATAGTGAAGGAATTCAATGCTTGTATCCTTCAGGCCGCTCGTGAAACCACTCCCAGAGGAGCTCGTAGGGACTATAAACCATACTGGTCTAGTGAGCTGGGAAAACTCCATGATGACGTGGAAGCAGCTCGAAAGCAAGCAGAAAATAGACCATGCCAAGAACACCACAATAATTACCAACATGCTAAGGCCAAATTTCAAAGAGCCAAGCTGCAAGCCAGACGGGAAAGTTGGAGAGAGAAAACAGAGTCCCTAAAATTTGAAAAGGATGGAAGGAAACTGTGGAAACTAATCAAACAGTTAAATGATGAGAGTACTGGAAGAAGTACAAAGATTACACTAATAGAGGATGGGAAAACTCTTACAGGTAAGCAGGTAGCAGATCACTTTGCTCGCATTTTGCACAGGACTGCAACATTGATATCCATCCAGAGAAGGAGCGTACAGTGCGCATCGAGCCACAGAAAGAAGAGGAACAAGTCAGAAAAGTGGAGGTCATGGATGCACCAGTCACACGCAGTGAGTTAGACCTAGCAGTTAGTAAACTGAAACCAAGGAAATCACCAGGACCAGATGGAGTGTCCAATGAAATGATCAAGAACCTGGGAATGGCAGCAATGGGAAAGCTGTTGGATATTTTCAATATGTTCTGGAGCACAGTAAGTTACCTCAAATCTGGAAGGAAGCAAGCATGCTACCACTGCTAAAGCCAGGGAAAAACAGTGATACTGCCTCCAGCTACAGGCCAATCAGTCTCACTAGCTGCCTATGCAAAACGATGGAACGCATCATTGACCTGAGGCTGAAATGGTACCTAGAAAGTGAAAACCTTCTCGTTCCACAACAAGCAGGATTTAGGCAGTACTACAGTACGGAAGATCAAGTGACCTATCTCTCTCAAGAGATTGAGGATGCATTCCAAGAGAAAAACCTTGTACTAGCAGCGTGGATAGACCTGAAGAAAGCCTTTGATAAAGTATGGAAAAAAGGTCTGCTGTGGAAACTAAGACACTGCAATGTGAATGGGAGACTGTACAACTGGATAAAGTCTTATTTACACAATAGAAGAGCTAGAGTAGTAATGGATGGACACAAAAGCCAGAAGGTACTTCTGTGACACGGTGTACCACAAGGAGGAGTCCTTTCGCCTACACTATTCCTTGTATTCATTAATGACCTGGTCAAGGAACTTCCCTATGGAATCAAAGCGGCACTGTATGCAGATGATCTGGTCATGTGGTGTACAGATGAATATGCAACAGTTGCTACACAGAGACTCCAAAGAGCAGCAGACATCTTGACATGATGGACAAACAAATGGTGTGTAAGTATCAACACAGAGAAATCAAGTACCACTCTGTTCACTCTGTCATCTAAACAGAAAGCAGGTAAGATCTTTGTAAATGAAATATCCTTAAGGATGGACAACCAACCCACTTACTTAGGAGTGACTCTTGACTCAAAACTGACTTGGAAGCAACACATCAACAGTGCAGAAGCAAAAGCCAGAAGAAAACTAGCCATATTAAGAAAACTGAGTGGAACCACATGGTGAGCTAGTGAAAGAATCCTCAAGAATGTATATCAGCAAAGTATTCTACCACATTTAGAATATGGCTCAACATCTTGGTGCACAGCATCAAACACTACGCTGCATAATCTAGACTACGGATTATCACAGGTGCCATGAGGTCCACACCAATAGTAGAAATGCAGAAAATAATTGGTGTTCAAGTGCTAAAGGAATGTAGAGACACAAAGGTCATGACCAGGGGAGAGAAATTCCTTAGCTCTGTAAGCCATCCCCTGAAGGAGAGATTCAATAACTTGGCACTGAAACAGCTTAAAAGAAGCAGCTTCATTCATCGGGCCAAGCGTATGCGTAAGCTGATACCTGACCTTCCAGCTGTAGTCGCTCCATTATCATCTGTACCAGAGCATACACCATGGAAAGAAGCAGATTATACACAAATAACTTTCAGACTGAAGTGAAAGGTGTGCAGAATGGTGAGATGCAGAGCAGTCTTATAAGATCAGCAGCCACACTTAGTGTTCTAGATGATAAATATCCATGTGACACCTGGATACGTGTGTATACACATGGATCTGCACATAATGCCATAAAGAATGGAGGGGCAGGAGCACATATTGAATATCCAAACAACACCACTGACAAGATTTCCATACCCACTGGAAAATACTGCAACAACTATGATGCAGAAGTTAGGGCAATTATTGGTGCAGTTGAAAAACTATCAGACTCCAGAACTGATACATGTCCTGTAGTAATTCTCACAAATGCAAGATCAGTACTGGAAGCTCTTCAGGGCAAAAAACTACCAGATCTTAAGGATGCCTTGTCAAAAATTGCCTCACAACACAGAGTCACTTTGCAGTGGATTTCCTCCCACTGTGGGATACCAGGCAATGAGAAAGCTGACCGTCTGGCCAAAGAGGGCATTGAAATGGAGCAACCAGACATACCAATCACTTATAATCAGAAGAAAAGCACAATAAAAGCCTACAGGAAGCCACGAACACCACCACATGATGACTATCACATGCTAAACAGAAAGGAACAAGTCACCATCTTCCGTCTCCGAACAGGACACAGCCGACTCCAAAGTCATATGTATACAAAGTTTAAGGTTGGTAGTACTAATCTATGTACATGTGCCCAGGTGCCCCAAACTGTGGAACGTATCCTCCAGAACTGCACCAGCTATGAGACACTGAGAAATAATTACTGGCCCAGTGAAACCACTAAAGAAGATAAGCTCTACGGTTCCATACATGAATTACAAAAAACAGTGAAATTTATCCAAGAGACAGGACTGCTGATATAGACAGACAGTGTGAACGAAGAAGAAGAAGAAGAAGAAGAAAACACATGGAAGTTTATACACGAAAGATGAGCAGTCAAATTAGACATGTTGAATGTAAAAACAGATCTAGGAAAAGATCTTATGAAAGCAACATACAAAGAAATAGACAAGAAAGTAAAAAGTTCAGCTAGAAGGGATAAAAGAGAATACATAGACAATATGTCAAAAGAGGCAGAAAAAGCAGCAAAAACAGGAGACAGCAAAACTTTATATAACATACAAAAGAGGCTAACAGGTACTATTACATCTAAAGAAAGACTAATCCCTAGCAAAACTGGAACCATGTTAACATCAAGTAAAGACCAAAAGCAAAGATTGGCTGAACACTTCCAAGAAATACTTAATCGACCATACCCAAAAGAACTGTTAAACCCTGAAACCGACTTACCAGCCCCACAACTAAATGTAACAACCTAGATGAAATTAAATTGCATGAAACTGAAACAGCAGTGAATTTAATAGCTAACAAAAAAGCAAGCTGCAGGTGAAGATGAAATAACACCCAAAATGCTAAAAGCTATCAATAGTGACAACATGAGACAACTACAGAGAATGTTTAACAAGATTTGGAAAGAAGAAAAGGTCCTTCTAAATGGAAAAAAAGGAATTATTGTTAAAATACCAAAAAAAGGCAACCTTAGTGACTGTAACAATTGGAGAGAAGTAACCTTAATATCAGTTGTGTCAAAAGTATTTTGCAAGGTCATTTTGAATAGACTTAAAGATATGGCGGATACTGCAATGAGAGAAGAACAAGCAGGATTTCGAAAAGGGAGAAGCTGTCTCTACCAGATCTTTACTCTAAAAATAATACTTGAAGAACATATTGAAAAGCAGAAATCATTAATACTAAACTTCATAGACTTTAAAAAAGCATTTGATAGCATACACAGAGATTCATTATGGTGAATTTTAAGTCTATATGGAATACTATCTAAAATTGTCAACATCATTAAGGACTTATACAATGGATATGTTTGTGCAGTCAAGACAGAAGAAGAGATGAGTGAATGGTTCCAGACTGAAACATGTGTGAAACAAGGATGTATACTGTCTCCTTTACTTTTTAGAATTACAATAGACTTCATAATGAAAAAATGCTGCACAGGTAACATAGATATTGACTGGGTACATGGGACCCAACTAGAAGATCTTGATTTTGCTGATGACATAACTCTTATCAGTAATAATGTGAATTCCATGCAAGAAAAAACAGATAGCCTGTCTTCACTGGCTAGCAAAATAGTAACTGAAATTAACAAGGACAAAACAAAAATAATGAAAATTCCCCTTAATAAAAATGGAAAAATACACATAGAAGGGACAGATATTGAAGAAGTCAATCAATTTGCATACCTTGGCAGCTACACAGACCAGGATGGTGACACTAGAAAGGTAGTTAGAATCAGAATTGCAAAAGCAGCATCAATCTTCAGAATCTTGAGAACATATGGAATTCAAAAGTTATAAGCATAAAAACCAAGTTAAGACTATTCAATTCAAATGTACTATCCACCCACATTTATGCATGAGAAAGCTGGAAAACAACTAAAGAAATAGACAAGAAATTAGACTCTTTTGAAAACAAATGCCTAAGGAAAATACTCGGCAACAAGTGGAATGAATTCAAGAACAATGCAGAGATAAGACAGATGACTGAACAACAACCAGTCTCATGGGTGATCAGGAAAAGGAGATGGACATATGTTGGTCACTTGATGAGAAGAAATGATCAGAGAATCCCAAAACAAGCTATCAAGTGGAACACAACAGGCCAAAGAAAAAGATGCAGACCATGTGAAGCTCTGAAGAGGACACTGTTAAAAGAGGCCAAACTAACAGGCATAAAATCCCTTGATGAGGTTGAAAGACTCGCCGAAGACAGGAAAAATTGGCAAACTATTTTGCAAGCCCTATGTGACATTTAACGGCACGAGAAGGATATAAGATATCAAAAGATAAGTAACTGCATTAACCCATTATCGATTCTTATCATAATGATATCTTAATGTCTGTGGTATCTAGCCACATCTACCTGCTGCAGTCATTAAAATATCACTACAGTACTGGAATCAATACTGGGTTAGTGCACAGTTATTTTCTGAATGCATTATACTACTTTCAGTGTGCTAAAATATTTACAAGTATATATACTACTCACAGTGTACTAAAATACTTACAAGTATATATAATACTCACAATGTGCTAAAATACTTACAAGTATATATAATACTCACAATGTGCTAAAATACTTATATATAATACTCACAATGTGCTAAAATACTTATAAGTATATATACTACTCACAATGTGCTAAAATACCTATATATAATACTCACAATGTGCTAAAACACATACAAGTATATATACTACTCACAATGTGCTAAAATACTTATATACACATCTCGCACTGTGCTAAAATATATTTACATTATGCCCATTTCTGACACACATTGTCGAACAAGTCATATCTTCTTACAAGATTACAGCTAAGTGCTCTATTTAATTTTTTTTTTTAATAGCATTCATGTGAACCTATAGTTTATCTCTTCTCTCTATTTCTTCATCCTGTACGTTTTTGTATGATTAAGGCTCATGCTGAAACGTCACAACTTTGTAGTCGTTAAGTAATAAAGCTGCTCCTACGTTTTTCCTAGTTTATTAATTAAAATACTTACAAGTATATATACTACTCACAATGTGCTAAAATACTTATATATACAACTCACAATGTGCTAAAATACTTAAATACATGACTCACAATGTGCTAAAGATCACTTTTTCTCTTGTTTGTTGTCAAAAATCATAAGTTTTGTCATTGTAAATTGTTTTGTATCTTCATCACACATAACTTTTCATTATGTAGTCATAAAAATCTGGGTTACAGCAGTCCACATCTATAATAGAATATAGATTTATAGAACAGAAAAGTTAGACAACCCATTATAGAATAGGAAAGTTGGTATAAAAAGGGTTATGTTCCACAGAAGTTAGTAGTTTGGTGGTTAGGTTTATTCCCCTTGAATCCGTGGGATTTGCGGGTCACGGATAACATATGACAAAGAAAGGTGGTGAGACAAATCAGATGATTTGGGACAGTTGAAGTTCTGAGCTCAGATAGGTTAGGTTAATTAGTCTGTTTGTGAGAGAATGTAGTTTTTGTGTACTGCATTATATTAGCAGAGGTAGAAATGTAGTTAGAAATTCTGGTGCTGACGAAGTCTGAGGACGTCAGTAGTCGCCAGGAATTTATTCTATATTGTTTTGACTTGGAATTACACCATGTCACGTGTTCTTGGATTTGTTATGCCCTGTCTTAACCGTTACATCAATCACCGACATCATCATCCAGTGCACCAATAAAGCATTATAACTTTATATCGCTGCTACTGTACTGCTATTTGCCACTGAGAGAATGACCGTTCCTGAGATGTAAGTCTGTGAAATGGATAGTGAAACAGACCAGTGAAAGATTATTATAATCTTGACTGTAAGCATTTCCACTAGTATAACATGTTCCAGCTACTACATCAGTATGATAACTAATAGGAAGTGGCATTGGTTTATTTAGATATGATAGAAAAATAAATTCTATTTTACATTTTCATGCACAAAGCAAGTGAATTACCTGCAAAATTCAACTTCAAAAAGCTGGGTGAAATCTGATGTTTTGAGATGTGTAAGCAATGTGGTAATCTGAAGTGTTCGCACTACACGTTGATGCATTGGCAAGTGGTAAGAATGCATTTGCCAGATACTGAGATGACCACAAGTGTAGCAATGCTGGAAGTATGTGTCTCACAGTTTCAAGTTGCTACAGCCCTAAATGTCAGTCAAGATATGTTTTCCAGGATGTGGAACAGGTACCAGACAATGGATTCTGTACACCGAATGCATTCTGGAGTTGGACAATGGTTGACAACACACAAAAGTGACCACTTTCTCACTTTTATGGCGGGGGTGAAGGTGCCCATTGAGGCAATCAGTGACCCATAGCTGATATGCCAGCATCAGGGTTAGCAACAAATAGCTGACCAAGACCCTGTCCCACCTCTCCATGGTACCCCCAGTAACAGGCCTAGCCTGGCTATTGGGGCAAGGATCACTGTAGTCCCCATGGTGGTGGAGTCTGCTAAAGAAGTATTGCACACCCCCTGCTTTTTAGCTGTACTTGGGACTGAAAAAGTAGCCACCATAACTTGTTCCCAGGCTGATACGATGCTGTGCCTCAACACCTCTACAGCATCGGCTGCAAAGAACAGCAGCTTGCAGTTACAGGAAGTTCATACAAGTACAAGTCACTTTTCTGGCACAATGTAATTCCTTCATGAATGTCACCCAATTCAGAATTCATCGACAAGATGCAACAGCCAATTGAATTTGTACTCAGACTCTAAGTAATAGGCTCCATGAAGTTGGCCTTCAGTCTAGAACAGCTACAATTCACACCATTCTGTCAAGAAACCACAGGCAAGCCAGGCTAGCATGGGCAATGGAACAAGCACACTGAGAAGTTTCATTTTCATGCACAAAGCAAGTGAATTACCTGCAAAATTCAACTTCAAAAAGCTTGGGCGAAATCTGATGTTTTGAGATGTGTAAGCAATGTGGTAATCTGAAGTGTTCGCACTACACGTTGATGCACCAAAGGCAAGTGATAAGAATTGTTTTGAGATGTGTAAGCAATGTGGTAATCTGAAGTGTTCGCACTACACGTTGATGCATTGGCAAGTGGTAAGAATTGTTTTGAGATGTGTAAGCAATGTGGTAATCTGAAGTGTTCGCACTACACGTTGATGCACCAAAGGCAAGTGGTAAGAATTGTTTTGAGATGTGTAAGCAATGTGGTAATCTGAAGTGTTCGCACTACACGTTGATGCACCAAAGGCAAGTGATAAGAATTGTTTTGAGATGTGTAAGCAATGTGGTAATCTGAAGTGTTCGCACTACACGTTGATGCATTGGCAAGTGGTAAGAATTGTTTTGAGATGTGTAAGCAATGTGGTAATCTGAAGTGTTCGCACTACACGTTGATGCACCAAAGGCAAGTGGTAAGAATTGTTTTGAGATGTGTAAGCAATGTGGTAATCTGAAGTGTTCGCACTACACGTTGATGCATTGGCAAGTGGTAAGAATGCATTTGCCAGATACTCACAAGTGTAGCGATGCTGGAAGTATGTGTCTCACAGTTTCAAGTTGCTACAGACCTAAATGTCAGTCAAGATATGTTTTCCAGGATGTGGAACAGGTACCAGACAATGGATTCTGTACACCGAATGCATTCTGGAGTTGGACAATGGTTGACAACACACAAAAGTGACCACTTTCTCACTTTTATGGCGGGGGTGAAGGTGCCCATTGAGGCAATCAGTGACCCATAGCTGATATGC
The DNA here is from genome assembly GCA_009760885.1 of Achatina immaculata. Taxonomy (NCBI): domain Eukaryota; kingdom Metazoa; phylum Mollusca; class Gastropoda; order Stylommatophora; family Achatinidae; genus Lissachatina; species Lissachatina immaculata. The sequence continues at coordinate 34,068,382 of CM019695.1, forward strand.
CAGCATCAGGGTTAGCAACAAATAGCTGACCAAGACCCTGTCCCACCTCTCCATGGTACCCCCAGTAACAGGCCTAGCCTGGCTATTGGGGCAAGGATCACTGTAGTCCCCATGGTGGTGGAGTCTGCTAAAGAAGTATTGCACACCCCCTGCTTTTTAGCTGTACTTGGGACTGAAAAAGTAGCCACCATAACTTGTTCCCAGGCTGATACGATGCTGTGCCTCAACACCTCTACAGCATCGGCTGCAAAGAACAGCAGCTTGCAGTTACAGGAAGTTCATACAAGTACAAGTCACTTTTCTGGCACAATGTAATTCCTTCATGAATGTCACCCAATTCAGAATTCATCGACAAGATGCAACAGCCAATTGAATTTGTACTCAGACTCTAAGTAATAGGCTCCATGAAGTTGGCCTTCAGTCTAGAACAGCTACAATTCACACCATTCTGTCAAGAAACCACAGGCAAGCCAGGCTAGCATGGGCAATGGAACAAGCACACTGAGAAGTTTCATTATCATGCATCATTATCATATGTTATTATTCTTCAATTATTTTGCATTGTCACTGATTGTTCATCCATTACTTTTTCATTAATGATGATTAATGTCTTGATGTCATGTTCATTTGCCAGTGCCAGTGGTTTGTGGTTGTTGTGGTTGATTTGTGAGATTAAAATTGGAGTATTACTGAATTCTTTTACGTGTCATATGTATTGTTGTATTGATTGTAATGCTTGAAGTGATTTATGCAAATTAGCATACAATAGGCCAGGAAGGGGACACCTGGGTTGATGGTCTAATGGGGAAGTTAGACTGTCCTCTAGTACTGTAGTACATGCCAAGGGGAGTTAGACTGTCCTCTAGTCCTGTAGTACATGCCAAGGGGATTGTTCGTATGCAAAACCATTTATATAAAATATTCCTCCCAAATTGATAATTTGTAAACTTGCAAAAAAAAACAAATTTTACACCACCATACTTTCACATATAAAATAAACATTGACAATGCCCTGGGAAGAGCAAAGAATGAGGCCTGGGTAAGACAAAATCTAACATTGACAACGCCCTGGAAGGAGCAAAGAATGGGACCTGGGTATGACAAACTCAACATTGACAATGCCCTGGGAAGAGCAAAGAATGGGGCCTGGGTAAGACAAAGTCTAACACTGACAATGCCCTGGGAAGACAATCTCAACATTGACAAAGCCTTGGGAAGAGCAACGAATGGGGCTTGGGTAAGACAAAATCAACAATGACAATGCCCTGGGAAGAGCAAAGAATGGGGCCTGAATAAGACAATCTTAACATTGACAACACCTTGGGAACAGTAAAGAATGGGGCCTGAGTAAGATAAAATCTAACACTGACAACATCCTGGGAAGAGCAAAGAATGGGGCCTGGGTAAGACAATCTTAACATTGACAACACCCTGGGAAGACCAAAGAATGGGGCCTGGGTAAGACAATCCTTACATTGTAAATGCCCTGGGAAGAGCAAAGAATGGGGCCTAGGTAAGACAATCCTAACATTTACAATGCCCTGGGAAGAGCAAAGAATGGGGCCTGGATAAGACAAAATCTAACATTGACAATGCCCTGGGAAGAGCAAAGAATGAGGTCTGGGTAAGACAATCTCAACATTGACAACGCCCTGGAAAGAGCAAAGAATGGGGCCTGGGTAAGACAATCTCAACATTGACAGTGCCCTGGGAAGAGCAAAGAATAGGGCCTGGGTAAGACAATCTCAACATTCACAACTCCCTGGGAAGAGCAAAGAATGAGGCCTGGGTAAGACAATCCTAACATTGACAATGCCCTGGGAAGAGCAAAGAATGGGGCCTGGGGAAGACAATCTCAACATTGACAAGTCCTGGGAAAAGCAAAGAATGGGGCCTGGGTAAGACAATCGTAACACTGACAATGCCCTGGGAAGAGCAAAGAATGGGGCCTTGGTAAGACAAAATCTAACATTGACAACGCCCTGGGAAGAGCAAAGAATGGGGCCTAGGTAAGACAATCCTAACATTTACAATGCCCTGGGAAGAGCAAAGATTGGGGCCTGGATAAGACAAAATCTAACATTGACAATGCCCTGGGAAGAGCAAAGAATGAGGTCTGGGTAAGACAATCTCAACATTGACAACGCCCTGGAAAGAGCAAAGAATGGGGCCTGGGTAAGACAATCTCAACATTGACAGTGCCCTGGGAAGAGCAAAGAATAGGGCCTGGGTAAGACAATCTCAACATTGACAACTCCCTGGGAAGAGCAAAGAATGAGGCCTGGGTAAGACAATCCTAACATTGACAATGCCCTGGGAAGAGCAAAGAATGGGGCCTGGGGAAGACAATCTCAACATTGACAAGTCCTGGGAAAAGCAAAGAATGGGGCCTGGGTAAGACAATCTTAACACTGACAACGCCCTGGGAAGAGCTAAGAATGGGGCCTTGGTAAGACAAAATCTAGCATTGACAATTCCCTGGTAAGAGCAAAGAACGGGGCCTGGGTAAGACAATCTTAACATTGACAACGCCTTGGGAAGAGCAAAGAATGGGGCCTGGGTAAGACAACCCTAACATTGACAACGCCCTGGGAAGAGCAAGGAATAGGGCCTGGGTAAAACAAAATCTAACATTGACAATGCCCTGGGAAGAGCAAAGAATGGGGCCTAGGTAAGACAAAATCTAACATTGACAACCCCTGGGAAGAGCAAGGAATAGGGCCTGGGAAAGACAAAATCTAATACTGACAACGCCTTGGGAAGAGCAAAGAATTGGGCCTGGGTACGACAAAATCTAACATTGACAATCTCCTGGGAAGAGATAGGAATGGGGCCTGGGTAAGACAATCTTAACATTGACAACACCCTGGGAAGAGCAAAGAATGGGGCCTAGGTAATACAATCCTTATATTGACAATGCCCTGGGAAGAGGAAGGAATAGGTCCTGGGTAAGACAATCTCAACACTGACAATGCCCCGGGAAGAGCAAAGAATGGGGCCTGGGTAAGACAAAGTCTAACATTGACAATGCCCTGAGATGAGCAAAGAATGAGGCCTGGGTAAGACAATCTCAACACTGACAACGTCCTGGGAAGAGTAAAGAATGGGGTCTGGGTAAGACAATCTCAACACTGACAACGTCTTGGGAAGACCAAAGAATGGGGCCTGGGTAAGACAATCTCAACACTGACAACGTCCTGGGAAGACCAAAGAATGGGGCCTGGGTAAGACAATCTCAACACTGACAATGCCTTGAGAAGAGCAAAGAATGGGGTCTGGGTAAGACAATCTCAACACTGACAACACCCTGGGAAGAGCAAGGAATGGGGCCCGGGTAAGACAATCTCAACACTGACAATGCCCTGGGAAGAGCAAAGAATGGGGCCTGGGTAAGACAATCCTAACATTTACAATGCCCTGGGAAGAGCAAAGAATTGGGCCTGGGTAAGACAATCTCAACATTGACAATGCCTTGGGAAGAGCAAAGAATGGGGTCTGGATAAGACAAAATCTAACATTGACAATGCCCTGGGAAGAGCAAAGAATGGGGCCTGGGGAAGACAATCTTAACATTGACAATGCCCTGGGAGGAGCAAAGAATGGGGCCTGGGTAAGACAATCCTTACAATGACAACGCCCTGGGAAGAGCAAAGAATGGGGCTTGGGTAAGACAATCCTAACATTTACAACGCCCTGGGAAGAGCAAAGAATGGGGCCTAGGTAAGACAATCCCAACGACATCAAATGGACGTCTCACCATTGTGGTCAGGAGAAACAAAAACTCATGGCTGAACAAACTGAAAGCAACTAAGGTTTGGCAGAAAATGCAGGATATACCCATTAACAGTAATGCCCTGGAAGAGGAGAAACATGAAAAACCCCAGGCAAAAGAGATGCCAGGTCATCTCATAGCTCTGCCTAAATCAAACAGAAGTCACAGAGAGATGCTAGGTCATCTCATAGCTCTGCATAAAGCAAACAGAAATCACAGAGAGAAGCCAGGTCATCTCATAGCTCTACCTAAAACAAACAGAAGTCACAGAGAGATGCCAGGTCATCTCATAGCTCTACCTAAAACAAACAGAAATCACAGAGAGCTGCCAGGTCATCTCATAGCTCTGCCTATATCAAACAGAAGTCACAGAGAGATGCTAGGTCATCTCATAGCTCTGCATAAAGCAAACAGAAGTCACAGAGAGATGCCAGGTCATCTCACAGCTCTGCCTATATCAAACAGAAGTCACAGAGAGATGCTAGGTCATCTCATAGCTCTGCCTAAAGCAAACAGAAATCACAGAGAGATGCCAGGTCACTGAATCATAACACTCCAAAACACACATGGCAAACTCATGGAAAAAAAAATTGTAGCCAGAAAAATCATATGTGCCCTTGAAAATAGTGGTAAACTGCCTAGCACAATGGGAGGATGCTGACTAGGAAGAAATACCACCATGAACGGTGTATGAATAATGGGGTATGAAGTATACAACCAAGTGGATTACACCAGACTACTTCTTACATTAATGCTGGAACTAGGCACCGACACATGGCTTGTTGGCTTGTCAGGTGGAAAGCTGCAGCAGTCTTAAGCAGAAATGTGGCCATGAAATATACCAAGATCCATCCTGGGAGGCAGCCTTTCTTAAAGATACCCCCTCTCACCAACATTTTATTCAACATGTAAGACACTGTGAGACTAGCTCAGTTGAATCAAATGGGCCTGGGTTGGCTTTTAGAGTTTGTGGATGATATAGTAGTGTATGCACAAGGTAGAAACTGCCAAGAAGTAGCAAACATAGTATAGAGACAAGTGAATCTCATCATGACATGGTGCGGAGATCACAACGGGTCAGTTAACCCAACCTAAGACAATCTTAACATTGACAATGCCCTGGGAGGAGCAAAGAATGGGGCCTGGGTAAGACAATCCTTACAATGACAACGCCCTGGGAAGAGCAAAGAATGGGGCTTGGGTAAGACAATCCTAACATTTACAACGCCCTGGGAAGAGCAAAGAATGGGGCCTAGGTAAGACAATCCCAACGACATCAAATGGACGTCTCACCATTGTGGTCAGGAGAAACAAAAACTCATGGCTGAACAAACTGAAAGCAACTAAGGTTTGGCAGAAAATGCAGGATATACCCATTAACAGTAATGCCCTGGAAGAGGAGAAACATGAAAAACCCCAGGCAAAAGAGATGCCAGGTCATCTCATAGCTCTGCCTAAATCAAACAGAAGTCACAGAGAGATGCTAGGTCATCTCATAGCTCTGCATAAAGCAAACAGAAATCACAGAGAGAAGCCAGGTCATCTCATAGCTCTACCTAAAACAAACAGAAGTCACAGAGAGATGCCAGGTCATCTCATAGCTCTACCTAAAACAAACAGAAATCACAGAGAGCTGCCAGGTCATCTCATAGCTCTGCCTATATCAAACAGAAGTCACAGAGAGATGCTAGGTCATCTCATAGCTCTGCATAAAGCAAACAGAAGTCACAGAGAGATGCCAGGTCATCTCACAGCTCTGCCTATATCAAACAGAAGTCACAGAGAGATGCTAGGTCATCTCATAGCTCTGCCTAAAGCAAACAGAAATCACAGAGAGATGCCAGGTCACTGAATCATAACACTCCAAAACACACATGGCAAACTCATGGAAAAAAAAATTGTAGCCAGAAAAATCATATGTGCCCTTGAAAATAGTGGTAAACTGCCTAGCACAATGGGAGGATGCTGACTAGGAAGAAATACCACCATGAACGGTGTATGAATAATGGGGTATGAAGTATACAACCAAGTGGATTACACCAGACTACTTCTTACATTAATGCTGGAACTAGGCACCGACACATGGCTTGTTGGCTTGTCAGGTGGAAAGCTGCAGCAGTCTTAAGCAGAAATGTGGCCATGAAATATACCAAGATCCATCCTGGGAGGCAGCCTTTCTTAAAGATACCCCCTCTCACCAACATTTTATTCAACATGTAAGACACTGTGAGACTAGCTCAGTTGAATCAAATGGGCCTGGGTTGGCTTTTAGAGTTTGTGGATGATATAGTAGTGTATGCACAAGGTAGAAACTGCCAAGAAGTAGCAAACATAGTATAGAGACAAGTGAATCTCATCATGACATGGTGCGGAGATCACAACGGGTCAGTTAACTCAACCTAAGCCAAACTATTATGATGTTCCCTGGATAACTGAACACCAAAAGCCAAAATGCGAGGGGTGGACCGTGCAAATACCTGCACAGAAAGATGTCCCACAATTAAATATTTGGGGATTACCTTCGACAGATGCCTATTCTTCAGGCAACACAAAGATGAGACGATATTAAAAGCCTAGTAGCATTAAAATAATAGCAAATATGAGTCTATCACAAAAACTTCTATTCTCAACAATGAATGCACTAGTACCGTCAAGACTGGAATATGGCATCGGCATGCTCACTTTATCAACAACTGAAACAACCTAGCTGGAAAGAATTCAGAAAGCAGCAATGAGGATGGTGCTTGGATGCCCCAGGGACACACCTATGGATGCCATGTGATATCTATTGAACATACCGAGCATGAAAACTCAACATAAATGCACCAAAGTAAAAGAGTACATACGAATCAAGACCATGGAAGAACACCCGCTGGAAAAGGAGATTCAGACACGAAAAAGTACATGAATAAAACAAGATCAATCATGGATACCGGAGACTGAAAAGACCACAGGGCAGATATGTAACCCTGAAGGAATCCTTATAGGTGCTGACTGGACCGATGCCCAAAAATTTCCACAGCTTACCATAAGTCATATATGGCTCAGCCGAGAATGCCAAAATAGGGCATTAGGACGAGCAGAATCAGAAATCAAAGAGCAAATTATTAAGCACTCCAACCCAGATGGCCCTATAATATATACAGATGGGTCGCTAAAGCATGGACAAAGGAGCAGATGGGGATTCATGGTCCATCGCAGTGGATGCCCCGTCATCAGCGAGTCCAGAGCCTTCAGCACAACCACATCCAGCACGAGGATGGAGACTGAAACAACCACATCCAGCATGAGGATGGAGACTGAAGCAACCACATCCAGCACGAGGATGGAGACTGAAACAACCACATCCAGCACGAGGATGGAGACTGAAACAACCACATCCAGCATGAGGATGGAGACTGAAACAACCACATCCAGCACGAGGATGGAGACTGAAACAACCACATCCAGCACGAGGATGGAGACTGAAACAACCACATCCAGCACGAGGATGGAGACTGAAACAACCACATCCAGCACGAGGATGGAGACTGAAACAACCACATCCAGCACGAGGATGGAGACTGAAACAACCACATCCAGCACGAGGATGGAGACTGAAGCAACCACATCCAGCACGAGGATGGAGACTGAAGCAACCACATCCAGCATGAGGATGGAGACTGAAACAACCACATCCAGCACGAGGATGGAGACTGAAACAACCACATCCAGCACGAGGATGGAGACTGAAGCAACCACTCAAGCCATAACCTGGCTAGCAAACCAGCAAGCATCACAGACCATAAACTGGCTAGCAAACCAGCAAGCATCACAGGCCATAAACTGGCTAGCAAACCAGCAAGCATCACAGACCATAAACTGGCTAGCAAATCAGCAAGCATCACAGGCCATAAACTGGCTAGCAAACCAGTAAAAATCACAAGCCACAATAATATTAGACTCATAATGATTGCTAAAAAAAAAAAAAATTGAAAACCAGGTGATGCATCGCGAGTGGTTGGCCAAACTAAAAGAATCACAAATATCCTCCTTAATATGGATTTACTGCTCAAGACATGATTGTATCAAAGGATATGAAAAGGCTGATCAACTGCCAAACAACGAAACAACCCTGGGCAACCTACAAATGGACAAATCATCATCATCATCATCATCATGTGCCGTGCCGACTGGCGTTGGCTATTATGCTTCTCCAGAGTATCCGATCCTTCATGCAGGCCATCATTTCATTTGGTGATCTCCTCTCACACCATCCTGTCAGACTGTCCAGTATCATTTCTCTTGGTCTTCCTCTTAATCTTCTTCCTTCTATTTTTCCTGTTGTTATAATATTTTCAATGCCCCCTCTTCTCATTGCATGTCCTATGAAAGTACATTGTCTCTCTCTTATCTTTTTGACAAGGTTTTTTGTCTCTCTAGCTCTTCTCATACAATCTTCATTAGTTATTTTTGCTGTCCAGGGGATTCGCAACATTCTTCTAATAAACCACATTTCTGCTGCTTCCAATGATTTTTGTGCAGACTTGCCTATTGTCCATGATTCACTTCCATATAACAAGATAGGTTCAATATAGCATTTTAGGACTCGTTTTCTAACATTCATTGATAAGGATGTGTTGGTTAATATGTTTCTCATTCTCTGAAATGCAGTCTTTGCTTGGCCTATTCTGTTCCTAATTTCTGTTCTGCATTTCCCATCTGAAGTTATTACTGGTCCAAGGTATTTGAATTTCTGCACCTGCTTTAGAATAGTTCCATTTAATTTTATACTGCATGCTGGTGGATTCTGTTTCTTAGATATAACCATAGTCTCTGTCTTTTTGATGTTCAAAGTAAGGCCTTTCTGTTCACTTTCTTTGGCGACTTTATCCAAGAGATTTTGCAGGTCTTGTTGGTTCTCAGCTATCAGTACTGTGTCGTCAGCATACCGAAGGTTGTTAATATTGTATCCTCCAATTTTTATGCCTGGTTCTGTGATGATTGTTCTTAGAATATTCTCGCTATACAGAGAAAAAAGGTCTGGAGATAGTACACATCCTTGTCGCACCCCTTGTTTTATAGGTTGATATTTTCTAATTCTATTTTCAACTCGAACTGCTGCTTCTTGCTGCCAGTATAGATGTTTTACAATCCTCAGGTCTTTGCCATTTATATTGATGTCTTCAAGCATTTTAATAATTTCATTATGTTTCACCTTGTCAAATGCCTTGGTGTAATCAATGAAGCATAAGTAGAGATCTTTCTGTACTTCTAAAGCTCTTTCTGTTAGTGTTCGTAAAGCATAAATGGCATTGTGTGTTCCCTTTCCTTCAACAAATCCAAACTGTTCATCTGCTATTTCCATTTTTATATTTTTCCTTGTTCTTCTCATAATTATTCTCAGAAGTAGCTTCGTTATGTGACATGATAGGCTGATAGTCCGGTGGTCGTCACATTCATTTGCACCTGGTTTCTTTGGTAGTGCTATAAACGTGGATTTAATCAGGTCACTGGGAATATAACCACTGTTGTAAATGTCATTCAGTAACTTGGTTATTATTTTTATTCCTGTCTCCTCTAGTGCCTCTATTTCTTCTATTGTTATATTATCAGGCCCAGTCGCTTTTCCTTTCTTCATGTGTTTGATGGTATCTATGATCTTCAAGTATTGGTGGTCCCTCACAGTTTTCAGTATCTGGTGTTAATTCTGGTCTTTCTCCTCCATATAGCTCACCGATATACTCTGTCCACCTGTCCACAATGTCTTCTTTTCCCATTAACATTTTACCTTCTTTCGATTTCAGGCATCCTGTGGTATATTTTGTTTTCCTGCCTGTGAGTTCATTAATTCGTTTGTGCATGTTTTTGCTGTCTTTAATATGAGAGTCCTCTATCTGTCTGCACTGCTCATTTAACCACACTTCTTTTGCTTCTCTGCATTTGCGTCTTATTTCTTTATTTATCTTGTTATATTTTGAAACAGGCGTGAAACAAGGATATACTGTCTCCTTTACTTTTTGGGATTACAATAGACTTCATAATGAAAAAATGCTGCACAGGTAACACAGGTATTGACTGGGTACATGGGACCCAACTAGAAGATCTTGATTTTGCTGATGACATAACTCTTATCAGTAATAATGTGAATTCCATGCAAGAAAAAACAGAAAGCCTGTCTTCACTGGCTAGCAAAATAGGACTTGAAATTAACAAGGACAAAACAAAAATAATGAAAATTCCCATCAATCAAATTGGAAAAATACACATAGAAGGGACAGATATTGAAGAAGTCAATCAATTTGCATACCTTGGCAGCTACATAGACCAGGATGGTGACACTAGAAAGGAAGTTAGGATCAGAATTGCAAAGGCAGCATCAATCTTCAAGAATCTTGAGAACATATGGAATTCAAAAGTTATAAGCACAAAAACCAAGTTAAGACTATTCAATTCAAATGTAATATCCACCCTCATTTATGCATGCGAAAGCTGGAAAACAACCAAAGAAATAGAAAAGAAATTAGACTCTTTTGAAAACAAATGCCTAAGGAAAATACTCGGCATCAAGTGGAATGAATTCAAGAACAATGCAGAGATAAGACAGATGACTGAACAACAACCAGTTTCATGGGTGATCAGGAAAAGGAGATGGACATATGTTGGTCACTTGATGAGAAGAAATGATCAGAGAATCCCAAAACAAGCTATCAAGTGGAACACAACAGGCCGAAGAAAAAGAGGCAGACCGCGTGAAACTCTGAAGAGGACATTATTAAGAGAGGCCAAATTAACAGGCATAAAATCCTTTGATGAGGTTGAAAGACTCGCCGAAGACAGGAAAAATTGGCGAACTACTTTGCGAGCCCTATGTGACGTTTAACGGCACGGGAAGGATATAAGAATAAGATAAGATATTTTTTCTCCTTATTTTTACTCCTCCTCCTCTTGTCCATCAGTCCTAAGATGTCGTCTGTCATCCATTTATTTTTAGGGGCTTCTTTTTTGGTGGTATTATCTCCTTAACAGTTTGGTGGATAGAATCTCCTAACATTTCCCATTGTTCATCTATACTATTTATCTTTGCTAATGCATTGCGGAATTGTTTGTTGATTAATATGTAGTCTATCTGGTTAAAAGTCTTTTTGTCTGGACTGCATCACGTTGCCAGTCTTCAAGGATGTTGTTTAAACCAGGTGTTTCCTACAACCATGCTGTGTATTCTTGCCCATTCAATTAATTTATAACCTCTGTCATTCCTCTCTCCCAGTCCATAGTCACCAACGATGTCTGAAGTTCTTCCTTTACCAACTTTGGCATTAAAATCTCCCATGACTATGGTAACTTCATGTGACTTTGTGTGTTTTAGTGCTGTCTCTATGTCATTATAAAATAACTGTACATCTTCTTCAGAGCTTTCAGATGTTGGAGCGTACACTTGTATAATATTTATGTTTATTGGTTGTCCTTTCAGTTGGGCTAGCAGGACTCGGTCCGAGATGTTCAAATATCCTACAATTGTCCTTGCCGTTTGTTCATCAAATATAATTCCTACTCCTTGTTCATGTTTCTCACTTCCTGAATATATTATTGTATATTTATCTGAGTTTATCTTCCCTGCACCTGTCCATCTAACTTCACTTATTCCTAATATGTTGATCTTCATCCTTTCCATTTCCATCTTTACATTTTCTAATTTTCCAGCCTGGAATAAAGTTCTACAATCACCCAACACATATTATGAACAACACTGAGGTTAAAGGCTGAGCACATATGGAAGTGTCCTGAGTGCAGGGAGTCCCATCTCTAGGCCAGCAGCATGTATAAACTAGGAAAAAAGTAGCACAGCTTTATTACTTAACGACTACAAAGTTGTGATGTTTTGGCGTTAGCCTTCATCGTACATTTTCTAGTTGTTAAGTAATAAAGCTGTTCCTACTTTTTTCCTAGTTTATACATTTTGGTATCACAGCTTTACTGCAGTGCCTCATGTATAGTCGTATACTTATAAAAACTAATTATTATAGGCCAGCAGTAGAGCATGGCTGATCTTCAAGTAACAGTTCCTTCAAAAGCTGACAAGAATTTCACAGCAGCATATCAGTAACATCATCTGCAGCATGATGAGGTGTTGCCAGGATGTCATCAAAGCAAGAAGGTGTCAAGCACACTATTAGAAAACCACTTGTTTTCTTCTCAACAATCTCGGACATAATTTTTCAACCTTTGTTGGATTGGTTTACACTGAAAATAATGTGACATTTTAGAATTCTTCTGTTTGGCATGCTTCTGTGCATTTATTGGTTTTGTGTCCTTTTAAGTGAATTTCAATAGTTTAAATTATGTCATCTGACCTTGATTACATTAATTTTTAAAGTCATACTGTGTACTTTTTCAAGTGATCCCTAGCACATTGTGAATTGTATATTTACAAATAAGTATTTTATGTCTGGTTGCATTCAGCTGCTGTTGTATAACAGTAGGCTGTGCTACAAGTCTCTGTGAAACTCACTGCCTTGTGAGTAGTTCAAAAGGGTCAAAGACTACAAAAGTATCTCTGAAAGAAAATTTTGGAGCAGTTTGTGGTGAGACTCCTTAGCCTACCCACCTTCTGGCACCCCCTTCAACTCTGCTGGACTTCAGATATATGGAACTTGTTCTTCCTCTGGAGTTAACTGGCAAAGCTGAATGGGGGAAGTGCAACATCTGTAAAGCACCAAATGCCCCAGGTGATTAAGTGACTGATTGACAGGAGGGTCAAGCAGGGTGTCTACGCTACTAACATCTGCCTGTTTTAGAACTGTCTTCTGGCATAGTTCTATATATACAGGTGGTCCCCAACTTATGGACGTACCTGACTTACAATTCACAGTTAAGACTGTTCATCACTGTGAGTCATGTTATGTCCATAAAGTCCAGAAACCATAAAATTTCACACTTATTGCTACAAGTCAGCCTGAGAATCAATGCTAGACAGAGAAATTCATTTGAAAATTTTGTCATTGAAGCGCAAAGTGAAAGATAGAGAGACTTTTAAAGAAGGCAGGAAAGTTTCAAAGTAGATTGTAAGTGCAAGGGAAAGTGGTAATTTTGGCCTACATGATACGTGTATGTGGGGAAGCTGCAAGGCATGGCACAGAATAGCCCATATCTAATATTAGCTTTACATGTACTTTATTCTTGCTTTGTAATCAAATAAGTTGAAATTCCACATTGTGTTTGATGATAACCTTTTAAGTGCTGGATATTTCATGTTTATTAACCATCTACAACAAAGACTAGAATTGTTAAAAAAAAAAAAATCAAAACTGATGATAAATAGCTATAAAAGTGAAAATGAATAGAAAATATTGTCATTAGGGGAGGTATCTGACTTATGCAGGATCCAAATTATGACACATGCATGATGAGCACATTATCATATTCTAGTCATCTGTTATTAGTTAGTGTATGGTGCAGTTTTACAAAGTGAGGGAGAGAGTGAGTAAGGTGAGAAAAAACAAATAGAAAGTATGAGAATGTATAAATGAAAAACATACAACATCCGATATTTCGGCGTAAGCCTTATTCGAGGATACATACAAAACAAGACAAAAACATGAAGAACTTATCTGAAATGTCTTCCTCCGAGTCAGGACAGAAAAGTGTGTAGTAGAAGAGAGAAGGAAAGACCACGCTGCCTCTGAACAAAAGATGCCCGATAGAGCCAATCGTGAAGAAGAGGTGGAGAGAGGGGAGGAGAACAAGTGGAGAAAGGGGTGGGGGGAAGGCAATAGAAACATGATGGCCGCTAGAGGTGTCGGGGGGGAGGGAAAAGGGGACGCGGGGAGATAATGAATGAAGAATATAAACACCTGCAGGGAGAAAATGTGAAATTGGTAAATAGGACAAGACCCTAAAGACACCAATATGTTGGAGGAGAAGAAAATAGGGTGGTGGTAGGGTGGGGTAGCATGGAGAAAGAAAATAGAGTTAAAAAAAAAGGCCAGTGGAAAAATAATAAGAACTTACAGAAAGCTGAAGACATTGTTAATTCCAGCTGGGTGGAGATAGCCAGTCTGGAAAATAAGGCGCTGTTCTAGGACCCTCCGAGATCATACATCAGCAGAACAAGAGCGGATCGCACTGACAGAAATGTCCTGTTTACCCCTGTGGTTGCTAAGGCAAAAATGTTTAGCCACAGGTGTCCAGGCCCTCTTAGAAATATCATTGAGATGCTGACGAAATCGATCTCCTAACCGTAAGCCAGTCTCACCTTTGTACTTCAACCGCAACGTTTGCACATGACAGCATAAATAACATTCCGTGAAGTACAGGTGAAACCCTCCTGAACTGACAACGTGGACTTAGGGAAGGAGATCTGGCTAGCCTCGACAACAAACGGACAAGTGTTACATCTATGGCGTCCGCAACGTCTGGTACCGTAAAACGTGTCATCTGTCTTAAGATGACTACGAATTAAAAGGTCCCTGAGGTCTTGTCCCGTCTGTAGGCCACCAATGGGGGTTCCCCAAAAAGTTCACGTGTCTCAGGCTCGGTCTGGAGGAGATGGAGATGGCGAAACAGTATGTTTTTAACTGCCAAGCTATGGGGGTGGTACGTGAGTACTAGTTTCACCCTGTCCGAGCTACAGTGCAGTTTAGGGGTGAGGGCTTGTTGCCGCGATATATGGCTAATGCGGTTCCAAGATGACGAGAGAACGTGTTCTGGATAGCCGCGTTGACGGAAGAAATCTAGTGAGAGTCTATAGGTTTATAGTGGATAGAAGTAGTGAGCCCGGAAGGGCCGATAGAGACAGCAGTGTCAAGAAAGTTAGCGGAAGTAGCAGAGACATGGGAGGTGAACGAAATGATAGGATTGCACTCCTTAACAAAACTGATAAAGTTGTTAAGGTCTTCCTCTGGCATTGATGTGACCCCAATGCCGTCATCTATGTAGCGTCTATAGAAGGCGGGAAAAGGGCCTCTGAAGGCTCTCAGAACCTTGTGTTCGAAGTGGCCCATGAACAGACACGCGTAGCTGGGGCCCATCTTGGTACCCATGGCTACATCGCTAATCTGGTCGAAGTGAAGGCCATTGAATTCAAAATAATTGAGTTGGAGGACTCTTCTTCCCATCCCAGATCGTGTAAGGACTCTATTCCTTTTTCCCAGCTTCTTAGGTTGCGACGTTTGTGTAATGAGGATTTGGATTTCCAAGATCAAGGCTATAAAATGCTAGATTTCTTCCGTCAACGCGGCTATCCAGAACACGTTCTCTCGTCATCTTGGAACCGCATTAGCCATATATCGCGGCAACAAGCCCTCACCCCTAAACCGCACAGTAGCTCGGACAGGGTGAAACTAGTACTCACGTACCACCCCCATAGCATGGCAGTTAAAAACATACTGTTTCGCCATCTCCATCTCCTCCAGACCGAGCCTGAGACACGTGAACTTTTTGGGGAACCCCCATTGGTGGCCTACAGACGGGACAAGACCTCAGGGACCTTTTAATTCGTAGTCATCTTAAGACAGATGACACGTTTTACGGTACCAGACGTTGCGGACGCCATAGATGTAACACTTGTCCGTTTGTTGTCGAGGCTAGCCAGATCTCCTTCCCTAAGTCCACGTTGTCAGTTCAGGAGGGTTTCACCTGTACTTCACGGAATGTTATTTATGCTATCATGTGCAAACGTTGCGGTTGAAGTACATAGGTGAGACTGGCTTACGGTTAGGAGATCGATTTCGTCAGCATCTCAATGATATTTCTAAGAGGGCCTGGACACCTGTGGCTAAACATTTTTGCCTTAGCAACCACAGGGGTAAACAGGACATTTCTGTCAGTGCGATCTGCTCTTGTTCTGCTGATGTATGATTTCGGAGGGTCCTAGAACAGCGCCTTATTTTCCAGACTGGCTATCTCCACCCAGCTGGAATTAACAATGTCTTCAGCTTTCTGTAAGTTCTTTATTTTTCCACTGGCCTTTTTTTTTTAACTCTGTTTTCTTTCTCCATGCTACCCCTCCCTACCACCACCCTATTTTCTTCTCCTCCAACATATTGGTGTCTTTAGGGTCTTGTCCTATTTACCAATTTCACATTTTCTCCCTGCAGGTGTTATATTCTTCATTCACTATCTCCCCGCGTCCCCTTTTCCCTCCCCCCCGACACCTCTAGCGGCCATCATGTGTCTATTGCATTCCCCCCACCCCTTTCTCCCACTTGTTATCCTCCCCTCTCTCCACCTCTTCTTCACGATTGGCTCTATCGGGCATCTTTTGTTCAGAGGCAGCGTGGTCTTTCCTTCTCTCTTCTACTACACACTTTTCTGTCCTGACTCGGAGGAAGACATTTCAGATAAGTTCTTCATGTTTTTGTCTTGTTTTGTATGTATCCTCGAATAAGGCTCACGCCAAAATATCAGATGTTGTATGTTTTTCATTTATACATTCTCATACTTTCTATTTGTTTTTTCTCACCTTACTCACTCTCTCCCTCACTTTGTAAAACTGCACCATACACCTCTATCTACCTTATTTATTTCAACCAGTTTTACTGCAGTCGCCATCCCTTTTATTAGTTAGTGTGTTATTACATTCTGATCACTGATTGTCATGATATTACTAACTGCTCTCAGAATACCATCATGACCATATATAATACAGGCGAATGTTCCAATAGTTACTCTCACCTGCATTCAGCCTTTTCTGGGATATTACTGACAGTCTGACATGTGCTGAATGGCACACAGACATCCAGGCTGTTACAGTTAGTGCCAGGTTTGAGGAAGTTTTTACACTGACCTTGATGAGCATAGTACTCACCTATACACAGACACTGATTTTCTGTTTGATACAAAAACACAGACACTGATTTTTCATTTGATACAAAAATGCAGACACTGACTTTCTGTTTGATACAATGAAAACACACTTTCCATTTCATACAAAAGCACAGATATCCACTACCTCTTGAATAAAAAAAAATATGGCTTTTGACTGTTTCTCAAATAATAAACATAGATCAGGTTTTAGCCTAATACAGAAAAGGTAGACATCAGTCATCCATCTAATATGAAAATACAAACACATATATCAGCCACATGTAAACACAAACATATATATATCAGCCACAAGTAAACACAAACACATATACCAGCCATGTGTAAACACAAACACATATATCAGCCACATGTAAACATAAAAACAGACATCAGCTATATGTAAACACAAAAACAGACATCACCTATATGTAAACACAAACACAGACATCACCTATATGTAAACACAAAAACACAGACATCAGTCACCAGTCATCTGTCTCACAAAAAAACACAAACATCTGCCATCTATCTAATACTAAAACACAAACACAACTATAAATATAACATAAAACTCAGTGATCTGTATAACAGACCTAAAACATACTATTAAATCTTGCTATTAAATGTCTCATTATTACTAATGCCATCATCTTCACTGGCAGTAATAGCAGTCATGCTTCTCCATAGATCTCGATGCTTGACAATTTCCATCGGCTCAGTTGCTGACTTCTGTTATACCATCACTTTAGACCACAGTGTTTCCCAAAGTGGGTGATAATGTCTTTCTGTAGGCAGTGGAAAGAACTGGAGAGGGGTTGAAGAGAGGAACATGTTTGGTGGTGAAAGAAAAAGGTCAGGTGGGGGGGGGAGGGAGGGGCAGTGGCAGAAAAGGAAGCAATAGGAGGATGTTGAGGAAAATCAAAGTAGCAGATGGAAGCAGTAATACCTTCTTTCTTAGCACTTTTCAACCTAATAATGAGAAACTTGTGCCCCTACATGAAACTCATCCATCATATTAAAAGCTGAGAAAAGAATGCAGTAGGTGAGTTATAAATGTACTCCTTCATGTTGTATAATAAATCTGCTTGCTAAGTTTTTAGTTGTGTAATTGCATATCTTAATTTAAAAGGTCATTGTACAAGTAGTGGGGGGGGGGGGAGAGTTGAGGATGTGGTGTGGGAGGAACTTGGGCAGCAGCTCAAACAAGCCTGGGACACACTGCTTTAGAGTGTCCATGATTATTTTCTCTTGGCCTTCCCCTGCCTCTCTTCCTGTGTATATTTTCAATTGTTATGATGTTTTCAAGTCCTTCCCTTCTCATTAAATGGCCAGGGAATGATGACCATCATTTTCTTAAGGATTTAATTAGGTTCCTTTCTACATTTGCTTTTGCTGGACATTCCCTGTTTGTCATCTTAGTTGTCCATGGTATTCTTAGCATTCTTCTAAGAAACCACATCTGTCTTCTCTAATGATCTCTGCATCAATCTGTTCATTGGCCATGACTCACTTCCACAGAGTAGGGATGGGCTAAATGCAGCATTTTAGAATTCTTTTTCTCATGTTCAGTAAGAGAGATTTCTTTACATAAAATGTTTCTTATTTGTTTGAAAGATGTTTCGGACTGACGTATTCTATTTTTGATTTCAGAGTGCATTTTCCTTCTGATGTTACTAGTGAGTCCTTATTTAAGTGTATGCACTTCCTTGTTTCACGCATTCTTCATTATTTTCAGATCTTTGCCTTCAGTATTTACATCATCTAATATTTTCATAAAAACTTGGCAAACAACTATGCTAGCCATATGTGACATTTAACGGCATGGGAAGGATGTAAGATGTACGAATATTTTCATGATATTTTTATATTTTACTTTATCAACTCCAAACCAGATGATACAATAATACATACAGATGGTCACATGCAGTCAAAAGAGCAGATGGGGATTCATGGTCTATCAAATGAAGGCCCCATTGTCAGCGAGTCTCGAGCCTTCACCACAACCACTTCCAGCATAAGGATGGAGACTGAAGCAACCACTCAAGCCATAAACTGGCTAGCAAACCAGCAAGCATCACAGGTCATGAACTGGCTACCAGCAAGCATCACAGGCCATGAACTGGCTAGCAAACCAGCGAGCATCACAGGCCATAAACTGGCTAGCAAACCAGCAAGCAATACAGGCCATAAACTGGCTGGCAAACCAGCAAGCATCACAAGCCATAAACTGGCTAGCAAACTAGCAAGCATCACAAGCCATAAACTGGCTAGCAAACCAGTAAATATCACAAGCCATAATAATATTAGACTCATAATGATTGCTAAAAAAAAACCTGAAAACCAGGTGATGCATCGCGAGTGGTTGGCCAAACTAAAAGAGTCACAAATATCCTCCTTAATATGGATTAACTGCTCAAGACATGTTTGTATCAAAGGATATGAAAAGGCAGATCAACTGGCAAACAAAGAAACAACCCTGGGCAACCTACAAATGGACAAAGCAGACATTATAACATCCACTCTATCAAAATTACAGGGAGGAAAAAAAAACTGAATGCTGTACCTATCACTAAAGACTATGTGAAAGGTGAATAATGAAGGGCAGTGGCAGACATTCAGAACTTTGTGGAAAATGAGTTGTTTTCAATCAACGTGCCATTGGCACAATCACCCAACACATATTATGAACAACACCGAGATTAAAGGCTGTGCACATATGGGTGTGTCCTGAGTGCAAGGAGGTCCATCTCTAGGCCAGCAGCAGGGCATGGCTATTCTTCAGGTTCATTTTATCCAAATGGTTTAATATAGTCAGTGAAGCATACAAATAAGTTTGTGTAAAGTTCCCTCTATCAGAGTTCTTAGTCCATACACGGGATTATGTGTTTCTTTTCCTTCTACAAATACAAATTGCTCATCTCCTATTTCCATCTTTATTCTGTGTCTAATTCTTCTCATAATAATTCTCAATGGTAGTTTTGTGATATGACATGAAAGGCTCATTGTGCTGAAGTCTTCATAATCTTTGGTCTCTGCTTTTTTTTTTTGGCAAAGCAATTGAAAGTGGAATTTAATAGTTCATTAGGTATGTAGCCAGTGTTATAGATGTTATTCAACAATTTACGCTGCTGGTGAAATTCCTCAGCTGCCGTGCATGGGGTGAAACTCCTCCTGGCCAATGAAGAAAAATGCAATTAGGGTTGCTGTGCAGCGCCGCTGTGAAAAAGGTGATGGAAAAGATTAAGTGAAGTTTAATTGGTATGGCCAGTAGACTCGTGGTGAGGGCTACTCATACCACGGCACCTCTGCTCTAGAAGCTGGCCATGTCCTATATACACACATACTAGGACAATATGCCTAAACCAGCCTAACCCAGGGCTGAAACTTACAAGTGGTGAGGATTTGTCCTCCTCGGCAAAAGCTCCATCTTGGTCACAACCAGGAATGGTAGCGGCCATGATCACAAAATGCTGAAGTCGGAGACACTGGACCAGTGCAGTCTAGATAGGCAGCCACTTCTTAACCAGCGGGGATATATTCATATCCAAATCACGCTGAGGTTTTCTGGTGAGATAGTCTAATTCTGGACTGGATGGGCAACCACATCTCACCCGGTGGAGATATACTGATATCCAAAACACGTCAAGGTTTTCTGGTGAGAAAGTCCAACTCTAGACTAAAATGGTGCATTGAAAACCACAGTGTCATGCAATGCCGCTTCTGTGACCCACTGAGAATATAGGCCCAAGCCCCACGATGCTCTGGGCCTCCATCCTAAATGAGACTATCGCAAGAACCACAGGAGTAAATTCAGTAGGATCACGGGATGATCTTGATGATAGAAGCGAACGAAGAAGAAGAAGAAGATTCAACAATTTTTTCAGTACTTTTACACCAAATTAAAAAAAGGCTTCTACTTCTTCTAGAGATATTTTTTGTCAGACCCTGTCACTTTCTCCATTTCCATAGCATCTAAGACTTCCTCTTTAAATATTGGTGGTCAACCACAGTTGTTTATATTTGTCTACTCTTTCTCTCTACTGGCGTATTCTGTCACTTCTTTACAGTGTCATCCTTCCTCATCATCATTTTGCCCTCTTTTGACTTCAAGTAGCTTCTGCTGTACTTTGATAGTGGCCTCAGCCTCAGTCTTGCATGTCTCTTATGGAACTTTGCCTCTCTTAACTTTAGGCCTCTTGGTTGTGAGCAAGATGGCCTGCTGCTGATACATCCATTCACAGATCATCAATGATGTCTTGCAGCAATCCTCGCCTTGGTCTTAGTGTGTGGGAAGAATGAAAGATGGAGTGATGAAGGGCAGAATGTAAGAATGGCCTGCGTGCCCAATTTTTTACCCTTTAAAAATAAAGATTTCATTCATTCATTCATTCATTCTCCTTCCATGTTGCTATTAGAGTTTATTGGTATGTGGCCTACATATACAAAAATAATACATTCACTGCATACAAGTTCTGACCTATACATTCAGCATGATGCACACATGTTCCATTCTTTGTGCAGTTTTTTCCAGCCTCAATCACAGGCAAACATATTTTTGCCTTGGCCATACTTGGAAGAGTCTTGACATCTAACATTTGAAAAGAAATAACACAAAATAAAGTGTAAGGTAATGAAAGTCACATATGTGCTGAATCTTTACATCATAATCTGCCTCAGTCTTGCAGGTCTTCCTATAAGTAATGTCTCTGCTCTAAATGATCAAAACTCTGCTCTGTCAGAGACTCAGTTTAGTAAGACAAATATGTCCTTACAAACACTTCTGATTAAAACAAAGTGAGGTATTGTAACATTGCTCAGATTTGAAAAGTGGAGCCTGGAAGTCAGACTCTTTTGATCTCAAATCAAACCATGACACATACACCTGGTGTAGTTTGAGTTACCTAGTCTTACCTCATGTAATGGGTGGTCAAAATCTAAACAAATCATTTTGACTGGTTAGCAGGAGACTTTGAAAAAAACCACACCACATCATGATTCAGAAGAAGCAGTCAGTTTATGGGAGCAGTAACCATGGGCAGTTTTGCATGAACCAAGGAAGAGATAAAAGTGGGGAGTTTGACACCAGTTACTGCACAACAGACACTGAAACTTGTAAAATTCAGCAGAAGCTAACACAAACCTCTTTCAGCCAGATCAGTCAAAATATGATTTTCTCTTAATTTACAGGGCAGTGTGTGATTGTTACATTTTTATTTAGAATCACTGAATGAAAGTAATGGATTAATCTTCCACATTATACAGGGTTATTCATATTTTCGTGAAACATTTCAAAACTTCGCAACAAAGAAACTACATAACGGATCATGACACTTCTCATGCAAAGAGAGAGAGAGAAACTCTTTAAGTTTTTTTTTTTTTTTTAAATAAAGCCCATGCACAGAGCTCCCATGGTTTGCTGTTAGGGGGCAGCAGTAGCAAATATGGTATTCAGTAAATGTGAGAAGTGATTTTGTGTTCTAGATTACACAAGAACCTCATTCACCGTGACTGTGCATCAATGATTTCGAGTACAATTCCAGAAGGCAGCACCTGTTTTCAGCAGTATCAAGAAGCGGTATGTGAAATTCCATGATGAAGTCTGTCTGTCTTCTTCTTCTTCGTTTGCTTCTACCACCAAGACCGCCCTGCGATCCTACTGAATAACCTGTGGTCATCTATAGGTCCCGTGGTCCCCAATGGACCACATGAGATCCCCCGAGAGGACCACAAGAGGTTCAGAGTATCGCACGGCTTGAGCCTGTATTCTTGGTGGGTCTCTGATGTGGGATTGCGTGACACCGTGGTTTTCGTTGCACCATTTTGATCTAGAGTAGGACTTTCTCACCTGAAAACCTCGACGTATTTTGAGATACCCATGTATCACCACCGGGTGAGATGTGGTTGCCCATCTAGTCCAGCGTTGGACTTTCTCACCGGAAAACCTCAGCGTGATTAGGATACACATACATCCCCGCCGGGTGAGAGGTGGTTGCCTATCTAGAATGCCTTGGTCAAGTGTCTCCGACTTCAGCATTTTGTGGTCATGGCCCGCTACCCTTCCTAGTTGTGACCAGGATGGAGCTTTGTCCAGGAGGATGAATCCTCACCATTAGTGATTTCCACCCCTGGGTTGAGCCAGTTTAGCCATATTATCCCAGTATGGGTGTGTTTAGGATATGACTGACCTCTAGGGCAGAGGTACCGTGACATGCATAGCTGGTAAGTTTCAGCCCTGGTGTAAACCAGTCAGACATATTTCACCAGTATAGGTGTATATCAGATGTGACTGACCTCTAGAGCAGAGATACCATGATATGCGTGGCCATAAAGTTTCACCCCTGATGTAAGCCGGTTTAGGCATATTTCACCAGTATGGGTGTATTTCGGATGTGGCTGATCTCTAGAGCAGAGGTGCCGTGGTATGAGTAGCTCTCACTGCAAAACTACTGGACATACCGATAAAGCTATCCTTTCCATCACCTTTTCCCCATCGGCACCACACAGCAGCCCTTTTCTGCATTTTCTTCCTTGGCCGGGAGGAGCTTCACTCCATGCGCGGCATCTGAAGAATCTCGCCAGTAGTGTCTTAACCTCTGGGTTAAGCCAGTTCAGACATTTTGCCTGATATGAGTGCACTTAGGACATAGCCGACCTCCAGAACTAGAGGTGCCATGATTTGACTACTGTTTACTTCGCTTTATCCTTTCTTTCACCTTTTCTACGGTGGTGCTGCATGGCAACCCCATTTGCGTCTTTCTTCACTGGCCAGGAAGAGCCCCACTCCACACACGGCAGCTGAAGAATCTCGCCAGCAGTGGTAGATGAGCTACTAAACGTGACTTTCATCTACCCTAATTGTCTGGTTTTCAGGCACTAGATATTTGCCTTCGCCCCTTCTCCTGTCAGTTTAAACAGTTCTTCCATGAGAAGGCCAGGAGCTGAACTTGACTGTTAGAGGCTATTTGGGATGCACGCTGTTGGTAGTGGAGAGTGTATCCTCCACCCCACTCTGGCAATAACAGTCCTTAGAACCAAGTCTGTCTGTGCACAGCTTCTTGGTAGGGATGTCCAGGACCAAGTGAAGAAACTGTGAATTGTGCTAGAGAAGCTTACTAGCAAAGCCCCCAGAAGTCCACTACATGTGTAAGTTTACAGCTAGGAGTCTTACAATCAACAATATGGTGAATTCTCCATAAGAGATTAAAGTGTAAGCTTTACAAGCTTCAGCTGCATCAGTATCTCAGCAAAAATGACAAAGATGTGTGCCTGAATTTCTGCAGTGAAATGCAAGTGTTTTGAAACTGATGGCTTTGCAGATTTGCTCATCTTCAGCAATGAAGCTACTTTCCATCTGTTTGGAAAGGTGAAACAGCACAATGTGCACATCTGGGGGAGGCTGAAAATCCCTGCATAGTTATAGAACATGCACGCGACTCATCTAAGGTGAATGTCTTCTGTGCTATTTCAAAAGAGAATGTGTATTGACCATTTTTCTTTGAAGACCTCACCATCACTGGGATGATTTACTTGGACATGTTGGAAAACTGGCTGATGCCCAGTTGAATGAAGACAGTAATGGCTACATCTTTCAACAAGATGGCTGTCTGGCTCACTAGCACAGAGATGTGTGAGGGTATCAGGGCATAGAGGACAATAAGATGATGAGTTAATGGAGTGGCCACCCCAGTCTCCTGATTTAACCCCTTACAATTTTTTTTTGTTGGGGTTTGTGAAGGACACCATCTTTGTTGCCACCACTCCCTGCTCATCTCCAGAAGCTTCGCAAATGTATCACCACTGTTGTGACTCTGCTTGACCATGATATGCTGACATGTGTGTGGGATGAAATGAATGAAAGAGCAGCTGTGAAATATATAAAAAGAACTTGGTGAGATTATCTACAATTCAGTCTAAAAACATTTGGTATCAGTTACGTAGTTTATTTGTTGCAAATTTTAAAAATGTTTCATGCACTTATGAGTAATCCTGTATATTGAACAAGTCCTCAAATGCCTGAGGCTGAGTTTGAATAAACTTGATGAATTATAAGCTGCCTACTGCTGTGTGAAAGTACAAGTCATGGATATGCATTATACACATAACAATTCCAGTGAAGAAATAAGAACAATGAGCAATAAATGTAATTATATGTAAATATCGTTTGAACAATAACTCCACTGCTCATATTAGGATCTCCTGTTACTGCCATGGCTACAACAAATAAATCTTGTTAGAGTTAGCCACAACATCACAATCACACACACACAACAGTATTCAAATATTATAATATCCATTAACATACATAATAGTACCAGGAGCAAGCAGCTCAAATATCTCTTACCTGAAGCACTTGTACTGTAGAAGCCTTCCTTGCACTCACAGATGGCCTTGGCACCATTGCACTCTGCATTTGGCACACACTCATCCATGGAATTGCATTCTTCATCAGGCCCCACTCTCACGTGACACAACCCCACTTTCACATAAAATTCAAGGCCACATTTACAGACACCTCTCTTATTATGTGAAGACATGACACAAGTTGAGTGGGCGGTGCACTCCGAGGAAGATCTGCAGTTGTCTCCTGCTGGCCTAACAGGGATGCACTCACCAGCCGCATTATAGTAACCTGAATTACACTGACAAATGCTTGTGCTGAGATTGCATTCAGCTTCGTGAACACACTGACTTATTTTACTGCATTCTCGACCTGCTTTCTTCCTAATCAGACATTCTCCATGATCGTTATAATACTGAGACTCACAAGTACAACTCAGTGTCTTGCTGTCACACTCTGCATTATGAATACACTGACCAATAGCATTACATGATTCTCCCGCCTTGATTCTCTTTTCACACATGCCAAAGACATTCTGAAAGTAATCCTGATTACAAGCACATGTGCCACTGTCAAGGTCACACTTAGAAAAAGCCATGCACTGATCACTTATAGAACAGTTTTTACCAGCTGGCACTCGCCTGTGACACAAGTTGTGTTTATCTTGATAGAAATCAGACTTGCACTGACATGTCCAGTTGTGAAGAGATGAGCAGAATGATCCCTGCACACACATCTCAACAGTCCAGCATCTCTCACTAGCTCTCTTATTTTGTTCACATATACCATTGTGAACAAAGTAACCATCTACACACTTACACACAGCTGGAGCAAGCATGTTCAGTTTAGGGTAGATAGGAATTTCTTGTTCTGTCATATTTGTTCCAAGTGTCCGCAGCACACATTCAGCATGAGGAACGCATCTATCAGCAAAAAGATCACAAGGATGATCTGCCGGAGTCAGTATCTTACACTGACCTTGAAAACTGAAGTATGCATCAAGACATGTGCAAGAATGATTGGCAGAACAATAGGCATTTTCTGTGCAGGTACCTGCCTGAAAACATGGTTGGTCAGCTGGGATTAGTTTCTCACATGTGCCATTACTTGATCTATTGAGATAATAGCCAGTTTTGCATTCACAATGGGCAGTCAAAGGTGAACAGTCTGCATTAGTTACACATGTCCCTATACCTCGACAAGGTTCACCAGCTCCAATTCTTTCCAAACATTTTCCCTGGTCAGAAAAATAGTTAGCTTCACACTGACAGTGCTTCACGTACTTGGAAACAAATTCACAGACAGAGTTGAATGTGCACTGACCTGCCTTGTCACATTCAATACCTGGTCCTAACAGGTCATGGCATTTACCATCTTGACTATAATATCCCGTATCACACTGACAGAGACCACTGCTCACATTACAGTGTGCTAACTTAAGGCACTGATCTTGCGCTATACATGGTTTGCCTGGCTCTAATCTTGGTTCACAGGTGCCTTTATTATTGTAGTGATCATTGCCACACATACATTTCTTACTTTTTAGGTCGCATTCAGCAAAAGGCACACACTGACCTAATTTGCTGCAGTTCTTTCCAGCACTAATTTTAGGAATACATTCACTGATCTCTCTGTAGAACCTGCGGTCACAGACACAAATGTTAGTGGTGACATCACATTCTGCGTGTACAAGACACTGACCATAATCAGAACAAAATTTTCCAGCTTTGATTCTGGGTACACAAACTCCATTCTCATTGTAGCTGTCAGGCTGACATGTGCATAGAAACGATGTATGATTACAAGTAGAGTTGACTATACACTGGCCAGCTCCTGTGCAGGTGCCCCCTGCAGGAATCTTCTTTGAACATGATCCACCTGCATCATAGTAATCACTACTGCACTGGCAGGCAGAAGTATTTAGATTGCACTGGGCAAAATCCACACACTGGCCAAAAGCTGAGCAGTTCATACCTGCTGGAATTCTCACCACACAATCAGTCTTGGTTGCATAGAAACCATGGTTACAATGGCACACACCTGGGAATATGAAAAAAAACAAAACTTTATGAGATGATTCTGGCAGAAAAGAGCGTTGGTCTAAAAACTCGCTACTGTCTTTCATTCCTGTGTTTCCATTGTTGAAGCAAATCTAACATCTTACAGTATTTCAATACATCAGAAGTTCTGCAATACCTTTTGATCTTATCATTTCTAGAGTCCAAATCACAGATGCTAGCATCACTGTCTAGGTGGCTCTGCACTGAGTACATGCTGAATAGTTTTTATTCTCCAGTGCTTGTTTGTGGTCTGTCCTTTTTTTTTCAGTATCTTCATGTTCACAACAGCAGAAAAAATCATTATCATCAACCACACAAATATTTTCTTTTCTTTTCCTTGCTCATTGATTTTCTGCATAATTGATTTTTTCTTCTTTTTCCTATCAGATTAAAAAAAAAATTTCTAGAAGAATGAGTTTTTGTGATTTTCCAGAAACAGGGATGCTCATCTTTTTAGAAATCGTGGGAAATCTGAAAATTTAATGCACATTGTGGGCCACACAATACATAACTTTTATATACCACCTTTAGGCTAGAATAAAAAAGAAAAAAGGACAATTTTGATCATAAAAAACTTAAAACAAATTGAAAATAGATGGAGGTGGATGCCTCAGTTTTACAAAAAGATAGAAAGAGTGAGGAAAGTGTGCAGAAACAAGAATGGCTGAAAGCAAGATGAGTTTATACAAGTGAAGAGCATACAACAATCCAATATTCTGGCAAAAGCCTTTTTTCAAGGATCACATACAAAAACAACACAACAGATAAAAACACGAAAAATGGGTGAAAAATCTTAATTTAGCTTTTGGCCTCCTCCTAGTAAGAAAGTTGGGCACAAAATGCACCCACATAGATGTAGTAGGTCACAAAGTGAAACCCAACGACTGGCTGAGAAATGACCACAAAGGGTACATGGCATTGTTGTTAAACATATGGTAAAACTGAACTGTGCACTCATCTATTTTCATTACTAGAATCAGTCTTCTCTTTTAAAATAAACTGCAGTGTTGTTCTATACACTTTATTACAATGTAATTTTTTTAAAATTCAAAATATTTCCCTTGAGAGTTGTTTTTTAATATGATTCATTGTAATAACTTCGTTTTGTAAAGCTAGAAGTTGTTTAGAAAAAAAAACCTAAAAAAACTGCATTGTATTTCAATACAATACAAAACACTGAAAGATTCAGTAAATAGAAAACTGACGTTGCTCATTTTTTAGTAATAAGTCAGAAATTATTTCTGTGGTAGTTAATTGTAGGCATCAAGGCAAATGAAATTCAGTAATTTTTTTCCTCAAATTTGACTTACTATTCTTAATTCTGGAAGAGAAAATAATAATAATTATGTGCTTCTGAAGAGAAATGAGATTCTCAGCATTACATACATTTTTAAACTGACACATTCTTCATTTTCTACATACTTTTGATAAAATTAAAAGAGAGACAATCCATGAAGTTTGATTTTCAGTGTGAGTCACAATGGAGATCAATGAATTCCATTTGATTCCCCTGGAGTCTCCATTACATTCACAAAAAAGACTTTCTTGAGCACAAAAATCTTTATATTTCTCTTGGAACTCAGTCTGAAGTAGAGATAATGTAGCTACACATTGAGGAGCATAATCTGCAGACTGTGATTAATGCATTTTTTGGGCAAGAGTTAAATTCTAGTCCTGAAGTTGGTACTCAAACAATTTCAGTTTCGTATGAAAGGTTTTGATGCGATAACACAGGACATGCACCAGATCTTTAGACTGAAGCTTCAAATTTACCTCATACAGATGAAAAGAAATAACTGCAAGGAAGGCAAAGTCAGCCAATCACTTGGGGTCATCAAATTGTGATCCTGACTGCCCTTACACTGCCATAAACTATTGAATAGCATCTTTCAACTAAAAAATATTCATGAGCACTTTTGAACAGTTTCACCATTGCAGGCCAGAGAAGTAGACAACTTTGATTGATTCTATTCTGCTTAAAGAAAATTTGAAACCACAGGTAATTCAAACCACTTGCTTATAGATGAAATACACAATTTCTAATAACTTTCATGACATTTTCAAGACCAAGAGATTTGACATGCACATTTTCCTGGTGAATGATACAATAGTACCTGGCAAATCAGCTAGTATCAATTTATTTTTCTGTTTTTTTTTTTTAATGTCCTGTATTTTGTTTCAACCATAGCTGGGGCTCAATTCATTGCAACTTTGAGAGGTTTTTCAAACTGGTGTGATACCTAGCACAAGTCACTTTCATAGCTTCTAGGATGTCTGGTCTTTAATGGTTCCTTTCAACGGACATAAAGCCAACAGTTTTTCAATGACCTTAAGTTTGTCATTCATTCCATAAATGAAAATAGCCAACTGAGCTGTAACAGTTAAATCTGTGCTTTCATCCAATGTCAGTGAGTAAATTTTATTTCTTAGCAACATAAACAAATAGGGTTTACATCAACTTCCAAAAAGAAGTAAAAATCTTTACTTGAAAGTACATCGAAACATAGCAGTCATCTTGTGCATGCTTTCTGAGAAGCCCATCTGATGTAAAATTAATAAATGGTGCAGGAGTTAGTTCATTGCATTTTGTGATAGATGACAGGAGATGTATGGCTAACTTTCCCTGCACAATTAAGACCTTTTTCTTTAATTTATAGCTATTTTTAAAATTAAATTATTCATTTCAGTCTTATTTTTTTATTTACAATTTTTAAAAAAATGTTGCTACATTAAAATTTAAGTATTTTAAAAAATATTTTTAGAAGCTTCATTTTCACAGGCAACATGTGAAGGTTCCACTGCCCACATGTGGTCCACAGGCCATGGACTGAGCACCCCTCTTCTAGAAGACTGGTTTTTTTTTTTTTTTGGTGATTTTCTAAAGACTTTTTTTGGTGTGATTTTTTTAAGAGATCATTTTTTGTATAATCTTTCAAGACACTAATTTGTTTTTTATGAGACTGATTTTTTTATCAGTTTTTTTTTTTTTTTTGGATCTTCTATGACAGTGGTTCTGAACTGGTGGTCCACAGACTCTCTGCCAGTATAAATGCTGGTCTTGTGACTTGAGCATGAAAACTGGCCTTGTGAAAAGTTTTTTTTAGTTCCCTTTAACAACATGTAAAAAGAAAAAAAAACATCACTTGGAACTTTCATCATAGATCAAAGTTCAGTCTCTGGATAAAGTAATATAGGAAGAAAATTTCTATGGCATGTGTTACTATCACCAGTAATGCAGGTTCATGCTTACATTCAGATCTATGGCATATCATTTTGTCTACACACTTAAATGAACACCTTCACATCTATGATAACTGCAATTGTCTGCACATGTATCTGTCCAAGTATACCTTCAGATGTATGGCATGTACTATTATATACACATATAATTTTACATATACCTTCAGATCTAAAAGTGTATTATTATCTACATATTTATAAAACTTTACATATACCTTCAGATCTATGATGTTATCTACACAAATAACTTTACACATACCTTCAGATCTATGGCATGTACTGTTGTCCACACACTGAAAATCATGAACACAGGCATCAAAAGGTGACTTTCTCTGAATGCATGTGTTTTGATCAGGATAGTGAGTGTGAGCACACTGGCATAAACCACCCCATGGGGTCTGGCACTCAGCATTATGTACACACTGACCCCGTCCTGTGCATGGTTTTCCTGGAGGTTTTGCTAATGGTGGAAAAAAAATTATATAACAATGGTTAAAGGACATACTTTTGTTTGGAGGCTAAGGGATGAATATAACAATGAGTAAAATATTTATCCTGAAAACAGATGGCGGGAAAATCTTTAGAAAGGAGAAAAGGAAGGGCAGGGTAAAAGAACTATAATAATAAACATAATATTTATTGCGGGAAATAATTATATACAAGAATCAATAAAATATTTAATGTGGGAAATGTAAGAAATAATTATGTATAAGAATCAGTAAAATGCTTATTGTGAGGAGGAATGTGAACAAAAAGTATGTATAAGAATGAGTAAAATATTTATTGTAGGGCAAAGAATTAAATATGATAATGAAAACTATTTGTTAAGAGGGAATGGGGTGAGAATTAAATTAGTGCAGGACTGAGAATATTTTTATGGTGTAAGCATAAAAATGTTAATCACACAAACACAAATAAGCACATACAAACACACATAAACACAGATAAATACACACAAACACACATAATTAAGATGATATTTGAAGGCCAGTCATGAAAATGATAAACTCATGTTTAACACATAACATATAGTAATTTAACATTAGCAGCTGCAATATTCAAACATCTGCCAAACAAACACTGATATATACTTGTTCTACTCATCAAGAACATTGACATATACTTGTTTTACTCATCACAAACACTGACATATACTATTCTACTCATCAAGAACATTGACATATATTTATCCTACTCATCAAAATCATATTTTGTCCATTATCAAGTACAGGAGGGTATAATGAGGCAGTAAGGTATAATGAGACAGGAGGGTACAATGAGGCAGGAGGGTATAATGAGGCAAGAAGGCATGATGAGGCAAGGACATATAATGTAGCAAGAAGGTTCAAAGTTCAAAATTCAGACTATAGCATCACTGTATTCAGAACAGCCCTATAAATATGCTTTGCCTTATGCCACATCATCCACCCAAAAGTATGTTTGCTAATAGTTCCCATCAAGAGTTGGTTGTTTATAATGTGTTTTTTGCCACACAGTTCAGATTTACTGCCAACACTCTTAATTTGTCCTAGCTCCAGCTGTCTCCTTATAATACATTGTCCTTTCATTTCTGCTCTTTGTTTCCCCTCAGCCTGTCTAATATAGCTTTAGTAATGTCACCCCTGCCTTTTATTTCAGCCTGTCCAGCAAGACAGATATAGATGGATTATGAAATTCTTACAGCACACCCATAACCACAGCAGCAGAAGCAAGTGCTGGTCTGCAAAAAAAAAATTTGAGTAGAAAAGCATGGATATCAGATAACATATGGAAATACATACATGAAAGATGAGCAGCCAAATAAGCCATGTTGAATGTAAAGACAGATCTTGGAAAATATTTGGCAAAAGCAACATACAAAGAAATAGACAATAAAGTAAAAGTTCAGCTAGAAGGGATAAATGAGAATACATAGACAATATGGTGAAAAAGCAAAGAAGGCAGCAGAAACAGGAGACAGCAAAACTTTATATAACATACAAAAGAGGCTAACAGGTACTATTATATCTTTATATAACATATAAAAGAGGCTAACAGGTGCTACTGCATCCAAAGAAAGACCAGTCTTCAGCAAAACTCTATATAACATACAAAAGAGGCTAACAGGTACTACTGCATCCAAAGAAAGACCAGTCTTCAGCACAACTGGCACCTATTACCATCAAGTAAAGATCAAAAGCAAAGATATGCCGAACACTTCCAAGAAATACTTAATCGACCACATCCATATGAATTAATCTTGAAATCGATTTACCAATCCTACAACTAAATGTCAACATAGATGAGATTGCATTGAATGAAACTGAAACAGTAGTGAATCTAATGGCTAACAACAAAGCTGCAGATGAAGATGAAATAACAGCCATAATGTTAAAAGCTATTAACAGTGACAAAATGAGACAACTACAGAGAGTGTTTAATAAAACTTAGAAAGACAAAAAGGTCCCTTCTAAATGGAAATAAAGGAATCATACCCAAAAAAGCCAACCTTAGAGACTGCAATAACTGGAAAGGAGTAACCTTACCATCATTTGTGTCAAAAGTATTTTGCAAAGTTATTCTGAATAGAATTAAAGATATAGTGGATACTGCAATGAGAGAAGAACAAGCAGGATTTCAAAAAAGGAGAAGCTGTCTTCAACAGATCTTGACTCTAAGAATAATACTTGAAGAACATATTGAAAAGCAAAAACCATTAATACTGAACTTATAGACTTTAAAAAGGCATTTGATAGCACATACAGAGATTCAGTGTGAAGAATATATGGAATACCAAATAAAATTGTCAACACCATTAAGGATCTTTACAAGAGATATGTTTGTGCAGTCAAAACAGAAGAAGGATTGAGCGAATGGTTCCAGATTGAAACAGGTGTGAAACAAGGATGTATACTCTCTTCTTTGCTTTTTGGAACTACAATAAACTTCATACTGAAAAAAATGCTGCACAGGTAGCACAGATATTGACTGGGTACATGAGACCCAACTAGAAGATCATGATTTTGTTGATGACATAACTCTTATCAGTAACAATGTGAATTCCATGCAAGAAAAAACAGATAGTTTGTTTTCACTGGTTAGCAAAACAGGACTTGAAATTAACAAGGACAAAACAAAAATAATGAAAATTCCCATTAATCAAAATGGAAAAATTCACATAGAATGGACAGATATTGAAGAAGTCAATAAGTTTGCATACCTTGGCAGCTACACAGACCAGAATAGTGACACCAGAAAGGAAGTAAGAATTAGAATTGCAAAAGCAGCATCAATCTTCAAGAATCTTGAGAACATATGGCATTCAAAAGTTATAAGCACAAAAACCAAGTTCAGACTATCCAATTCAAATATAGTATCCATCCTCATATATGCATTTGAAAGCTGGAAAACAACTAAAGAAGTAGACAAGAAATCAGACTCTTTTGAAAACAAATGCCTAAGGAAAATACCAGGCATCAAGTGGAACAAATTAAAGAACAATGCAGAGATAAGACAGATGAGTGAACAACAACCAGTCTCATGGATGATCAGGAAAAGGAGATGGACATACATTGGTCATGTGAAGAGAAGAAACAGTCAGAGAATCCCAAAACAAGCTATAAAATGGAACACAACAGGCCAAAGAAAAAAATGCAGACCGCGTGAACTCTGAAGAGGACATTGTTAAGAGAGGCCAAATCAATAGACATAATATCCCTTGATGAGGTTGAAAGACTCACCGAAGACAGGAAAAACTGGCGAACTACTTTGTGAGCCCTATGTGACGTTTAATGGCACGGGAAGGATATAAGATATATATATATAAGCGCATGCATGTGTGTGCGTGTGCATATGTGCATGTGTTATAATTTAATCCTTAACTAGGAAGAATTGATGTATCTGACCTTGAGGTTCCCAGTTAATGTGTTAAATGCTTACAGGGGGATTGATTGACTGACTGATCTTTATTTCAAAAGGATTAAGACTGGGCACATAGGCCCATCTGACATTCTTCCCTTTATCATACATCTTTCACTCTATTCCAGACATTCTACAAATATGCTGTTCATGTAACAAGCATAATTAACACTGAAGATGAGAGACATAAAATGTAACATTTACATTTTGCTCTTATCCATTCACTCAGTACAGAAGTAACTACATACATATATAAATGACTATCTAATAACAAAATTTCGGGACTATTCAGAATAAACAATTAACTGTATTTGGTGTCTGTAAGTGCGGTTTAAGATAACTTTTAAGTTTTATGATTCATGGAGGCATGTAGTCAACATCAAATAGATATTGGGAAAGTTTGTAGTTGTAGGAAGGAGTATAATTTATATTTTTTATACAGGATGGGAGGGTATTCCAAAGATGAGCAGCAGAATAACTAAAGCTTTTCTTGTAAAGATCAATTCTAGGTTTTAGAAGACATATGTTCTTCAAGCGCTGGCTGCACTGTGGGATAAATTTAAACAGGTTCCATAGATAAGGCGGGGCATGCTGTGAAAGAATTTGATGTACTAACTTGGCTTTGTTGAAGAGGAACCTGTTCTTAAGAGGCAGTATTTTGATACGTTTGTGCTGGTTAGTTGTTTGTGCTTGATCTTTGTCACTAATAAGCTTTACTGCTTGCTTTTGGAGTGAGCAAAGCCTCTTTGTATTTGACACTGAGCAACCATCCCAGATTGTTGAGCAATAGTCTAAATGTGTTTGTATATGTGATATGTAGTATGTCTTCCTTGTGTCTTGATCGATGAAGTGCTTAATTTTGGCTAACTGGTATACTTTTTGTGCGATGAGTTTTGTTAGACCTTGCACATGAGAGTTCCAGGTCAGATGTTGGTCAATAATAAGACCTAGTCTTTTGTGCTCGCTAACGTTTTCTATCTGTAATGTTTCCGTGCAGATACGAAGTGTTGTTTTTGTTGTGTTTTGTAATTTCTGTCTTGTTGTTCTGAGCATTGATTTTGTTTTATCGGTATTTATAATCATGCCATTGTTTTTGTTCCATCTAATTAAATTGTATAACTCAACCTGAAGAGTTGATTCTAGATTAAGACAATCGTAGTCACTGGTGTAGATGTGCAATCATCGGCAAAAAAGTTCACAAGAAGAGTGTTTAAGATGAAGTGGAAGATCATTGATATAGATAGCAAAGTGCAACGGGCCAAGAATAGAACCTTGTGGAACACCAGTGTCAACTATAGCAGAATTTGATAGAGAATTGTTGAAGAATACTACCTGTTGTCTGTCTGAAAGAAATGGTGCAATTAATTTTATTAGGTCAGGGTGCAATTTATAAGTCTTTATTTTTCTTACAAGAATATTGTGGTCAATCATATCAAATGTCTCTTTAAAGTCGACAAAGATAGCACCACATAATCTATCATCATTTATGTTTACTAACCAGTTTTCTGTCATTTTGGTGAGAGCTGTGTGGCAGGAATGATTGGTTCTAAAGCCTGACTGACTTCAAGTCTATGGGTAAATTGTTCTCTTGCATGTGTCATAGAGTTATTTTGTGTATATGTTTTTCAAGTGGTTTTGATAATGACGATAACATGGATATTGGTCTATAGTTGGTAAAATTGTTGGATGAGCCAGATTTAAAGCATGGATACACCTTAGCAGTTTTAAAAGCCTTGCGGAAATAACATTTTGCAATGCACTGGTTGTAAATGTATGTTAGTGTATGTGAAATGACAGGTGCAGCATAACGTAAGATCTTATTACTAATATCATCAAGCCCAGTTGTACTGTTGTTTTTGGGAGAACCAAGTAGGATGTTATTGTTATTATCTGAATCTTAAGTTGTCATATATAATGATATAATGATATATCTATATGAGATGTTAAGATTTTGTTGTGGGCTGTCATGACAGGCAACTCTTATGATGATTTATGAGACACATAGAACTATATATAACATATAATATATAACATGCTTGTGCATGATCTCTATCAGCACAGTTATTGAGTTACATATAATTCTATTTCATAATAAATATTTATATGCCTGTTCTTGGATTTCTGTTTGAGATCTTCTTCGTTCATTTCTAGCACCAAGACCGCCCTGTGATCCTACTGAATTTACACCTGTGGTTCTTGATAGGTCCTGTGGTCCCCAGTGTGGTTCCTGAAAGGACCACATGAGATCCCCGAGAGGACCACCAGAGGTTCAGAGTATTGCAAGGCTTGAGCCTGTACTCTTGGTGGGTCTCAGAAG
Source organism: Achatina immaculata (assembly GCA_009760885.1). Lineage (NCBI taxonomy): Eukaryota > Metazoa > Mollusca > Gastropoda > Stylommatophora > Achatinidae > Lissachatina > Lissachatina immaculata. The sequence continues at coordinate 34,104,792 of CM019695.1, forward strand.
CGGGATTGCGTGACACCATGGTTTTCATTGCACCAATTTACTTTAGGGTTGAACTTTCTCACCGGAAAACCTTGACGTGTTCTGGATATCAGTATATCCCCGCTGGGTGAGAGGTGGTAGCCCATCCAGGCTAGAGCTGGACTTTCTCACCGGAAAACTCGACTTGTTTTGAGATAACCGTGTATCACCGCCGGGTGATAGGTGTTGCCCATCCAGTCCAGCGTTGGACTTTCTCACCGGAAAACCTCAGCATGATTAGGATACGCATACATCCCTGCCGGGTGAGAGGTGGTTGCCTATCTAGACTGCACTGGTCCAGTGTCTCCAACTTCAGTATTTTGTGGTTGTGGCCGCTACCCTTCCTAGTTGTGACCAGGATGGAGCTTTTGTCCAGGAGGACGAAACCTCACCACTAGTGACTTCCATCCCTGGGTTGAGCTGGTTAGGGCATATTATCCCAGTATGAGCGTGTTTAGGACATGATTGACCTCTAGAGCAGAGGCACCGTGACGTGCGTAGCCATCAAGTTTCACCCCTGGTGTAAGCCGGTTTAGGCATATTTCACCAGTATGGGTATATATCGGACGTGACCAACCTCTACAGCGGAGGTAACATGCCATGCATAGCCATCAAGTTTCACCCCTGGTGTAAGCCGGTTTAGGCATATTTCACCAGTATGGGTGTATTTCGGATGTGGCCGGCCTCTAGAGCAGAGGTGCCGTGGTATGAGTAGCTCTCGCCACGATACTACTGGAATACCGATTAAGCTTCACTTTATCCTTTCCATCACTTTTTCACATCAGTGCCACATAGCAACCCTAATTGCTTTTCTGCATTTTCTTCCTTGGCCGGAAGGAGCTTCACTCCACGCGCGGCATCCGAAAAATCTCACCAGCAGTGTCTTAACCTCTGGGTTAAGTCATTTCAGGCATTTTGCCCGATATGAGTGCACTTAGGATGTGGCTGACCTCCAGACCAGAGGTGCCATGTTTTGACTACTGTTTACTTCGCTTAGTCTTTTCTTTCACCTTTTCCACAGTGGTGCCGCACTGCAACCCCATTCGCACTTTTCTTCACTGGCAGGGAGAAGCCCCACTCCACGCACGGCAGCTGAAGAATCTCGCCAACAGCGATTAAAAGGTTTAAAGTGTACTCATTCCAATTGCGGGGCATCTTAAGAGTACCGTATTGTTATTTTTCGTCACTATCTCCCCGTTCCGGGAGTGGGGAAGGTGGGCGCCTGCTGCCTTCCTTGGATGTGGTAGCCGTTTTTCATGCTCTCTCTCCAGAATCGAACCCTGATTCCCCGTTACAAGTTACAAACATGGTAGGCATGTCACGTACCATCGACATTTGATAGGGCAGACATTTGAAAGATGCGTCGCCGGCACAGAAGGCCATGCGATCAAGCACAAAGTTGGGTCACCAGTTGGGACGCCGCGCCCCGTGAAGGGCAATGACGATTGGTTTTGAACTAATAAAAGAGCTTTTTCCACGAGGGTCGGAGCTTGTTAAGCATGTATTAGCTCTACATTTGTCACAGTTATCCAAGCAGGACCGTGTCCCTCGACTAATTTAATGAGCCATTCGCGGTTTCACTGTGGGACAGTGTGACATGCATGACTTAATCTTTGAGACATGCATGACTTAATCTTTGAGACATGCATGACTTAATCTTTGAGACATGCATATGACTACTGGCAGGATCAACCAGATAGCTTTCTTCACCGAACCTTAGTCGGATATCTGCCGACAGACCGACGCGAGGCAAGGGAGACAGCATTCTGCCCAGAGCGGATCCCTTTCGACCCCGGCGGCGTTTCATTTCCTTTAACCGGCGGCGGCCGGCTCTCTCTGCTCTAACGAACGAGAAGAAAGCCCGGCACCCACAACCAACGCACATTACATACTGCAGACCCGATACTCTTTGCGAGAGATGGGCCAATTTCGAGACCATCGGCCGACAAAACCGTAGTACACCGTTAGCACGAACCTGGCTGGCTAGCCGTTTACATGCTTCGCTCGACGGACAAACCACTTGCTTCTGCATCGAAACACCTTAACTCTCGCCGTCCGGGAAGGGAGCGAAAGCCTTTCTCCCCACGCACAGAACTCTAGAGTGCTTTGTCGCCAAAAGATCTCTGTTAGAGATGAATGTCGAGTTGGTATTTAGACAAGGTAATTGTCAGAAGCTATACGATCACAAGGAAGTGGACCCAGGTAAGAGGAACATCCATGAAGCAAAAGATCATGGGCTGAGAAATAGTTGGGAGCAGCAGTAGGGAGGTGGGGCCACAAGGAAGCTGTACGCTGGTTTCACTCATACTGTAGACTAAAGATTAGCCATGCTCCTCGGCATAATAAAAGGGTTGGACGGATGGGTCGTGAATAAAAAGGGGAAGATAGATAGAGATTTTCGCCCGGCCGCAGAGTGGTTGTCACATACCCATATTCATAATGATAACTTGTAAGACCCTTGGGACAAAGATCCATTTTATCAGAGGTTAAAGTTGGGGGCAAAGTATAAAGCCACATATAAAGCGCAATACAGAATCAATAAAATTAATAATATATTTTATACCTGTCTTCACTGGGTAGTAAAATAGGACTTGAAATTAACAAGGGAAAAAACCAGTGGAACTTCTCATTAATCACAAAGGAAAAATATACATAGAAGGAACAGCGGTTGAAGAAGTAAACCCTTTTGCATACCTCGGCAGCTACACAGAACAGGATGGCGACACCAGAAAAGAAGTTAGAATTAGAATTGCAAAAGCTGCATTGACTTTCAAGAATCTTGATAACAAATGACATTCAAAAGTTATAAGCATAAAAATCAAGTTAATATTATTTCATTCAAATGTAATATCCACCCCCATTTATGCATGTGAAAGCTAGAAAACAACTAAAGAAACAGACAATAAATTAGACCCTTTTGAAAACAAATGCCTAAGGAAAATACTAGGTATAAAGTGGAACGAATTCAACTACAATGCAGAGGTAAGACAGAGGAGCAAATGACAAGCTATCAAGTGGAACACAACAGGCTGAAGAAAAAGAGATCGACCACGTGAAGCTCTAAAGTGGACATCCGGTTACTTCCAAACCGTTCCTTAGTTTCTGACGACGCGGACATTTTGAAGAAGGGGGTCCCTGTGTAAAAGTTATTGTACCGAATTAATTCCGTGATCACCACGTGTGTATCACACATTGAATTAAGTGGAAATGAATGAAAATTCCATTAATGAAGTTATTTGTCATTTAAACAAAACAAAGAAAGGGAAAAAACACAACTGGTGTGAAACGAAGGAACGATTTTTTGGCGCTAAAAAATTTTGGGGCTGAGTAATAAAATCTTTATACTTACCTTAACTGTCATAATCCAATATAGAATACGTAGTCATACAAATTTTTTTAAAATCAATATTTGTGGATGTTTGTGACATGCAATAAATCTAACAGATCTACAGCTAGGAGAAACACATATAGTAAGATAGGTCTAGTCGGTCAGTGTGACCATTCTACCACTCGATCTCGAAAGAAACAAAGGCCAGTTTCGTAGGCATAAAATCCCTTGATGAACTTGAAAAGATCGCCGAAAACAGGAAAACTTGACAAATTACCATGTGAGCCCTATGTGATGTTAACAGCACGGGAAGGATGTAAGATGTAAGCAAAATCATCTGCCATTTCATTCCTATGTAGTCTCACACGAGCTGGACAGTAAATCCACGTTAGACTCGTCAGGTCTGAATGGCGTAACAGAGTAATCCATTCCCTTGGAAAGAATTTCTTCTCAGTTTTACTCACTAACCACACCACGAGCTACTAGCTAGTCCTTTTTACTGCCGACACAGCCTTGGTTTCCATCTGCACGCTTGATCTAGTGACTTCAGAACTCCTGACCCCTGTATCATTATTCTTCCATTTCGGTAGGCAACAAGATATACGGCAACCAAGGTATAATAAGGCAAGCAATAAAGAGACTAAAGAAAAATGGCTGAATGATAAATGCAGGGAAATAGAGCGCCATCATCATGAGAAAATATGCTACATGTAGGAGAACATCAAAGAATTGACGGCAAGAAGAAAACAGCTTAAGAAGTTTTATGGGCAAGAATCTGAAAAATGGTAAATCATCATGATGTGATGAGAAACGGCTGAACTTATTAAAGCAGGAGGAAAGGAATGTGCAGCAATCTATCATGCACTATGTAAAAAGATATGGAATTCAGGTATCTGACCAAACGAATGGAGAAGAACTGTATTCATACCACTGCCAAAAAAAAAAAAAAAAGGTAACCTGAAATTATGCACAAACTACAGAACTGTTGCCCTGATTAGTCATGCCAATAAATTTCTATTAAAAATCATAATGTGCAGACTTCGTAACAAAATAGAAGAAGAAGGTAATATGGTCCAAGCTGGTTTCAGGCAAGGAAGAGGATCAAGAGATCATATATTCAATATAAGATTAATAATAGAGAAATGCAGAGTTTAATGTGAATCTATATTTATCTTTTATAGACTACTCAAATGCATTTGATTGTGTACAACACCAGAAACTTTGGGAAATAATGGGAAAAAATGGGATTTCCAACACATTTGATACAATTAATATCACTGTTGTATCTAGACCAACAGGCAGCAGTAAGAATAAATGGTGAAACAACAACTTGGTTTGACATAAAACAAGGGGTTCATTAGGGGTGCATACTGTCACTTTACTTATTTAACTTGTATACTGAAAATATAATGAGGAATGTTAGAGAAGATGTAGACAAAGAATATTATGACGCCATAACAATTGGTTATGAAAAACCAGAGATTAGATATGCTGATGACACAGTATTACTGTCCACAACATGAAAAGGAACTGAAAAACTAAATATGTCAGTCCGTAAGAACAGCAAAGAGCAAAACCTCTATCTTAATGCGAAGAAAACTACGAGGGGAAGTCACTAAGTAATTTACAAATGCATGCTACAAAAACAAAAACAAAACAAAAAAACTAAATGCGACAGTAGTTTGAAAACTTTAAATTTTTGAACATACATTATGTCCCTATTTCTCAACGTAATCGCCACCAACATTGATACATTTGTCCCATCGTGTAATCAGTGATGCGATACCCATGGCGTAAAAATCGAGAGTCCGATTTCTGAACCATTATTTTACTTCTGTTTCCACCTTTTCGTCATTCGAGAATCTTCTCCCGCCAAGTTGGGTTTTCAATGGAACAAACAGGTGAAAATCACTCAGAGCTAAGTCAGAACTATAGGGTGGATGTTACTTGTCTATCAGCTCTGATAATCTCAATCACACGTTGCACAGTCGCTTCTGTTGGAACCTGAACTGGATGGCCACGTCGGACTTTGTCAACAATTTTGATGCGTCCCTGAGAAAATTCTTTTACCCAGTTATAGATCACTTTACGTGATAAAAACTTTTCAGCATAAAATGTAATCATTCCCTTATGAATGTCCTCAACTGAATGTCCTTTAGTCCACAAAAATCACACTACACTTCTCTGTTCTTCTTTGGTACACACTAACAGTTGGGTAGCAATTTTGTTATTGCTTTGCGCATGCGCACGTAACTCTCAGCGCCCACTACATACATCTATTATAAAGCTGGATTATGGTACTGTCTAAGGATATATTTAAATACTACCTGATAACTGATACTGATAAAATATTTCAATTTGCGAGTTACTTAGTGACTTCCCCTCGTAAATTGATGGCAATTGACAAAACAAACAAGGCAGCTGAAATATGTATCAATGAGGAACAATCAGAAGAAGTGGAGAGTTTTGAATATCTTGGATCACTACTAACTAATAATATAAATAAAATGAGGGAAATTAAAAGGACATCTATCGCTCTTCAGAAAGTAAAACAACTAAAGAAGCTGTGGAGAGGAACAGACAGAACTACAAAAATAAGATTTTAAGGGCATGCATCTTTCGCATCACAATATATGCCTGTGAGACCTGGACACTTAACAAAACAGCTGAAAAACACATAAATGCCTTTGAATGTAAATGCCACAGAAGAGTTCTTCAAATATCATGGACACAAAAAAGAACAAATATATCCATACTACAAGGCTGGCTAGTAAACAGGATTAAAAGAGAGAAAACTTAAATATTTTTGACACATTAAACCTCATGATAATCTAGAGAAAACCATCTTGGAAGGGTACATAACGGTAACAAGAAAGAGAGGAAGATTAAGGTAAAGATGTCTGCAAGGCATCGTTGATAATCTGCAAACGGATGCATCAGCAGCAGGCATTCTTGCTCACAACTGAGAGGCCTACAGGAGTGCTGTTTGGGAGGCAAAGTTCCGCAAGGGACATGCAAATGAATGAATGAATATGGTGATCGTTGGCTATATTCTGCCCGTGTCCACCTCATGCATTGTAGATTATGTAGTTGTGCCGTAAGCTGTGATGTAGGTTTCTGTACTTACGTATCAATATGGACATGATTTTCAAGGTGATTTATAGGTATACTGGATGGGCACCATGTTTGATTCATTATGCTTTCATGTAAATTGATCTTGTGCTTCAGCAACGCAGTTAAATAGAGGTGTGTCATGCCAACGTTAGCTGCTTATAATAGGTGCCACTGAACATTAGATTCGTAGTGTAGGCTAAGTATAGGGCCAAGAGAGCCCGGGACCCCACGTCCATCAGGTTTTCAATAATGCAACATGAGAAGTCATTATCATATGATACCATGCTTAATTACTATTACGACACCTATCATGATGTCATGTTGATGCTAATGTCAGTTGTATGTGTTGTTGTGGCGTATAGTGAGATTAAAATGCTGTGTCTTTAATTTCTGACTTGGTGATTTGTAGTATTGTAGTATAAATATGAAAATCAGGATATTTAAGAGTAATGTTCTAAGTGTACTACTCTATGGAAGTGAATGCTGGAAAATCACCAAAACCATAGAAAACAAGTTGAATTCTTTCCAGACTAAATGTTTACGAAGAATTAGAAAAATATTTTGGCCAAACACCATAAGAAATAACACCTTATTAGCAGAAATGCAGATGAAACCACTGACAACAATTATTGAGGAAAGATGCTGGCGATGGTTGGGACATGTGCTCCGAATGACTGACAACTCACTACCAAAAATAGCACTAAGATGGACACCACAGGGGAGCAGAAGTAAGGGTAGACCAAAAGAGACATGGAGAAGAACAACAGAAAGGATGTTCAGCAATAGCGGGCTCACCTGGGCAAGAGCAGAAAAAAAGGCGAAGGACAGGCATTTGTGGAAAACCCTTGCGGAAGCCCCATGTGCCCTGGGCACTTAAGGTTCAGAGAGAGAGAGAGAGAGAGAGAGAGAGAGAGAGAGAGATTTGTAGTGCATGCCAATGTATTGTGTATTAATTAAATGCTCAGGATTTATGCATAATTAGCAAGCAAGATACCAAGAAGGGGAGAACGTCGGTTGGCGGTCATGATGGAGAAGCTAAATTGGTCTCGAGTGGGTAGTACATTGCCAAGGATTGTTGGTCTGTAACCATCATGAGAAAATATATTCCTCCCAACAATTATAAATGTAAACTTGCATCAAAAAACTTTTACTCATGAGCGACAACAAAGAGTTCTCAAAATCTACTGGAAGCAATGGAGATATGGTTCCTAAGAAAAATGATGAAAATACCAAGGACAGCCAAGAAAACAAATGAAGAGGCTGGGCAAAATAGAGAAATTATGGGAAAATTCATAACACGACAGTACAGATTTGTAGGACATGTTTTAAGAAGAGGCAAACTGGAACACCTGGTGACAACAGGAAAACTGAAGGGGAAAAGGGCCAGAGGAAGACAAAGAAACAAGATACTTGATGGACTAAAAGAGTGGCATAGAGCACGATCAAAAACACATCTTACAGAAAGAGTAAAGATAGATGGATGTGGAAATCAATGACTAACCTCTGACTGGCATGAGCCAGGGACAGCATTGTCATCTTTGTCTGGTGCATTGTCATCTTGTATGTCTGGTGCATTGTCATCATCTTTGTCTGGTGTCCTGTCGTCTTGTATGCCTTGTACATCTTATTTGTCTGGTGACTTATCTTGTTTACCTGGTGTTTTGTCATCTTGTATGTCTGGTGTCTCGAATAAGTTGTCTCAGCATTATTAATACGCATTTTTTGTCATCAGTGGGACTGTCTGAAGGTATTAATAATAGGAGGTGGTATCGGAAATTTCTCAGGCTAGTTTTAAAATAAAGTACAGGCTTAACTTATTTAAACATGGTGGTCATCTCCTGCTAAATAGTTAGTACTTATTTAAACATGGTGGTCATCTCCTGCTAAATAGTTAGTCTTCTTGGGAAGGTACACAGCGATCATTTCTTCCATGCTTCAAAGGCACCGCAGACTCCTATCTTGAGAAACAGTGCTATTTAAAAAATAGGAATGGATAAAAATAGAATAAAATACAGTAAACGGACCAATTAGCAGTGACTTGTAAGAAGCTGCGACTTATGACTTGCCACCTGCCCTGTAGTCTAAGAAACGAAAACGGGCCCCAATCACAGAGACTAAACTGATTTTCTGGTAAAAGCCACCAAACAATGTCACTCTGATGACAGAGTTTGCCTAGCGTTTGAGAACTGCTACATTCAGGAAAATGTGGACCACATGTTTTTAACTAGCAATTCAGGTACACATATTTCCCGTTTCCACAATCATATTCCCCCCCCCCCCCTTTTGCATTAAGTTCCACTCCTTTCTCACTTGCAACACACAGTTCAGAAACTCCCCATTCATTCATTTGCATGTCCCTTGCGGAACTTTGCCTGCAAAACAGCACTCCTGTAGGCCTCTCGGTTGTGAGTAAGATGGCCTGCTGCTGCTGCGTCCATTTGCAGATCGTCAACGATTTCTTGCTGCCATCTTCATTTTGGTCTTTCTCTTTTTCTTTTTCCCATTATGTATCCTTCCAATACGGTCTTCTCTAAATTATCATGACGTTTAATGTGTCCAAAATATTTAAGTTTTCTCTCTTTAATTTTCTTTACTAGCCAGCCTTCTTCAATATTAAGCTCTTGTAGTATAGATATATTTGTTCTTTTTTGTGTCCACGATATTTGGAGAACTCTTCTGTAGCATTCTGTAGCAGAACCTCCCCATGGCATCAAATTACAACCCCTCTACCCCAACTAATTATATACTAATTATTGATGAGTTAATTTCTTGAAAGCCGTGCGAGGCTCAGTCATGTTATTTTCTGCGTGGTCTTGAGGGAGGTGTGAATGTGAGCGGGCGCATTGTGGTGATGTACCAGCTAATTGTGGTTGCGTTAAAGTTCCAGTCTTTTTTCTTCATGCACTTTCTCTCAAGCGCCTCAGAATATGGCAGTAAAAGTCAGAATTAACCATACTTCTGGGAGAAAATAATTTCTCGATGAACAATGCCCTTGACGTGAAAAAAAAAAAATACAGATGAGCATGCCGCCGTCCGGACCCGCAGTGGCTTCTGTGGGCTTGGTGACTGCAGACTCTTCCACTGTAATGACTATTTTGTCTCTACTTAACTGCAGCCGTAATCCAAAATTTCATTTGCCTTATTTGTCTTAGAAATAAAAGTTAGGTCGTCGTTAGCCATCTCAATAAACTCCAGACACGTCAGGACGCTGCTGTTTCTGATCAAGTGTTAAGAGCCGAGGGACAAACTTAGCAGCAATGTGATGCATGTTCAGGTTTTCCGTGAGCTTAGACTCCACGACCGATTCCAACCATGTCAGAGAGTTGATAGATGAGTTCAGGATTTTTTTTCAGGTGTTTTGCTGGTGAACTGTCATCCTAAAATCTCTTCATCTGTAGCAGATACACGATCAGCCTTTAAACTCTCGTGCTCTTCAAAAACCTGTGTTCGAGCTTTTGGTGTGTCAGAAGTCTCAGTAATTATGTTGAGGGTCTTGGTAGCAGATCTTTTGGTGTGTCAGAAGTCTCAGTAATTATGTTGAGGGTCTTGGTAGCAGATCTTTTGGTGTGCCAGAAGTCTCAATAATTATGCTGAGGGTCTTGGTAGCAAATCTGAACAGTTTTATACAAAATTTGACGCCATCATGACAGGTTGCTTGAATCTGTCAGGCACCGTAGCGAAGGCTGAGCGAACCTAACACAAGGTCACAAAACCATGTGTACAAACTGAACACGTTTTAGACTACAATGTCAACTGACAGACTAACTTGTTACCTGACAGACCTAACTTGTCAGAGTTAAGAGTAATGACCTTCAGTCTCGCGCTTATTTATCGAAAAAATATAGTCAAGTAGTCTGGGAACTTTTCGATACCACTTCGTTTATATTTTGTTTGTGCCCATGGGATGAGCAACTAACCACTCCACTGCCGCCGACACATCCTCAATTTCCATTCGCATGCTTGATGTGCTGACTTTACAGGTTTCCCAACCTTGTGCCACAACTCTTCAATTTGGGTAGGCAATAAAACTCCAGCCACTTCTGGTGTTCCGAGTCTGTGAGCCACCGGTATATATGACCGTTCTGGAAGACTCACAGTGATTCCGGATGAGATCTTGATCCCAGCTGCTCCATGCGCCCAGTCTCGACATTCACAATCCTTTGTTAGCTGAGGTCAGACCTGTACCCGTAACCAGTCATCACCTTTAGGCACTTCATATAGAATGCAAAATGACATTATCGTATTCGCCTTAGCCATCCAAGATCTGCACCATTTGATGCGTCTTCCCTTTATTAACCTAAACTCCTTATGGAGAGTTCCTCACGATGTGGTTAATGATGTGCTCATGATGTAGTTAATGGTGTCAATGTGACGGATTCACAGAGTAAGCTCCGAAAGAGAAGAATTTGCTTTTCAAAGAATGGGTTCAACTGTTAAGCCCGTCAGCTGTGACAAGCCAAACGTGGCTTTACTATCCAGGGCATGCGGGAGCACATGGCAATGATGTGCCAGCTAGAGTTGCTGGACAGGCTACAATAAACGACAGAATGTCAATGGACAAAGGGGACATTGGTAGGGCTGTATTGTACAGACTGAGGGAAAATTAAGAGCGGGAATGGACGAAGAATATAGCTGTGAGGAGAATGCTGGAGCCAGGACAAATTAAAGGTGCTGGCAGGAAATCCGAACTGCATGGCAGAAGACGCATTGTAAACAACCAACATTTGACAGGAACTATTAGCGAACATACTCCTGGATGGATGCTGCACCATGCGGGGGAGCATATATGGGTTTGTCCTGAATGCTATGAAGCTGGAGTCTGAATTTTGAACTTCAGACATGGTATGGTTCATATAACCAGCATGTACCATTAGAGCTTACCTAGATCAATGATTCTTTGACAGAGTGAGATATGAAGATTACGTAAAATGATTTTTTTAAAAATTACAGTAGGTTGATACAAGGACATGAGAATGATTATGAACTCCTGAAAATAAAAATTTAATGAGAAACACTGCTTAATATCTATGGTTTATTTTAAGACATAACTGTTGAGACATGAGACGCTATGTCTAAATGAGACTAGTTATTTGAGACTGGTTATCTATATTTAACAAGGGTTGCCAGATTCAGTAAAGGAAAAAAAAGCGCTATTCGAGTTATCATCATTAAACACTAATAAACAATAGCAGACATGTCCTAAGGTCTAAACATGTTTTCAAAGATCATATCCAAGGACAGAATATAAATCACGCCATACTAGTGTTATAGTTCAGCTCAGAAGAGCAGAAATTAATTCTATTTCACGCATGTATCATACCCATGTTTAAATGTTTTTTTCTTGTTAACTCTGCGTGATTTTTAAAGGGTTTTTTCTTGTTAACTCTGCGTGATTTTTAAAGGGTTTTTTTTCTTGTTAACTCTGCGTGGTTTTTAAAGGGTTTTTCTTGTTAACTCTGCGTGGTTTTTAAAGGGGTTTTCTTGTTAACTCTGCGTGGTTTTTAAAGGGTTTTTCTTGTTAACTCTGCGTGATTTTTAAAGGGTTTTTCTTGTTAACTCTGCGTGGTTTTTAAAGGTTTTTTTTTCTTGTTAACTCTGCGTGGTTTTTAAAGGGGTTTTCTTGTTAACTCTGCGTGGTTTTTAAAAGTTTTTTTTCTTGTTAACTCTGCGTGGTTTTTAAAAGTTTTTTTTCTTGTTAACTCTGCGTGATTTTAAAAGTTTTTTTTTCTTGTTAACTCTGCGTGATTTTTAAAGTTTTTTTTTTCTTGTTAACTCTGCGTGATTTTTAAAGTTTTTTTTCTTGTTAACTTTGCGTGGTTTTTAAAGTTTTTTTTTCTTGTTAACTCTGCGTGATTTTAAATTTTTTTTTCTTGTTAACTCTGCGTGATTTTTAAAGTTTCTTTTTCTTGTTAACTCTGCGTGATTTTTAAAGTTTCTTTTTCTTGTTAACTCTGCGTGATTTCTAAAGTTTTTTTTTCTTGTTAACTCTGCGTGATTTTTAAAGTTTCTTTTTCTTGTTAACTCTGCGTGATTTCTAAAGTTTTTTTTCTTGTTAACTCTGCGTGATTTTTAAAGGGTTCTTTCTTGTTAATTCTGGGTGATTTTTAAAGAGTTTTTTTTTTCTTGTTAACTCTGCGTGATTTTTAAAGGTTTTTTTCTTTTTAACTCTGCATGATTTTTTAAAATAGGTTTTTCTTGTTAACTCTGTATGATTTTCAATGGGTTTTTCCTTTTAACTCTGCGTGATTTTTTAAAATAGGTTTTTCTTGTTAACTCTGCATGATTTTTTTAAATAGGTTTTTCTTGTTAATTCTGTATGATTTTCAATGGGTTTTTCTTGTTAACTCTGCGTGATTTTTTAAAATAGGTTTTTCTTGTTAACTCTGCGTGATTTTTTAAAATAGCTTTTTCTTGTTAACACTGCGTGATTTTTTAAAATAGGTTTTTCTTGTTAACTCTGCGTGATTTTTAAAAATAGTTTTTTCTTGTTAACTCTGCATGATTTTTTAAAATAGGTTTCTCTTGTTAACTCTGCGTGATTTTTTAAAATAGGTTTTTCTTGTTAACTCTGCGTGATTTTCAATGGGTTTTTCTTGTTAACTCTGCGTGATTTTTTAAAATAGGTTTTTCTTGTTAACTCAGCGTGATTTTTTAAAATAGGTTTTTCTTGTTAACTCTGCGTGATTTTCAATGGGTTTTTCTGGTTAACTCTGCGTGATTTTCAATAGGTTTTTCTTGTTAACTCTGCGTGATTTTTAAAAATAGGTTTTTCTTGTTAACTCTGTATGATTTTTTAAAATAGGTTTTTCTTGTTAACTCTGCGTGATTTTTTAAAATAGGTTTTTCTTGTTAACTCTGTATGATTTTCAATGGGTTTTCTTGTTAACTCTGTGTGATTTGTAATCGGTTTTTGGGCGAGGAAGCATGGCGTAGAATAGCGCGAACGAGTGGGAGTGGTATCTCGCCCATGCAAAGGGTGCTAGTTGGCTAAGTCGATAGTACGCTGTTCTCTCGTGGCTAGACGGCTGCTCGTCCTACCGGAGTCCGTGTTCGAATCCCAGGTAATTCTCTTGTGATTTTTCTTTCTTTCACGTCTCACTAAAGTGCTTTGTCTACGATATTTTCGAGGTCTAATCCTACAACATTTGTTCTCTTACTTTAACGCAAAGCGTGAGTGTTACAAAATTGAGAAGTTTGCTGGCACAGAGGGAGAGAGTTTAGAATCTGTGGCGGCTGAGTCGTGTTGTCTGCCATGCATCGTGATATACTCAGCTGAACCGATTCACACTATTGATTAATATTGTGTTATGGAAATCATGTGTGTTGTGAATTATGTCTTTCTTGTGGCATGAGGAGATTCGATCAGATTCATGTTTTATCGACACAACTGGGATAGCACATATTTAGTTCCATCAGGGCCTTTCGTTCGCATGGCTGGTAGCCATGTATGTGTCGAGATGGTATTCTGGAGATACTTAACCTGGCCACGTTAGCTGCACTCAATGAGGCTATCAGCACATGGAAATTGTGAAGAGAAGAGATGTAGTACTGTGTCAGTGCATTAGCCCACTAGAATTTGTATCGTATTATCCCAGTGCAAATTAGCACACCAGATTATGTGTCGTATTGTTCCAGTGCATTAGCACAAAATGGTGCTGGGGCGTGTTATGAGGGGTAGATTCACAGCAGCAGTGCCTGAATATGTTAATGAGTGCATAGGCCCATATTTGTTTTATGAAAGCGTAGCCGTAGCTTATGAGGGCCAGGAGAGCCCAGGGATTGTTATGCTTAGAAGATTTCTATGACATTGATGATACACGTCAATCTTGAATGTGACCCTGATTGATGCATGCTATTCTTAATATGTGTTACTTGATGATTACATTATATTTATGTCATGTTTGTTATCATGATGATACTTGCGGATGTCTGTGTATGTCATGTTATGTGTGATGTCACGTGATATATGTAGAGAGTTTAATAAATGGTTGTAACTTGATTTAATGACTTGGATTTGATGTATTTCATTGTTATTGTGAAGTGTGGAAGAAGATGATGTGACGCGTGACTGGCATACAGTATCCTGGCAGGGAAATCCTGGCTTGTAGTTTGGTTTTAGGATGGCCACCCCGGCACGGAAGTACATGGGCCATGGGTTTTGGGTTGTAGTTGGGTTTTGGTCCTGCCCTGCCTTCAAGTGTCCCCAGTATGTGGACTTAGCACCCGGCTAAATTTTACAGGTTTTTATTTTTAACTCTGCATCATTTTTAATCTTTTTTTTTTTTTTTTGTTGGTTAAATCTGCATGATTTTAAAATGGGTTTTTCTTTTTCACTCTGTATGATTTTTAAATGAGTTTTTCTTTTTCACTCTGCATGATTTTTAAATGAATTTTTCTTTTTCACTCTGCATGATTTTTAAAATGTTTTTTGTTCTTGTTAACTCTGCATGATTTCTTTTTACTAGGTTTTTCTCTTTAATTCTGTATGATTTTTAATGTTTTTTTTGGTTAACTCTTCATGATTTTTAATGGGTTTTTCTTGTTAACTCTTCATTATTTTTTAACTGGTTGTTCTTTTTAACTCTGTATAATTTTGTAATTGGTTTTTCTTGTTAACTCTGCACGATTTTTTAATTGAATGTTTTTTTAAATGGGTTTTTCTTGTTAAATCTGCTTGATTCTGAAACTGAAACAGCTCAAAATTAATTTATGGTATGCAGAAAATTCTGGACCTGATTACGAATGTATTTTACTGTATTTTTATCTTCAAGTTCCTCAGCATCCTGCGTCCTGCTCCAGCACTTATCCAATTTCAAATTTCTGGAAAGTAGAACTTGCTGCTGACAGACATAACCATGGGAATCTGAGCAGCTTATTCGATAATTAAAAGTATATTTAATTACTGCTTCGACTGCTGAGACGTGAAGGTGATTTCTTTCCCCTATCCACTGCACGTTCATTACAGAAAATACCATTTCCACATCTGTATTACGTCCAGGAACACTAAAGATAAATTCACATAGTTTTAGTAGCTCCGAGTACTGCTTCAAATATTCACATTGAGCAAAGAAATAGCTACTCTTCTCCTGGCTGGATTTACTATCCCAGCTGCCCTTCTCTTCTGTGAGTACTATTTCAGTACAGTGCTTCAGATGTGTGGACTGATCGAACAATAGTGAATCATCAGTTGCCTGCCCCTTGTCTTGCAGAAACTTTACAGTCTCTTCCATTTCAAACCATGCTGGTACGAAGCCTAACAGCGTCAACTTACAGATGGAAAATTCATTCAAAGGTGTCATCCACCTCTGTACATAAGCAAAGGTGTCATCCACCTCTGTACATAAGGATGAAAAGTTTAATAAAACTCTTCTACCTCAACATACAATTTAATAATATCTAAAGTTGATAGGCCTACTTCATCTTCTGCTTGTTTCACAATAGATTTTACTTTTAGAGGAAGAAATCTTTCTTCTTTCCACTGATTCATCAATGTAAGGGTTTCCTCTAAAATTACACCTACTTCTAAGATGCTACTATCCGCCTTCTCCAGTTTAAGTATTTGTCTATTAAATACACACAAATGGCTTTGAATAAACCAAAGAGAAGTTCACTGAGGGGGATTTAAAACAGGGAAACCAAGGCTTTTTGGTGCTTCTTCTACGGAGAGGAAAAACGATTTTAGGGCTTCATAAAGTTATAATACTCTTTCCGCTGTAGGAAGCAAAGATAACCACACTGTTTTTGTACGTGACAGCAATTTGCGCTATTCTACATCACACTTCCGCAAAATTATTTCAGGTGCTTCTCTGCACGGTATATATTGAGAAATAATTGAACATTTTTTTATATTTTAATATTAATATAATAATATTAGTTTTCACATTTTAATATTAATATAATTATATTAGTTTTTACATTTACAATTAGAACTTCAGCTGGTGCCCTTATCGGGTTATAAAGTATGTGCACACGATTCAAACACAGAGGTGTTCATTTAGTTAACTCCTAAATTGTGTGAACACACTGTTCGTACTAGACAGTCCTACTCCACCAAAATTCGTATTTGCATTGTCATCACAGAATGCAATGCATTTACATTTATCAATATTGTTCTCTTCTACTGCATTAAGACAGTAATTGCTTATTTCAGAGGCAGTTTCAGTTTTTAAGGAACCTAGCACTTTCATAGTCATACCATTTTTAGAACTAAAGTACTGAATAATCAATGGGAAAATGTTCTCGGCATCACGCTTACTAGCGTCCGCCACAATACTAAAACAGTGGGCCATTATTGAACCATCACATAATTATTTAGTAGTGTCAGGACCTAAAATGTTGTTGTTTTTACTTCTCCCCAGTGCCAGTTTTTTTGTTGCTGTTTTGAAATCATTAAAGCTTTTAGAGTTTAACTGCAATCCACAGAACTGAATGCCATATGATACTTAATTGTGTGATAACACATTGTCAATTCTGCCGCATGTACTGATTTCTCCTGTTCAGTAGATTTAGGGACACAATAAGTATCCAGTCTTTTATGGTTACAGAATACATGACTGATTTATGCTTTTCGCTTGCCACATTATCTTTTATATCCGATCTTCCACAATGTGCAATGGCAATGTAACACTAACTTTACATTCTGCTTCATGGTCATTTCTCCCTCGTTTTATAAAAGACACATTCTGTGAATATTTTTGTCTTAGGGGTTTTGAAAACACTTCACGCAATTATTGCATATATATATATATATACGAACTCCTTGTAACTGCAAGTTGTTGATCTTTGCTGTAGAGACGTTGAGGCACAGCATCGTAACTGCAAGTTGTTGATCTTTGCTGTAGAGACGGTGAGGCACAGCATCGTAACTGCAAGTTGTTGATCTTTGCTGTAGAGATGTTGATCTTTGCTGTAGAGATGTTGATCTTTGCTGTAGAGATGTTGATCTTTGCTGTAGAGATGTTGATCTTTGCTGTAGAGATGTTGATCTTTGCTGTAGAGTTGTTGATCTTTGCTGTAGAGTTGTTGATCTTTGCTGTAGAGATGTTGATCTTTGCTGTAGAGATGTTGATCTTTGCTGTAGAGATGTTGATCTTTACTGTAGAGATGTTGATCTTTGCTGTAGAGATGTTGATCTTTGCTGTAGAGATGTTGAGGCACAGCATCGTAATGGCTTGGGAGCGGGCTATGGTGGCTACTTTTTTTCAGTCCTGGAGTACAGCTAAGAAGCCCATACATATATGTGTACACACACATGCACCCACACACACACATAGATATATAAAATGTAATGAAAAAGAACTTATTTTTCTTTCATTCATTAGTTATACTAATGAAAAAGAACTTATTTTTCTTTCATTCATTAGTTATACATCTCAAGGAGATGACACATGATCGATTTTCAGGCTACGCTATATATAATGTTAAAATTCTCAGCAAAGGGTGTAAAACATGCAGCCACTGTAGTCTCCAAAAACAAGCAAACTATAAGACAGTGGACAGGAAAGATGTCGCACCTTGACTATTTTGCCATACAGATCCTCGTTTTCTTTCGGCGTGGAGCCATGGAGGAGACATGGCATCGCCAATAGAAAACGCCTCTCTCGTCAAAACAAAAACAAAAAAAAAATGAAAAATGAAATGTGGCACTGGGGAGAACTAAAGCAGCAGCAACAGTAAAACCCACGAATTCCATCAATTCGAACTCGGAGACAGGAATAGTAGTTTAAATTTCCGCCGTTTTGTTATTCCGAAGTGTGGATAGCAGTTCTGCCAACCTGAAACAGTAGGGAATGAGAGAACTCAAATGCAAAAATTATTTCATTTGAAAAGAAAAACAAAAATCCGGACAAATAGGTGTCCCGAATTTTCAGGACAGTGAATTTTTTATTTAAAAACCGGGACTTCTGGCAACCCTAAATTAACTTATGCCTACAGCTTCATGGAAATTAATTATTTATACTCACATAGTTCACAGTGGGTTCCATTCTGGTAGAACAGAGTACGACATTTACAGGTCCTGATAACCTTGACCTCGCTGTTTTCTGACAATGATCTTGACCTAGATTCTGGTTCTACACAGTCGGCATTGTAAGTACACTGGTGCGTGTCTTCGCATACTTTTCCAACTGCAAGTTTTTCTAGACACAAGCCATTCCTGTCGTCATAGTAACCGTACAGGCACTGACACTCTCTAAGGTTTTTGTTACAGATGGCCCTGAGAGTACATTGGTGTGTATGCAAACACATCTGACCGGCAGGTAAGCGAGGCTGACAGGTGCCTGCCTCACTGTAAAATTGTAGCTGACATTCACAGCGCTTGGTCTGGGAGCTGCAGGCGGCGTTCTGCGTACACTGGTAAGTGTGCTCACACTGGTCTGTACTGTCTGACGTGTTCACAGGAAGTCGCGGGTAACATATTCCCATTTCATTATAATGTGACTCGTCGCATATACAAGTATTTGTCAGTTGGTCACAAGCAGCGTTACGTGTGCACTGATGTGTTGTGTTGCACATCTGACCTGCCCTGACTCTTTCCTGGCATGTACCTGTTGACGTGTTGTAAAATGTGTGTGAGCACCTGCATCTACCTGTGTAGTAGTCACATGTGGCGTTAAGCGTGCACTGATAGCTGAATTCACATCGGTTGTCGGCTTTAACTCTTTGTAGGCAGTCACCGGCAGATGTGTTGTAGAAAGTTTCCATGCACTGGCATGTTTTGCTGGACTTCTCACAAACAGAGTCCTGTATGCACTGATGTGTGTCTTCACATGGTGCACTAGCCGGAATACGTCTCATACATTTCCCTTCCTGGCTGAAGTAAGTTCGGTCACATTGACAAGTGTTGTTGGTATCGCTACATGACGCGTGACGTGTACACTCATGTGTGCTGACACAGGGCTTGCCAGCCTCAACTCGGCTCACGCATATCTTTGACTGGTTGTAAAAATCCGGCAAGCATTGACAAGCATCTTCAAGTTTTGAGCAAGCGGCATTTTCAGTACATTGATATGTTCCTACACAGGCATCGCTCACTCCAACTCGCAGGTGACACAGCCCGCTTTCATTGAAAAATTCTGGGAAACACTGACATGTATTTGTGAATCTATCACAGCTTGAGCTGTTAGTGCACTCTAGCGACTGGTTACACTTTTGGCCAACCTTGACCCTATGAATACAATGACCTGAACTGTTATAAAATTCTGAAAGACATTCACACACTTTGATGCGGTCAGTACATTGTGCGTGGCGCGAACACTGGTGACTAGAGTTACATGCATGCCCTGGTTTATTCCTGGCAAAGCAGTGGCCGGACTGGCTGTAAAAATCTGCGAAACACTGGCAAGTATCCGTGAATTTCTCACAAAACGCGGAGCTGGTGCACTGATATGACTGTTGACAAGATCCATTCACCTCTACTCTTTTCAAGCAAGCATCTGCCTCCTCATAGAATCCTTCCTTACACTGACATGTTCCTAAAGGTGAGCAAGTGGCATGCTGAGTGCAAGCGTAACTGTCATGGCATACTTCATTTACTGATGTACGAACTTTACATGCGCCACTCTTGTTGTAATGAGTAGAGATGCAAGTGCATACACTTGTATTTTGGTTGCAGGTAGCATTGTTTGTGCACTGGTACGTATGGTTACAGGGCAGCCCGGCTTGCGCCTTTGTGATACAATGACCTGACAAGTTGTAATAGTGTGCGTTACAACTACACAGACCAACAACACAACTAGCATTATGAATGCACATGTGACTGTCTGTACACTGCTGGTCAACTAAAACTCGCGGCTTGCACAAACCATTCACTTCGTAATAATCAAAATCACAATGGCATGTTAGAGACTTGGTATTACAAGATGCATTTTCTATACATTGCTCGGTACTGTTGCATTCTTGCATTGGTTGTGAACGTTTTTGGCAGCGCCCAAACATCATAAAGAAATCTTTCAAACACTGACAAGTGCCATTCTCTGAACAAGATGAGAAATGTGTGCATTCATGGGTGGAACTACAAGACTGATTGATAACTTTTCGTGGTAAGCACATACCAGATGTGTTATAGTGGTCAGGCCAGCATTTGCACTCTCCAGATGACTCACAGGTAGCGAAGGCGGTGCACTGCTCAGTGCTGTTACAAGTACCGCTAATGTGAACACGTGGTAGACAAATACCTGATGAGGTATAATGTGATGTTTGACACTTGCAGACATTCTGAAAACTATCGCAAGAACTGAAAGAAGTACACTGTCTTGTTGTATTACACACACTCTCTGCCTTCAGTCTTTCTAAACAACTACCCGACTCACTATAGAAAGTAGGCAGACATTGACATACATTCTGCTGATTACACTCTGCACCGTGTGTACACTCTCTGCTGCTGTTACATTTTGCAGCAACTGGGGCCCGCCTCTGACACTCCCCAGATGTCATGGCATAGTAATCTGATAAACACCTGCAGATACCGGACAACAGGTCACACTCTGCGTGCTGGACGCACTGTCGAGAGTTTTCACATATTGCTTTTCCCGCCAAAATTCTCTCCAGACATTGTCCACTCGAGTTGTAGTACTCAGTTTGGCACTCGCAGGTCTGGAGAAAGCACGAGGAGAAATGTGTGCACTGGAAATCATGCTGACATGATTCCCCTGCGAGTACTCGAGGATGGCAGAGCCCTGTTACATTGTAATAGTCAACCGAACACTCGCATACACGAGAAACAGACGAGCAAGTGGAATAGTGAGTACATTCTGTATTTTCTGCACAGCTGTCATCAACTCTTTTTTTATGTTCACAAAACCCGCGATTTTCATAATAATCCAAGTGGCACTTACACGTGCTATGTCCCATTTGGTTAAAGAGACAGTGGGCGTGGTCTGTACACTGAGAGCTCGTATTACAGAACTGGTCAACCAGGAAGAGCTCTCTACAGTATCCAGAGGAATTGAAGTAGCCTTTCTTGCATTGACAAACTGCTTTCTCTCCTTCACAACTTGAATTATGAACGCACTGGCTGCTGTCATTGCAGAACTGACCAACTAGACTGCGATTTAAGCACATGTTTATGGCGTCTTTGTAGAAGTGTTCAAAACACTGGCATGTTCCAGTCGTCACGTCACAGAACGAGTTGTGCGTGCACTGTTCAGTGTTTGTACATGTCTGTGAGGCCGGAATTAGATGTTGACATGTACCATTCAGGTTGTAGAAATCTCTATGGCAAGTACACAGGTGCAAACCTGTAGAACTAGCTGTGCACTCTGAGTTGATGGTGCACTGCCTGGTTTGGTTACACGCGTTTCCTGCTGGTTCAAGCTCCCTACAGACCAACTCTGTGTTACTATAGTAACCTTGACCGCAAATACAGGTGTTGGTATCTGAGGAACAGTAGGCATGAAACGTGCATTGTTGTGTTTCTTTACATCCACCACCAACTTTTACCAGCTCCACACAAGCACGCTCATCGTTGGTATAATAACCAGAATCACATTCACAACTTGATGTCACAACAGAACAAACTGAATGTTTAGTGCACTGCTGTGTATCATTACATGTGTCATTTATACGCTGTAGCTGCACACATTTGCCATCCCTGTTATAAAAGTCAGTCTCGCAAGTGCACTGGCTTGTGTCGAGGGAACAGCTGGCATTATGAGTGCACTGACTGCTTGTGTTACATGCCTGACCTGGTCCAATGACTTCATCACACATGCCCAAAGTGTTCGCATAAAAATCAAGATCACAGGTGCAAACCCGGTCAGTGAGTGACAGGTGGAGTTATAGGTGCACTGTTGTGTTTGATTGCACTCAGAACCTGCAAGAATCACTTCTTGACATAGGCCCTGTTCATTGTCATAGTAGTAAGGTGAGCACTCACACAAGCCCATTTTTGAGCAACTAGCATGTTGCACACATTGCGCTGTACTGTTACACTTTCCAGAGTGTTCCACAAGATGAAAACATTGGCCGCTCATGTTGTAAAACTCTGCCTCGCATTTGCACAAGCGCATACGCTGGTCACAATTTGCATGCTGGACGCACTGCCCTATCAAGTTTATGTCACAGAGTTCTCCAGCCTTCACTTGCCGGAAACACTGGCCACCCATCAGGTAGAAGCCTTGTTCACAATGGCACTTGCTGGCCGGCTCCATGCTGCAGAAGGCGTTTTGTACACACTGTGTGCTAGAATTACAAGCTCCGGGTACAAGTACCCTCTTGTTGCATAGAGAACTGGACTCATAGAATTCTGACGTACACTCACATCTGCTGCTCGTGTTCAGTGCGCACGTGGCATGAGAGACACACTCGTTATCTGAGCTACAATTTTCGTTAACATACTTTAATGGATGACACTGGCCTTTACTGGGATAGAAACCTGGGTCACAATGACACTGGAGACGTTTTGAATGACATGATGCATTAGCTACACACTGATCTTGGCCGCTACACAAATTATTGACCTTGACAAGTTCTTTACAGTCGCCTGAATCTTCAAAGTATCCGGCGTCACATATGCACACCTGACTTACCATGTCACAGTCGGCATGAGCTGTGCAGATACCTGTCTGCCAGCACTTACCTCCAGCGTTTACACTTTGTTTACACTTACCGTTGGTAGCGAAGTAATCATGCTGACACTGACAAGTACGAACTGACAAACCTGTACACACAGCATGATCTACACAATGCTCTGTGAGGTCACATGGAAGCGAAGCATTTATTAGCGGCAAACAGTTGAGGCCATTTTGATAATATTCCTTAGTACATTCACATGTGTTATATTCACATTCAGCCCCTGTCGTACATGTACCATTTCTCATGCATGCCAGGCCTGCATTGATTCGCTGGTGACACTTTTTATCTTGTTCATAAAAGTCTGGAAGACAACTGCAGACCAGTTCGCCAAATGAGTTTTTACTACAAACAGCATTCTTGACACATATGTCTTTCACGTCACACTGATCAGTGACATTGACGAATTTCTTACAAAAGTTTTCATACTGAAAGTACTCTCCTACACAAGTACAGGTCTGAGCGTCAACTGGACGAAGGCATTTGGCACCCTCAACACACTCGTGATCTGACCTACATTTTTCTGTGACGTTCTTCACTGGACTGCACACCTTTCCTTCTCTGTAGAAATCCTCCATGCAGTGGCAGGTACCACTCTTCCCAGCAGTCACTGGAAGAGACCGTTCGTCCATGCAGCTAGCACCAACTACGCAGACATCATCAACTTCACAAGGATCAGTTGCGTTAATAAACAGCTGGCATAGTCCACTTTTATGGAAATGTCCCTCACGACAGACACATATTGACTTCACTTCATTCGTGGCCTGGTCTGTATGTTGCTGACACTGTGCACCTGGAACACACTGATCTGGTGCCGAGCAGTCACTGCTTACGTTTTTAAGATGCAAACAACTCAGATCATATTCATAGTGCGTATCTACACACTGACAGGACATGCTGCCATCAGTTCCATTGATCAGGCACTCAGCTCCATCTATGCACTGTCCTAAGCCAGAGCACGGGAGCGTTGCATTGATAACAGGAGTGCAAACCCTGTCTTTCTGGTAGTATCCACTCTTGCACGTGCATATCCCACTCGAGGCGAACGTTGTCTTCACACATAAAGCTTCTTTAATGCACTGTAGATCATCATTACATGGCTGGCTAGCGCTCTTCAAGGGAAGACAAAGCGGCCCGTCTTGGTAGAAGTCTGCCAGACATTTACAGAATAAATCATTTGCTTCCCCGTGACACTCTGCCCCTGGCCGGCACTGACCTCTGCTTGTGCAAGGATCGGAGGCATTTTTTAAAGGATAACAAGAAAACTGATCAAGATAGTAAGCCGTAGTACAATTACATCGGAAATCTGAAACGTTATTTATTGGACTGATATCCACACATTTGGCTCCCTTCTGACACTGGTGGTGCTCAGCACATGGGAGTGTCGCATTAATTCTGGCCTTGCACACATTGCCAAATTCATAAAAGTCATTATCTATACAAGAACAGCGAGAAATGAATGTGCTTCCATTAACACAGACTGCTCCATCAACACACTGTGCATTCCATTCACATTCGCTTGACACGTTCTTGCGGACATGGCATAAATGATCCACCGAGTCTTCATAATAATCTTTTTGACAAGCACATTTCATGTTTTCTGATGCCAAATCTACATGACATTCTGCACCTGAAATACATTGACCTCGTCTGCTGCATGGTAGGCTGGACTTGATCAACGGCATGCAAATATTGTCGTCATTCTCATAGTAAAACGTGTCTACACAGATGCAGTTGCTGACACCAACTGAAGTCTCGAGACACTCTGCTCCAGATATACACTGGTTGTTGGCGTCGCATGGGTGGCTAGCTAGAATGAGTGGCTTGCATTCATGGTTCTTGTCTTCATATGTGTCATTTTTACACTTGCAGTATCGACTTGTTAAGTTGGTCACACAGACGGCCCCAAATACGCATTGTCCATCATCAGAACAAGGAGAACTTGCACTGATTAAAGGTTCACACTTCGTATTATTCTGGAAAAAATCGATTCCACAAACGCACAGACCGAGCCCTCTCTTGAACTGGCAGCTCGCACCTCGTATACACTGATAAGTGTCTTGACAAGGTTGACTAACGTTAACAAGTCGCACACATTCGTGTCCATCTCGGTAGAAGTCAGTGTTACACGTACAGGAGCCATTACTGGTTGGAGATATCCCGACACATTCAGCATTTGCCGTACACTGACCAAGCCTAGAGCAGGACACGGTAGCATTAAGCAGACGATGACATACCCCGTTTTCTTCGAAGAATTCATTTAAACATTGGCACGTTTGATTTCTGACATCTCCCAGACACTCTGCACCATAAACGCACTGACCCAAAGAGGTGCAGGGAGAGGATGCATTCTTGAGTGGTAAGCAGGTCAGCAGGTTAGATGTATAGTAGCCCTGCCTACACTGGCAGGAAAACTTCGACCGTGTCTCCCTTGCACAGTCCGCATCCTCTACACACTGATCTATTCTAAAACACGGCAAGGTTGCTTTAGCTCTTTCCTCACACCGAATGCCGTCTTGATAGTAGGCAGGCTTGCATGTACACACTTTACCACCAGGAACGGCTTCGCACTCAGCATTATCAGTGCAGGAACCTTGCAGGCGGCACTCTCTGCCTGCATCAATGACCTCCTCGCATGTGTCTTGGTGTTGATAAAAGCCGCCACTACAGAGACACAGACTTATATTAGTGTTGATTGCAGTTGTGAGGTTGTTGTTAACGATAGTGCACTCAGCATGTGGCACACACTGACCATGCTCTCTGCACGGCAGAGTTGGTAAGAGTTTGGGGTTACATCCGAGACCATCTTGGTAGAAGCTTGACATACACCGACACTCAGCCCTGTGGAAGTAAAGTAAATTAAGATACGTCCCAACATACAAGAAATGTGGACATAAATTGTACAGGACTCCTGTTATATGATATTCAGAATACCAACTGAGTATCGGGACACATCCCAGGATTTACTAGAAACAAAATATGGTACGACCAATCACAATAATCATTTCAAAATGATATGTAGCTATATTAACCCACAGAGATGAGAGAGAGATAGAGAGAGAGAGAGAGAGAGAAGAATGAGAAGGAGGAGGAGGTGAGAGAGAGAGAGAGAGAGAAAAGAGAGAACGAACGAACATAAAAGTGTTAAGAATTGGGTGAGGAGGCCCGTCTAACATTCTACACTTCACCATACAGCTTTCATTTAATCACAGTCATTCAGCATTTGTTAATATGAGAGAGAGAGAGAGAGAGAGAGAGAGAGAGAGAACAAACAAATAGATTTCATTGATAATCGGAATACATCACTGCAACATACACACTTTTTTCTGCAAAAACGTTTTTTAATGAAAGTGAAATCAGACATTTCACAACGCAGCAACATCTGAACTGACAGTTATATATCGTTCTGTGTCCTGCTAGGTTACTGATAAGCAGCAATAATCTTAAAACTTATTCCCTCTTTTTTCTGAAGTCTCCAAGCTATTTGAATTTCTGCACCTGCTTTAGAATAGTTCCGTTTAATTTTATACTGCATGTTGGTGGATTCTGTTTCTTAGATATAACCATAGTCTCTGTCTTTTTGATGTTCAGAGTAAGGCCTTTCTGTTTACTGTCTGGAGATAGTACACATCCTTGTCACACCCCTTGTTTTATAGGTTGATATTATCCAGTTCTATTTTCAACTCGAATTGCTGCTTCTTGCTGCCAGTATAGATGTTTTACAATCCTCAGGTCTTTGCCGTCTATACTGATGTCTTCAAGCATTTTAATAATTTCATTATGTTTCACCTTGTCGAATGCCTTGGTGTAATCAACGAAGCATAAGTAGAGATCTTTCTGTACTTCTAAAGCTCTTTCTGTTAGTGTTCATAAAGCATAAATGGCATTGTGTGTTCCCTTTCCTTCAGTAAATCAAAACTGTTCATCTGCTATTTCCATTTTTATTTTTCCCTTGTTCTTCTCATAATAATTCTCAGAAGTAGCTTTGTTATGTGACATGAGAGGCTGATGGTCCGGTGGTCATCACATTCTTTTGCAACTGGTTTCTTTGGCAGTGCTATAAATGTGGATTTAAGCAGGTCACTGGGCATGTAACCACTGTTGTAAATGTCATTCAGTAACTTGGTTATTAATTTTATTCCTGTCTCCTCTTGTTTCTCTATTTCTTCTATTGTTATATTATCAGGCCCAGTCGCTTTTCCTTTCTTCATGTGTTTGATGGCATCTATGATTTCATCTTCAAGTATTGGCGGTCCATCATAGTTTTCAGTATCTGGTGTTAATTCTGGTCTTTCTCTTCCATATAGCTCACCGATGTACTCTGTCCACCTGTTCACAACGTCTTCTTTTCCCATTAATATTTTACCTTCTTTTGATTTCAGGCATCCTGTGGTATATTTTGTTTTCCTGCCTGTGAGTTCACTAATTCGTTTGTGCATGTTTTTGATGTCTTTATTATGAGAGTCCTCTATCTGTCTGCACTGTTCATTTAACCACACTTCCTTTACTTCTCTGCATTTGCGTCTTATTTCTTTATTTATCTTGCTATATTTTTCTTGGTTATTTTTACTCCTCCTCCTCTTGTCCATCAGTCCTAAGAGGTCGTCTATCATCTATTTATTTTTAGGGGCTTCTTTTTTTTTGGTGATATTATTTCCAGCGTTTTTTTTTTCTGTGACACGGGAAGAGTTTTGGTTGATAGAATCTCTTAACAGTGCCCATTATTCATCTATACTATTTATCTGTGCTGTTGAGTCAGGAGACATGAGAGTAGAGCTAGTGGCCAAAAAATACAACAGAAGAAAACAGCCAAAAAGCAAGAACTTAAAATAATGCAGTGGAATGCTGAGGGTGTCAGTAGTGTTAGAGATGGCTATAGCAAAAAGGTGGAACTAGAGAACATACTTTTTGCAGAGCAGGTAAGTATATGCTGCATACAGGAGACACACCTAACCAAAGATGCCGCCTTTAAAATCAGAGGCTACCAGTGTTTTAGATCAGACCGACAGGACAGAAGAAAAGGAGGAGTACTCACACTTGTTAAGAATAACATCAGCGCATGTCAGGTGGGAGTGTACATGGAAGGAGCCGAATACTAGATGATCCATCTAAAAAGTAGTAATACAGATTTCCACCTCCTTAACTATTACTGTCCCAATGACCGCCCACTTGCTTTAGAAACAATCCCACACAAAGAGAGACTGATGGTCTGTGGCGATTTTAACAGCCATTCCCAGAGCTGGGGCTATGACCACATAGACAAGAGAGGAGAGAAAGTTGAGAGCTGATAGGATGATAATGGACTTCTCCTGATCAACCAGCCAATGGATCCCCCAACATTTTACTCAAGGGCTTGGCATACAACCTCAACACCAGATCTGGCATTCCACTCTCCAGATCTGAAGTGGAACATTACATGTGAAGTTGGAAAACAACTTGGAGGTAGCGACCATCAACCAGTCTTCCTGACAATAGAAAATTAACTCCTTAACACCAGTAGCCCTCTCCCCAGATGGAACTATAAAAAAGCAAACTGGCCAATGTACAGACATCGTACAGGTATCCTGGTGGGACAGCTGTCAATAGAAGGTAAGGATATTAACAGCATAGTGAAGGAATTAAATGCTTGTATCCTTCAGGCTGCTCATGAAACCATTCCCAGAGGAGCTCGCAGGGACTATAAACCATACTGGTCTAGTGAGCTGGGAAAACTCCATGATGATGTGGAAGCAGCTCGAAAGCAAGCAGAAAATAAACCATGCCAAGAACACCACAATAATTACCAACATTCTAAGGCCAAATTTCAGAAAGCCAAGCTGCAAGCCAGACGGGAAAGTTGGAGAGAGAAAACAGAGTCCCTAAACTTTGAAAAGGATGGAAGGAAACTGTGGAAATTAATCAAACAGTTAAATGATGAGAGTACTGGAAGAAGTACAAATATTACACTAATAGAGGATGGGAAAACTCTTACAGGTAAGCAGGTAGCAGATCACTTTGCTCGCATGTTTGCACAGGACTACAACATTGATATCCATCCAGAGAAAGAGCGTACAGTGCACATTGAGGCACAGAAAGAAGAGGAACAAGTCAGAAAAGTGGAGGTCATGGATGCACCAATCACACGCAGTGAGTTAGACCTAGCAGTTAGTAAACTGAAACCAAGGAAATCACCAGGACCAGATGGAGTGTCCAATGGAATAATCAAGAACCTGGGAATGGCAGCAATGGGAAAGCTGTTGGATATTTTCAATATGTGCTGGAGCACAGGCAAGTTACCTCAAATCTGGAAGGAAGCAAGCATGGTACCACTGCTAAAACCAGGGAAAAAACAATGATACTGCCTCCAGCTACAGGCCAATCAGTCTCACTAGCTGCCTATGCAAAACAATGGAACGCATCATTGACCTGAGGCTAAAATGGTACCTAGAAAGTGAAAACCTTCTCGTCCCACAGCAAGCAGGATTTAGGCAGTACTACAGTACGGAAGATCAAGTAACCTATCTCTCTCAAGAGGTTGAGGATGCATTCCATGAGAAAAACCTTGAACTAGCAGTGTGGATAGACCTGAAGAAAGCCTTTGATAAAGTATGGAAAAAAGGTCTGCTGTGGAAACTAAGAAACTGCAATGTGAATGGAAGACTGTACAACTGGATAAAGTCCTATTTACACAATAGAAGAGCTAGAGTAGTAATGGATGGACACAAAAGCCAGAAAGTACTTCTGCGACACGGTGTACTACAAGGAGGAGTCCTTTCGCCTACACTATTCTTTGTATTCATTAATGACCTGGTCAAGGAACTTCCCTATGGAATCAAAGCGGCACTGTATGCAGATGATCTGGTCATGTGGTGTACAGATGAATATGCGACAGTTGCTACACAGAGACTCCAAAGATCAGCAGACATCTTGACATCATGGACAAACAAATGGTGCGTGTGTAAGTATCAACACAGAGAAATCAAGTACCACTCTGTCATCTAAACAGAAAGCAGGCAATATCTTTGTAAATGAAATATCCTTAAGGATGGACAACCAACCCACTTACTTAGGAGTGACTCTTGTCTCAAAACTGACCTGGAAGCAACACATCAACAGTGCAGAAGCAAAAGCCAGAAGAAAACTAGCCATATTAAGAAAATTGAGTGGGACTACATGGGGAGCTAGTGAAAGAATCCTCAAGAACGTATATCAGCAAAGTATTCTACCACATTTAGAATATGGCTCAACATCTTGGTAAACAGCATCAAACACTACGCTGCATAATCTAGACAAGGTACAAAATCAATCACTACGGATTATCACAGGTGCCATGAGGTCAACACCAGTAGTAGAAATGCAGAAAATAGTTGGTGTTCAAGCGCTAAAAGAATGTAGAGACACAAAGGTCATGACCTTGGGAGAGAAATTCCTCAGCTCTGTAAGCCATCCCCTGAAGGAGAGATTCAATAACTTGACACTAAGATGGCTTAAAAGAAGCAGCTTCATTCATCAGGCCAAGCATATGCGTAAGCAGATACCTGACCTTCCAGCTGTAGTCACTCCATTATCATCTGTGCCAGAGCATAAACCATGGAAAGAAGCAGATTATACACAAATAACTATTCAGACTGAAGTGAAAGGTGTGAAGAATGGGGAGATGCAGAGCAGTCTTGTAAGATCAACAGCCACACTTAGTGTTCTAGATGATAAATATCCATGTGACACCTGGATACGTGTGTATACAGATGAATCTGCACATAATGCCATAAAGAATGGTGGGGCAGGAGCACATATTGAATATCCAAACAACACCACTGACAAGATTTCCATACCCACTGGAAAATATTGCAACAACTATGATGCAGAAGTTAGGGCAATTATTGCTGCAGTTGAAAAACTATCAGACTCCAGAACTGATACATGTCCTGTAGTAATTCAACATGGAGTCACTTTGCAGTGGATTCTTTCCCATTGTGGGATACCAGGCAATGAGAAAGCTGACCATCTGCGGCCTTTTTGAAAAATTAGAGGTGAGTAGTGAAATCATTATGAAATGAAACAGAAACTCACAAGAAGGTTATTAAAATAACATCTCGTCTTTTTAGAATTGTCACTGTCACTTTTAAAAAAAATTTTGAAACAGGAAAGAACAAATACATGTGCTGACTTATTGTGTATAACGAAAGAAGCTGTCTTGTCATTTCTGCGATAAATATATTGTGTATATAATAGTACTGGAAGTACATGCATGAAAGACGAGCAGCCAAATTATCCATGATGAATGCAAAGACAGATCTTGGAAAAGATCTGGCGAAAGTTCAGCTAGAAGGGATAAAAGAGAATACATAGACAATGTGGCGAAAGAGGCAGAGAAAGCAACAAAAACAGGAGACAGCAAAACTTTATATAACATACAAAAGAGGCTAACAGGTACTATTACATCTAAAGAAAGACAAATCCTTAGCAAAACTGGAATATTATTAACATCAAGTAAAGACCATAAGCAAAGACTGGCTGAACACTTCCAAGAAATACGTAATCGACCACACCCAAAAGAATTGAAACCGACTTACCAACCCCACAACTAAATATCAACTTAGATGAAATTACATTGCATGAAATTGAAACAGCAGTGAATTTAATGGCTAACAACAAAGCTGCAGGTGAAGATGAAATAACACCTGGAATATTAAAAGCTATTAATAGTAAAAACATGAGACAACTACAGAAAATGTTTAATAAGATTTGGAAAGAAGAAAAGGTCCCTTCTAAATGGAAAAAAAAGGAATGGTTACAGTAGCAAAAAAAGGCAACCTTAGCGACTGTAACAAGTGGAGAGGAGTAACCTTAGTATCAGTTGTGTCAAAAGTATTTTGCAAGGTCATTTTGAATAAACTTAAAGATATAGTGGATACTGCAATGAGAGAAGAACAAGCAGGATTTTGAAAAGGAGAAGCTGTCTCGACCAGATCTTTACTATAAGAATAATACTTGAAGAACATATTGAAAAGCAGAAACCATTAATACTGAACTTCATAGACTTTAAAAAAGCATTTGATAGCATACACAGAGAATCATTGTGGAGAATTTTAAGTCTATATGGAATACCATCTAAAACTGTCAACATCATTAAGGACCTCTAGAACAGATATTTTTGTGCAGTCAAAACAGAAGAAGGGATGTGCAAATGGTTCCAGATTGAAACAGGTGTGAAACAAGGATGTATACTATCTCATTTGCTTTTTAGAATTGCCATAGACTTCATAATGAAAAAATGCTGCACGGGTAACACAGGTATTGATTGGGTAAATGGGACCCAACTAGAAGATCTTGATTTTGCTGATGGCATAATTCTTATCAGTAACAATGTGAATTCCATGCAAGAAAAAGCAGATAGCCTGTCTTCACTGGCTAGCAAAATAGGACTTGAAATTAACAAGGACAAAACAAAAATAATGAAACTTCCCATTAATCAAAATGGAAAAATACACATAGGAGGAACATCTGTTGAAAAAGTCAATCAGTTTTCCTACCTTGGCAGTTACATAGACCAGGATGGTGACACCAGAAAGGAAGTTAGAATTCAAATTGCAAAAGCAGCATCGATCTTCAAGAATCTTGAGAACATATGGAATTAAAAAATTATAAGCACAAAAACTAAGTTAAGACTATTCATTTCAAATGTAATATCCACCCTCATTTATGCATGCGAAAGCTGGAAAAGAACTAAAGAAATAGACAATAAATTAGACTCTTTTGAAAACAAATGCCTAAGGAAAATACTAGATATAAAGTGGAACGAATTCAAGAATAATGCAGAGATAATAATGCAGATGACTGAACAACAACCAGTCTCATGGGTGATCAGGAAAAGGAGATGGACATGTTGGTCAAGTGATGAGAAGAAACGATAGAGAATCCCAAAACAAGCTATCAAGTGGAACATAACGGGCTGAAGAAAAAGAGACAGACCACGGGAAACTCTAAAGAGGACATTGTTAAGAGAGGCCAAATTAATAGGCATAAAATCCCTTGATGAGGTTGAAAAGCTTGCTAAAAATAGGAAAAAAATTGGCGAACTACCTAGCGAGTCCTATATGAGTTTAAGGCACTGGAAGGATATAACATATGTGATAGAACAGTTCTCTGTCAAAAAGACAGAGACTATGGTTATATCTAAGAAACAGAATCCACCGGCATGCAGTATTAAATTAAATGGAACTATTCTAAAGCAGGTGCAGAAATTCAAATACCTTGGAGCAGTAATAACTTCAGATGGGAAATGCAGAACAGAAATTAGGAACAGAATAGGCCAAGCAAAGACTGCATTTCAGAGAATGAGAAACATATTAGCTAACACATCTTTATCAATGAATGTTAGAAAATGAGTCCTAAAATGCTATATTGAACCTATCTTGTTATATGGAAGTGAATCATGAACAATAGGCAAGTCAAAAATCATTGGAAGCAGCAGAAATGTGGTTTATTAGAAGAATGTTGTGAATCCCCTGGACAGCAAAAATAACTAATGAAGAATGTATGAGAAGAGCTGGAGAGACAAAAAACCTTGTCAAAAAGATAAGAGAGAGACAATGTACTTTCATAGGACATGCAATGAGAAGAGGGGGCATTGAAAATATTATAACAGGAAAAATAGAAAGAGGAAGACCAAGAGAAATGATATTGGACAGTCTGACGGGATGGTGTGAGAGGAGATCACCAACTGAATTTTTGGCCTGCATGAAGGATCGGATACTCTGGAGAAGCATAATAGCCAACGCCTGTCGGCATGGCACATGATGATGATAGAACAGTTGTATAAGGAAGATAACCTATGTGAAAATAAAAGCAGTCCCTCGGATTAGCAATCGTTACCTCCCCTAGAGCCCTCATGAAAAGTTCCCGTCTGTCCGTACCCCGGTGTGAATCACAAATTGGCGGGGACAGTGAATGTGACTTGTAATAAATGAAATTAGAGCTAGGTTACAAACAGGAAACAACACTTATTTTATCCTTAGACACTTGTTATAATAAAAAATCCTGTCTCACAACACCACGTATATACAAGACACAGATTAGACCATTTGTCTTGTGTGGATCAGAAACATGGAGCACTATACAATAAGATGAATCACAGACTGTGCCACAACTCCCACTTAGTGTAAATATGGAGCTAATGGACAAAAATTTCACTACAGATCAATCTGTATAAAATGAACTACTTTACAAAATGTTACAAAACATTGTGGTGTAATTCATAATTGGGTTATTTACATATATGTGCTGGTTTCATGTGTCAATGTAGATCTAAATTGGTTGCAGATGCTGGTAGGTTGAACTCTTTTACACCTCAATTTTTATGTAAAGCACTAACACATAACATATTTCTTTCCATACATTTTTTTCTTACAGAACTTCATTTGTTCAATTCTTTTCATTTTGACATATAACATCTTATTAGTTTATCATGAAATAGTTTTATATTAGAAAATAAGACACCCCTGCCACAACCATTTTCATTCTGGTTAAGTTGTGTGAAAACAGGGAAACCAGTTATGTAGGAAAAGAGTTAAACGTCATGGAAACTGTGATTCTGCTGTTAACTTTTATCTGTTCTGTAATGTTAACGTATGAAATGATCTGTTCTGTAATGAAATGTTTTGTTTAACATGACCACAACATTGATGACTGAAAGACGTAAATCAATGTCCTCACTCCTCATCATTTTTGTTTTGATGGCTATGCATATCATGGTACCTCTGCTCTAGAGGCTGGTCACATCCTATATACACTCATGAATTTTTTTATAAATGACATTTTATACCTTTTATACTTTGTAAATGGACTGAGTTCCATAAAACTACAACTCAGCTGTCAATAACCAATTTTTCAAAACCAAAAAATTACAATTAAACTAAGAGAAAATATTGAACCTGGGAGTGTTTTAACAACAAAAAGTGTGAGATCATGTGTGTATGGTTAGTCTCATGTTAGATCATAATGTGTGTGGTTAGTCTCATATTAGATCACAGTGTGTATGGTTAGTCTCATGTTAGATCACAGTGTGTATGGTTAGTCTCATGTTAGATCACACTGTGTATGGTTAGTCTCATATTAGATCACAGTGTGTATGGTTAGTCTCATGTTAGATCACACTGTGTATGGTTAGTCTCATGTTAGATCAAATGTGTGTATGGTTAGTCTCATGTTAGATCACAGTGTGGTTCTAAGGACTGTAATAGCCGGAGGTGTGGTGAGAGATACGCTCTCCACTCCAAGTAAATGTCTCCATGGCATGTGTCTCAAACAGCCTCTGACAGTCGAAGTTCAGCTCCTGGACTTCTCGTGGTGGAACTATTTAAACTGACAGGAGAAGGAGCGAAAGGCAAATATATGGAGCCTGAAAACCAGACTCTTTCGGGCAGATGAGACTCGTAAGTCTTGGTTGGTAGCTCTTCTAGGAGAAGGAAAGCTCCTGCTCGCTGCTGGCAAGATTCTTCAGCTGTCGTGCCTGGGGTGAAACTCCTGGCCAATGAAGAAAAATGCAATTAGGGTTGCCGCACAGCGCCGCTATGGAAAAGGTGATGGAAAAAATTAAGTGAAGTTTAATCGGTATGGCCAACCACGTCCGATATACACTCATACTAGGGCAATATGCTGAAACCGGCTTAACCCAGGGGCGAAACTTGATGGCTGTGCATATCACGGTACCTCTGTTCTAGAGGCTGGTCACATCCTATATACACCCATCTTGAGATAATACGCCTAAACTGGCTTAACCCAGTGGTGAAACTCACTAGTGGCGAGGATTCGTCCTCCTGGACAAAAGCTACGTCCTGGTCACCACCAGGAAGGGTAGTGGCCACGACCACAAAACGCTGAAGTCGGAGACACTGGACCAGTGCAGTATAGATAGGCAACCACCTCTCACCTGACGGGGATATATTATATCTGAATCACGTTGAAGTTTTCTGGTGAGAAAGTCCAACTCTGGGCTGGATGGGTAACCACCTCTCACCTGGTGGGGATATACTGATATCCAAAACATCTCGAGGTTTTCTGGTGATAAAGTCCAACTCTAGGCTGGATGGGCAACCACCTCTCACCTGACAGGGATATATTCATATCCAAACCACGTTGAGGTTTTCCGGTGAGAAAGTCCAACTCTAGACTAAAATGATGCAATGAAAACCACAGTGTCTCGCAATGCCGCTTCTGTGACCCACTGAGAATATAGGTCCAAGCCCCATAATGCTCTGAGCCTCCATCCTAAATGAGACTATCGTGAGATCCACAGGAGTAAATTCAGTAGGATCACGGGGCGATCTTGGTGATAGAAGCAAAAGAAGAAGAAGAAGAAGAGCACAGTGTGTGTATGGTTAGCCTCATGTTATATCACAGTGTATTTATATCACAATCTTGCAAGAAAGGAAAAGCAACTGGGCCTGATAATATAACAATAGAAGAAATAGAGGAACAAGAGGAGACAGGAATAAAATTAATAACCAAGTTACTGAATGACATTTACAACAGTGGTTACATGCCCAGTGACCTGCTTAAATGTGTGTGGTTAGTATCATGTTATATCACAGAGTGTGTGGTTAGTCTCATGATGTTAGATCACAGTGTGTGTGGTTAGTCTCATGTTAGATCACAGTGTGCATGGTTAGTCTCATGTTAGATAACATTGGGTATGGTTTGTCTCATGTTAAGTCACAGTGTGTATGGTTAGTCATTATTAGATCACATTATGTATGGTTAGTCTCATGTTAAATAACAGTGTGCATGGTTAGAAAATGAGCTAATGATCGCTAACACACTTTTTAAACAACATCCAAGAAGACTTTACACATGGACATCACCTGATGGGAAAACCAGGAATCAAATAGATTACATTTTAGTGCAGAGAAGGTGGAGGTCAAGCATAACATCAGCAAAAACTTTACCAGGTGCTTATTGTGACATGGACCATGAGTTATTAATAGCAGACATGAAGATAAAGATAAAAAAGATAGTTATGGGATCAAGACCACTCCGCTTTGACCTTACATATATACCAGAACAATACGGTATAGAAGTGAAGAACCGTTTCGAAATCCTGATAGCTGTACAGGAAGAGATGACACCAGATGAATTGGCTACGCAGGCCAAAGATATCTTAGTAACAACAGCTAAAGACATGGTTCCAGTAAAGAAAACACAAAGGAATAGATGGATCACAGCAGGTACACTAGAACTGATAAAACAATGTAGAGAAATGAAGACGCAATGGAGAGTGACAAACAACAACAAAGATAAATATAAAACTTTAACAAAAGAAGTACGAAGAAACATAAGAAAAGACAAAAAACAATACATACAAGATTGTTGTGAAAGAATAGAAGAACATCAGAGGTGTGGAAGAGATAGTGAAATGTTTAAAGAAATGAAGTCATTGACGAGAAATGTCACACCTAAGCTAAATGTAATTTGTGATGAGATGGGGAATACCCTGACAGAGACAGAGGAAATTCTGGAAAGATGGCAGGAATATTGCAAAAGAATGTATGAAACAACCGACTGTGGAAGCAGAAATCAACAGTGTGAATTATTATTGGAGGAGAAAGAACCCGAGCCGACAATGGAAGAAGTTTTATGGGCAATAAAGAGTCTGAAAAATGGTAAATCACCAGGATGTGATGAGATAACCGCTGAATTTATTAAAGCAGTAGGAAAGGAGTGTGCAACAATCTATCATGCACTATGTAAAAAGATATGGCATTCAGGTATTTGGCCAAAAGAATGGAAAAGAACTGTATTCATACCACTGCCAAAAAAGGGTAACCTGAAATTATGCACCAACTACAGAACTGTTGCCCTGATTAGTCATGCCAGTAAAATTCTGTTAAAAATCGTAATGGGTAGACTTCGAAAGAAAATAGAAGAAGAAGTCAATATGGTCCAAGCTGGCTTCAGGCAAGGAAGAGGATCAAGAGATCATATATTCAATCTAAGATTAATAATAGAGAAATGCAGGGAGTTTAATGTGAATCTATATTTATCCTTTATAGACTACTCAAAGGCATTTGATTGTGTACAACACCAGAAACTTTGGGAAATAATGGAAAAAATGGGATTTCCAACACATTTGATACAATTAACATCACTGCTGTATTTAGACCAACAAGCAGCAGTAAGAATAAATGGTGAAACAACAAGTTGGTTTGACATAAAACAAGGGGTCCGTCAGGGGTGCATATTGTCACCCTACTTATTTAACTTGTATACTGAAAATATAATGAGGAATGTTAGAGAAGATGTAGACAAAGAATATTACGATGCCATAACAGTTGGAGGTTATGAAATACCAGAGATTAGATATGCTGATGACACAGTATTGCTGTCCACAACACAAGAAGGAATGGAAAAACTAATTATGTCAGTCCGCAAGAACAGCGAAGAGCAGAACCTCTATCTTAATGCAAAGAAAACTAAAGTGCTGTCTACTGACAAAACAAACAAGGCAACTGAAATATGTATCAATGAGGAAAAACTGGAAGAAGTGGAGAGTTTTGAATATCTTGGATCACTACTAACTAATAATGGAGATACAATGAGGGAAATTAAAAGGAGGACATCTATTGCTCTTCAGAAAGTAAAACAAATAAAGCATCTGTGGAGAGGAGCAGACAGAACCACAAAAATAAGATTTTTAAGGGCATGCATCTTTCCTATCGCAACATATGCCTGTGAGACCTGGACACTTAACAAAACAGCTGAGATGCACATAAATGCCTTTGAATGTAAATGCTATAGAAGAGTTCTCCAAATATCGTGGACACAAAAAAGAACAAATATATCTATACTACAAGATCTTAATATTGAAGAAGGCTGGCTAGTAAAGAGGATTAAAGAGAGAAAACTTAAATATTTTGGCCACATTAAACGTCATGATAATTTAGAGAAGACCGTATTGGAAGGATACATAATGGGAAAAAGAAAAAGAGGAAGACCGAAACGAAGATGGCTGCAAGACATCGTTGATGATCTGGAAATGGATGCAGCAGCAGCAGGCCATCTTGCTCACAACCGAGAGGCCTACAGGAGTGCTGTTTGGGAGGCAAAGTTCCGCAAGGGACATGCAAAGGAATGAATGAATGAATGATGGTTAGTACCATGTTAGATCACATTGTGTGTGGTTAGTCTTATGTTAGATCACAATGTGTATGCTCACTCTCATTTTATATCAATGTGTGTATGGTTACTCTCATGTTATATCACAGCATGTGTGGTTTGTCTCATGTTATATCACAGCATGTGTGGTTTGTCTCATGTTATATCACAGCATGTGTGGTTTGTCTCATGTTATATCACAGCATGTGTGGTTTGTCTCATGTTATATCACAGCATGTGTGGCTTGTCTCATGTTATATCACAGCATGTGTGGTTTGTCTCATGTTATATCACAGCATGTGTGGTTACTCTCATGTTATATCACAGCATGGTCTCATGTTATATCACAGCATGTGTGGTTTGTCTCATGTTATATCACAGCATGTGTGGTTTGTCTCATGTTATATCACAGCATGTGTGATTTGTCTCATGTTATATCACAGCATGTGTGGTTTGTCTCATGTTATATCACAGCATGTGTGGTTAGTTTAGAAAAATATAAAGCACACAAGATGTCACTAAAAGAAACACAGTAAATTGTCATGGCCTCATTTTTTCTTTTTCCCAAGTATCATCAGTTCAAGCACACGTTAGGACTAGCAGTGTTGAGCATCTTTTCTTAAAGATGAGAGAAAGATGAATAAATACTGCAATATCCTCTCTCGGCTGGATGTAGCTTGTCCTGTTGGAGTACGGGGTTCGAATCGCATCATTTTATCACTATTTTTACAGCCCACTCATACAACTGTGATCTGTCACTT
The DNA here is from genome assembly GCA_009760885.1 of Achatina immaculata. NCBI lineage: Eukaryota > Metazoa > Mollusca > Gastropoda > Stylommatophora > Achatinidae > Lissachatina > Lissachatina immaculata. The sequence goes on from CM019695.1 coordinate 34,144,713, forward strand.
TATTGTGTGCAAGATTAGCTGTCCCCTAATTGCAAAATTTGTATCTACCTTGAAACAAACCACTGTAACACTGAAGTGATTATTTTGTAGAGATCTAAAGTATCTCCAGTTTCAAAACTTTCTGAAAACTGACAGCAGATACTGCAAATATTTCTTTTTAAATAAACAGATTGGACTGGATGGTAAAACTTCTGATATCAAGTTACAGATTCAAGTTCTGTTGAGCACCTTCCAGGAAAATGTTGCACTGTAAGTGGATATGGTTAACATAATCGCTGATATTGTTCTGATAATCAATACGTGCAAAAAAGAATTATGTAAGTCTAAAAATCAATTAATAAAATTACAGTCACTGAGAGTGTGACTTAAATAAAAAGCCAGGCATTACTTGAATAAAAAGCCAGGCATGTGTCTAAAACAATAAATAAGTGAACAAATAGTGAAGTAACAGCTAAAAATAAGGATAACACATTGTAAAGCTAATCTGAACATACACTTGAAGCAGCAAACAAAAACATTCTCATCAGACCCCAAGCAGTCAGTTCTAGTAAAGGTGAATGTTTCTGGTTAATGGCAAAGCTCTACAAAAAAACACTTTTAATATGGCTGTGGTTTTGAGCTTTAGCGATTCGTTACATCTTTAAATCTGACCATGCCTGCATCCAGACTATTGCATGAAGTAGTGTGTTACAACAGTCTGCAAAACACATTTTTTGGCTTTTTAATCCCCTTTTTTATCTATGTATTTCTCCACACTTTTGTTAAGGAAAAAAAAACATACTGTAAAAGCTGCTTATAAGAAAGCTTCTTGGATAGTACAGACCGATGAGTCAGTGATTTGTTTACTAAATCCTTCACTAATTGTTAACTTTAAGAACACTAGCTTCTAACTTTAAACTAATGCTTTTCAGTCCCTTCAGATATGTTAAATGGGTAATTTACTAATCAGTTGATGTGCAGTTGTTTTAATGGACAGTTAGTTACAGCGAACAATCTTGCAATTATTAGAAAAAATATCATATGAGGGTCATCCCAAAAGTAAGTTTACAAGCACTATTACTTCAATAGCAAAATTTGTTCAGAATACAGTTCATATGTGTTCATGATAGACACTTTATTTTTCCTTGTAGTCAATATGATGACTCAGGTATATGTTTAAGCATAGGACGAGCTTTTGATGCTTATGTTGTAAAATATGGTGTCCTGGACAAAGAACCACTGTATCACCACTGTTTCAACATACTTGTCACTCTGAGATGTGGCCACCAAGATGTTCCTTGACAGCTAGGAAGAGGTGAACATCACTTGACAGCTAGGAAGAGGTGAACATCACTTGACAGCTAGGAAGAGGTGAACATCACTTGACAGCTAGGAAGAGCTGAACATCACTTGACAGCTAGGAAGAGGTGAACATCACTTGACAGCTAGGAAGAGCTGAACATCACTTGACAGCTAGGAAGAGCTGAACATCACTTGACAGCTAGGAAGAGCTGAACATCACTTGACAGCTGGGAAGAGGTGAACATCACTTGACAGCTAGGAAGAGGTGAACATCACTTGACAGCTAGGAAGAGGTGAACATCACTTGACAGCTAGGAAGAGGTGAACATCACTTGACAGCTAGGAAGAGGTGAACATCACTTGACAGCTAGGAAGAGGTGAACATCATTTGGGGGCAGACTGGAATTATAAGGCAGATGGTCCAGATTCTCCCACAAAAAATGTTGCAAAATTTCCCAAATTGAGGCTGCTCTGTATGGGCAGGCATTATCATGGAGGAACAACATAGCTTTGTGTCAAAACCCAGAACGATGGTGTCTGATGGCAGCCTGTGAACGTTCTAGCGTTGCACCATACACAGCTGCTTTAATTGTTGCTCCTCTTTCCAGGAAATCAACCAAAAACATGCCTTTCTGATCCCAAAAATGGTAGCCATCACTTTACCAACAGGCGGCATGGCCTTGAATTTCCATGTTCATGGGGAGCTTGGATGCTTCCATTTCATGCTTGCACGTTTCGATTCTGGGGTTTTGTGGTGTATCCATGTCTTGTCACTGGTGACAGTGCATTCCAGAAAGTCTTAGCCATGAATGACATATTGTTGCAGGAATGACAGGGCATATGTCATACTCTTTGCCTTGAGTTTCTCGGTAAGGGCTCGCGGAACCAATCGTGAACACACCTTATGAAATCTCAACTGCACAATCTTTCTGGACACTGTTCCATGTGACAGACTCAGATCATGCATCAGTTTGTCCACAGTCACTCACTTGTTCTCTAATATTGCACATTCGTTGGATGTTTTGTATGCTGCTATACCTACTGTTAAAGGTCTACCACTCTGCGCTATGTCACTGGTTGTTACTCATCCAGTTATACATTTTGCACACAGTTTTGCTCTGTGTTGTTAACTCATCACACTGTCTCCACAGACTTCCGCTAAATGTCGATGAATTTCTGCACCTGGCGCTGCTTCACGTTCACAGCACCAATCTTCATACTGGACCACTGTTCCAGTGACCTTCCATCTTAAACTGACAGATGCTGCTGCCTAGATAGTGCTGCACAGTAATGCTATCTAACGAATGTGGAAAATTCTGCAACCATTCCCTTAACTCCGACTTCACATTTATGCACATTACATGCAACAACCCTCGTACTAGCATCAGTGCTGCGGTGGTGTAGTGTGCTAGTGAACTCGCCTGCCGATCAGAAGGTCCCTAGCTGTATTTCTCACTTGGGTGGAATCTCTTCAGACCGACCTACGCCAGGGTCAAACCAGCCTCAGAAAATGGGTACATAGGGTTTTCTTAGGAAAACAAGGACAATGAGGTCAGATGCTGGTACCCCCACCTCCAGTGCTGTAATGGCTTTGAAATGTGAAGGTTGCAAATGCTTTGGGGTATACATATTTTGAATGAATGAATGAATGAACATCCAGACGTGCTGACTTGCCGTATAAATTTCCCATGCCACGTAATGGCTGATGATTAATGTGTAAAAATGACATGCCTAAAATATTTTTATGATTAAATTTACATGATGTGTTTGTTATCTAAGTCTGAAGTGGCTGGTGCTCAGTTGGCATGGATGGTGCCTAGGTAGTCGTGACATTAGAGTGAACAGTGGTGCCTAGGTAGTCGTGACTTGAGATCGAACCATGGTGCCTAGGTAGTGGCGACTTTAGAGTGAACTGTGGTGTCTAGGAAGTCGAGACTTTAGACTGAACCATGGTGACTAGGTAGTGGTGACTTTAGAGTGAAATGTGGTGCCTAGGTAGTCGTGACTTTAGATTGAACCACAGTGACTAGGTAGTGGTGACTTTAGAGTGAACCGTGCTGTCTAGGAAGTGGCGATTTAGAGTGTGAGGAAGGCTGGCTTTGTCCCTTTGAAGTAGGCCATTCAGAGGGTCAAGGGTCAACTTACTTCGTGGTCTTCTGTCAGGGCTACCCTTGTATGTTTTGGGCATGTGATGCAGGATGTGTAGTAAAACGCAGGGCTACTTAAGTGACTTGTACTGAGACAAATGGTGGGGGTAACAAGTTACTTGGGGGAGCTGTATTCTTGGAATATATGGATGCGTAATACTGAAGTTTCTGATAATGTGATGTTGAGTAAACGAATGTTTCTGCTATGAACCCACCATTACCCAAGCCGCCTCATGTCGTGGAGTTTTATATGTAATGTCTAATGTTGGTGTATTGTGATATGGATGTGAAATGTGTTCGCTGTTAACCATGATAATGGATTTTCTAGTAGGTTTGAGATTTGTGTAAAATAATACCATCATCACTGATTTTCATTACCATTCGATGATATATTATATGATTTCATTGAACTCATGGACACTGCTAAATTGTTTATCATATGTTGTATGTGCGCACTTCATGTTTGCCAATGTCAACTGATCATAACTGCCTAATGATATAATTGGTTCATTTCACATGAGTCATAATGAATATAATGTGACATTGTTCATTTGCACTGAGTCATTTATTAATGATGGTAAAAGCGCAGGCAATGGTACTGCCATTTTTAAGATATGATGTCTTGAGTTAGCAAGATATTAATATATGTGATAAGTGTGTGTTGGCTAACTCACACTATGTTAATATGTTTATGTTTAAAGAGAAAGCCAGGAGCTTTGAAGTAGATGTCGAAAATTATTAACTCTTCCCAAGCTGATGGCATTATAACGCGGCCTTCTGGTTAGTTCACTTTTGGACCGAAATCACTATATTAATAACGTTTGGTCCATTTCAGTGAAAAAGCATACTCAAATTTTGGTTTGCAAGTTATCTGCGCTTGTCAGAAATACCTGGCATCATTTTAACTTAGTGTGGGCAGTGTGTAGTCATTTTTTCAGCCTCAATTCGATTTGGTGTGAATATTTTTCCTAATTTCCAGCCACTTAATGGATCTGCAAAAGGAGTTGAATGTTTTCTGTTGTGTTTGTTCTTTTGTTTCTGCAAATTTGTGCAAAAAATTATTACATTTCATGTGAGGAATTCCATTTATCATCGATTTGTGATTTACACGTGGATATTTACAGCTCCAATGGTAAGTAGAAACCAATTATTTTATTTGTATGTCATAAACTTTTTTTTTTGGGGGGGGGGCGCTAAAAATATTGTCTTATTTTCTCACCAGTTATTTTTTTCCTAAGAAAACTCTGCATTTATGGAATCTTCATTCATTTTTATTTCTTTTGGATGTATAAAAAGTATACTTTTTCACATGGAAATAATTGCTACATTCACTTTTTCAACTATACCCCAAAAATATCGTGACACCTGCGCATTTTGCTTTGCAAAAATCTGATGTCAACATTTTTTTACCGCTGGTAGGGGAAGTTAAGAGCATCATGTGAAGTGATGGATGGACTTTTGTCATGTTTTCTCATAAGTATTTTCATATTTGATTAATGTTTGATGTTATTTTATTTGTGAAAACAGACAGATTTTGTGTCTTTATGTTAGTCTGGTAATGTGTTATGTCCATGTTCTGTGATTAAACTGATTAATTTCTCCCTTGATCAATATGTGTTTATGATTGATCATTGATGTTGGCAGCTTTATGAGCTGAGTTCATGTGATCAATTTTCTTGATGTTAGCAAAAATCAGTTACGGTAGCAAACTGGACACATATGGAAGGGTTAGGACCTGGGTTGGAAATTGTTGTGGACCCCCATTTTTCAGACTGAGATCAACTGTGAACCTCCTTTTCCAGACTGAGAACAACTGTGAACCTCCTTTTTCAGACTGAGAACAACTGTGAACCTCCTTTTCCAGACTGAGAAAAACTATGAACCCCCTTTTCCAGACTGAGAACAAATGTAGACCCCATTTTCTAGACTGAGAACAACTGTGGACCCCCTTTTCCAGAATGAGAACAACTGTGGACCCCCTTTTCCAGACTAAGAACAACTGTGGACCCCATTTTCCAGACTGAGAACAACTGTGGATCCCCTTTTCCAGACTAAGAACAACTGTGGACCCACTTTTCCAGACTAAGAACAACTGTTGACCCCCTTTTCCAGACTAAGAACAACTGTGGACCCCCTTTTCCAGACTAAGAACAACTGTAGACCCCCTTTTCCAGACTAAGAACAACTGTGGACCCCATTTTCCAGACTGAGAACAACTGTGGATCCCCTTTTCCAGACTAAGAACAACTGTGGACCCCCTTTTCCAGACTAAGAACAACTGTTGACCCCCTTTTCCAGACTAAGAACAACTGTAGACCCCCTTTTCCAGACTAAGAACAACTGTGGACCCCCTTTTCCAGACTAAGAACAACTGTGGACCCCCTTTTCCAGACTAAGAACAACTGTGGACCCCCTTTTCCAGACTAAGAACAACTGTGGACCCCCTTTTCCAGACTGAGAACAACTGTGGACCCCATTTTCCAGACTGAGAACAACTGTAGATCCCCTTTTCCAGACTGAGAACAACTGTGTACCCCCTTTTCCAGACTAAGAACAACTGTGGACCCCCTTTTCCAGACTGAGAACAATTGTGGACCCCCTTTTCCAGACTGAGAACAACTGTGGACCCCATTTTCCAGACTGAGAACAACTGTGGATCCCCTTTTTCCAGACTAAGAACAACTGTGGACCCCTTTTTCCAGACTGAGAACAACTGTGTACCCCCTTTTTCCAGACTTAAGAACAACTGTGGACCCCCTTTTCCAGACTAAGAACAACTGGACCCCCTTTTCCAGACTAAGAACAACTGTGGACCCCTTTTTCCAGACTGAGAACAACTGTGTACCCCCTTTTTCCAGACTAAGAACAACTGTGGACCCCCTTTTCCAGACTAAGAACAACTGGACCCCCTTTTCCAGACTAAGAACAACTGTGGACCCCCTTTTTCCAGACTGAGAACAACTGTGTACCCCTCATTAAAAATAAACCAATAAATAAAACCCAGATGATGCTAAGATATTTTATAAAATCAAGCCAATCCATTTGCTGTTTTGTGGACCCCATAAAAATCTTTCCATGGACCACCAATGATCACAGTTTAAAAAGATCTAGAATCCGTCCTGTCTCATGATTTCTTCATACCTGCTACACTGGCACTTGTTTTGTTACTTGCCTGAAAGGTAAGAGGGGAGTCTAAAAACAAAAAGTGGGAGGGGGGAGAATATAGCAAGATACAGACATAATAATAACTTACCCTCCAGGTATCAGGGTACACTGTGCTCCAGAAATGCACTGACCTGGACCACTACATGGGGATGTCACATTTTTTCTTCTCTCACACTTTCCGGCCATCTCATAGAAATCTGGCATGCATGTACAGATGAGGATGAAGCCATTAAATCGGCAGTAAGCATTTGTGGTACACTGGTTGTCTGAGTCACATCTCAGGCCTGCTGTGATATCCTTGTTCAAAGAAGATAAAACATGAAACTATCAGAAATAATGGAACAGATGAAAGAACGATATTTTCAACATTCTGCCTTTCTCTTCCCGTGCCAGGGGGGACAAAACGCAGAGGTTCAGTTAAGTGCCAGATTAAAAACGAGGGTCTCGATATGTACAGGGGTATATTAGTAAAAGTGAATGAGACATTATTTCCTTGTACTTCCATGTACTTATTAAGTTTCAAAATATAACTAAATGTATGAAGATTTCATAAATGCTGAGTTTTTTTAGGAAAAAAGAAGTAACGTGATGTTTGCAGACAATGACTGTGTCCAACTTACCATCGGCTATATCTAGATTACAGTACTTACCTTCTGAGATGCCTAGATCTACCTGTCGGTCTCGTATTGTGTTTCTATGTTGCATTATCGTTAAAATAATGTCTGAAATCATCTTGTAACTACTTCTCCGGTCGTCTAATATGCCGTGCCGACTGTTCTGCATTTCACATCTGAAGTTATTACTGCTCCAAGGTATTTGAATTTCTGCACCTGCTTTAGAATAGTTCCATTTAATTTTATACTGCATGCTAGTGGATTCTGTTTCTTAGATATAACCATAGTCTCTGTCTGATGTTCAAAGTAAGGCCTTTCTGTTCACTTTCTTTAGTGACTTTATCCAAGAGATTTTGCAGGTCTTGTTGGTTCTCAGCTATCAGTACTGTATTATCAGCATACTGAAGGTTGTTAATATTGTATCTTCTACTTTTTATGCCTGGTTCTGTGATGATCGTTCTTAGAATATTCTCACTCTACAGAGAAAAAAGGTCTGAAGATAGTACACATCCTTGTTGCACCCCTTGTTTTGTAGGTTGATATTTTCCAGTTCTATTTTCAACTCAGACTGCTGCTTCTTGCTGCCAGTATAGATGTTTTACAATCCTCAGGTCTTTGCCATCTATATTGATGTCTTCAAGCATTTTAATAATTTCATTATATTTCACCTTGTCAAATGCATTGGTGTAATCAATGAAGCATAAGTAGAGATCTTTCTGTACTTCTAAAGCTCTTTCTGTTAGTGTTCATAAAGCATAAATGGCATTGCGTGTTCCCTTTCCTTCAACAAATCCAAACTGTTCATCTGCTATTTCCATTTTTATCTTTTTCCTTGTTCTTCTCACAATGATTCTCAGAAGTAGCTTTGTTATGTGACATGAAAGGCTGATAGTCCGGTGGTCATCACATTCCTTTGCACCTGGTTTCTTTGGTAGTGCTATAAACATGGATTTAAGCAGGTCACTGGGCATGTAACTGCTGTTGTAAATGTCCTTCAGTAACTTGGTTATTATTTTAATTCTTATCTCCTCTGGTTCCTTTATTTCTTCTATTGTTATATTATCAGGCCCAGTCACTTTTCCTTTCTTCATGTGTTTGATGGCATCTATGATTTAATCTTCAAGTATTGGTGGTCCATCACAGTTTTCAGTATCTGGTGTTAAACCAGAATGTCTTCATTTCCCATTAACATTTTACCTTCTTTTGATTTCAGGCATGCATCCTGTGGTATATTTTGTATTCCTGCCTGTGAGTTCACTAATTCTTTTGTGCATGTTTTTACTGTCTTTATCATGAGAGTCCTCTATCTGTCTGCACTGTTCATTTAACCACACTTCCTTTGCTTCTCTGCATTTGCGTCTTATTTCTTTATTTATCTTGCTATATTTTCTTGGTTATTTTTGCTCCTCCTCCTCTTGTCCATCAGTCCTAAGATGTCGTCTGTCATCCATTTATTTTTAGGGGCTTCTTTTTTCAGTGGTATTATCTCCTTAACTGTTTGGTGGATAGAATCCTATAATGTTGCCCACTAGCAAACCAAAGGCGCGGAAGTCAAAATCAACTTTGTGTTTTACATGACCCAAAGGCATGGAAAGAGTTCATCTCTCAGCTTCCAACTCTGATTCAAACATTCTACATCAGTTTAGTCTGGTATACACATAAAGACATATATATATACACATAAAAAGAGGCAGACCGCGTGAAACTCTGAAGAGGACATTGTTAAGAGAGGCCAAATTAACAGTATAAAATCCTTTGATGAGGTTGAAAGACTCGCCGAAGACAGGAAAAATTGGCGAACTACTTTGCGAGCCCTATGTGACGTTTAACTTTGGGATTCAAGTCCATCCAAGACCTATAGCGGGCAGCGGCGAGTCGTCAGATATGGAAAGATATGATTTCCACCCTATGAGCCAATTTTGGCCCTAAAGGAATGTCAATCAATCAAAAATAGTATCATAAAAACTCATATCATTATTAACAGCAAGAAATGACTGAGACTTTATTTTTAAAAAAACAAGATATCATGAGATATCATTGTCAGATATCAAAATAAAACAAAATTTGTAAAATGTAAAACAAGAGCACTTAATAAAAGTACAATTTGTTCAAAGAAGAAATGAAAGCAAAATGGTTATTATGCAGAAGATACAAAGTTTACAATAATAAACATCAAGGAGCAGAATGGAATGCTGGAGTAATAAAGTAGTTTATGCTCCTTTTAAGGTCAAGGTTGATGTTTTGAATCCTGTTGCAGAATTATCTGATCCTTTCTTTTGCTGGTGAAGAGGTGGTAGTCTGGCATGATGCAAGCACCTCACCCTATACTCCCCACCATTTACTTGATATGGCCTCCGACTTTGTCTACAACTCAGATAATCAATCTTGAAAGAATCTAAAATGAGGCCATGAAAACAGTTCTGGGCTGTACCGGGGATGGTCCGAACATAGCTATGCTTTACTCGCTTGAAATGCCCAACAAGAAAGTAAGGCGCAAGTAAAGACGTACCTCAGGACTGCCAGCACAGTCAAGCACCCCCTACTATCAGAGCTGAACTCGGCAAAGGGCAGATCATAGATGGCAGAAGCAAAAGAGACACTATGGCCCAAAACAGATACACCTAGAACCAGAATGGACTAAAGTGCCAAATATGCAGAATCTAATGAAAGTTGTGATCCAGCTTGGCCATGAGTATCGAGATTGGGCTCATGGTAAAACAGAAGCCCAGGTGCAGGAACAGATTCAGCATCAATCTAAACCACATGACCCTGTGATCTTCACAGATGGGTCCATGGCATGATGCCTAAATATGTCATCTACTGTAAACTGGCTTCGAGTAAATCAGGAACCTATGCAACCACCACTTCAAGCATGAGAATGGAGGTGCAGGCAGCATCATAAACAATGTTCTGGTTAATGGAGCAGGGTGACTTGCATAGACTCCGAAATCATGTTACAGAGAATGAGAGACATTTCTTCTGCAGGGAGTGAGTCCAACTTCTAAAGGGCTCTCAGTTATCCAGTTTGATTTGGATCTTCTGCCCAGGTCATGTGGGAGTCAAAGACATTGAGAGAGTGAACAATCTGGCAGGCGTGGCATCAACTCAGGCACCTTAAGAATGGATAAGGAGGAGAATGGACAAGGAGGAGAATGGGCAAGGAGGAGATTGCAAGAGCTTCATTGAACAGGATGCATATGGAGGAAGATATTGGGCTGAATAATAAGTACATGAAAAAATCACATGAAGAGGATGATTGAATTGAGGGAGGAGAGGGGAAGTGGACTTTTTTTCAAACAAAGTGGTTTAATGCACATTACCCACAACCAGCATGTGACTGGCTCTATCAGTCTGGGAACCAGTGCCTTCAGTTATTTTTTCTATATCCCATGTAATCCTAAAGATACATTTTCAAATCTTAAATTATTCAAGCTGAATGAGACAGCAGCCTGTGAATATACTTTGATTGGCAAACCATAGATGATCAAGGCTTTATTCTGTCTCCCATTGGTGCCCCTAGAAACAGTCTTGCTGAGTCAATATTGACTGAAATGGGTTCTCTTTAAGATTCCTAAATATAAGTTGTGTGAAAGACAATGGTGTTGAAGGCCAAAAGGTGCAAATATTGCAACCTAGGTGACACAGTGGACAATTGCCCTGTTCAGTTCAAAGGCAGAAAGAAAAAAAAAAGTTTTTTCCCAGACACTGGAGGAAAAAAGATTCAAGAAGATAAACATAATCTTAATACGTGACCTGCAGGTCAGTTCTCCAAACATTGAAGACAAACCACTAGTTCAGCTGACCACAACAGTGACTAAACAACTGAACCAGCTGTCCCTTACCAACAAAGTAACATTATAGTGGATTCCTGCACACTGAGTTGTTGGAGGAAAAGAAGCAGCTGACAAACTTATTAAGGCAGGCACCAAGAAAGAACAATTCCAACACAGAGTACCACTAAAAGGATAAAAAATGCTTGTCATATGCAAGTACAACACTGCATGGAGATATAGGACAGGTAGCAGATACTACAAAGATCCCATATTAAACAGAACACATCAGACCACAGTTTTGATTATTAAAACATGGCACTGTAGACTATACAAACTCATCAACATAAACTGAAGACTGCTTCAATTCCACTCTACACATGCAACAATCATCTTCGGACTCCAGAGCACATTCTGGAAACTTGCACTCTCCTCAATGATTTAAGAGCCAAAACTTGGCCCCAGGAAAAGAATATGGAAGGAAAACTGTTGTACACACATGAAGAACTCCTACTCATGGTGAGATTCATGGAGATAACCCATCGCATTGTTTACATGCTTGAACAGTAAATGTAGCAGATGAATATATCCCAGACTAAAGAATTAGTAGATGGCCAAAGTAAAGCTGATATCCCAAGGTTATATTCCACCAAACATGACTGATTCTATCCCAGATGCTTTCAAACTCCAGTCAGTAAGGATTCTCATTGGTGCTATAGTGTATGTGCATCTGTGCTGAGAACTTTCATTTAACTATTTAAGGAGGGGATTGAGTACATCTAAAATATACTGAAATATCCCATATGCCACCTACATTTTTACAAAAGACTTGCTTCTTAAATCTGCTGTGCTTTCTTGTTTCTTTTCCAATTTAAAAACAATAATACTTAAAATGTCAAAAAAAGATTATTTTTAGAATGTCATTTGAGATTTTTGTTTGTTTTTGTTCTTTTATTTTGGGCTTCTATAATGTTGAGACTTAGTTCAGTGTATCTACGCATTTTTTTATTATTATGAAAAGTAATAAATTTGGACTTTTCTTGTATTTTGTTGTTGTTGTTAATGAAGCAATTTTGTTTGCTTAGGTTATGATTCTTGTGTAACTGACAATATTTGGCAGAAGTGCAAGCCTCCATAGAACTCTTATGTACTCTATGCTGTATTACACTAGCAAACTAGAATGATGATTATAGTGAAACAGAACAAATGAGATGCAGATCAATGAAAGATAATAGTAAAAGGTCAATCTCTTATTAGGACATACAATTTTCCTGTGTAGGAAAATGACACTGACAAGATGTAGGCATGATATCTAGTATCAGGATAACAGAGATGGTGAATATTTTTCAACCTTGATTTCAAATCAGACTCCCACTCTGACCCTGAATTTCCCTATAACTCACACTCTGACCTTGACTTGCCTTATAACTCCCACTCTGACCCTGACTTTCCCTATAACTCACACTCTGACCCTGACTTGTATTATAACTCACACTCTGACCCTGACTTTCCCTATAACTCACACTCTGACCCTGACTTTCCCTATAACTCACACTCTGACCCTGACTTTCCCTATAACTCACACTCTGACCTGACTTTCCCTATAACTCACACTCTGACCCTGACTTTCCCTATAACTCACACTCTGACCCTGACTTTCCCTATAACTCACACTCTGACCCTGACTTTCCCTATAACTCACACTCTGACCTTGACTTTCCCTATAACTCACACTCTGACCCTGACTTTCCCTATAACTCACACTCTGACCCTGACTTTCCCTATAACTCACACTCTGACCCTGACTTTCCCTATAACTCACACTCTGACCCTGACTTTCCCTATAACTCACACTCTGACCTTGACTTTCCCTATAACTCACACTCTGACCCTGACTTTCCCTATAACTCACACTCTGACCCTGACTTTCCCTATAACTCACACTCTGACCTTGACTTTCCATATAACTCCCACTCTGACCCTGACTTTCCCTATAACTCACACTCTAACCTTGACTTGCCTTATAACTCCCACTCTGACCCTGACTTGCCTTATAACTCACACTCTGACCCTGACTTGTATTATAACTCACACTCTGACCCTGACTTGCATTATAACTCCCACTCTGACCCTGACTTGACTTATAACTCCCACTCTGACTTGTATTATAACTCACACTCTGATCCTGACTTGCATTATAACTCCCACTCTGACCCTGACTTGTATTCTGACTCCCACTCTGACCTTTACTTGTATTCTGACTCCAGTCTGACCCTGACTTGCATTATAACTCCCACTCTGACCCTAACTTGCCTTAAAACTCCCACTCTGACCCTGACTTGCATTATAACTCCCACTCTGATTCTAAATATTAAAATCTAAGAAAAAAAATAGAAACAGTTTTAGTAATTAACGAACACACAGTTGTTATGTTTCAGTTTGTACCTTATCGTACAAAAACATACAGGACAAGGAATTTGGAAAGAAGATAAAATATAAATTAACATGAATTGTATACACTGAATAGGAATGGAAAAAATACAGTAAATGGAACACTTAGCTGTGACTTGTAAGAAACTGTGTCCAAGAGTATGCATAGCAGAGTGTTGAGAATGTTATAATGGAGGCTTGCAGTGTGATAAGTATATGAGTTGAAAGGGACCATGGAAAGAAGAGAAAGTGATACAGTGGCAATCTAGCCAAGAGAAGGGTGGGTGGGATAGGTGAATTTTGTTGGGGTAGAGGGTTTGTTATCTAATGCAGTGAGGAGGTTCTGAAATACATGTTGCAGGTGACGAAAGAGTAGAAATTAGTACAGAGGGAATATAACTGTAAATTGAATGTTAAGTGTAGCTGAATTTCGAGTTCAGGGCTCAAGGTTCCAGCGTCCCATATTCCTGAATATAGTGGTCAAGAAGAAGTCAATATGGTCCAAGCTGGTTTTAGATAAGGAAGAGAATCAAGAGATCATATATTTAATATAAGATTAATATGCAGAGAATTTAATGTGAATCTATATTAATCTTTTATAGACTATTCAAAGGCATTTGATTGTGTACAACACCAGAAACTTTGGGAAATAATGGGATTTCAACAGATTTGACACATTTAATATCAATGCTGTGTCTAGACCAACAAGCAGCAGTGAGAATAAATGGTGAAGCAACAACTTGGTTTGACATAAAACAAAGAGTTCATCAGTGGTGCATATTGTCACCAAACTTGTTTAACTTGTATACTGAAAATATAATGAGAAATGTTAGAGAAGACAAAGAATACTTCGATGTCATAAAAATTGGAGGTCATGGAATACCAGAGATTAGATATGCTGATGACATAGTATTACTGTCCACAACACAAAAAGGAATGGAAAAACTAATTATGTCGGTCCATAAGATTAGTGAAGAGCAAAACCTCTATCTTAATGCAAATAAAACTAAACTGATGACAACTGACAAAACAAATAAGGCAGCTGAAATATGTATCAATGAGGAAAAACTGGAAGAGGTAGAGAGTTTTGAATATCTTAGATCACTACTAACTAATAATGGAGATACAATGAGGGAAATTAAAAGGAAGACATCTATCACTCTTCAGAAAGTAAAACAATTAAAGAATCTGTGGAGAGGAACAGACAGAACTACAAAAATAAGATTTTTAAGGTCATATATCTTTCCCATCGCAACATATGCCTGTGAGACCTGGACATTTAACAAAAAAGTTGAGAAACACATAAATGCCTTTGAATGAAAATGCTGCAGAAGAGTTCTTCAAATATCATGGACACAAAAAAGAAGAAATATATCCATACTACAAGAATTTAATATTGAAGAAGGCTAGCTAGTAAAGAGGATTAAACAAAGAAAACTTCAATATTTTTTACATATTAAACGTCACGATAATTTAGAGAAGATCGTCTTGGAAGGGTACATAATGGGAAAAAGAAAGAAAGGAAGACCAAGGCAAAGATGGCTGCAAGACATCATTGATAATCTGGAAGTTGATGCATTAGCAGCAGGCCATCTTGCTTACAACTGAGAGGCTTACAGGAGAGCTGTTAGGGAGGCAAAGTTCCGCAAGGGACATGTAAATGAATGACTGATTGAGCAGTTTTCAAGCACCAGCCAGCTTTTATCATCAGAGTGATACTGTTTAGTGGCTGTTACCAGAAAAACAGATTTGTCTCTCTGGTTGGGGTCATGAAAATGATTAGGGACTAGTTTAAAGGCTTGCTGGGTGATATCATATAGATGTTCCTGCATGCGATCACCTAATCTGAGACTAGTTTCACCATTTTTTTTCCCATTTCTGTTTGTTGTAGATCATTCATGTTTATATTTTATCTTTCCCTATTTCTTTATCCTGTATGTTTCTGTATGGTTAACATGCACATCAAATAAAAGTTTATTCCAAGAATTTGCTCCTACCAGAAAATATAAAAATATCTTGACTTTCAAAGTTGAAATGCAGAATAGACCTAACCTTTACATCTATTGTGAAATGTTTTCTTTGTCATCTATCATGATTAAATCTTACATCTTACATCAATCCCGTGCCGTTAAATGTCACGTATGGCCTGCATGGTAGTTCGCTATGATGTCCTGTTGTCGGTGAGTTTTTCAATCTCATCAAGGGATGTTATGCCCACCAAATTGCCTTTTCTTAACAATATCCTCTTTAGAGTTTCACGTGGTCAACCTCTTTTTCTTCGACCTGTTGTGTTCCATTTGATAGCTTGTTTGGGGATTCTCTGATTGTTTCTTCTCATCACACGACTGATATATCCATCTTCTTTTTCTGATCAACCATGAGACAGGATGCTGTTTGCTCATCTGTCTGATCTCTGCATTGTTCTTGAATTCATTCCACTTTATACCGAGTATTTTCTTTAGGCATTTGTTTTCAAACGAGTCTAATTTCTTATCTATTTCTTTAGTTGTTTTCCAGCTTTCACATGCATAAATGAGGGTGGATATTACATTTGAATTGAATAATCTTAACTTGGTTTTTGTGCTTATAACTTTTAAATGCCATATGTTCTTAAGATTCTTGAAGGTCAATGCTGCTTTGGCAATTCGAATTTTAACTTCTTTTCTGGTGTCACCATTGTGGTCTATATAGCTGCCGAGATAGGCAAAATGGTTTACTTCTTCAACAGCTGTTCCTTCTATGTATATTTGTCCTTCATCGTTAATGAGAACCTTCATTAATTTTGTTTTATCCTTGTTAATTTCAAGTCCTATTAAATTAAATATTGCATCAAAATTACCTGAATGCATTTTCCCTCTTTGTTGTAGAATGCTTCCTGACACATGCACTCTTTTAGGTTT
Organism: Achatina immaculata; assembly: GCA_009760885.1. Taxonomy (NCBI): domain Eukaryota; kingdom Metazoa; phylum Mollusca; class Gastropoda; order Stylommatophora; family Achatinidae; genus Lissachatina; species Lissachatina immaculata. The sequence goes on from CM019695.1 coordinate 34,161,020, forward strand.
GTGATTTCATTGATGTGACATTCAGCATGTGACGTGCACTGTTCTGTTCTGTTACATTCAGAACCTGCAGAAATCTCTAGGTGACATTTGCTTTCCTCATTGTAGAAGGTAGGGATACATCTGTGTTAACACAAGAGTATGAACTAAGCAATGTTCTTGTTGACTAAGGTTACAGTCATCAACAAAGTATATGAACTTTTAAAATAATGGTTAGTATGAACCTATAAACACTTCCAGTTTATTTTGATAAGTGAGCAAAGACAAGGTAGAAGGCACAAAAATACAGAAACAGAATATATTTTAAAAAATTAACTTTTTAATTCTCATTCATAAAAATCAAAATTAAGTTTTATCTTCAAGATAGTCATCTCATACATATTTACTGTGAAACGTGTGTGCCATGATGTTGCCATTATTAAATCAGATTTACTTCTTGTATAAATCATCTGATGTTGTCACACTTAAATCAGATTTAGTACCTGTACAAATCATGTGATGTTGCCATTCTTAAATCAACCTTAGTACTTGTATGAATCATATGATGTTGTCACTTTTAAGCCAGCTTTATTACCTGCACAAACCATCAGGTGAGCATGTTGCATTGTGTGTACACTTGTCAGAAATCTGGCATCTGTTACCAACCAGAACAAAAGGCTTGCATTTTCCACGTGACTGATAGAAATCTTGTTGACATATGCATACCTTGTCAGCACCTGATGCAACAAATTCTCAGAATAAATGAAATAAACATATAATGTTTATTTTATTTGTTTTTTTTTTCTGCATTTCTTTCTTCTTTACAGCAAATAAAGTAAGATCTATCTATTCATCTTTTGTCAAATTGTGATTTGTCATGGTTCAGATCAGCATGGAGTATCCATGCATCTGTGGCAAAAAATTTAACACTCAACGTGGCATGAAGATACACAGAATGAAGAAGGGATGTGGTGGTTCCTTGCTGCCCTATACTCAACAGTGCACTGTGACACCAGTTTCAGATAAGACATTAGAAGATCTCTGTCAGGATATAAACCACAGTACAGGGAATATTCATGTTGGGTCAGGCAGCAGTGAGGCAATGCAGCCCTCCGATGAGACCAGAGACAAGATTAACTTTCCACCAGCAAGTGCCAAAAGTAGACTGGAAAACCTGGACATAGGACTATGCAAAGATTTGGACAAACAGCTGAGAGGGAAAAACTTTGAGCAAAAACTGGAAGTATTTAGTAACATCATATATCTTTACTGCCAAAAAGAGTCTGGAACCAAACAGGCAAAAAGAGAAAAAGTAACACCAAGAAAGTCCAGCAGACAGAGGAAAATAGAAGCAATGATACAGCAGAAGAACAATGCCCAGAAAATGTTCAAGAAGGCACACGAATCAGAAAAGGAAGGACTAAGACAGGTTTGGCAGCATCTAAAATCCCAGCACAATGCCCTTTGCAGAGCTGAAAGACTGTAAAAGGAAGAGGGAAACCAGATACGCAAGAGAGAAGTTCTACAGAGATCCCTTCAGCTTTGCCAAGCAGTTATTTGAACAGCCAAAATCAGGTACGCTGAAAGCAGATAAGGAGGTGCTCGAGGAACATCTGAGCAAGACATACTCTGATAAAAATCAGCATACACCTCTCGACCAGATGAAAGGTCTAGTGTGGCCCTGTAAACCAGGTAGCAAATTCAAATGCAGCCCACCAACCTTACAAGAAGTAGAGAGCATCGTAGGAAGAGCTAAAGGAACGTCAGCACCAGGCCCAAATGGCGTCCCTTAAATACTATACAAAAGATGCCTCGAAGTACTAAAGAAGCTCCATAAACTCCTACGAACAGCATGAACAAAGGGACTCATAAGTAAAGAATGGAAAAAGGATAATGGAGTATACATCCCAAAGGAGCAGAATTCCACTGAAATCAACCAATTCAGACCAGTCTCACTTCTGAATGTGGAAGGAAAGACATTTTTCTCCGTGATGGCAAGGAGACTAACAACATACCTCCTAGATAATGGTTACGTTGATACATCCGTGCAGAAGGGAGGAATCCCAGGTTCCCCAGGATGTCTCGAGCATGCTTCAGTGATCTGGGAAGCTATTCAATGGGCAAGATCTGGAAAGCAAGATCTACAGGTAATATGGCTTGACCTAGCCAATGCGTATGGCTCAGTACCACACCAGATGATATGGCTAGCACTAGACATGTATCATGTGCCAAAAGAAATAACGAAGATGCTGAAAATGTACTTCACAGGGTCCCTCATGAGATTTGGAACATCAGGATATATTACAAGATGGACTGAGCTCCAGGTAGGAATTGCAATGGGCTATAATCTCCCATACTGTTCGTACTAGCCATGCAAGTAATCCTGAAAGCAGCAGAAGGCCCAAGGTTAAGAAATGGATGTCAGATGCCACCACTAAAGGCATTCATGAATGACACAACAATAATAACAACCAGTGAAGCACAGGTATGAAAGATGTTAGAGCATTTGGATAGAAAGAAAGGAACATAATAGCCTTATCATATGGTGTCGCATGAGCTTCAGGTCAAAGAAGTCAAGAAGCCTGTCACTCAGAAAGGGGAAAGTGATAGAAAGATGTACACAGTGGTAAATCAAATATCACAACTGTAGGGGAAGAGCCAGTGAAGAGCCTTGGCAGAGTATATGATGCTTCCATGAAAGACTCAAGCGCAGTGAAGCAGGTCATAGAAATGGCACAGAATGGACTGAACATCATAGACAAAAGCAGGCTACTGAGGAAGTTCAAAATATGGTGCCTCCAGTTCATGCTGATTCCAAAATTGATGTGGCCACTACTCATTTACAAAGGAATTACCAGCACAGTAGAGGCAGTCGAAAGAAATAAATCCATAAGAAAGTGGAGCGTACCACCAGGATTAACTGATGTAGCACTGTACTGCAAGAAGAGCAAACTGCAGCTACCATTCAAATCTGTGGTTGAAGTATATAAGGTAGGAAAAGCAAGCCTTGTAGTGATGCTACAAGAATCTACAGATCCAGTAGCATGAGAAGTGCAGCCAACACTTAAAACTGGATGAAAATGGAAAGTAAGTGAGGAAGTGACCACAGCCAGGGAAACACAGGAGCTGAAAGAAGTAATAGGATACACCCAGACCAACAGAAGGGGATTTGGTCATGGTGAAATCAAATGGTGGTCAAAGGGCTCCTGTAAAGAAAGAAGGGATATGATCATCAGTGAAGTAAGGAATTCAGAGGATGATAAGTGGGTCCAGAAGGCAGTCCAACAGGAACAACAAGGTCAGCGGACAACATGGGAGGAAGTCCTGCAGAGATCACTAACATGGAATGACATCTGGAAAATGGCACCCCTGAGACTTGGCTTCATCATCAGAGCTACTTATGACTTTCTGCCTACAGGCTCCAACCTATAGAAATATCAGAAGACACAAAGTGCCCTCTCTGCAACAAAAGGCAAACACTGGAACATGTGCTGTCAGCATGCAGAGTATCATTAGGTCAAGGACGCTACACCTGGCAGCACAACACAGTGCTGCAGGAACTAGTAGCCATTGTAGACAGGGCAAAAGATAAAGCAAATAATAGCAAAAGAGCTGAGGTCCCACCTAAATACTTCATAGGCGCTGGTACGACATTGAATATTGAAATCAGGGACATTCCCTTACCATCACTGCTAGATAATGGAAATGACTGGGATGTGATAGCGGACCTACCAGGAAGAAGAGAATATTCAACTGCCATCAAGAACACAGGAATGTGACTGGACATTGTAGTGTACTCTATAGAAAAACAGGAACTAATAATGATCGAGCTTACAGTTCCATACGAAACAAGAATAGAGGAGCAGCATCTATTCAAATATGAGATGTACAATGACCTGGTCAAGCAACTGAGGCAGGGGGCAAGAGTCAGGGCAAAAGTGACAGCTGTAGAAGTGGGAGCGAGAGGATTTGTAGTATACGACCTATGTAAGCAACTGGGCATAAAGGGAAAAGCAAGAGCAAGGGCATTGAAAAGTCTTTCAGACTTAGCAGAAAAGGCTTCATGCTGGCTGTGGAGTATGTGAAACAAGCACTGAGAACATAAATGTCATTTACCACAACCAATACCAGTCCTCCGTGGCTAAATCGCTAAAGACGCACTTCAGAGTGCCAACTCAATCCTGGGATGAAAAAAGCAGCAACTCACAAGACCTCTGGGAGTCATGACCCAAAGGGGCCCACCCCCCTTAGAGTGTCAGGAGTTTAATAGGGCCGAAACACTTGTCTGAGGGGAGGTGGGTACTTCCTCTGATGATCTGAAGGAGTTGTGTTGTTGTTCTGCTCTCTGCAGTAAAGTTTCCTGCATGCATACAGCAGGACTCAGATATCTGGTCTGATCTGAACTCTCAAGTTTTTTTGTTTTTTAAATTTTACAGCTATATTCTGCTTTATATCCTCTTTCCTGACCATTACCTGTGTCTTTTCCCCACTTCCTCTACTACATTGCCACTTCACTCCATGATCCCATCATTTTTTTTCCCGTATTATTGGATTTCACATTTGGGTGCTTTTCTCACTCCGTTTCTGTTTTAGTTTGTGAGTGTATAGAATGTGCTTGAGTTTATATCAGAGTTGATCTTTTAATGTTTATTTTTCTGTTCTGTCTTCTTGGATATCCTTGAAATAGGTCTGTTTTGTTGAAATATTGCTTTTCATTACTATTTCATTTTTAATGTCTCCTGTTTCTAATTGATTCACTTTTCCTTCCTCTAATTTTTTCTTTTTTAACGTACCATATACTTTCATCTAACTGAACTAGAACCAGATTTACTGTAGTTATCATCAAACTTAACTTGACATTGTGAACAAATGTTTACAGACTTCTTGAGATAGTGAAAGAATGTTTGTACAGTCTTTGAGAAGGTAGAAGAATGTTTGTGGAGTTTCTAACACAGCAAGGGAATGTTTGTAGAGTTCTCGACACACTGAAGGAATGTTTGCAGAGTTTCTGACACCGTGAATAAATGAACATAGAAGGCATGACAGGGAAATTAGTGTACAGAATAGAAAACATGTTATGAAAAAATAAACTATTTAGATTTCTTTATTTTGATACTTATGTTGTAAATTTCACTGCAAAATCAAGTTATCAAGTATAATTTTGTATCAAGCACTGCGAAGTTGATTCATTTAGTATACATCATCATTAGAAAGAGGAAAAATTGGCAAACTACCTTGAGAGCCTAAGTGACGTTTAAGGCACGGGAAGGATATAAGATACAAGATAGATCATTAGAATAAATTTTTGGCAATGGTTTCACTTAAAAAAAAAATATCCAAATAATTTACTGACTTGATAAGAGTTCTCACCTTCTCATTCACTTGTCATTTCTGTCTAGTTCTGAAGCTGATTTGACTTCTTATTCCATTTTATTAGATGAATTTTGCAGTACCATTGCTGATCTTGTTTTATATTTCTCTACCTTGGACTTGAACAGTAGCCACAGTTTGCCTCTTACATATTTACATGGTACAATGATAGATTTGAAAACAGATATTTCTTAGGTTTGCCTAAAGTGTTTCTTGTACAATTTTTGCTGAGACCGTTATTGCCCAACTACCGATAGCTATTGTGTTGGAGTTCAAAGTGTATTGAACACCACATATCTAGGTTATATAAGTATCAACAGTTTTTCTAAACTTTTTAACTGTGTGTTTAAAACTCCAGTTTTAGTAACTAAATAATACTTATAACATTATTCTCTTTCATGACCCAAAACCAAAAGGTAACATGTATGAGATTTTTAAAAATATTCACTTTATAAATGAAATAATGTCAATGAAATGAAATTACCATGAAACTGGCACAATGAATTCTGTGTGCACTGAACTGTATCTTCACACTGGTCTTCAGCATCAATCACTGGATGACAGCGGCCAGCCATTGGGTAATATCCATCCACACATGTACATGTATAGATTTCACTGTCTGACGTAGCAAGGCAGATAGCTAGGTCGACACACTGTACTGTTTCATTACATGGACTTCCTACTATAACATTCTCCTTACACAGAACATCATCTCTGTAATAACCATCCAAGCACACACATGTCCCACCTCCACTGGTTGAGCACTGTGATCTGTCAAGTAATATTTTGTTACGAGCATTTTTTTTTTCATAGATATAAGTTTATCTCCCAAATGGAAAGCTTTTTTGTCACATGAAAACTTTTAAAAAAATTACATTATCATGAAAACATATTTTAATGATCAAAAATTGGGGAAAATTGCGAATAATAATGGTGAACAAGCTACACTACCAAAATTATAGTTCTTTAAATCAGTGCAGTCATCCGATAACAAATGTAATGAAAAAAAGTGCAGGCAACTTTGCACATGAACTGTATTATTAATGTTTAATGTGCATTAGATTTAAGACAATTTTTGTTGTAATAAAAATTCTCAGTGTAATTTAACATGTACGCTCTCCTGAACTGAAGATTAACTCAAATAGCAGATGCCAAAGGCAATGCTGCAGTGAAAACAAAAATTATTCTGTTTGCTATCTTTCATCCTAACTCTGTAGTTCTAAGACTACTATATTTTTTATTGTTACAATAAAGCTGCATAAATGTGACTCACTGACGCATACAGGTGATTTCTTGGTTAGTTATACCCTTATATTTATGCAAACATTTTTCATTTCTACTGGGCATTTTATATTCATCATCATCATTCAATCAGTGTTTTCATAAAAATTAGAAAAATCAAAACAATTTCACTCACTATATCTGAAAGATTTTTATCATTATTCATTCATGATGTGATAAAATTTTATGCTATGTCAGGTGTCAGTTTCAGCATTTGGATCAACCATACAAAATTGGAACTGTTTTTCTCAGTGGTTAACTTCATATAAAATAATTAATCTTCTTTAATCTACTTTATTCAAGTGCCAAACACTGGTAATCTATTATAGAACTTAATTTGGAAAAGGAAGTTTGTTGTTAACTGTATAAAATGTTCTACAGAACAACACAGAAAGCTTACAGATTTTTGCATTGTCCATAAGCTGTGCAGGGTGCCCCTGGGTCCAACAGAGGGTAGCAGTCTTTCTCTCGTGAAAAAAATCCAGAATCACATGTACACTTCCTAGCCAGGCAGCTTGCATTCCACACACACTAAAAGTGGTAAAAGTTCACATAGGCCATGGATATACAAGGGTGAGTAAAAAAGTAATCTTAATTTTGCTCTTTTAAAAGAAAATCTAAATCAAACAGTAGATAGTTGTAGTACAGATATGTTATGCATCCCTCAAAGTAATCTTAATTTTGCTCCTTTAAAAGAAAATCTAAATCAGACAGTAGATAGTTGTAGTACAGATATGTCATGCATCCCTCAAAGTAATCTTAATTTTGCTCTTTTAAAAGAAAATCTAAATCAAACAGTAGATAGTTGTAGTACAGATATGTCATGCATCCCTCAAAGTAATCTTAATTTTGCACTTTTAAAAGAAAATCTAAATCAAACAGTAGATAGTTGTAGTACAGATATGTCATGCATCCCTCAAAGTAATCTTAATTTTGCACTTTTAAAAGAAAATCTAAATCAAACAGTAGATAGTTGTAGTACAGATATGTTATGCATCCTTCAAAGTAATCTTAATTTTGCTCTTTTAAAAGAAAATCTAAATCAAACAGTAGATAGTTGTAGTACAGATATGTCATGCATCCCTCTCAAGATGTTAACTGTGTTGAGGCATGTTGGAAAATTTGGAAATATCAAGTCAGCAGACCAGATCAAAGATGATAGCACCCTTGTGAGCATGCATGAGAAAACAGCATAGTTATTCATTTTGTATGATTCTAACTACATAGTTTACTTCCTACATTAACCCAGAAAACTGTCCAATTGTATCTCTCCAGGTTCCCTTTCATTCACTGAGCAGAGTTCAGTCAATGAACTCATCTCATCGCCTTCTCTCTTGTAAGGAAATATAACTCTCAACATTCTCAATCTGTGTACACAACTGTGGCCTTTATTACTGCACACTGAAACAGAACATTTTCATGATATGTAGAAGATACTGACAACCAATAAACATAAATATTATACAAGTGTACGCTCCAACATCTGAAAGCTCTGAAGAAGATTTACGGCTATTTTATAATGACATAGAGACAGCACTAAAACACACAAAGTCACATGAAGTTACCATAGTCATGGGAGATTTTAATGCCAAAGTTGGTAAAGGAAGAACTTCAGACATCGTTGGTGACTATGGACTGGGGGAGAGGAATGACAGAGGTTATAAATTAATTGAATGGGCAAGAATACACAGCATGGTTGTAGGAAACACCTGGTTTAAACAACATCCTCGAAGACTGGCAACGTGGTGCAGTCCAGACAAAAAGACTTTTAACCAGATAGACTACATATTAATCAACAAACGATTCCGCAATGCATTACTGACAACAAAAACCATGCCAGGAGCTGACTGCAATAGTGACCATGACCAACTCTGTGGAAAAATTAGAATAAAACTAAAGAAAGCAGGCAGAAAAGTGAGAAACATCAAACTGAACACAGAACTTCTTAAAAATGACCAAGAACTGCGAGAACAATACAAAGTTATTATAACAAATAGATACAATGCAATAGCAAAGATAAATAGTATAGATGAACAATGGGAAATGTTAAGAGATTCTATCCACCAAACTGTTAAGGAGATAATACCACCAAAAAAAGAAGCCCCTAAAAATAAATGGATGACAGACGACATCTTAGGACTGATGGACAAGAGGAGGAGGAGTAAAAATAACGAGAAAAAATATAACAAGATAAATAAAGAAATAAGACGCAAATGCAGAGAAGCAAAAGAAGTGTGGTTAAATGAGCAGTGCAGACAGATAGAGGACTCTCATATTAAAGACAGCAAAAACATGCACAAACGAATTAATGAACTCACAGGCAGGAAAACAAAATATACCACAGGATGCCTGAAATCGAAAGAAGGTAAAATGTTAATGGGAAAAGAAGACAATGTGGACAGGTGGACAGAGTATATCGGTGAGCTATATGGAGGAGAAAGACCAGAATTAACACCAGATACTGAAAACTGTGAGGGACCACCAATACTTGAAGATGAAATCATAGATGCCATCAAACACATGAAGAAAGAAAAGCGACTGGGCCTGATAATATAACAATAGAAGAAATAGAGGCACTAGAGGAGACAGGAATAAAAATAATAACCAAGTTACTGAATGACATTTACAATAGTGGTTATATTCCCAGTGACCTGATTAAATCCACGTTTATAGCACTACCAAAGAAACCAGGTGCAAAGGAATGTGACGACCACCGGACTATCAGCCTCTCATGTCACATAACGAAGCTACTTCTGAGAATAATTATGAGAAGAACAAGGACAAAGATAAAAATGGAAATAGCAGATGAACAGTTTGGATTTGTTGAAGGAAAGGGAACACACAGTGCCATTTATGCTTTACGAACACTAACAGAAAGAGCTTTAGAAGTACAGAAAGATCTCTACTTATGCTTCATTGATTACACCAAGGCATTTGACAAGGTGAAACATAATGAAATTATTAAAATGCTTGAAGACATCAATATAGATGGCAAAGACCTGAGGATTGTAAAACATCTATACTGGCAGCAAGAAGCAGCAGTTCGAGTTGAAAACAGAATTGGAAAATATCAACCTATAAAACAAGGGGTGCGACAAGGATGTGTACTATCTCCAGACATTTTTTCTCTGTATAGTGAGAATATTCTAAGAACAATCATCACAGAACCAGGCATAAAAATTGGAGGATACAATATTAACAACCTTCGGTATGCTGACGACACAGTACTGATAGCTGAGAACCAACAAGACCTGCAAAATCTCTTGGATAAAGTGGCCAAAGAAAGTGAACAGAAAGGCCTTATTTTGAACATCAAAAACACAGAGACTATGGTTATATCTAAGAAACAGAATCCACCAGCATGCAGTATTAAATTAAATGGAACTGTTCTAAAGCAGGTGCAGAAATTCAAATACCTTGGAGCAGTAATAACTTCAGATGGGAAATGCAGAACAGAAATTAGGAACAGAATAGGCCAAGCAAAGACTGCATTTCAGAGAATGAGAAACATATTGACCAACACATCCTTATCAATGAATGTTAGAAAACGAGTCCTAAAATGCTATATTGAACCTATCTTGTTATATGGAAGTGAATCATGGACAATAGGCAAGTCTGCACAAAAATCATTGGAAGCAGCAGAAATGTGGTTTATTAGAAGAATGTTGCGAATTCCCTGGACAGCAAAAATAACTAATGAAGAATGTAGGAGAAGAGCTGGAGAGACAAAAAACCTTGTCAAAAAGATAAGAGAGAGACAATGTACTTTCATAGGACATGCAATGAGAAGAGGGGGCATTGAAAATATTATAACAACAGGAAAAATAGAAGGAAGAAGATCAAGAGGAAGACCAAGAGAAATGATACTGGACAGTCTGACTGGATGGTGTGAGAGGAGATCACCAACTGAACTGATGGCCTGCAGGAAGGATCGCGTACTCTGGAGAAGCATAATAGCCAACTCCAGTCGGCACGGCACATGATGATGATGATGATGAGAAGATACTGACACACACGAGGTCTGTATATAAAAACTGACTATACATACATTGTAAAATTCACAAGAAACACTGATAGACAAAACATAGCAAGGTCAATCAGCCAAAAAAATGACATCAAGAAAATGCATTACCCTAGTAAAACCATAAGAAAGACACCAACTTCGTTCTCTCAGATTTTTCCATGTCCTTATCATGTCCTCATCACCAAGTCACATATTATTCTGAATCAATTCTCCCTTCCACACATCCCCTTGCCTTCTTTACCCTTATCTGGGACATAGGCCATCAACAAGTGCTCTCCATTCATGTCAGACGGGCCTGCATGCCCAATTCTTAACCCTTTTGAAATAAAGATCAATCAATCTGTCCTGGGATGTTTTGTCTGTCCATCTCCAGATGTAGTCAGTCTTCTTGATCTCAGCTTCAGGACTCCTTCACCAGGTGTTTCTAGATCTTCATTTTTTCCCTCTTACCCTGGGAATTCCAGGTAAGACCCTGTCTCTTTACGTTAGTGGTAGGCTTTCAAAGTGTATGTCTAATCCATCTCCAGCATCTTTTCATTATCATTTCTTTCACTGTGGGTTGGTTTGTTTTCTGCATAGCTCTTCATTGCTGATCTCATCTGACCATCTGATCTGAATGATATTCCTTAGGCAGGTGTTAACATAGGTCTGAAGTCACTTGGTACTTTTGGCTGATGCCATCCATGTTTCTGAACCATTCAACAGGACTAGTTTGACATTTGTGTCAAACAGTGTAAGTTTTGATGTTAAGGATATTCCTTACAGCAAATGCTACTCTAGCCTTCCCAATTCTTGCTATAATATCTGTTCTGTACCATTCTCTCTGTCTATAATGTTATCGAGATTTGTGAATGTGTCTACTACTTCTAATTTCGTGCCTTCTAAGGTGATCAAATCTGTGTTGGTTGTGTTTATTCCAACACAAATTTGATCACCGACTTCTTATATCTTATATCTTTCCCGTGCTGTTAAACGTCACACAGGGCTCGCAAAGTAGTTTGCCAATTTTTCCTGTCTTCGACGAGTCTTTCAACCTTATCAAGGGATTTTATGCCTGTTAATTTGGCCTCTCTTAACAATGTCCTCTTCAGAGTTTCACGCGGTCTGCCTCTTTTTCTTTGGCCTACTGTGTTCCACTTAATAGCTTGTTTTGGGATTCTCTGATCGTTTCTTCTCATCACGTGACCAACATATGTCCATCTCCTTTTCCTGATCACCCATGAGACTGGTGGTTGTTGTTCAGTCATCTGTCTATCACCTTAGAAGGCAAGAAATTGACTGTGTTTATTCTATCATGGACGCAAAAAAAGAGAAAGACCAAGGCAAAGATGGCTGCAAGACATCGTTGATGATCTGCAAATGGATGCATCAATAGCAGGCTATTTTGCTCACAACCGAGAGGCCTACAGGAGTGCTGTTAGGGAGGCAAAGTTCCACAAGGGACATGCAAATGAGTGAATGAATGAATGAATGACATGAACACTGTTGTTAATGAAGGAGTGACATGAACATTGTTGTTAATGAAGGAGTGACATGAACATTGTTGCTAATGAAGGAGTGACACATCTTGTATGAGTCTGCAAATTAGATTATGTGCATAATTCATTTAATGTTTTTGACTATATTAAAAATTCTAGGCTGCATCAATGGATTATACATTTAGGGTTGAGACTTAGGATTTTCATTTAGGTTTAGGGTTTATAGTTAAAGTTTAGGGTTAACGTTTAGGATTGAGATATCATGATAAAAGAGTTCATAAAAGAAGACCATCACACAGATCAATAAGTAGAATGACAAATTTGATTTTGAAATATTTTTAATGAACATATCTAACTACCACGCCTTCAATATGGTATTTATGTCACTCCTTTTGTTATGTCACTCCTTTGATAAACACTCTTTCACTCTGTTATGAGCACATAATGAATATTACATTGACACAATTTCACTCTGGTATAAGCTGAAAAAGAACACAATGTTTTTGCAGAAATTCAATCTGGTGCCAGTGACAAAAAGCATTAATTTCTCAGCTAAGATTCATCTAGTAAATAATGAAAAGAAAATCACTTACAAACTGTAATCATAATTCCTTTAAATTTGAAAAAATTACGGCAACAGGAAATATTTTTCTCTCATACTAGAAATACAAACAACCAAACTGGCAGATTCTGTGCTTTTGTAAAAATGAAAGAGAGGAGACAGTAAGCTCATTACTCTATTTCTCATTTCATAAATAAAAAAGAAAATATTAAATTGAAAATATCTTTGCTATAAATAATAATGAAAGGAGAAAAAAAATCTAAAACTGAAAATATCTTTGTTATAAATATGAGACAACTGAAAATATCTTTGCTATAAATAATAATGAAAGGAAAAAAAACTATAAAACTGAAAATATCTTTGTTATAAATATTAATGAAAAGAGAAAAAAGTGAAAGTTAAACTTATTTTGGCTCTCAAGAGATATAAAAGTGATGAAAGGAGACTTTCCAGTGCTAACCTCTTTATCATCAGTACACATCTCTAAGGGCGGTTTTTTTGCAGTACATCTTAATTCATCAACAAAATAGCCTGGCTCACATGTGCAGATTCCATGAAGATTAGTTGAACACTCAGCATTTGACACACACTGACCTTTCCCTGTGCACGGCTGGTTTGGAGGAATAACTAGGTGAAGCAGAGAAATGAATGTTGAGATCTCAAAATTATAACTATTATCTCAAAGTCTTCATCCTCTCATTCACAATCATTATTTTCATCATCTACCACTTTCATGCACTTACTTTTTAAGTATAATCTTCAGTAAACTATCATCAGAACTGATAAAAATTGTCAAAGCTCAAAGCTATTGACACCCAATTATATCCACTCCATTTAATCTAGCAGATGATTCTCAATATGCAGGAAACTCTCTATTGTAGAGCCCAGAACAACAACACAACCCCTTCAGATCATCAAAGGAAATACTTCCTAGGCTGGCTATCATAACAGGATTCTCAGTAGGGCACATTACTACAGGATCTCTACCTCTTTAACCAGTACAGTTGTACAGTTTTCACAGTAAATACAGTCAGTTTTCACAGTATTATCCTGTAAGGTTAAGAATGTTCCCATTCTAATAACAAGCGATCCGCTCTTGTTCTGCTGATGTATGATCTCGGAGGGTCCTAGAACAGCGCCTTATTTTCCAGACTGGCTGTCTCCGCCCAGCAGGAATTAACAATGTCTTCCGCTTTCTGTAACTTCTTTAGTTTTCCACTCCCCCCCCCTTTTTTTAACTCTCTTTCTCTATGCTACCTCTCCCTACCACCACTCTCTTTTCTTCTCTGGCAACATATTGGTGTTTATAGGGTCTTGTCCTATTCACCAATTTTACATTTTCTCCCTGTGGGTGTTTATGTTCTTCATTCATTATCTCTGCACATCCCCTTTTCCCTCCCCTCCTCCCCCTGACACCTCCTCATGCAGCTATCATGTTTCTATTGCCTTTCCCCCCACCCCTTTCTACCACTTTTTTCCTCCTCTCTCTCCACCTCTTCTTTACAATTGGCTTTATCGGGTATCCTTTGTTGTGGTCCATGTGGTCCTTCCTTCTAATACACACATTTCTGTTTTCTACTTCTGGAGGAGGCCACATTAAGATAAGTTCTTCATTTTTTTTTTTTTTTTGGTCTCGTTGTGCATGTAATCCTCAAAAAAGGCTCACGCCAAAATATCGGATGTTGTATGTTTTTCATTTATACAATCTCATACTTTCTATTCATTTTTTCTCACTTTACTCACCACTCCCTCCCTCACTTTGTAAAACTGCACCATATACCTCTATCTACCTTTTTTATTTAAACCAGTTTTACTGCAGTCACCATCCCTTTTATCTAAAACTTGTTCCCATTCTATTAATCAATAATTTTGTACAGCCTGCTCTCGTTCCATTAATTAGTAAATCTGTATCACCTCTTTCAACTTTGTTAATCAGTAAAGTCATATAGCCTCTTTCAACTCTAAAAATCAGACAAGTCAGGCAGTCTCTTTCAACTTTGTTAACCAGTAAAGTTAAACAACTGTGTTCACTATCAATTAATAAAAGAATTGCAAAACCTGTGTCCTTATCGTCTAGTAAAGTTGTACAGTATCTTTACATTCTATTAATCAGTAAAATTATACAGCCTATGTTAAATACCAATTAAAGCTGTACAGCCTGTTTCCATTTTATTAACCAATAAAATTGTACAGCCTGTTTCTAGGTGGGATGGATTTAGATGATGAACTCATTGTGGCCTCTAATTCTTACAGGGTCAAAAATTGTAGTACTGCAATATATTATCCTATATCATAAGTTCTTACAATTTGTTTAACGCAGATAGTGTATGTACTAGTCTCTTCACTAAAAAAAAAACAAAAAAAAACAAAATTCTAAAATAACACAATTATTCATCTAGAAACACCAACTCTTTTTTGTTGTTGTTGCTGTAAATGTCTTATTTTCAGTTTACAAAAATAATACAGCTCATCAAACAAAGTAGTCGTCAAAGACTACAAAGGCTAACCCTGACAGAAAGTCCTAGTAATCAAAGACTACAAAGGCTAACCCTGACAGAAAGTCCTAGTAGTCAAAGACTACAAAGGCTAACACTGACAGGAAGTCCAGGAAGGACCCCAAGGTCAGGTTTATTTTTATCCATCTTCTAATTTGATTCCCTGCAAATCTTTCAGATTTTCAGACATGTCAACTTTGTAAATCAACTGAACAAACTGAAGGATCTGGAGAGAGATGGCTAATGCAACATGGACAATGTACCTTCCCTTATAAATTGCTTAGTTGAAGAAAGAAATGCAGTTTTCTACTCTAAAACAATCTTTTACAACAAAGACAGTAGTTATTATTGTGCAGATATACTGACTTCCTATATAGCACATTCTTCAAATACACAAAAAATTTCTGTAACACTGATTCACCTACAATAAAATTAATTCTGCAATACAGACATCAAGTGCAATAAATACTTGTTATCACAGACATACTGCAGTAGCTTTGTGTATAGGCAGAAAAATACAGTCTGGTGATGTGGTCAAAATTTAATCCAGTAAATTTTGTTCATACCTATATGGTTACATATGGTTACTTGTCTGAATCAAAATAGGGCAAAATTATGGCTGACTAGGGGATACATCTCAAATTGGGATGTCTGATAACCCTAATTAAAATGAAAATTCAAGCATTTTCATAACTTTGTTTTGTATTACATTGATTTTTATATTTTCTGATGTGAATATTCCATTTATTAACTCAAATTTTCTATTTAATAAGTCACATTCTGGACACTTAACAAAACAGCTGAGAAACACATAAATGCCTTTGAATGTAAATGCTACAGAAGAGTTCTTCAAATATCATGGACACAAAAAAGAACAAATATATCCACACTACAAGAACTTAATATTGTTGAAGGTTGGCTAGTAAAGAGGATTAAACAGAGAAAACGTAAATATTTTTAACACATTAAACATCATGATAATTTACAGAAGACAGTCTTTGTAGGGTACATAATGGGAAAAAGAAAGAAGACCAAGGCGAATATGGCTGCAAGACATCACTGATAATCTGCAGATGGATGCATCAGCACCAGGGCATCTTGCTTACATCTGAAAGCCTACAGAAGATCTGTCAGGGAGGCAAAGTTCTGCAAGGGACATGCAAATGACTGACTGACTGACTGAAGTCACATTCTATATATATAAATAACAAATTTTTTTCTTGCAATTTGTAAAATTTAATTATCCTATAAATTTATTTTTATCATTTATTCTGCCTTCATTATTGATTATATTTTAAATTAAGCACAGCTTAATAATGTACAAATTATGTCAGTTTGATTTTCCTGAATATGAACTATATCAATGAAACCTGGCTACACTGTTATCATCCTGTTACAAAATAAAATAAAAAAATCACTTACTTCCTGCACATTTACCATCTTGATCCTTATAATAACCAGCATTACATTTACACACTCCTCCAGAAAGAGAACTGCACTCAGCATGTGTCACACACTGACCCGTCGTGTTACACTGTTCGTCAGTGAGCTTCTTCTTGTGACATTTACCACTGGACATGGGAGCAAATATTCAGTCATTAAAATCAGAATACAAAGAATGTAACTTTCTTTACATAACTGAATGATTTCACTGTGAGGACCTGTGCAGATTTTCACTACAGAATAATCACTGTGCAGCTATCTAAGTGTAATCAAATCACTCCATGCACCTGTGTCCGCTGTAGTGGACAAGGTGTTAACTTCTGCTGAAAATTTGAGCTCAAAAGTTTTTTGCTCTAAATTCTTAACCTCTCCATCATATCACATCATCTATGATCTCATGATGTATGATCACATCATCTATGATCTCATGATGTATGATCACATCATCTATATCTGATGATGTATGACCACATCATCTATGATCTCATGATGTATGATCACATCATCTATGATCTCATGATATATGATCACATCATCTATGATCTCATGATGTATGATTACATCATCTATATCTGATGATGTTGCTAGTTACAGTTAGCTAACAAGAACACTAGCCATTACCAAAGATCTCAGTTATATCTGCTGCCGATGCATGTTTTTTGTGACTGCTGGTTTTAAAGTGTACGTAGAAAAATAGGAAGAGGAAAGTTATCGTCACAGCTAATGATGCTTGTCACAGATCATGATTAACTGATAATGCTGAACAAGTCTGTCACTTACTTGAATGTAAAGAAATCTGAACTGCAGGCACATTTGTCTTGATCACAGACAGAATTTTCAGTACATTGCTCTGTCAAATGTAAGCAAGCATTCATAAAAAAATGCATTCAATGTTCAACATTTCTTGACAAATTTAAAGAGTTTACATATTCACATTTAACCTTAGTAACCCAGATAATTTCATCCTAATACTCCTTATTTCAAGTCTCCTAAAACACAAGGAAAGCTAAAAAGAGATAACACTTGAATTCGTTCTTCTGTGTAAAGTTAGAAATGGTTTTGCAGATGAAAGTAAAAATCTACTGTACTGAATAATCTGGACTTTTCCATTGGTATTTAATTTTTTTTTTCACTAAAGCCATTTGAGAAGCTGTTGATTTCAACCAATAAGGTCATTTTTTTTCCAACTAGGGGAGTGTTTCCAAATGTGGGGCATATGTCCTAAAAGGGAGGGCAATTTTAATATATTGGTGGGGTGATTAGAACAGATTTTATTATAACTGATCAAATCAAACTTTTGTTATTCAACAGAGGATCAAATCAAACTTTTGTCATACAACAGAGGATAAAATCAAACTTTTGTCATCCTACAGAGGATCAAATCAAACTTTTGTCATCCAACAGAGGATCAAATCAAACTTTTGTCATCCAACAGAGGATCAAATCAAACTTTTGTCATCCTACAGAGGATCAAATCAAACTTTTGTCATCCAACAGAGGATCAAATCAAACTTTTGTCATCCAACAGAGGATCAAATCAAACTTTTGTTATTCAACAGAGGATCAAATCAAACTTTTGTCATCCAACAGAGGATCAAATCAAACTTTTGTCATCAGACAGAGGATCAAATCAAAATTTTGTCATCCAACAGAGGATCAAATCAAACTTTTTGTCATCCAACAGAGGATCAAATCAAACTTTTGTCATCCAACAGAGGATCAAATCAAACTTTTGTTATTCAACAGAGGATCAAATCAAACTTTTGTCATCCAACAGAGGACCAAATCAAACTTTTTGTCATCCACCAGAAGATCAAATCAAACTTTTTGTCATCCAACAGAGGATCAAATCAAACTTTTTGTCATCTAACAGAGGATCAAATCAAACTTTTTGTCATCCAACAGAGGATCAAATCAAACTTTTGTCATCAGACAGAGGATCAAATCAAAATTTTGTCATCCAACAGAGGATCAAATCAAACTTTTTGTCATCCAACAGAGGATCAAATCAAACTTTTGTCATCCAACAGAGGATCAAATCAAACTTTTGTTATTCAACAGAGGATCAAATCAAACTTTTGTCATCCAACAGAGGACCAAATCAAACTTTTTGTCATCCACCAGAAGATCAAATCAAACTTTTTGTCATCCAACAGAGGATCAAATCAAACTTTTTGTCATCTAACAGAGGATCAAATCAAACTTTTTGTCATCCAATAGAGGATCAAATCAAACTTTTGTCATCCGACAGAGGATCAAATCAAACTTTTTGTCATCCAACAGAGGATCAAATCAAACTTTTGTTATTCAACAGAGGATAAAATCAAACATCTGATATCCAACAGATGATCAAATCAAACTTCTTTTATCCAACAGAGGATCAAATCAAACTTTTGTTATTCAGTAGAGGATCAAATTAGATTTCTGTTATCCATTAGAGATCAAATCAAATTAGATGTCTATTATCCATTAGAGATCAAATAAAATTTCTGTTCTCCAGCAGAGGATTAAATGAAACTTCTGTTATCTAAAATAAGCAGGGGCTCCCAAGCTGTGGTGAATTCACCACCCCAGATTTTGGAATTTGGAACTACAAACTGACAGATTCAGACGTTATATGGATAAACTTTGTGCACTGCACCATTGGAGTCGGACAATCTTGGAAAGGGGGTGAAAAAAGGTGCTTGGGGCAAAAAAGTTGAGAACACTGCAGTAATCATCATCATCATTTTTATCATCATTATCATCATCAGGTGCTGTGCTGACTGGAATTGGCTATTATGCTCCTCCAGAGTACCCGATCCTTCATGCAGGCCATTAGCTCAGTTGGTGATCTCTTTTCACACCATCTCGTCAGACTGTCCAGTATCATTTCTCTTGGTCTTCTCCTGGCTCTTCTTCCTTCTATTTTTCCTGTTGTTATAATATTTTCAATACCCCCTCTTTTCACTGCATGTCCTATGAAAGTACATTGTCTCTCTCTCATAATTTTTTTGACAAGATTTTTTATCTCTCCAGCTCTTCTCATACAATTCTCCATTAGTTATTTTTGTTGTCTAGGGAATTCACAACATTTATTCTAGTAAACCACAATTCTGCTGCTTCCAATGACTTTTGTGCAGATTTGCCTATTGTCCGTGATTCATTTCCATATAACAAGATAGGTTCAGTATAGCATTTTAGGACTTGTTTTCTAACATTCATTGATAAGGATACAGTAAAGGATCAAATAAAATTTCTGTCATCCAGTGGATAACCTAATTAAATGCCTATTATCCAAAATAGGATCAAATTATATTTCTGTAATCCAGTTTACTATGCCTCTGAGACCTGAACACTTAACAAAACAGCTGAGAAACACATAAATGCCTTTGAATGTAAATGCTACAGAAGAGTTCTTCAAATATCATCGACACAGAAAAGAACAAATATATCCATACTACAAGAACTTAATATTGAAGAAGACTGGCTATTGAAGGAGACTAAACAGAGAAAACTTAAATACTTTGGACACATTAAACATCATGATAATTTAGAGAAGACAGTCTTGGAGGGGTACATAATAGGAAAAAGAAGGAGAGGAAGACAAAGGCAAAGATGGCAGCAAGACATTGTTGATGATCTGCAAATGGATGCATTAACAGCAGGGCACCTTGCTTACAACCAAGAGGCCTATAGGAGAGCTGTTAGGAAGGCAATGTTCTGCAAGGGACATGCAAATGACTGACTAACGGGATCCAGTTTACAACCACTTATTCAAGGTGAACATGACCTGATCTAACAATATCAAACCAATTTCTGCCTACAAAACAAGAATTTTTTTTTATATGTGTTTGGCAATTATTTTGTTTGGATTTCCCACACATTAAGTACACTTTCACCATCAACGTACCATTTTACTGTCATTGATCAAATAATCTATCTAAATATAATTTCACTCACAGCATTGACAATCTACTATTTTGGATGTGAGAAATGTAACTTGACAGAAATAACTACATAAAAAAAGAATTAGCTCATTTCAATTATTTGCATGTTCCTTGTGGAACTTTGCCTCCCTAACAGTTCTCCTGTAGGCCTCTCAGTTGTAAGCAAAATGCCCTGTGCTGATGCATCCATTTGTAGATTATCAATGATGACTTGCAGCCAACTTCACCTTGGTTTTCGTCTCTTTTTTTTTTCCCCATTTTGTACTCTTTCAAGATGATCTTCTCTAGATTATCATGATGTTTAATGTGTCCAAAGTATTTAAGTTTACTCTTTATTAGCCAGCCTTCATCTAAATTAAGTACTTTAGTATGGAAATAATTTTTCTTTTTTTGTGTCAATGATATTTGAAAAACTCTTCTGCAGCATTTACATTCAAAGGCATTTATGTGTTTCTCATCTGTTTTGTTAAGTGTCCAGGTCTCACAGGCATATGTTGCAATGGGAAAGATGCATGCCCTTAAAAATGTTATTTTTGTAGTTCTGTCTGTTCCTCTCTACAGATTCTTTTGTTGCTTTACTTTTTGAAAAGCAATAGATGTTCTCCTTTTAATTTCCCTCATTGTATCTCCATTATTAGTTAGCAGTGATCCAAGATATTCAAAACTCTTCACCTCTTCCAATTTTTCTTCATTGATATATATTTAAGCTGCTTTATTTGTTTTGTCAGTTGTTTCTTCGCATTAAAATAGAGGTTTTTGCTCATCATTATTCTTACAGACCGACATAATTAGTTTTTCCATTCCTTTTTGTGTTGTGGACAGTAATACTGTATCATCAGCATATCTAATCTCTGGTATTTCATAACCTCCAATTGTTATGGCATCATAATATTCTTTGTCTACATCTTCTCTAACATTCCTCATTATATTTTCAATATATAGGTTAAATAAGTAAGGCTCTGCATGTACCCCTACCGACCCCATGTCTTATGTAAAAGAAAAAAAAGAATTAACAACTTGCAATTTTTAAAATTATTTCCTTCCAGAATAACTCACTTCATCAATCTACACACAAAATCTGATCATAACACCATGCCATTTTTTATATAAAATAACCAATTATCTTTCCAGAAATGAATAATGCATCCTCATCAAACATGACACAGAACTGAAACAAGTTGATAGATTTAAGTACTTAGGAATAATTGTAACAGCTGATTGGAAATGTCACAATGAAATAAAAAGCAGATGTGCTCAGGCCAAGTCAGCATTCCAGAAAATGAGAAACATCTTGTGCAACAGATCCATATCAATGGAAACAATATTCCGAGTAATTAAATGTTACATTGAGCCAATTTTGTTCTATGAATGTGAAACGTGATCCATGAATAAGAGAGTAGAGTGAGAAATGGAGGCCATGGAAATGTGATTCATAAGAAGGATTTTGAAGGTACCATGGACAGCTAAGAAAACCAATGAAAAAGTCTTAAGAGAGGCTGGAATTAAAAGGCAAAGTACAGCAAAAATCAGAGGCAGACAAATGAGATTTATAAGACATGTTCTGATAAGAGGAAAATTGGAACATGCTGTGGCAACTGGAAAAATTGAGGGAAGAAGAGACAGATGAAGACAGAGAGAGAAGTTACTGGATGGGCTGTCAGTGTGGCTAGGAAGAAAGTCACTGGCGGATCTTATAATCAAGTCTAAAGACAGGGAACTGTGGAGAGAAATGATCATCTACGCCATGCGGTACAGCACTTGATTGATTGATTGATCAAACATGTGGAATTCATCATCTCTTTAAATGAGTAACTCTGAGACACAGTTCAAATATAAATCATTTTCTCTTAAATCAGATCACCATGTCCTGATTCATACAGCTACCCTGAACTCATTCAGACATATAAGTAAGTCTCAAAGCAGACACTTCACTCCTAAATAAGTCTCTGCAGACGAATGTGAACAAACCAATTCAGACACGCAATACATATTTCCTTTATGTTAATAATGGTAACACATTCAACAACCTATACTCATCTAACTTAAGCAAATACCATATACATACAGAATACTTGTGTATGACCATTCATTCACTCATTCATTTGCATGTCCCTTGCGGAACTTTGCTCCCAAACAGCACTCCTGTAGGCCTCTCGGTTGTGAGCCAGATGGCCTGCCGCTGCTGCATCCATTTGCAGATCATCAACGATGTCTTGCAGCCATCTTCATTTTGGTCTTCCACTCTTTCTTTTTCCCATTATGTATCCTTCCAATATGGTCTTCTCTAAATTATCATGACGTTTAATGTGTCCAAAATATTTAAGTTTTCTCTCTTTAATCCTCTTTACTAGTCAGCCTTCTTCAATATTAAGCTCTTGTAGTATAGATATATTTGTTCTTTTTTGTGTCCATGATATTTTGAGAACTCTTCTGTAGCATTTACATTCAAAGGCATTTATGTGTTTCTCAGCTGTTTTGTTAAGTGTCCAGGTCTCACAGGCATATGTTGTGATGGGAAAGATGCATGCCCTTAAAAAGAGCGATAGATGTCCTCCTTTTAATTTCCCTCATTGTATCTCCATTATTAGTTAGTAGTGATCCAAGATATTCAAAACTCTCCACTTCTTCCAGTTTTTCCTCATTGATACATATTTAAGCTGCCATGTTTGTTTTGTCAGTTGTCATCAATTTAGTTTTATTTGCATTAAGATAGAGGTTCTGGTCTTCGCTGTTCTTACAGACTGACATAATTAGTTTTTCCATTCCTTTTTGTGTTGGGGACAATAATACTGTGTCGTCAGCATATCTAATCTCTGGTATTTCATAATTTCCAATTGTTATGGCATCATAATATTCTTTGTCTACATCTTCTCTAACATTCCTCATTATATTTTCAGTATACAAGTTAAATAAGTAAGGTGACATATGCACCCCTGACGAACCCCTTGTTTTATGTCAAACCAAGTTGTTGTTTCACCATTTATTCTTATTGCTGCTTGTTGGTCTAGATACAGCAGTGATGTTAATTGTATCAAATGTGTTGGAAATCTCATTTTTTTCCATTATTTCCCAAAGTTTCTGGTGTTGTACACAATCAAATGCCTTTGAGTAGTATATAAAGGATAAATATAGATTCACATTAAACTCTCTGCATTTACCTATTATTAATCTTATATTGAATATATGATCTCTTGATCCTCTTCCTTGCCTGAAACCAGCTTGGACAATATTTACTTCTTCTTCTATTTTCTTTTGAAGTCTACCATTATGATTTTTAACAGAATTTTACTGGCATGACTAATCAGGGCAACAGTTCTATGTATGACCATGGTAGTTAAATAAATCATTAAGCAGACAAGAAACATATCTAAACTTGTCAGATAGGTATATTCATATTTTTTTTGATTCAAGTCTTTTGCAGTATATCTGTAGAGACTGTTCTCACCTGAGCTTGTACAAATCTCTCCCACTGGCTTGAGCTGTTCACATGAAGAGTTTGTACTGAAAAAACCCACATCACATGTACACAGTCCACCACGTGTAGCACTACAGTTTGCATTTGGTACACACTGGTGGAATCCTGATACAAGAGTAATCATTGAGGGCCTCTGTGACTACACTCCATTGTGAATATTTTATATTGGAAGTTTGTGTGTGTGTTATTTTGGAAGACTGTGTGTCTATTACATGGGATATAGATAAGTAGGTAGGTGTGTGTATTCATTTGCATGCATGTATGGGTGTGTGTGTGGGTGGGTTAGGAGACTGCACGATGAGATAGTTATCCAGAAATATATGGTAAATAATGTGAATGATAGGAAAAAATGTACAATAAAATGTCATTCATAAAAAGGATCTAACAAATAGTGACCAGATGAATTCAGAATTAAACAGGACAATCTCTGAAAATAAAATATGCTCTGTTATTGAATTTTTACTACTAGAGATATTTAGAAGGTTCAAATACAGACACAGGAACAGCGGAATAGTGTGACACAGAAACACAAGAAGAACAGTGAAGTAGTGTGACACAGAAACACAAGAAGAACAGTGAAGTAGTGTGACACAGAAACACAAGAAGAACAGTGAAGTAGTGTGACACAGAAACACAAGAAGAACAGTGAAGTAGTGTGACACAGAAACACAAGAAGAACAGTGAAGTAGTGTGATATAAAAAGACAAGAAGAACAGCGGATTAGTGTGACACAGAAACACAAGAAGAACAGTGAAGTAGTGTGACACAGAAACACAAGAAGAACAGTGAAGTAGTGTGACACAGAAACACAAGAAGAACAGTGAAGTAGTGTGACACAGAAACACAAGAAGAACAGTGAAGTAGTGTGATATAAAAAGACAAGAAGAACAGCGAAGTAGTGTGACACAGAAACACAAGAAGAACAGTGAAGTAGTGTGACACAGAAACACAAGAAGAACAGTGAAGTAGTGTGATATAAAAAGACAAGAAGAACAACGGATTAGTGTGACACAGAAACACAAGAAGAACAGTGAAGTAGTGTGACACAGAAACACAAGAAGAACAGTGAAGTAGTGTGATATAGAAACACAAAAAGAACAATGAAGTAGTGTGACACACAGAGACAAGAAGAACAGTGAAGTAGTGTGATGTAGAAAGACAAGAAGAACAGTGAAGTAGTGTGACACAGAAACACAAGAAGAACAGTGATGTAGTAGTGTGACACAGAAACAGAAGAAGAACAGTGATGTAGTAGTGTGACACAGAAAGACAAGAAGAATAGTGAAGTAGTGTGACACAGAAAGACAAGAAGTATAGTGAAGTAGTGTGATATAGAAACACAAGAAGAACAGTGAAGTAGTGTGACACAGAAACACAAGAAGTATAGTGAAGTAGTGTGACACAGAAACACAAGAAGAACAGTGAAGTAGTGTGACACAGAAACACAAGAAGAATAGTGAAGTAGTGTGATATAGAAACACAAGAAGAATAGTGAAGTAGTGTGACACAGAAAGACAAGAAGTATAGTGAAGTAGTGTGATATAGAAACACAAGAAGAATAGTGAAGTAGTGTGACACAGAAACACAAGAAGAACAGTGAAGTAGTGTGATATAGAAACACAAGGATAACTATGAAGTAGTTTGAGATAGAAAGATGAGAAGAACAGTGAAGTAGTGTGATATAGAAACACAAGGATAGCTATGAAGTAGTTTGAGATAGAAAGACAAGAAGAACAGTGAAGTAGTGTGATATAGAAACACAAGGATAGCTATGAAGTAGTTTGAGATAGAAAGATGAGAAGAACAGTGATGTAGTAGTGTGACACAGAAACAGAAGAAGAACAGTGATGTAGTAGTGTGACACAGAAACAGAAGAAGAACAGTGATGTAGTAGTGTGACACAGAAACACAAGAAGAACAGTGATGTAGTAGTGTGACACAGAAACAGAAGAAGAACAGTGAAGTAGTGTGATATAGAAACACAAGGATAACTATGAAGTAGTGTGATATAGAAACACAAGAAGAACAGTGAAGTAGTGTTACACAGAAACACAAGAAGAACAGTGATGTAGTAGTGTGACATAGAAAGACAAGAAGAACAGTGAAGTAGTGTGATATAGAAACACAAGGATAACTATGAAGTAGTGTGATATAGAAACACAAAAAGAACAGTGAAGTAGTGTGACACAGAAAGACAAGAAAAATAGTGAAGTAATGTGACACAGAAACACAAGAAGAACAGTGAAGTAGTGTGACACAGAAACACAAGGATAGCTAAGAAGTAGTTTGAGATAGAAACACAAGAAGAACAGTGAAGTAGTGTGACACAGAAACACAAGAAGAACAGTGAAGTAGTGTGACACAGAAACACAAGAAGAACAGTGAAGTAGTGTGACACAGAAACACAAGAAGAACAGTGAAGTAGTGTGACACAGAAACACAAGAAGAACAATGAAGTAGTGTGACACAGAAACACAAGGATAACTATGAAGTAGTTTGAGATAGAAAGACAATAAGAATAGTGAAGTAGTGTGACACAGAAAGACAAGAAGTATAGTGAAGTAGTGTGACACAGAAACACAAGAAGAATAGTGAAGTAGTGTGACACAGAAACACAAGAAGAACAGTGAAGTAGTGTGATATAGAAACACAAGGATAACTATGAAGTAGTTTGAGATAGAAAGATGAGAAGAACAGTGAAGTAGTGTGATATAGAAACACAAGGATAGCTAAGAAGTAGTTTGAGATAGAAAGACAAGAAGAACAGTGAAGTAGTGTGATATAGAAACACAAGGATAGCTATGAAGAGGTTTGAGATAGAAAGACAAGAAGAACAGTGAAGTAGTGTGATATAGAAACACAAGGATAGCTATGAAGTAGTTTGAGATAGAAAGACAATAAGAATAGTGAAGTAGTGTGATATAGAAACACAAGGATAACTATGAAGTAGTTTGAGATAGAAAGATGAGAAGAACAATGATGTAGTAATGTGACACAGAAACAGAAGAAGAACAGTGAAATAGTGTGATATAGAAACATAAAGATAACCATGAAGTAGACTGACATAGAAACACAAAAAGAACAGTGAAGTAATGTGATATAGAAACACAAGGATAGCTAAGAAGTAGTTTGAGATAGAAAGACAAGAAGAACAGTGAAGTAGTGTGACACAGAAACACAAGAAGAACAGTGAATTAGTGTGATATAGAAACATAAAGATAACCATGAAGTAGACTGACATAGAAACACAAGAAGAACAGTGAAGTAGTGTGATATAGAAATACAGGAAGAACAGTGAAGTAGTGTGACAAAGAAACACAAGAAGAACAATGAAGTAGTGTGACACAGAAACACAGGAAGAACAATGAAGTAGTGTGACATTGAAACACAAGAAGAATAGCAAAGTAGTGTAACACTGAAACACAAGAGGGACAGCAAAGCATTGTGACACAGAAACACAAGAAGAACAGTGTGATATAGAAACATAGGAAGAACAGTGAAATAGTGTGACACTATAACTGGAGAAGTATAAGCTGGGTAAAACTATTTATAACCTTTTTTTTTGTTATAAATGTGAGTGAGTGAGAAGGTGAGTGAGTCTGTATGAGAGGGATATATATATATATATGTAAAGTGACTAAAAATCTGTATTTTTTTCTAAATACTGATTACTGATAGAATGAAAGTTACCTGGCAGTGCTAAAGTGGTTATTTTTGATATTTTAAAACTGATAACAACAAACAAAAAAAAAACAGCAAATTGCTTAACAAAATTTAACTTCAGTTATCTTGGGAAAAATATTCTTTTAGAAGTCACTGAGGTGGCATGTAACCTCAGTTTTTTTTAAAACTTCTGCAAATTAGTATATAAGTTAAGATGCTGTCCTTTCTAAAACAAAAAAAAAACAAAACAAGGTAACCATGATGTTTGGCAGTAATATGCAGGGCAACTGTTCTTGCTGACAGACTTCAGTCCAGTACACTACCTGAACATCCTTGTCCTGGTATGATCCATCTGAAACAGTTGCCTGATTCATTGTAGTTGCCATTCACACAAGAGCAGACGCCAGAAGATTGATTGAGGCAATCTGCATTTTTCACACATTGCTCATCCTTGCTACAGGCTTCACCTACTTTCTTAAGTGGCCAGCACAGACCCTGATGTGAAAATGAGTACTATGACAATATCCTTGGAACAAATATACTAATTTAACATAAGGAGCCACCACATACATACAGAATACTTTTACATGACCATGGCAGTTAAATAAAATAAATACAATACAGTACACTGAAAAGACTATGAAGGCCACATCATAATTGCAGTTAACTAAAGACAACAGAAGAAGCACAATTAACTAAAGACAACAGAAGAAGCACAGTTAACTAAAGACAACAGTAGAAGAACAATGAAGTAGTGTGACATTGAAACACAAGAAGAATAGCAAAGTAGTGTAACACTGAAACACAAGAGGGACAGCAAAGCATTGTGACACAGAAACACAAGAAGAACAGTGTGATATAGAAACATAGGAAGAACAGTGAAATAGTGTGACACTATAACTGGAGAAGTATAAGCTGGGTAAAACTATTTATAACCTTTTTTTTTGTTATAAATGTGAGTGAGTGAGAAGGTGAGTGAGTCTGTATGAGAGGGATATATATATATATATGTAAAGTGACTAAAAATCTGTATTTTTTTCTAAATACTGATTACTGATAGAATGAAAGTTACCTGGCAGTGCTAAAGTGGTTATTTTTGATATTTTAAAACTGATAACAACAAACAAAAAAAAAACAGCAAATTGCTTAACAAAATTTAACTTCAGTTATCTTGGGAAAAATATTCTTTTAGAAGTCACTGAGGTGGCATGTAACCTCAGTTTTTTTTAAAACTTCTGCAAATTAGTATAGTAAGTTAAGATGCTGTCCTTTCTAAAACAAAAAAAAAAACAAAACAAGGTAACCATGATGTTTGGCAGTAATATGCAGGGCAACTGTTCTTGCTGACAGACTTCAGTCCAGTACACTACCTGAACATCCTTGTCCTGGTATGATCCATCTGAAACAGTTGCCTGATTCATTGTAGTTGCCATTCACACAAGAGCAGACGCCAGAAGATTGATTGAGGCAATCTGCATTTTTCACACATTGCTCATCCTTGCTACAGGCTTCACCTACTTTCTTAAGTGGCCAGCACAGACCCTGATGTGAAAATGAGTACTATGACAATATCCTTGGAACAAATATACTAATTTAACATAAGGAGCCACCACATACATACAGAATACTTTTACATGACCATGGCAGTTAAATAAAATAAATACAATACAGTACACTGAAAAGACTATGAAGGCCACATCATAATTGCAGTTAACTAAAGACAACAGAAGAAGCACAATTAACTAAAGACAACAGAAGAAGCACAGTTAACTAAAGACAACAGTAGAAGCACAATTAACTAAAGACAACATTAGAAGCACAAATAACTAATGACTGAATGCAACAGTAGAAGCATAATTGACAAGTGAGCGAATGCATATTGACTAATGACTGAATATACATAGTATAACCATAACTGGTTAATGATTGAAGGCGACAGTTTAAACACTATTCAAATATGACTGAAGGGCCATGCAGTGGTTTAAGTAAAACACTATTCAAATATGATTGAAGGACCATGCAGCGGTTCAAGTTTTGGATATAGAAGGGACATTTTACTGTTGTGTATAAACTAGGAGAAAAGTAGGAACAGCTTTATTATTTTATGACTACAAAGTTGTGATGTTTCAGTGTGAGCCTTCATCAAACAAAAACAAACAGGATGAAGAATCAGAGACAGGAGACAAAGTATTGATTCACATCAAGCTTATGTAAACAAAATTTTAAAAATGAAAAAAATTAACGACAAAATTAATGAAAAATTGTAACTGAATGAAAACTTATTTCAGTTATTGTAAAGGCACAAAAGTATTGCTTGTGTATATTCAGGAACATAAACAATGTGTCCATTACCAGGGTTTACTGTTTACTGTAAACTGTTCCCCTGGGAACAACTGTGTTAAGAGCACACTTATCTTAACATAGTGTTTGTGAGACAGGGAACATAGATCTGTTTGCTTAAAAACTCTGACCTACCTCTGTAGCCCAGAAACTTGTAGCAATCAACACTAATTGTAATTGTTATTTTTGCAAAATGTAATGTCAGGTTGGTGGACAGATGGGGACATGGAGATCTCTGGCGGGGATGAGGGAAGTCTGGTGTGAAACCAATGAATCCAGGACGTGACAAGCCTATGGGTCTTTACAACAATGGCTATCAGAATGATGTAAACAAAACAGAGCCAGTAGACTATGGGTGGCGGGGAATGGATATCGTTGAAGCACTCATCAGATTCCTCATCTCAAAGTCAGAGTGTCTTTGTGGAACTGTCTCAAACCATCTGACATGGAGAAGGCGCTTAAGTACAGCCACCAGGGGCTGGAAAACAAAGTTTTGGCCAGGCCAGCCATACCGTCTTCATGGCAGTCCGAGCAAGACCACAGTCTGCCCTAGCAAGGAAAGGTGCTGAAGTCGGAGTTACCCAGCCAAAAGGCGCATCGCAAAAATCAGGGTAACACGCATTATCGCTAATGAAATGTCTCTATCTGCAGTTTTCAAACATGGTGCTCGCCCTGTGAAGACTAACCAGGCAGGTGCAGTGCCGGGCCCCCTGCCTCGAAAGGGTCCACCCAATGCTACTGGAGGTCCTCTCAGTTCGTCTTGTGGAGTCAGGAGACATGAGAGTAGAGCTACTGGCCAAAAAATACAACAGAAGAAAATAGCCAAAAAGCAAGAACTTAAAATAATGCAGTGGAATGCTGAGGGTGTCAGCAGTGTTAGAGATGGCTATAGCAAAAAGGTTGAACTAGAGAACATACTTTTTGCAGAGCAGGTAAGTATATGCTGCATACAGGAGACACACCTAACCAAAGATGCCGCCTTTAAAATCAGAGGCTACCAGTGCTTTAGATCAGACCGACAGGACAGAAGAAAAGGAGGAGTACTCACACTTGTTAAGAATAACATCAGCGCATGTCAGGTGGGAGTGTACATGGAAGGAGCCGAATACCAGATGATCCATCTAAAAAGTAGTAATACAGATTTCCACCTCCTTAACTATTACTGTCCTAATGACCGCCCACTTGCTTTAGGAACAATCCCACACAAAGAGAGACTGATGGTCTGTGGTGATTTTAACAGTCATTCCCAGAGCTGGGGCTATGACCACATAGACAAGAGAGGAGAGGAAGTTGAGAGCTGGCAGGATGATAATGGACTTCTCCTGATCAACCAGCCAATGGATGCCCCAACATTTTACTCAAGGGCGTGGCATACAAAATCAACACCAGATCTGGCATTCCACTCTCCAGATCTGAAGTGGAACATTACACGTGAAGTTGGAAAACAACTTGGAGGTAGCGACCATCGACCAGTCTTCCTGACAATAGAAAATGAACTCCTTAACACCAGTAACCCTCTCCCCAGATGGAACTATAAAAAAGCAAACTGGACAATGTACAGACATCGTACAGGTATCCTGGTGGGACAGCTGTCCATAGAAGGTAAGGATATTAACAGCATAGTGAAGGAATTCAATGCTTATATCCTTCAGGCCGCTCGTGAAACCATTCCCAGAGGAGCTCGCAGGGACTATAAACCATACTGGTCTAGTGAGCTGGGAAAACTCCATGATGACGTGGAAGCAGCTTGAAAGCAAGCAGAAAATAGACCATGCCAAGAACACCACAATAATTACCAACATTCTAAGGCCAAATTTCAGAGAGCAAAGCTGCAAGCCAGACGGGAAAGTTGGAGAGAGAAAACAGAGTCCCTAAACTTTGAAAAGGATGGAAGGAAACTGTGGAAATTAATCAAACAGTTAAATGATGAGAGTACTGGAAGAAGTACAAAGGTTACACTAATAGAGGATGGGAAAACTCTTACAGGTAAGCAGGTAGCAGATCACTTTGCTCGCATTTTGCACAGGACTGCAACATTGATATCCATCCAGAGAAGGAGCGTACAGTGCGCATCGAGCCACAGAAAGAGGAGGAACAAGTCAGAAAAGTGGAGGTCATGGATGCACCAATCACACGCAGTGAGTTAGACCTAGCAGTTAGTAAACTGAAACCAAGGAAATCACCAGGACCAGATGGAGTGTCCAATGAAATGATCAAGAACCTGGGAATGGCAGCAATGGGAAAGCTGTTGGATATTTTCAATATGTGCTGGAGCACAGGTAAGTTACCTCAAATCTGGAAGGAAGCAAGCATGGTACCACTGCTAAAACCAGGGAAAATCAGTCACTACGGATTATCACAGGTGCCATGAGGTCCACACCAATAGTAGAAATGCAGAAAATAGTTGGTGTTCAACCGCTAAAGGAACGTAGAGACACAAAGGTCATGACCATGGGAGAAAAATTCCTTAGCTCTGTAAGCCATCCCCTGAAGGAGAGATTCAATAACTTGGCATTAGGACGGCTTAAAAGAAGCAGCTTCATTCATCAGGCCAAACGTATGCGTAAGCTGATACCTGACCTTCCAACTGTAGTCGCTCCATTATCATCTGTACCAGAGCATACACCATGGAAAGAAGCAGATTATACACAAATACTATTCAGACTGAAGTGAAAGGTGTGCAGAATGGTGAGATGCAGAGCAGTCTTGTAAGATCAACAGCCACACTTAGTGTTCTAGATGACAAATATCCATGTGACACCTGGATACGTGTGTATACAGATGGATCTGCACATAATGCCATAAAGAATGGAGGGGCAGGAGCATATATTGAATATCCAAACAACACCATTGACAAGATTTCCATACCCACTGGTAAATACTGCAACAACTTTGATGCAGAAGTTAGGGCAATTATTGCTGCAGTTGAAAAACTATCAGACTCCAGAATTGATACATGTCCTGTAGTAATTCTCACAGATGCAAGATCAGTACTGGAGGCTCTTCAGTGCAACAAACTACCAGACCTTAAGGATGCCTTGTCAAAAATTGGCTTACAACATGGAGTCACTTTGCAATGGATTCCCTCCCACTGTGGGATACCAGGCAATGAGAAAGCTGACCAACTGGCCAAAGAGGGCACTGAAATGGAGCAGCCAGACATACCAATCACTTATAATCAGAAGAAAAGCATGATAAAAACCTACAGGAAGCCACAAACACCACCACATGATGACTATCACATGCTAAACAGAAAGGAACAAGTCACCATCTTCCGTCTCCGAACAGGACACAGCCGACTCCGAAGTCATATGTATACAAAGTTTAAGGTTGGTACTACTAATCTGTGTACATGTGCCCAGGTGCCCCAAACTGTGGAACATATCCTCCAGAACTGCATCAACTACAAGTCACTGAGAAATAATTACTGGCCCAGTGAAACCACTAAAGAAGATAAGCTCTACGGTGCTACAGTGAAATTTATCCAAGAGACAGGACTGCAGATATAGACAGACAGTGCGAACGAAGAAGAAGAAGAAGAAGAAGAAGAAGAAGACTGTAAACTGTTGTGTGAGCATTTTGCTGAATTAATTCCATGTGGAAGATGATGCTTTTAATTAATGCGATGGGTTGTATGGATGAGTACATGGATATACTCTGTGAACTATTGTGATGGATTTTTTTTAAACTAAAAGGTCATATTGATAATGGACAGTATGATAGCTTGAAGAAAATGGTGACTTTATAAATGTTGTGTTGAACCATGAAATCATCATCATTTTATGTCACTTCCACAGAGAAGGTTGACTGATTTCAACTTGCTCTGTTCTTACCTCTCACACTGTTAAGCTGGTTCTAGTATAATAAAGCTAGATGAAGGTGTATGGTGCAGTTTTACTGTTTCTAGTATAGCAGAGCTAAGAAAAGATGAATGGTGCAGTTTTACTATTTCTAGTATAGAAGAGATGAACAAAGGTGTATGGTGCAGATTTACTGTTTCTAGTATAGAAGATGGTGCTGATTGTGACACAGACCATGAGTTATTAATAGCAGATATGAAGATAAAGATAAAAAAGACAGTTATGGGATCAAGACTACTCCACTTTGATCTTACCAGAACAATATGGTATAGAAGTGAAGAACCATTTTGAAATCCTGATTGATGTACAGGAGGAGGTAACATCAAATGAACTGGCTATACAGGCTAGAGATATCTTTATAACAACAGCTAAAGACGTGGTTTCAGAAAGAAAACACAAAAGAATGGATGGATTACAGCAGGCACACTAGAACTGATAAAACAACGAAGAGAAATGAAGATCAATGGAAAGTGACAAACAACAACAAATAGGACTATAAATCTTTAACAAAAGAAGTATGAAGAAACATAAGAAAAGATGAAAAACAATACATACATATTGTTGTGAAAGAGTAGAAAGACATCAGAAGTGTGGAAGAGATAGTGAAATGTTTAAAGAAATGAAGACACTGATGAGAAATGTCACAACTAATCATCATCATCATCATCAGGTGCCTTGCCTACTGCCATTGGCTATTATGTTTCTCCAGAGTACATGATCCTTCATGCAGGCCATCAGCTCAGTTGGTGATCTCCTTTCACACCATCCTGTCAGACTGTCCAGCACCATTTCTCTTGATCTTCCTCTTGATCTTCTTCCTTCTATTTTTCCTGTTGTTATAATATTTTCAATCCCCCCTCTTCTCATTGCATGTCCTATGAAAGTACATTGTCTCTCTCTCTTATCTTTTTGACAAGATTTTTTATCTCTCCAGCTCTTCTCACACATTCTCCATTAGTTATTTTTGCTGTCCAGGGGATTTGCAACATTCTTCTAATAAACTACATTTCTGCTGCTTCCAATGATTTTTGTGCAGACCTGCCTATTGTCCATGATTCACTTCCATATAACAAGATAGGTTCAATATAGCATTTTAGGACTCATTTTCTAACATTCATTGATAAGGATGTGTTGGCTAATATGTTTCTCATTCTCTGAAATGCAGTCTTTGATTGGCCTATTCTGTTCCTAATTTCTGTTCTGCATTTCCCATCTGAAGTTATTACTGCTTTAAGGTATTTGAATTTCTGCACCTGCTTTAGAATAGTTCCGTTTAATTTTATGCTGCATGTTGGTGGATTCTGTTTCTTAGATATAACCATAGTCTCTGTCTTTTGATGTTCAAAGTAAGGCCTTTCTGTTCACTTTCTTTGGCGACTTTATCCAAGAGATTTTGCAGGTGTTGTTGCTTCTCAGCTATCAGTACTGTGTCATCAGCATGCCGAAGGTTGTTAATATTGTATCCTCAATTTTTATGCCTGGTTCTGTGATGATCATTCTTAGAATGTTCTCGCTGTACAGAGAAAAAAAAGATCTAGAGATAGTACACATCTTTGTCGCACCCCTTGTTTTATAGGTTAATATTTTCCAGTTCTATTTTCAACTCAAATTGCTGCTTCTTGCTGCCAGTGCAGATGTTTTACAATCTATATTGATGTCTTCAAGCATTTTAATAATTTCATTATGTTTTACTTTGTTGAATGCCTTGGTGTAATCAATGAAGCATAAGTAGAGATCTTTCTGTACTTCTAAAGCTCTTTCTGTTAATGTTCATAAAGCATAAATAGCATTGTGTGTTCCCTTTCCTTCAACAAATCCAAACTGTTCATCTGCTATTTCCATTTTTATCTTTTTCCTTGTTCTTCTCATAATGATTCTCAGAAGTAGCTTCATTATGTGACATGATAGGCTGATAGTCCGGTGGTCATCACATTCCTTTACACTTGGTTTCTTTGGTAGTGCTATAAATGTGGATTTAATCAGGTCATTGGGATATAACCATTGTTGTAAATGTCATTCAATAACTTGGTTATTATTTTTATTCCTGTCTCCTCTAGTGCCTCTATGTCTTCTATTGTTATATTAATAATGGAAAATATTGGGATTTCCAACACATTTGATACAGTTAACATCAATGCTGTATGTAGACCAACAGGCAGCAGTAAGAATAAATGGTGAAACAACAACTTGGTTTGACATAAAACAAGGGTCCATCAGTGGTGCATATTGTCATCTTACTTATTTAACTTGTATACTGAAAAGGTAGGGAAGGATAATACCGACGTTGAAAAAGTGATGGGGAAAGAAGGAACTGACACACAAAGAGATACATAAAACAACATGGATATCTCCAGATGATAGAACTAGAAACCAGATAGACCATTTTTGTATTAGAAAGCAATACAGAACATCTCTCATGGATGTAAGGGCTTATAGGGGTGCAGATGTCAACAGTGATCACAACCTGTGCATAGGGAAAATAAAACTAAAATTGAAAAGTCAACACAAGAAATCAGTACACAGAAAGATAAACAGCCACAGCCTACAAGAAGAAAATACTAACATTAATTTCAATCAGGAACTTGCCAATCATTCCAAAACACCCAGTGAAGTTGAGGAGATAGGTATAGATGAGTTATGGAATTCTTACAGCACAGCCATAATCACAGCAGCAAAAGTAAGCGCTGGATTGGAAAAACCAAACAGAAAAGCATGGATATCAGATAAAACATGGAAGTATATACATGAAAGACGAGCAGTCAAATTAGACATGTTGAATGCAAAAGCAGATCATGAAAGAGATTCGGCAAAAGCAAAATACAAAGACATAGACAAGAAAGTAAAAAGTTCAGCTAGAAGGGATAAAAGAGAATACATAGACAATACGGCGAAAGAGGCAGAAAAAGCAGCAAAAACAGGAGACAGCAAAACTTTATATAACATACAAAAGAGGCTAACAGGTACTATTACATCTAAAGAAAGACCAATCCTTAGCAAAACTGGAACACTATTAACATCAAATAAAGACCAAAAGCAAAGATGGGCTGAACACTTCCAAGAAATACTCAATCGACCACACCCAAAAGAATTGTTAAACCTTGAAACTGACTTACCAGCCCCACAACTAAATGTCAACCTAGATGAAATTAAATTGCATGAAATTGAAACAGCAGTGAATTTAATGGCTAACAACAAAGCTGCAGGTGAAGATGAAATAACAGCTGAGATGCTAAAAGCTATCAATAGTGACAACATGAGACAACTACAGAGAATGTTTAACAAGATTTGGAAAGAAGAAAAGGTCCCTTCTAATTGGAAGAAAGGAATCATTGTTAAAATACCAAAAAAGGGCAACCTTAGTGACTGTAACAACTGGAGAGGAGTAACATTAATATCAGTTGTGTCAAAAGTATTTTGCAAGGTCATTTTGAATAGACTCAAAGATATAGTGGATACTTCAATGAGAGAAGAACAAGCAGGATTTCGAAAAGGGAGAAGCTGTCTCGACCAGATCTTTACTCTCAGAATAATACTTGAAGAACATATTGAAAGGCAGAAACCATTAATACTGAACTTCATAGATTTTAAAAAGGCATTTGATAGCATACACAGAGATTCATTATGGAGAATTTTATGTTTATATGGAATACCATCTAAAATTGTCAACATCATTAAGGACTTATACAATGGGTATGGTTGTGCAGTCAAGACAGAAGAAGGGATGAGTGAATGGTTCCAGATTGAAACAGCCATGAAACAAGGATGTATACTGTCTCCTTTACTTTTTGGGATTACAATAGACTTCATAATGAAACAATGCTGCACAGGTAACACAGGTATTGATTGGGTACATGGGACCCAATTAGAAGATCTTGATTTTGCTGATGACATAACTCTTATCAGTAATAATGTGAATTCCATGCAAGAAAAAACAGATAGCCTGTCTTCACTTGCTAGCAAAATAGGACTTGAAATTAACAAGGACAAAACAAAAATAATGAAAATTCCCATCAATCAAAATGGAAAAATACACATAGAAGGGACAGATATTGAAGAAGTCAATCAATTTGCATACCTTGGCAGCTACATAGACCAGGATGGTGACACTAGAAAGGAAGTTAGGATCAGAATTGCAAAAGCAGCATCAATCTTCAAGAATCTTGAGAAAATATGGAATTCAAAAGTTATAAGCACAAAAACCAAGTTAAGACTATTCAATTCAAATGTAATATCCACCCTCATTTATGCATGCGAAAGCTGGAAAACAACTAAAGAAATAGAAAAGAAATTAGACTCTTTTGAAAACAAATGCCTAAGGAAAATACTCGGCATCAAGTGGAATGAATTCAAGAACAATGCAGAGATAAGACAGATGACTGAACAACAACCAGTCTCATAGGTGATGAGGAAAAGGAGATGGACATATGTTGGTCACTTGATGAGAAGAAATGATCAGAGAATCCCAAAACAAGCTATCAAGTGGAACACAACAGGCCGAAGAAAAAGGGGCAGACCACATGAAACTCTGAAGAGGACATTATTAAGAGAGGCCAAGTTAACAGGCATAAAATCCTTTGATGAGGTTGAAAGACTCGCCGAAGACAGTAAAAATTGGCGAACTACTTTGCGAGCCCTATGTGACGTTTAACGGCACGGGAAGGATATAAGATATAAGATACTGAAAATATAATGAGGAATGTTAGAGAAGATGTAGACAAAGAATATTATGATGCCATAACAATTGGAGGTTATGAAATACCAGAGATTAGATATGCTGATGACACAGTATTACTGTCCACAACACAAAAAGGAATGGAAAAATTAATTATGTCAGATCATAAGAACAGTGAAGAGCAAAATCTCTATTTTAATGCGAAGAAAACTAAATTGACGACAACTGACAAAACAAATAAGGCAGCTGATATATGTATCAGTGAGGAGAAATTGGAAGAGGTGAAGAGTTTTGAATATCTTGGATCACTACTAACTAATAATGGAGATACAATGAAATAAATTAATAGGAGGACATCTATTGCTCTTCAAAAAGTACAACAACAAATGAAGCTGTGGAGAAACAGACAGAACTACAAAAATAAAATTTTTAAGGGCATGCATCTTTCCCATCATAACATATGCCTGTGAGACCTTGACACTTAAACAAAACAGCTGAGAAACACATAAATGCCTTTGAATGTAAATGCTACAGAAGAATTCTTCAAATATCATGGACACAAAAAGAACAAATATATCCATACTACAAGAAGTAAATACTGAAGAAGGCTGGCTAATAAAGAGGATTAAACAAAGAAAACTTAAATATTTTTGACACATTAAATGTCATGATAATCTAGAGAAGATCGTCTTGGAAGGGTACATAATGGGAAAAAGAGAGGAAGATCAAGATGAAGATGGTTGCAAGACATTGTTGATGATCTGCAGATGGATGCATCAGCAGCAGGCCATCTTGCTTACAACCAAGAGGCCTACAGGAGTGCTATTAGGGAGGCAAAGTTCTGCAAGGAACATGCAAATGACTAACTGACTGAGTACAGTAAAGTCAGGAAAGGTGTATGGTGCAATTCTATTGTTTCTAGTAAAGTCAGCAAAAGTGTATGGTGTAGTTTTACTGTTTCTAGTACAGAAGAGTTAAACAAAGGTGTTTGGTGCAGCTTTACAGAAGAAAAAAAAAATACTGAAAGATGAACCAAGGAGGCTATATCTTCAATCAGACCTGAATGCTGACACATTTTTGTGTGTGAATTTATCTGTTTGTTTCATCTTCTCTGTTGTCCTTGATAAAAGTACTTGTGTTGAAATACCAGGTTGTTGTTATTTTTAACTATTTCACTGTCATTATCTCACACTGTTAATTTTCCTTCATCTGCATCTTATTTCTTTTTTTTTTCCCTGTAAGTTGTATTTTAAACCTTTTTCTAACTCTGTACTACAAGAAACAGTTTTATAGTGTGAGACTAAACCTTCATGTAACTCTACCCTACAAGAATCAATTTTATGAAGTGAAACTAACCCTTCATCTAACTCTACACCACAAGAATCAGTTTTATTGAGTGAGACTAACCTTTCATCTAACTCTACACTACAATAATCAGTTTTATGATGTGAGACTAACTTTTCATTTAATAAATTCAAGAATTCGTTCAGTAAAACATTAAAAAATTGAAACATGCAGGAAAAAGTAGAACTTCAAATGTATACAAAACATTACTTGTACAGATTTTGTGACCTCTAAGGAAAAATAATGATGTTTATATCTTTCAAACTTTAGGGAATGGGAATGTGGATCTGAAGGCACAGACCTCTTCCGTGTAGAAGCCTCTGAAGCAAAGACAAGTGTTGTTTGAGCACTGAGCATTGTCAACACATTCACCTGGTCCTTCACAGCCTTCATTCACTTTAATGAATGGATAGCACATTCCATTCTTATGGAAAAATCCTAATAGAAGAAGCAGTAAAAATCTCTCAGTTACTATCAATAATTTTTTCACAAATAAACATGAAACAGTAAAACAAGCAATAATGATATCAAGTTCACAGTTGTCAGTTAGTTTGATGTTTGGTGTACTATGAATGGACTGTGATTGTTTTTTTTGGGGGGGCTACTTTCCATTTTATATATATATATATGTATATATATACACACACACACACGAGGTGCGATGCAAAAAAATGAGACTGTACCTGTATCTCATTTGGCTGAGCAAGTTGAGAAAATCAGATTTGATCTCCTTCAGAATAGTTCCCATTTGAGTTGACACAAAGTTCCACACAATGCTGCCAACAATCATAACAATTCTGCAGATTATGTTTTGAAAGGGTGTTGAGGGCTTCTCTCATTTGTTTTTTTCCTTTCACATCTTTTACTGACAGAATAATGGGTTTCTTTGAACACCAGCTTGATCTTTTGGAAGAGGTAGAAGTCATATGGTGGGTGCTTGAGCACAGTGATGATGTGATCTGCTAAAAACTGCCTCACAAACAAAGCACTATGACTAGCATATTGTCTTAGTGGAAAATCCAACCAATGGTCACCATCTTCTGTGCTTTCTCTATCATCTGAAAATCATATGTGCCATTCAGAAATGTGTGCATGAGACAAGCACTCATCACTGTAAGCCTCTGTCAATGATTGAAAAGTTTCCATCATGGATTTCTTCATTTTCACAAGAAATTTCCTGTTCTGTTTGCACTGTACTGTTTTCCAACTATATGTAGGTACACATCTCAAATTTGAACTCGTGTCTGCTGATGCTGAGTAAAGCGATGGAGTTGAGCCTTGTTTAATGTTGACAGATTAGAACAAGTTCTGTAACCACCTTTTTGTCTCTCCCCTTCCACTCTCGGTTTTCAAGCTTTAGCGTCAGTCTCATTTTTTTTTCGTGTGTATGTGTCAAACCTCAGATATATATATATATTTTTTTTTTTTTTTTCCTTTTTTCATTCATTCTTTCATTTGCATGTCCCTTGCAGAACTTTGCCTCCCTAACAGCACTCCTGTAGGCCTCTCGGTTGTGAGCATGATGGCCTGCTGCTGATGCATCCATTTGCAGATCATCAACAATGTCTTGCAGCCATCTTCGCCTTGGTCTTCCTCTCTTTTTCCCATTATGTACCCTTCCAAGGCAGTCCTCTCTAGATTATCATGATATTTAATGTGTCCAAGATATTTAAGTTTTCTTTGTCTAATCCTCTTTACTAGACAGCCTTCTTCAATATTTACTTCTTGTAGTGTGGATATATTTGTTCTTTTTTGTGTTCATGATATTTGAAGAACTCTTCTGTAGCATTTACATTCTAAGTCATTTATGTGTTTCTCAGCTGTTTTGTTAAGTGTCCAGGTATCACAGGCATATGTTGTGATGGGAAAGATGCATGCCCTTAAAATCTTATTTTTGTGGTTCTGTCTGTTCCTCTCCACAGATTCTTTAGTTGTTTTACTTTCTGAAGAGCGATAGATGTCTTCCTTTTAATTTCCTTCATTGTATCTCCATTATTAGTTAGTAGTGATCCAAGATATTCAAAACTCTCCACTTCTTCCAATTTTTCTTCATTGATACATATTTAAGCTGCCTTGTTTGTTTGGTCAGTTGTCATCAATTAGTTTTATTTGCATTAAGATAGAGATTTTGCTCTTCACTGTTCTTACAGACTGACATAATTAATTTTTCCATTCCTTTTTGTGTTGTGGACAGTAACACTGTGTCATCAGCATATCTAATCTCTGGTATTTCATAACCTCCAATTGTTATGGCATCATAATATTCTTTGTCTACATCTTCTCTAACATTCCTCATTATATTTTCAGTATACAAGCTAAATAAGTAAGATGACAATATGCACCCCTGGCGGACCCCTTGTTTTATGTCAAACCAAGTTGTTGTTTCATCATTTATTCTTACTGCTACCTGTTGGTCTAGATACAGCAGTGATGTTAACTGTATCAAATGTGTTGGAAATCCCATTTTTTCCATTATTTCCCGAGTTTCTGGTGTTGTACACAATCAAATGCCTTTGACTAGTCTATAAAGGATAAATATAGATTCACATTAAACTCTCTGCATTTATCTATTGTCAATCTTATAATGAATATATGATCTCTTGATCCTCTTCCTTGGCTGAAACCAGCTTGGACCATATTGACTTCATCTTCCATTTTCTTACGAAGTCTGCCAATTATGATTTTTAACAGAATTTTATTGGCATAACTAATCAAGGAAACAGTTCTGTAGTTTGTGCATAATTTCATGTTCATTCTTTTGGCCAAATACCAGAATGCCATATCTTTTTACATAGTGCATGATAGATTGTTGCACATTCCTTTCCTCCTGCTTTAATAAGTTTAGCTGTTATCTCATCACATCCTGGTGATTTACCATTTTTCAGATTCTTTATTGTCCATAAAACTTCTTCTACTGTCGGTTCAGGTTATTTTTCCTCCAATAATAATTCACACTGTTGATTTCTGCTTTCACAGTCAGTTGTTTCATACATTTCTCTGCAATATTCATTCCATCTTTCTAGAATTTCCTCTGTCTCTGTCAAGGTATTCCCCATCTTGTCGCAAATTACATTTACCTTAGGTCTGACATTTCTCGTCAATGTCTTCATTTCTTTAAACATTTCACTATCTCTTCCACACTTCTGATGTCCTTCTATTCTTTCACAACAATCTTGTATGTATTGTTTTTTGTCTTTTCTTATGTTTCTTCGTACTTGTTTTGTTAAAGATTTATATTCCTCTTTGTTCCACTTTCCATTGCATCTTTATTTCTCTACATTGTTTTATCAGTTCTAGTGTGCCTGCTGTAATCCAACCATTCGTTTGTTTTTTCTTTAATGGAACCACATCTTTAGCTGTTGTTATTAAGATATCTCTGGCCTACAAAGCCATTTCATCTGGTGTCATCTCCTCCTATACAGCCATTAGGA
Source organism: Achatina immaculata (assembly GCA_009760885.1). Classification (NCBI taxonomy): domain Eukaryota; kingdom Metazoa; phylum Mollusca; class Gastropoda; order Stylommatophora; family Achatinidae; genus Lissachatina; species Lissachatina immaculata. The sequence continues at coordinate 34,204,363 of CM019695.1, forward strand.
TTTCAAAATGGTTCTTCACTTTTATACTGTATTATTCTGGTATTTTTGTAAGGTCAAAGCGGAGTGATATTGATCCCATAACTGTCTTTTTTATCTTTATCTTCATGTCTGCTATTAATAACTCATAGTCCATGTCACAATCAGCACTTGGTAAAGTTTTTGCTGATGTTATACTTGATTTCCACCTTCTTTGCACTAAAATGTAATCTATTTGATTCTTGGTCAGGAACTTGCCAGTCACTCCATAACACTCAGTAAAGTAGAGGAGATAGGTATATATGAATTATGGAATTCTTACAGCACAGCCATAATCACAGAAGCAAAAGCGTTGGACTGAAAAAAACAAATAGAAAAGCATGGATATCAGAAAACACATGGAAGTACATACATGAAAGACAAGCAGCCAAATTAGACATGTTGAATGTAAAAACAGATCTTGGAAAAGATCTGGTGAAAGCAACATACGAAGAAATAGACAAGAAAGTAAAAGGCTGAAGGGATAAAAGAGAACACATAGACAATATGGCGAAAGAGGCAGAGAAAGCAGCAGAAACAGGAGACAGAAAATCTTTATATAACATTCAAAAGAGGCTAACAGGTACTATTACATCTAAAGAAAGACCAGTCTTTGGCAAAATTGGAACCCTATTAACATCAAGTAAAGATCAAAAGCAAAGATGGGCTGAACACTTCCAAGAAATGCTTAATCGACAACACCCAAAAGAATTGTTAAACCTTGAAACTGACTTAACAACCCACAACTAAATGTCAACCTAGATGAAATTAAATTGCATGAAATTGAAACTGCAGTGAATTTAATGGCTAACAACAAAACTGCAGGTGAAGATGAAATAACACTTGAAATGTTAAATGCTATCAGTAGTGACAACATGAGACAACTACAGAGAATGTTTAATAAGATTTGGAAAGAAGAAAAGGTCCCTTCTAAATGGAAAAAATGAATCATTGTTAAAATACCGAAAAAAAGGCAACCTTAGTGACTGTAAGAATTGGAGAGGAGTAACCTTAATATCCGTTGTGTCAAAAGTATTTTGCAAGGTCATTTTGAATAGACTTAAAGATATAGTGGATACTTCAATGAGAGAAGAACAAGCAGGATTTCGAAAAGGGAGAAGCTGTCTCGACCAGATCTTTACTCTAAGAATAATACTTGAAGAACATATTGAAAAGCAGAAACCATTAATACTGAACTTCATAGATTTTAAAAAGGCATTTGATAGCATACACAGAGATTCATTGTTGAGAATTTTAAGTCTATATGGAATACCATCTAAAATTGTCAACCCCGGATGTCTACATTGGATATATTTGTGCAGTCAAAACAGAAGAAGGGATGAGTGAATGGTTCCAGATTGAAACAGCATGAAACAAGGATGTATACTGTCTCCTTTACTTTTTGGGATTACAATAGACTTCATAATGAAAAAATGCTGCACAGGTAACAAGGTATTGATTGGGTACATGGGACCCAACTAGAAGATCTTGATTTTGCTGATGACATAACTCTTATCAGTAATAATGTGAATTCCATGCAAGAAAAAACAGATAGCCTGTCTTCACTTGCTAGCAAAATAGGACTTGAAATTAACAAGGACAAAACAAAAATAATGAAAATTCCCATCAATCAAAATGGAAAAATACACATAGAAGGGACAGATATTGAAGAAGTCAATCAATTTGCATACCTTGGCAGCTACATAGACCAGGATGGTGACACTAGAAAGGAAGTTAGGATCAGAATTGCAAAAGCAGCATCAATCTTCAAGAATCTTGAGAACATATGGAATTCAAAAGTTATAAGCACAAAAACCAAGTTAAGACTATTCAATTCAAATGTAATATCCACCCTCATTTATGCATGCGAAAGCTGGAAAACAACTAAAGAAATAAAAAAGAAATTAGACTCTTTTGAAAACAAATGCCTAAGGAAAATACTTGGCATCAAGTGGAATGAATTCAAGAACAATGCAGAGATAAGACAGATGACTGAACAACAACCAGTCTCATGGGTGATCAGGAAAAGGAGATGGACATATGTTGGTCATTTGATGAGAAAAAATGATCAGAGAATCCCAAAACAAGCTATCAAGTGGAACACAACAGGCCGAAGAAAAAGAGGCAGACCATGTGAAACTCTGAAGAGGACATTATTAAGAGAGGCCAAATTAACAGGCATAAAGTCATTTGATGAGGCTGAAAGACTCGATGAAGACAGGAAAAATTGGCAAACTACTTTGCGAGCCCTATGTGACGTTTAACGGCACGGGAAGGATATAAGATATATAAGATATAAGATGTAGATTATAAATAATAACAGTGATATTTTGCAGCCCTGCCTAACTTTTGTTGTTTCTCTGAACTGATCTGTTTCTTTCTGTTGTCCTTACTGCACTTTGATTATTTTTATATAATGACTTTATGTTTTGTAATAACATATTCCTCTAATACTGCCTACAGCTTGTTTCTGTTCACCCTGTCAAAAGCTTTTTTTCTTGATCCATTCAAATGTTATTAAGTTTCCAGTAATGTTCAGTAGCTTTTTCACAGGCTTGTCATAGCATAAATACTGCATAAGTGCAGCTTCTTCCTTTCCTATATCCAAATTGTGCTTCACTTGGTTGTGTTTCTATAACTCGTCTTGTTCTGCTTTTTAATATCTTTGCATACATTTTCCCCACATGGCTGAGCAAAGACATTCCTCTATATGATTCACAATCTCTTTTATCGCCTTTATTCTTCCAGATGGGTATGACTATAGCTCTTTGCCAATCTTCTAGGGCTTCACTTTCAAACCACACCATATCAAAGATTCTTCCAAGCCATTTTATACCAATGTCTCCTCATGCTTGGGTGGCTTCTGTTGTCAGACCATTGATTTCTGGTGCCTTATTTGGATTGAGAAGTGCATATATATATATATATATATATATATATATATATATATATATATATATACATACACACACACACACAAAACAAAACTGGTTAAAATAATTTAAATTTCAGCCTCATTTTGTAGCGTGGGATTTATTATCAATAAACACAAGCTTCAGGACTTCACTGTTATATGTGATAAGAATGGATCATCCAAAATGACATATGTTATAGAAAGTTCTAAAGCATTTGATTTATATGTGTAGTCTCCCAAGTGTGTCTCTTGTAGAGCCACCATGTATGTACATTTTATCATCCTGTCAAGGTTGTGAGATCTGTTTTACACTGACACAATTTCTCATTAAATGCACAGAATCTTGAGACCCAGTCTTGTAGCCTATAGCTGGTCTTTTCTGATGCCAGTGCATTTTTCTTTACTAGTTACTTCTTTCATGCATCTTCTTTCCTCTATGATTACCTTACACTCCTTGTGCTACTTTTTCCACACTATGCTGATCAATTAATTAGAAAGAATCTCAGTACAAATGCATGTATCCCAACGCATAGACACACAAAAATTAATGGCAATGATCTCTCCATTAATCACTCTTCTACACATCCAATCCAACTAATCTCAGCCATGAACAATGAGGCAATGGATATACAAGAAGGGAAACATTTTGAAGTTATGAGTCTCTGTAAACATTTAAAGTTTTTATTGCCAGTGAAGTTTCATGTACTGGATAAATATCTTGTTAGATCTGGCATATCAAATATCAATACAGTTTGTTGCATTGGAATTGCATGTTAACAACAAAAACTGGGTTAATCCCAAGAAAGTCATGGGGAGGGGGGGGGAAGGGACTAATAAATAACTGTAAATTAATTCCTTCAACAATGTGTCAGTAATGAAATAAAAGATGATTTCTATTACCAACTAAACCCCTCATCAACAAAGTACCTAAACATGTTATGGGCGACTTTAACGCCAAGGTAGGAAAAGATAACAATGACAATGAAAAAGTTATCGGGAAAGAAGGAATTGATACAATAAATCAGAATGGAGAAAGATTAATTGAAATATATCTAACAGAGGGAATGGTCATTGGAGGTCAATATTTCCACACAAAGAGATACATAAAACAATGTGGATAACTTCAGATGATAGAACCAGAAACCAGATAGATTATTTTTATATTAGAAAACAATTCAGAACATCTCTGATAGATGTAAGAGCATATAGGAACGCTGATATCAGCAGTGATCACAACCTGTGTATAGGAAGATAAGACTAAAACTGAAAAGACAACACAAGCAGTACTCAGAAAGATAAATAATCATAGCCTACAAGAAGAAAATATCACCAGTAATTTCGATCTGGAACTTATCAAACATTTCGCAACACTCAGCAAGGTAGATGAGACAGATATAGATGAATTATGGAATTCACACAGCACAGCCATAATCACAGCAGCAAAAGCAGGTTTGAACTGCAATCAACAGGTAGAAAAGCATGGATTTCAGATAAAGCGAGGAAATACATACAAAGAGCCAAATTAGCCATGTTGAATGTAAAGACAGATCTTGGAAAAATGTTGGCAAATCCAACATACAAATAACTAGATAATAAAGTTAAAACTTCAGCTAGAACCAACAAAAGAGAATATATGGACAACATAGCAAAAGAGTAATGCAGAGATGACTGAACAACAACCAGTCTCAACTAACAGATAGATGATAAGTCAAGATGATCAACTAACACAGAGGAAAAGAATGCTCCTGTGTTATATTGAACCAGTCCTGTTTTATGGATGTGAAACATGGACAGTCACCAGGGAAGTACAGCACTACCTGGAGGCCATGGAAATGTGGGTTCCTTGAGGAGTTCTAAAGATACCATGGATAGTGAAAAGGTCAAACAAATAGGTCCTGATTGAGGCATAAGAAAAGAGACAAGCAATAGCAAAATTCAAGAAAAGACGATTCAAATTCTTATGAGAGCAGGTAGATTGGAATATTTGATATCAAGAAGGACAATAGAAGGCAAAAGAGATTGAGGCAGACAGAGAGGTGATGATAGATGGACTGATGAAGTGCCATGGAGAAATAACACCATTCCAGCTCATAATTAACACCTGGAATAGAGAACTGTGAAAAGTATGACTGCCAACGCCTGTTGGCACGGTACTGGATAGGATGGGATAATGAAAAAAGACTACTGGAACTTTAATTTGGATATTGTGAAATAAGATTACTATGATTGAAAAAGACCACTTGTTTTCAATTTGGATACACTAAAATAAGATTTCTATGACCACTTAAACTCCAGTTTGAATACAATAAAGTAAGCTTCTGTGGCCAACAAAAACCATTGTGAATGCATAAAAGTAAGTTTTCTATGGTTTACAAAGACCACCTGAACTTCAGTGTGGATACACTAAAGTAAGATTTCTGTGTTCAACAAAACCAGCTGAATCTCACTTTGGATACAGATAAATAAAATTTCTGTGACTAGCAAAATCCACTTGAACTTTATGTAGATAGAGGAAAAATAAGATATCTATGACTAGAAAAGATCACTTGAACTTCATGTAGATAGAGGAAAAATAAAATATCTATGACTAGAAAAGATCACTTGAACTTCACTGTAGATAGAGGAAAAATAAAATATAAAAATAAAATATCTATGACTAGCAAAGATCACTTGAAGTTCATTGTAGATAGAGAAAAATAAGATATTTATGGCTAGCAAAGATCACTTGAAGTTCATTGTAGATAGATGAAAAATAAGATTTCTATGGCTAGCAAAGATTACTTGAACTTCATTGTAGATAGAGAAAAATAAGATTTCTGTGACTGATAAAGACCAGATGAACTTCAGTGTGAATACAGAAAAGTAAGACTGCTATGTCAGCAAAGACCACTGAGAATGTGTTGCCCTGAAGAGGATCATTTAGGAATAAAACAAATCATCATCATCATCATCATCATCATCAGGTGTCATGGCAATTATGGTTCTCCAGAGTACACAATCCATCATGCAGGCCATCAGCTCAGTTGGTGCCATCCCGTCAGACTGTCCAGTATCATTTCTCTTGGTCTTCCTCTTGATCTTCTTCCTTCTGTTTTTCCTGTTGTTATAATATTTTCAATGCCCCCTCTTCTCATTGCATGTCCTATGAAAGTACATTGTCTCTCTCTTATTTTTTTGACATTTTTTTGTCTCTCCAGCTCTTCTCATACATTCTTCATTAGTTATTTTTGCTGTCCAGGGGATTCACAACAGTCTTCTAATAAACCACATTTCTGCTGCTTCCAATGATTTTTGTGCAGACTTGCCTATTGTCCATGATTCACTTCCATATAAAAAGATAGGTTCAATATAGCATTTTAGGACTCGTTTTCTAACATTCATTGATAAGGATGTGTTAGCTAATATGTTTCTCATTCTCTGAAAGGCAGTCTTTGCTTGGCCTATTCTGTTCCTAATTTCTGTTCTGCATTTCCCATCTGAAGTTATTACTGTTCCAAGGTATTTGAATTTCTGCACCTGCTTTAGAATAGTTCTGTTTAATTTTATACTGCATGTTGGTGGATTCTGTTTCTTAGATATAACCATAGCCTCTGTCTTTTTGATGTTCAAAGTAAGGCCTTTCTGTTCACTTTCTTTGGCCACTTTATCCAAGAGATTTTGTAGGTCTTGTTGGTGAATAAAACACACAAAGGCAATAATAACAAATTAGATTAATAACAAATTAGATAGCAGCATTTTAAAACTCCCAAATATATAAAAGAGAGAAGTGAGAACAGGGAGGCACCAAAACAGACAGATATGATAGTAATCAGTATGGAAACAGATAAACAAGGATGCTTACCTGGAATGCACTTACAGAATGAGGCAGAACCTAAAATGCTACACTCTGCATGGTCAGTGCACTGGTCTTTACCTAGACAGCAGTCATTTAAAAAATGAATCAGATAATGAATTATGTCATTTTGTGAAAGTTATAACTTTAAGCAAATGTTTCTAACTCTGTCACTGATTTCTCATGTCTTATGTTACAATCTTTAAAAAAAAAGTATTTATTTCATGTACCATATCATGCCATACAATAAAGCCGGGTTAATATGATCCAAACTATGTCATACATTATGGCAGAATTAGTATGTACCATGTGACATGTATTATTTAAGTTATTATGATCCATGTCACATCATGCATTATAGATGACAGTTAATATGATTCATGTCACATTATGCATTATATAAGAGTTAGTAATGTTCATGTTACATTATGCATCATAGATGACAGAGTTAGTATGATTCATGTCACATCATGCATTCTCTTACATCCTTCTCCCATGCCATTAAATGTCAGATAGGGCTTGCATCATAATAGATCACCAAGTTTTCCTGTTTTCAGCAAGCTTTTCAACCTCATCAAGGGATTTTATGCCTAGTAATTTGGCCTCTCTTAACAATGTCCTCTTTAGTTTCATGTGGTCAAGCTCTTTTTCTTCAGCTTAATGTGTTCCACTCTATAGCTTGTTTTGGAATTCTCTGTTTCTTCTCACCACGTGACCAATACACGCCCATCTCCTTTTTCTGATCACCCATGAGACAGGATGCTGCTCACTTGTCTGTCTTATCTCTGCGTTGTTCTTGAATTTGTTCCACTTTATACTGAGTATTTTCCTTAGGCATTTGTTTTCAAATGAGTCTAATTTCTTGTCTATTTCTTTACATGTTTTCCAGCTTTCACATGCATTCATTAATGAGAGTGGATACTACATATGAAGTGAAACATCTTAGCTTGGTTTTTGTGCTTATAACTTCTTTTTGAGTGCCATATGTTCTCAAGATTCTTGAAGGTCAGTGCTGATTTTTGCAATCTGAATTCTAACTTCCTTTCTGGTGTCACCATCCTGGTCTATGTAGCTGCTGAGGTATGCAAATTTGTTTACTTCTTCAACAGCTCTTCCTTCTATGTATATTTTTCCTTTTCAATTAATGGGAAATTACATTATTTTTATTTCTTCCTTGTTAATTTAAAGTCCTATTTTCCCAGACAGGGTGCCTGCTTTTTTTTTCTTTCATCAAATTCACATGGTCACTGACAAAAGTTATGTAATCTGCAAAATCAAGATCTTCTATTTGAGTCCCATGTACCCAATCAATGCCTGTTTTATCTGTGTAACATTTTTTCATTATGAAGTCTATGGCAAATCCAAAAAACAAGGGAGATAGTATACATCTTTGTTTCATGCCTATTTCAGTCTGGAATCATTCACTGACTGCACAAACATATCCATTGTAGAGATCCTTAATGATGTTGACAGTTTTAGATGGTATTCCATATAGTCTTAAAATTCTCCACAATGACTTTCTGTGTATGCTATCAAATGCCTTTTTAAAGTCTATGAAGTTCAGTATTAATGGTTTCTGTTTTTCAATATGTTCTTCAAGTATTATTCTTAGAGTAAAGATCTAGTCAAGACAGCCTCTCCCTTTTTGAAATCCTGCTTGTTCTTCTCTCATTGCAGTACCCACTATATCTTAATTCTATTCTGAATGGCTTTGCAAAATACTTTTGACACAAATGATAGTAAGGTTATTCCTCTCTGATTATTGCAGTTGCTAAGGTTGCCTTTTTCTTGGTATTTTAGGAATGATTCCTTTTTTCTGTTTAGAAGGGACCTTTTCTTCTTTCCAAATTTTATTAAACGTTCTTTGTAGTTGGCTCATGCTGTCACTGTTAATAGCTTTTAACATTTCAGCTGTTGTTTCATCTTTACCTGCATCTTTGTTGTTAGCCATTAGAATCACTGCTGTTTCAATTTCGTTCAATATAATTTCAACTAGTTTGGCATTTAGTTGTGGGATTGGTTAAGTTGGTTTCAAGGTTTAACAATTCTTTTGGATATGGTCGATTAAGCATTTCTTGGAAGTGTTCAGCCCATCTTCAATTTTGGTCTTTACATGATGTTAATAGAGTGATGATTGGTCTTCCTTTAGATGTAATAGTATCCATTAGCCTCTTTTGTATGTTATATGGAGTTTTGCTCTCTCATGTTTTTGCTGGTTTCTCTGTTTCTTTTGCCATACTGTCTATGTATTCTCTTTTATTTTTTCTAGCGGAACTTTTTACTTTATTGTCTAGTTTTTTGTATATTACTTTTGCCAAATCTTTTCCAAGATCTCTCTTTACATTCAACATGAATAATTGGCTCTTTGTCTTTCATATATGTATTTCCATGTGTTTTCTGATATCCATGCTATTCTATTTGTTCTTTGCTGTCCAGCATCTGTTTTTTTTTTCTGGGTAAAGCTGGTGTGACCATCCCCAATCCAGCATGTTACAGGTGGTGGATGGTGAAAGTCCTCCAGATATGGAGGATCCCTGTGAATAAGGATTTACCCAAATAAGCAGGCACGGACCAACTGGCGATAGACTCAGAGAGCGAGGTGGGGTAGTAGGTGGCTCTGCTACTCCTTTAAAGTGCCTCAGGTGCTCAGTGAAGGGAATATCATGCGCGTAAGAGGCACCTTAAAACCTCTCGCTCCCACTGCCTTGTGGGTAGGACAGGAGTCCAAAGGCTAGTGGAGAGTTCATACATAAACCAACAGAAGGGAATGGGAAACAACTGTTGTAGATCCAAGAACAATTATGCTTATTCAGAATAATAGATTTGTCATGAACAACACTAATGGATGCTCCTTTGGAACAGCCTCGTTTAGTAGGGCAGCTCACGAGCCACAGGTGAGGCCAGATCGTCATCAAGCTACTGGTGGCAAAACTAACAAGTTGAAAACAGCAAACTGGAGTGTTAGAACTTTATTCGAGGTTGGAAAATTAGAAAATGTAAAGAGGGAAATGGAAAGGATGAAGATCAACATATTAAGAATGAGTGAAGTTAGATTGACAGTTGCAGTGAAAATAAACTCTGATAAATATACAATAATATATTCAGGAAGTGAAAAACATGAACGAGGAGTAGGAATAATATTTGACGAACAAACAGCAAGGACAACTGTAGGATATCTGAACATCTTGGACCAAGTCCTGCTAGCCCAACTGAAAGGACGACCAATAAACATAAATATTATACAAGTGCACACTCCAACATCTGAAAGTTCTGAAGATGTACAGCTATTTTATAATGACATAGAGGCAGACCTAAAACACACAAAGTCACATGAAGTTACTATAGTCATGAGAGATTTTAATGCCAAAGTTGGTAAAAGGAAGAACTTCAGACATCTTTGGTGACTATGGACTGGGGTAGAGGAATGACAGAGGTATTAAATTAATTGAATGCGCAAGAATACATAGCATGGTTGTAGGAAACACCTGGTTTAAACAACATCCTCGAAGACTGGCAATGTGATGCAGCCCAGACAAAAGACTTTTAACCAGTTAGACTACATATTAATCAACAAACGATTCCAGAATGCATTACTGAGAACAAAAACCATGAAAGGAGGCGACTGCAATAGCGACCATGACCCATTCTGTGGAAAAATTAGAATAAAGCTAAAGAAAGCATGCAGAAAAGTGAGAAACATCAAACTGAATACAGAACTCCTTAAAAATGACCAAGAACTGTGAGAACAATACAAATTTATTATAACAAATAGATAAAATGCAATTGCAAATATAAATAGTATAGATGAACAATGGGCAATATTCTATCCACCAAGCTGTTAAGGAGATAATACCACCAAAAAAAGAAGCCCCTAAAAATAAATGGATGACAGACAATATCTTAGGACTGATGGACAAGAGGAGGAAGAGTAAAAATAACCAAGAAAAATCTTATCTTATATCTTATATCCTTCCCGTGCCGTTAGACGTCACATAGGGCTCGCAAAGTAGTTCGCCAATTTTTCCTGTCTTCGGCGAGTCTTTCAACCTCAACAAAGGATTTTATGCCTGTTAACTTGGCCTCTCTTAATAATGTCCTCTTCAGAGTTTCACGCAGTCTGGTCCTTTTTCTTCGGCCTGTTGTGTTCCACTTGATAGCTTGTTTTGGGATTCTCTGATCATTTCTTCTCATCAAGTCAAGAAAAATATAGCAAGATAAATAAAGAAATAAAACACAAATGCTGAGAAGCAAAGGAAGTGTGGTTAAATGAACAGTGCAGACAAATAATAAAGACAGCAAAAACTTATTAATGAATTCACAGGCAAGAAAACAAAATATACCACACGATGCATGAAATCAAAAGAAGGTAAAATGTTAATGGGAAAAGAAGACATTGTGGACAGGTAGACAGAGTACATCCGTGAGCTATATGGAGGCGAAAGACCAGAATTAACACCAGATATTGAAAACTGTGATGGACCACCAATACTTGAAGATTCTTCTTCTTCTTCTTCGTTCACTTCTACCACCAAAAACCGCACTGTGAACCTACTGAATTCATGCATGTGGTCCTCGTTAGGTCCCGTGGTCCCATGTGTGGTCCAAAATAGACCACACGAGTTCCACGAAAGGACCACAAGGGGTTCAGAGTATCACAGTGCTTTAGCCTGTATTCTTGGTGGGTCTCTGAAGCGGGATTGCGTGACACCGTGGTTTTCATTGCACCAGTTTGGTCTAGGGTTGGACTTTCTCACCGGAAGACCTCGACGTGTTTGGAATATCAGTGCATCCCCGCTGGGTGAGAGGCGTTAGCCCATCCAGGCCAGAGTTGGACTTTCTCACCGGAAAACCTCGACGTGTTTTGAGATACCCGTGTATCACCGCCGGGTGAGAGGTGGTTGCCCATCCAGTCCAGGGTTGGACTTTCTCACCGGAAAACCTCAGCGTGATTAGGATACGCAGACATCCCCGCCGGGTGAGAGGTGGTTGCCTATCTAGACTTCCCTGGTCCAGTGTCTCCGACTTCAGCATTTTGCGGTCGTGGCCGCTACCCTTCCTGGTTGTGACCAGGATGGAGCTTTTGTCCAGGAGGACGAATCCTCGCCACTAGTGACTTCTACCCCTGGGTTGAGCCGGTTTAGGCATTTCCCAGTATGGACGTGTTTGGGACGGGACCGACCTCTAGGGCAGAGGTACTGTGACATTCATAGCCTTCAAGATTCACCCCTGGTGTGAGCCGGTTTAGGCAAAATTCACCAGTATGGGTGTTTATCAGGCGTTACCGACCTCTAGAGCGGAGGTGGCATGACATGTCTAGCCATCGAGTTCGACCCCTGGTGTGTGCCGGTTTAGGTATATTTCACCAGTGTAGGTGTATTTCGAACGTAGGCGGCCTCTAGAGCAGAGGTGCCGTGGTATAGCTCTCGTAGCGATACTACTGGACATACCAGGTTAAACTTCACTTTCCACCACCTTTTCCCATCGGCGCCGCACAGCAACCTTTATTTCTTTTCCGCATTTACTTCCTTAACCAGGAGGAGCTTCACTCCACGCACGGCATTTGAAAAGTCAAGCCAGCAGTGACTTAACCTCTGGGACAAGCCGGTTCATGCATTTCACCCGATATGACTGCACTCAGGACGTGGCCGACCTCCAGACCAGAGGTGCCGTGATTTGACTGTTTGCTTCGCTTTATTCTTTCAACCACCTTTTCCGCGGTGATGCTGCGCGGCAACCTCATTTGCAAATTTCTTCATTGGCCGGGAAGAGCACCGCTCCACGCACGGCAGCTGAAGATCTCGCCAACAGCGGACTTGAAGATGAAATCATAGATGCCATCAAACACATGAAGAAAGGAAAAGCGACTGGGCCTGATAATATAACAATAGAAGAAATAGAGGCGCTAGAGGAGATAGGAATAAAAATAATAATCAAGTTACTGAATGACATTTACAATAGTGGTTATATGCACAGTGACCTGATTAAATCCACGTTTATAGCACTACCAAAGAAACCAGGTGCAAAGGAATGTTATGACCACAGGACTATCAGCCTATCATGTCACATAATGAAGCTACTTCTGAGAATAATTATGAGTAGAACAAGGAAAAAGATAAAAATGGAAATAGCAGATGAACAGTTTGGATTTGTTGAAGGAAAGGGAACACACAATGCCATTTTTGCTTTACGAACACTAACAGAAAGAGCTTTAGAAGTACAGAAAGATCTCTACTTATGCCTCACTGATTACACCAAGGCACTCGACAAGGTAAAACATCATGAAATTATTAAAATGCTTGAAGACATCAATATAGACGGCAAAGACCTGAGGATTGTAAAACATCTATACTGGCAGCAAGAAGCAGCAGTTCGAGTTGAAAATAGAACTGGAAAATATCAACCGATAAAACAAGGGATGTGACAAGGATGTGTACTATCTCCAGACCTTTTTTCTCTGTACAGCAAGAATATTCTAAGGACAATAATTACAGAACCATTTACAAAAGTAGGAGGATACAATATTAACAACCTTCGGTGTGCTGACAACATAGTACTGATAGCTGAGAACCAACAAGACCTGCAAAATCTCTTGGATAAAATCGCCAAAGAAAGTGAACAGAAAGGCCTTACTTTGAACATCATACAGACAGAGACTGTGGTTATATCTAAGAAACAGAATCCACCAACATGCAATATAAAATTAAACGGAACTATCCTAAAGCAGGTGCAGAAATTCAAATACCTTGAAGCAGTAATAACTTCAGATGGGAAATGCAGAACAGAAATTAGGAACAGAATAGGCCAAGCAAAGACTGCATTTCAGAGAATGAAAGGATGTGTTTCCAACACATCCTTATCAATGAGTGTTAGAAAATGAGTCCTAAAATGCTATATTGAACCTATCTTGTTATATGGAGGTGAATCATGGACAATAGGCAAGTCTGCACAAAAATCATTGGAAGCAGCAGAAATGCAGTTTATTAGAAGAATGTTGTGAATCCCCTGGACAGTAAAAATAACTAATGAAGAATGTATGAGAAGAGCTGGAGAGACCAAAAAAATCTTGTCAAAAAAATAATAGAGAGAGACAATATACTTTCATAGGACATGCAGTGAGAAGAGGGGGCATTGAAAATATTATAACAACAGGAAAAACAGAAGGAAGAAGATCAAGAGGAAGACCAAGAGAAATGATACTGGACAGTCTGACAGGATAGTGTGAAAGGAGATCACCAACTGAACTGATGGCCTGCATGAAGGATTGTGTACTCTGGAGAAGCATAATAGCCAACGCCAGTCGGCACAGCACCTGATGATGATGATGACCTGTTTTTGCTGTTGTGATTATGGCTGTGGTGTAAGAATTCCATAACTCATCTTATCTATCTCTATCTCACTGAGTGCTGTGAAATGATTGGTAAGTTCCAGATTGAAATTACTGTTAATATTTTCTACCTTTAGGCTGTGGTTGTTTATCTTTCTGGATATTGATTTCTTGTGTTGGGTTTACAGTTTTAGTCTTATTTTCCCTATACACAGATTGTGGTCACTGTTGACATCTGCACCCCTATGTGCTCTTACATCTATCAGAGATGTTCTGAATTGCTTTCTAATACAAAAATGATCTATCTGGTTTCTAGTTCCATCATCTGGAGTTATCCATATTATTTTATCTCTTTGTGTGGAAATATTGTTCCTCCAATGACCATGACCTCTGTTAGACATAGTCCAGTTAATCTTTCTCTGTTTGATTTACCTCATCACTTCCTTCTTTCCCCATTACTTTTTTGACACCAGTGTTATCTTTTCCTACCTTGCCTTAGAAATCTCCAATGACAACTAGGATGTCATGTTTAGGGACTTCCTTCATGAGTTGTTGTAGTTGGTGATAAAAAGTGTCATTTATTTCATCATCTGCATCATTCATGCATTATAGCAGGCAGAGTTAGTATGGTCCATGTTACATCATGCATTATGAATATTACAGAAACCATACACAGTATCATTTATTGTAAATATTAACTCCAGTAATAAACTTGTTGATTTTGCACACCATGATTAGTTCTGCTCAACTAGTACAGTAAAAAAAAAAAACAAAGGTTCAACATTCATCATTACTATCATGGCTGGCACACATATCAAGTCCAACAGCAATTACTATTTCACAGCTATATCTTAATATTAGATCTAATATTTAACACAAATACAATAGATGCCACCACAAGAATTATACATGTCACTAAAAATTGCACCATACACTAAACATGACAGCACACAAATTACACATGTTACTACAAAATGCTACAAACACTAAATATGATAAATGAGCCTGCTAACACACTGAAGGTTTGATTGCCATGTAATGTACCTGAACACATTTGCGTGGCATTGATTTTCTCTTGACATTGACCTTCATGGGCATAATGGTCCTTAGTGCAGTCACAAGTTCCTGAGGAGAGGGAAAACTTGAGGATAACATTCAAAGAGAAACTCACTTTTATGCTTTTCATACTGTTGGTTTCTCTACTTTTTTCCTCATCCAAAGACATCTTCTGTTTTACAGGTTTAGCTACCAACCTTCCTATTCTCTCCTAATTTCACTTCACTACTGACATATACTGCTTATATGCTGTCTGGGTGGAGCTAAACACATTGTTGTTTTGCTATAACACTATAGCTATATAACCATATATCAGCTTGATGTATGAGTATAGCTACATACCTAAATGTCTGCACATTATGCAAGTATGTCCTGTATATTTGTATGTCCTGTATACTTGTATACTTGTTTATACTTGAATGCCAGATTTCTATTCTAGCACTGTTAAGTGTCTTACTACTTGTTACATAGGTACAGCTGCATATCTGGATGTTTCCTTCCTTTTCTTCAGCTTTTTCTTTTCCTTTTTTAGTTATTGTTGCTTATTTGATTGCTTGATTGTTATATTATGTAAGCTACACACCTGATTCCTCTTATTACATGAGTTCAACCTGTTTGCTAAACAAGTATACCTACATGCTCACCTCTCTGCTTGCAATGTAGATTTTGATATTTCATAAGCAGTAAAACCATAATATATGAATTCTGACCAAGCCACCATTAGAGAATAAAGTTCTTTCAAAACATCAGAGGACAGTGAAACTGAGCAGTGAAGAGCAGAGGAAAAAATAGCACAGACCATGCTGTCTGAGATTAAGTGAGACATTGCAGGATTTTTGGAGTTTGAAAGTTCATCAAAGTATGCCATTTTATCAGATGGACAGAGGACTGAAATTTTAATACATCTATTATAGATATTTAATCACATGGATAGAGGTCTAAAACAATAATACATCAACTAACATCATTTTATCAGATGAACTGAGGATTCAAATAATATATCAGAACATTCCATTTTAATCATGTGGAAGAAGGGCAGAAATAATAGTACATCAAAAACATCCTGTTTTATCAGATGGACAGAGGCCAGAAATAATAATATATGAAACAGTGTAATTTTGTCAGATGGACTAGGGATTGAAATGATAATACATGTCAGTCAATCAGTCATTTGCATGTCCCTTGCGGAACTTTGCTTCCCTAACAGCCCTCAAATAATACATGTCAGTCAGTCAGTCATTTGCATGTCCCTTGTGGAACTTTGCCCCCTCCCCCTAACAGCCCTCAAATAATACATGCCAATCAACTAAAGCCACAGTGGTATAGGGGCTAGTGCACTGCCTGCTGACCAGAAAATCTCTGATTTGATTTCACACTTTGGAGGAATCTTTTCCAAACCAGCCAACACTAGGGTCAACCCAGCTCCAAAAACTGGATACCTGGGGTTTCCCTGGGAAACAAAGGCAGCAAGAACAAGTGCTGGCACCCCCACCTCAAATGCTGTGA
Source organism: Achatina immaculata (assembly GCA_009760885.1). Taxonomy (NCBI): domain Eukaryota; kingdom Metazoa; phylum Mollusca; class Gastropoda; order Stylommatophora; family Achatinidae; genus Lissachatina; species Lissachatina immaculata. Next base: position 34,221,010 of record CM019695.1, read on the forward strand.
TGGCCTAGAAATGTAATGACGCTAAAACTTCACACCCCTATGGCACTGAAATGCCACAGGATATAGAAAGTAATTTTATAAGGTAGACCAAGAAATAATAATACATCAAGAAATGTCATTTCATCACATGAACAGAATCCAGGAGTAATACTACACTGAATAATGTCATTTTTTTTTCAGATGGACAGAGACCAGAAATAATAATATATCAAATAATGTTATTTTATACACTGACAACATAAATGATCAGATAAGCTTTGAAGTTCTTATAATTTCAGATTAGTGAAGTACATTTTAGTCTCACACAAAATAGTGGTTTGAGGGAAAGTCAAGAATGGAACTGAAAATTAGCATATAACTATATAAAATTGAATATATAAATATGCACAAAGCCACTGCAGTAAAGCTGTAATAATATTCATAAAAAATGTAGGAAAAGCTTAATTAATGACCATACAGTTGTGACATATGGTTTGCACCTTAATCAAATAAAAACACACAGGATGAAGAAATAGGGAGAGAAGATAAAATATAAATTTACAAGAATACAATACAACAAATAAGAATGAAAAAAATGGGAATGAAAACAAACAAAAAAAAAACAGAATAAATGGAATACTTAGCTGTGACCTGTAAGAAGGTGCATACAGGAGTTCATGTGGTAGAGTGTTGGGAATGTTTAAATGGAGACTTGTGATGTGTGATATCTTATCGTATATCCTTCCCTTGCCATTAAACGTCACATAGGGCTCGCAAAGTAGTTCGTCAATTTTTCCTGTCTTCGGCGAGTCTTTCAATCTCATCAAAGGATTTTATGCCTGTTAATTTGGCCTCTCTTAATAATGTCCTCTTCAGAGTTTCATGCGGTCTGCCTCTTTTTCTTTGGCCTGTTGTGTTCCACTTGATAGCTTGTTTTGGGATTCTCTGATCACTTCTTCTCATCAAGTGACCAACATATGTCCATCTCCTTTTACTGATCACCCATGAGACTGGTTGTTGTTCAGTCATCTGTCTTATAATAACGATGGGATCGGGACTGTAGAAAGGGGAGAGACTCATACAATAGTAGTCTAGCCGAGAGAATGGTGGGTGGAATAGGTGAATGTAGATGGGGTAGAGGGGTTGTAATCTAATGCAGTGAGGAGGTTCTGAAATATAATGTTGTTGGTGAGGTAGGAGTAGAACTTAGTACAGAAGGAATATGATTGTTTAGAAAGGGAGTGTTAAGTGCAGCTGAATTCCAAGTTAAAATCATGTGGTTCCAGTGTCCTATATTCCTGAATGCAGTGGTTCTCAAGTGCCAGATGGCTTCTGGAAAAGAACTTTGATGCGTCTGGCTCAGTCATTCTTTTCAGAAAATAAAGATAGCCACTGCTTTGTATGTTTTGTTTCCCATTTTCTCAAACTGACAGTCAGACTTCAGTAAAACAAGGAAATGGGTTCAATTACCAGAAAGCATCTGAAAGATTTAGCAGTTATGAAAATAAAAAAAAAATCATCAATATTATTTCACTCAATGGAAAGAAAATTTTTTTTAAATCTTTAGAAAACAGCAACTATTGAAACAGAACTTTTACTGAGTTTTCTCATTTCATAAATTTTATTGAAAGTCCTATCCTTGCCCACAAAATCCTTTTATCTTTTTATGAAAGTTATTGGCACTATATGGCTCAACAGCTTGGTGCACAGCATCAAACACTACGCTGCATAATCTAGACAAGGTACAAAATCAGTCACTATGGTAAAAGAAGCAGCTTCACTCCTCAGGCCAAGAGTATGCATAAACTGATACCTGACCTTCCATCTGTAGTTCCCCCATTATCATCTGTACTAGAGCATACACCATGGAAAGAAGCAGATTGTACACAAATAATTATTCAAACTGAAGTGAAAGGTGTGCAGAATGGTGAGATGCAAAGCACTCCTGTAAGATCAACAGCCATACTTAGTGTGCTGATGACAAACATCCATGTGACACCTGCATGCATGTGTATACAGATGGATCTGCACACAATGCCATAAAGAATGGAGGAACAGGACCACATGTTGAATATCCAAACAACACCACTGAGAAGATTTCCATACCCACTGGAAAATACTGCAACAACTATGATGCAGAAGTTAGGGCAGTTATTGCTGCAGTTGAAAAACTATCAGACTCCAGAACTGATACATACCCCATAGTAATTCTCACAGATGCAAGATCAGTACTGGAAGCTCTTCAGTGCAATAAACCTCCAATCCTTATGGATGCCTTGTCAAAAATTAGCTTACATCACAGAGTCACCTTGCAGTGGATTCCCTCCCACTGTGGGATACCAGGCAATGAAAAAGCTGACTGTCTGGCCAAAGAGGGCACTGAAATGGTGCAACCAGACATACTAATCACCTATAATCATGATAAAAACCTACAGGAAGTTACAAACACCACCACTTGATGACTATCATCATCATCAGGTGCCGTGCCAACTGGCGTTGGCTATTATGCTTCTCCAGAGTACACGATCATTCATGCAGGCCATCAGTTCAGTTGGTGATCTCTTCTCACAAAATCCCATTAGACTGTCCAGTATCATTTCTCTTGGTCTTCCTCTTGATCTTCTTCCTTCTATTTTTCCTGTTATAATATTTTCAATGTCCCCTCTTCTCATTGCATGTCCTATGAAGGTACATTGTCTCTCTCTTATCTTTTTGACAAGGTTTTTTTGTCTCTCCAGCTCTTCTCCTACATTCTTCATTAGTTATTTTTGCTGTCCAGGGGGTTCGCAACATTCTTCTAATAAACCACACTTCTGCTGCTTCCAATGATTTTTGTGCAGACTTGCCTATTGTCCATGATTCACTTCCATATAACAAGATAGGTTCAATATAGCATTTTAGGACTTGTTTTCTAACATTCATTGATAAGGATGTGTTAACTAATATGTTTCTCATTCTCTGAAATACAGTTTTTGCCTGGCCTATTCTGTTCCTAATTTCTGTTCTGCATTTCCCATCTGAAGTTATTACTGCTTCAAGGTATTTGAATTTCTGCACCTGCTTTAGAATAGTTCTGTTTAATTTTATACTGCATGCTGGTGGATTCTGTTTCTTAGATATAACCACAGTCTCTGTCTTTTTGATGTTAAAAGTAAGGCCTTTCTGTTCACTTTCTTTGGCGACTTTATCCAAGAGATTTTGCAGGTGTTGTTGCTTCTCAGCTATCAGTACTGTGTCGTCAGCATACCAAAAGTTGTTGGTTCTGTAATTATTGTCCTTAGAATATTCTTGCTGTACAGAGAAAAAAGGTCTGGAGATAGTACACATCCTTGTTGCACCCTTTGTTTAATAGGTTGATATTTTCCAACTCTATTTTCAACTCGAACTGCTGCTTCTTGCTGCCAGTATAGATGTTTTACAATCCTCAGGTCTTTTTCGTCTATATTGGTGTCTTCAAGCATTTTAATAATTTCATGATGTTTCACCTTGTCGAATGCCTTGGTGTAATCAATGAAGCATAAGTAGAGATCTTTCTGTACTTCTAAAGCTCTTTCTGTTAGTGTTCGTAAAGCAAAAATGGCATTGTGTGTTCCCTTTCCTTCAACAAATCCAAACTGTTCATCTGCTATTTCCATTTTTATCTTTTTCCTTGTTCTTCTCATAATTATTCTCAGAAGTAGCTCGTTATGTGACATGAGAGGCTGATAGTCCAGTGATCATCACATTCCTTTGCACCTGGTTTCTTTGGTAGTGCTATGAACGTGGATTTAATCAGGTCACTGGGAATATAACCACTATTGTAAATGTCATTCAGTAACTTGATGACTATCACATGCTAAACAGAAAGGAACAAGTCACCATTTTCCATCTATGAACAGGACACAGCCGACTCCGAAGTCATATGTATACAAAATTTAAGGTTGGTACTACTACTCTTTCTACATGTGCCCAAGTGCCCCAAACTGTGGAACATATCCTCCAAAACTGCACCAGCTATGAGACACTGGGAAGCAATTACTGGCCCAGTGAAACCACAAAAGAAGTAAGCTCTACAGTTTCATACATGAATTACAAAAAACAGTGAAATTTATCCAAGAGACAGGACTGCAGATATAGACAGACAATGTGTAAGAAGAAGAAGATTGGCACTATGAAACTCCAGCAATGAAAAGTCAGTGATAAAATCAGCCAATAAAACATCAAATCTCGTTTTGAAAAAAAAAAATTATATATACAGTAAAAGAAGGAATGTCTCAACACAATGACACAAAATTCTGTGTTCCACAGAAAAATGATGCCATTCAAACTAACAAAGACACAGTGGAAAAACCCATCAAACAGCTGATTAATGAAGATAACCTCCTACCCCAAGCTGACTCTCTTCACATCAAGGACAACCATTTAAGCTAAACCACATTATATCTCCTTCCCAAAATCCATAAACCTACATTCTGGCTGTCCCAATATATTAGCATGTTCTTGCCCCACCAAGCACATTTCTGATTTCTTGGACAGCATTTTTCAGCCACTAGTGCTCTAACTATATGTTTGTGCAGTCAACACAGAAGAAGGAATGAGTGAATGGTTCCAGATTGAAACAAGCGTGAAACAAGGATGTATGCTATCTTCCTTGCTTTTTGGAATTGCCATAGACTTCATAATAAAAAAATGCTGCACAGGTGAAACGGGCATTGATTGGGTACATGAGACCCAACTAGAAGATCTTGATTTTGCAGAAATCAATGCAAGTAAAAACAGATACCCTGTCTTCAATGGCTAGTAAAATAGGACTTGAAATTAACAAGAATAAAACAAAAATAATGATGCTTCTCATTAACCATGAAGGACAAACATACATAGAAGGAACAGCTGTTGAAGAAGTAAACTATTTTGCATAATTCAGCAGCTACACAGACCAGGATGGTGACATCAGAAAGGAAGTTAGAATTAGAATTGCAAAAGCATCACTGACCTTCAAGAATCTCGAGAACATGTGGAATTCAAAAGTTATAAGCACAAAAACCAAGTTAAAATTATTCAATTCAAATGTAATATTCACCCTCATTTATGCATGTGAAAGCTGGAAATCAACTAAAGAAATAGACAATAAATTAGACTCTTTTGAAAACAACTTGGAAAATACTTGGCATCAAGTGGAACAAATTCAAGAACGATGCAGAGATAAGACAGATGAGTGATCACAACTAGTCTCATGGGTGATCAGGAAAAGGAGCTGGACATATGTTGCTTACATGATGAGAAGAAGTGATCAGAGAATCCCAAAACAAGGTTCAAGTAGAACACAACAGGCTGAAGAAAAAGAGGTAGACCACGTGAAACTCTGAAGAGGACATTGTTAAGAAAGGCCAAATTAATAGGCATAAAATCCCTTGTTGAGGTTGAAAAGCTCGCCGAAAACAGGAAAAATTGGCAAACTACCTTGCAAGCCCTATGTGACGTTTAATGGCATGGGAAGGATACAAAATATAAGATAAGATATAACTTACATGGAGCCATTATAGTAAAGCTGTTATACCAAAATGCATAAACTAGGAAAAAAGTAGGAACAGCTTTTATTACTTAACGAGTACACAGTTGTGACGTTTTGGCATGAGTCTTAATCATACAAAAACATACAGGACAAAGAAATAGAGAAAAGAGATAAAGTATAAATTCACTTGAATGCTGCATTTAAAAAAAAAATCAAGTAAAATGAATAGAGCACTTAGCTGTAACTTGTGAGAACCTGTGGCTTGTCCGACACTGTGTGTCAGAAATGAGCATAGTGGAGTGTAGAGAGTATTTAAATGGAGACTTGTGATGTGTGATAGGTCAGTTGTAACTGAGGGTGGTAGGTGGGGAAACCATGGGGGAGGGGGAGAGGGAGTGATACAATGGTAATCTAGCCAGGAGAAGGTGAAATATGTGATTATAGTTAGGGTAGAGGCGTTGTGGTTCTAAGGACTGTAATAGCCAGAAGTGGGATGGAGGATAAGCTCTCCACTTCATTTAAATGCCTCCAAGGCATACGTCTCAAATAGCCTCTGACAGTCCAAGTCCAGCTCCTGGCCTTCTTGTAGCGGAATTGTTTAAACTGACAGGAGAAGAGGCGAAAGGTGAGTATCTGGCACCTATTGACACTTCGGGTAGATGAGACTCATTAGTCTTGGTTGGTAGCTCATCTAGAAGAAGGAAAACTGATTTCATACCCCCTGCTGCCTTGTAGGGTAGGCTCTGGCCAGAATCAAAGGCTAGTAGAGTAAACCATAAACAAACCGGTGGAAGGCAAGAGGAAACCAACACTGTACATTCCAAAGAACAATCATGATAATCCACAATTCTTTGAATCATAACGATGTTAACAGGGGTTCCAGTGGAACCACCTCATCCGGTAGGGACCATCATGTGCAACAGGTAATACCAGATTGTCATCTAACTACTGTATGCAAAGAAAACACAATCAACACTGTAGTAATTGCAACATGGAACATTAGAACATTAATAGAGCTTGGAAAACTGGAAAACAGTGAACAAGAAATGAAAAAAATGGAAATTAACATTCTTGGTCTATGTGAAATGAGGTGGACTGGAGCAGGAAGCAGAGATCATAAAGATTTCAAAATAATATATTCCAGGGGAAACCAGTGTAGAAATGGAGTTGGCATAATACTGAATAAGAAGATAGCAAGAACTGTGAAAGGCTTCTGGTGCATATCAGACAGAGTGTTAATGGTTAAATTACAGGATCATCCAATAGACACAAATCTCATCCAAGTATACATACCAACTTCAGAAAGCTCTGATGATGAGATAAAAGAATTTTACAACAGTCTGGACATGGCAATGAAACAGTGCAAACCATGGGAAATAAACTTTGTGCTAGGTTATTTAAATGCAAAAGTAGGGACTGAACGAGATAATGAAACCACTGGCAAGTATGGACTAGGAATCAGAAGTAAAAGAGGAGAGATGTTGATTGAGTGGGCAGAAAAGAATAAAATGATAATAGGAAATACTTGGTTTCAACAACACCTTAGGCGACTATGGACATGGAAAAGCCCAAATAATAACATACATAACCAGATAGATTACATTATGATCAACAGAAGATTCAGGAAATCACTAATATCCGTGAAAACAAGACCAAGCGCAGATTGCAACAATGACCACATTCCAGCCATAGGAAAAGTGAGAATCAGGCTAAAGAGGTTAAAAGTAGCAGGTAAAAACAAAGAACTAGATGGGGAGAGATGTTATGGAAAGATAAAGCAATACAAGAACAATATAGTACACAATAGATATTATGCTATAGAGAATATTGAAATGAGTGATGAACAATGGAATATGCTCAAAGACTATATTCAGCAAACATCTATCAAAATCCTACCTCCAAATAAAAGACACGCTAAACAGGGGTGGAAGACAGAAGAAATTTGCAACTAATGGATTGGAGAAGAAGTCTTAAGGATGATAAAGATGAACATAACAAAATAAATAAAGAATAAGACACAAATGCAATAAAGCTAAGGAGGAGTGGCTAAATAAGAATGTAGTGAAAAAGAGACATACCATCATGGAAACGCAAGAGATATGTACAAATAAATAAAGGAGTTAGTAAACAAAAGGGCATACCACAAGACTGGTTGCCTGAAGTCAAAGGAGGAGCATACAATAATAGACAGAGATGAAATAATAGCAGGATGGAGTGAATACATTAGAGAGCTCTCTGAGGACAATAAAAGTGAAATAGACATCTTATATCTTATATCCTTCCCGTGCCGTTAAACATCACATAGGGCTTGCAAGGTAGTTTGCCAATCTTCCTGTTTTTGGCGAGCTTTTCAACCTCATCAAGGGATTTTATGCCTATTAATTTGCCCTCTTTTAACAATGTCCTCTTTAGAGTTTCAATTTGTCTGCCTCTTTTTCTTTGGCCTGTTGTGTTCCACTCTATAGCTTGTTTTGGGATTTTTTTATCGTTTCTTCTCATCACATGACCAATATATGTCCATCTCCTTTTCCTGATCACCCCTGAGACTAGTTGTTGTTCAGTCATCTGTCTTATCTCTGCATTGTTCTTGAATTTGTTTCACTTGATTTTCCTTATGCATTTGTTTTCAAGAGTCTAATTTCTTGTCTATTTCTTTAGTTTTCCAGCTTTCGTATGCATAAATGAGGGTGGATATTACATTTGAACTGAATAGTCTTAACTTGTTTTTGTGCTTATAACTTTTGAATGCTATATGTTCTCAAGATTCTTGATATATGAAATAATAATGATGGGCCTCACATATAAAAGCAGAATTGGAAGAAGCCATCAAACACATGAAAAACAACAAAGCACCAGGACCAGATAAAATCACCTAGGAAGAATTGGAAGCATTAGCAGAGCTTGGCATAGAAATAATTACCAGATTGTTGAATGACATCTATAAAAGTAACTATGTCCCATCAGATCTTTTGTGATCAATTATTGCCCTATCAAAGAAACAAGGTGCAGTTGAGTGTGAAGACAATTGAACCATTAGCCTTATAAGCTATGTTACCAAAATCCTACTTTGCATAGTAATGAGAAGAGTCAGGAGCAAAATAAAACCAGAAATCGCTGAAGAACAGTGCTGCTTCGTCGAAGGAAAAGGTACAAGTAATGCCATATATATAATAAGAACATTGATGAAGAGATCAATAGAAATAAAGATAGACCTATACTTATGCTTCACAGACTACTGTAAAGCATTTGATAAAGTGAGACACACAGAAATTATAAGAATGCTGGAAGACATCAACATAGTTGGGAAAGATCTGAAACATCAAAAACATATATTATATGTGATGGTCATCTCAAAGAAAAGAATACCACCAAAATGTAGCATTACCATCGATGGCACAAATCTGAAACAAGTTGACAGATTCAAGTACTTATGAATGATTATAACAACTGATGGGAAATGTCACAACTAAATAAAAAGCAGACATGCTCAGGCCAAGTCAGCATTCCAGACAATGAGAAACATCTTGTGCAACAGATCCATATCAATGGAAACAAGATTCTGAGTACTTAAATGTTACAATGAGTCAATTTTGTTTTATGGATGTGAAGCATAGTCTATGAATAAAGAGAGTGCAGTGAGAAATGGAGGCAATGGAGATGTGGTATATTAAAAGGATTTTGAAGATACCATAGACAGCCAAGAAAACCAATGAAGAAGTCTTAAGAGAGGCTGGAAGTTTAAAAGCAAATTATAGAAAAGATCAGAGGCAGACAAGCGAGATTTATAGAACATTTCCTGATAAGAGGAAAATTGGAACACACTGTGGCAACTGGAAAAATTGAAGGAAGAACAGACAGAGGAAGACAGAGAGAGAAGTTACTGGATGGGCTGTCAGTGTGGATAGGAAGAAAGTCATCGATGGATCTCATAATCAAGTCTAAAGACAGGGAATTGTGGAGAAAAATAATTGCCTACGCCACATGGCATAGCACTTGAAGTGAATTGAGAGGGGTTGTAATGTGATTCTGTGAAGGGGTTCTGAACTATGTGAGAAAGGAGTGAAATTTAGTGGGGAGGGATTGTGGAAGAGGAATGTTAGGTGTAGCTGAATAACGAGTTCAAACCATGTGGCTCCTGCGTCCCATGTTCCTGAATGTAACAGTTTTCAAGTGCTAGGTGGCTTCTGTCATCTGCATGACATTGTTTGAAGGCTGTTACTAGAAAGTCAGATTTGTCTCTGTGGTTGGGGCCATTGAAATGATTTGAGACTGGTTTCGAAGCATGGTGGGTGATATCATACAGACGGTTATTTTTGTTCTTTTGTTCTATTTTTAACTTCTATATTTTTATTTATTTACCTATTCCTAGCATATCTGTATTTAGTTTCGAGTTTCTAATAATAATTTTAACCACCTTCAATTGTAACCTTAACTTTGCTATTACTAATCTGTGGTCACTATGGCAGTCTACTCATGGAACTGCTTTAGCACCTGGAGTGCATTTTTGAATCCTCTGTTGATAAGAATATAATTTATCCAATTTTGGATCTTACTGTCTGGACCTTCCTTGGTGTATAGCCTTCTCAGATGTTACTAGTGCCATATATGGTCAATGACTGTATCATAGATTTTGGTCCATCCAATCAGTTTGTCTCCTCTGTCATTACACGTTCCAAAATCTCCTGCTACCTGATATTCTGGTTGGTTTCCTACTTTGATGTCTCACATTATTACAATTAACTCAGATTGTTTGCATTGTTTCATCACTGTCCAAGTGATTATAGGATTCCTCCACCTCCTCATCTGAGCTATCTATTGTTGGGGCCCAGGCCTGTGTGAACAGCCTATCAAAAGGCTTAAAGGTCAGACAATTAAATAATGAGACTAATTACAAACAAAAAAAAAATAATAAACGTTGAAGATATAACCTGTATTGTATTCAAAGTAAGCCCCTTGTGCACTGATACAGCGAGAGGCGCGATCTAACAAACACTGGAACAATCTCTGCAGTTCTTCTGTTGGTATAGCCCACTCGATGTTACGGCCCTTTGGATGTTATTAGTATAGTCAAAGAAGCGTCCTTTCAGTGGTAACTTTAATTTTGGGAATAGAAAATAATCACAGGAGACAAATCTGGGGAATAGGGTGGATGGTTGAAAACACACACTTGTTTTTGGGCCAAAAATGTGTGTACAACTACCGCCCAGTGAGCCAGTGCACTATCATGAAGAAGGAAAAAAAACTGGCAGCTATTGAATACTCAGGTCGTACTTGAAGAATCCTTTTCAGTAGGTGTTTCAAAATAATTCAGTAAACTTTGGCAGTGACAGTCTGTCCCTCTGAAATAAATTCTTTGTGAGTAACCCCTTTGCTGTTGTAGAAGAACACCAACATTGTCTTCACTTTCGACTTTTGAAGATGAATTTTTTTTCCTTTTGGTGATGATGATGACTTCTACTGAGCACTTTGGAGTTTAGCTGTGGGATCATAATGGAAAATCCATGTTTTATCCTCTGCAACAATCAAATTTACCAAATGTTTATTTCTGTGGCACGTTTTGATGATGTCTTTTCCGTACTCAACATGCTGATGTTTTTGGTCATCAGACAACGAATATGGTACTAACCAGCAAGAACCTTTTTTCTTGCCCAAATCTTCCATTAAAATTTTATGAATGGTCTCTCGGTTAACACCAAATACATCTGCCATCATCCTCACAGTCAAACAACAATCTTCTTGTATCCATTCTCTAACTTTTGCAATGAGTTTCTCATTATGAACAGAAATTGGGCATTCATGTCTAGTTGCATCTGTGATCATTTCCACACCACTTTTAAATCATGAATACCACCTGAATATCTGTGCACCAGATAAACAAGTATCCCCATAAACTTGTCACACCAATTCAATGTATTATTAGCACTTTCTCTGAGTTTTAAACAGAATTTAATGTTAGCTTTTTGCTCCATGCTGATTATGTAACAATGCACCTCTAACTAGGTCAACAAAATGGCAGCTTGTTTGTCATCTGCTTATCAGGCGGCGATGAAAATTGCCAGATCATAGATGAAGTTTGCCTCTTTGGATTCCATGCTTTGCTTCATAGATAGCGTTTTTGTCTTGGCCACAATAAAATCAGTCTCATTACTTAATGTTGGAACTTGTACAATTTTACAAGAAGTACTAGAGTAGTGGTTAGAGCACTCCTTTAGCAAAAGTCAAGGGTTCAAATCTCAAGCTGAGCAGGATTTTTTTCCCAACCAATATGGCCCTGAGGTCAACCCAGCCTCGTAAAATGGGTACTGGAGAAAATCTGGGAAGGATAGGCAGAGAGGAAAGGAACTGGCAACCCTACCTCATATTCTGATGGCTTAGCAAGTCTTTATTGCTTCATCCCCTATAGCATTTGCTATGGCACTCCTACCTACTTAGTCTCATATTGCCCACTGTCCATTAACAGTATTTGAAATTTTCTTGTTTACAATCATTGCCACGGCTCTCTGACTAGATTCTCCACCTGAACAGAAAATTGCGTGATCTTTTAACTCATCTTCTGAACCTGTTCTTATAGTCTGACACGGTCCTAAGATGCTGATGTTTAATCTCTACATTTCCTGCACAGTGTTTTCTTTCCCCCTTGTCAGAGTTCATTGTTTAGATGTTCCATGTTCCTAGATTCATGATGTTCTTTCTTAAACTCATAGTATTCTGCAAATGGTCTGTTGTCATCTGGCATGCAAGACAAACCATACCAGGCAAGGCTGCCCCATGGGAGTTTCCTATTATACTATTACTCTTATTCATAGATTTGTCAAATATGATGTGACAAGGAAATGAAAGTCTGATAATGGTTTCCCTTTGCCTTCTGTTCAGTTCATATATGATTTTACACTAGCCTCTGTCTAACAAGACTAATCTACAAGACAGCAGGTACAAGTTTTAGTCTGCTGCTGCTTATTGAAAAATTTTGTAACCGACTTCCATATCTAGAGGCCACTCTACCATTCAAAATGCAACATTCAAGGGAAAAAAGTAAGAAAAGGAGGCCCAGAACAAAATATAAGAAAGGGAGGCCCAGAGGAAAATATAAGAAAGGCAGGACCAGAAGAAAATATAAGAAAGGCAGGACCAGAAGAAAATATAAGAAAGGCAGGACCAGAACAAAATATAAGAAAGGGAGGCCCAGAGGAAAATATAAGAAAGGCAGGACCAGAAGAAAATATAAGAAAGGTAGGCCCAGAAGAAAATATAAGAAAGGGAGACCCAGAGGAAAATATAAGAAAGGGAGGTCCAGAGGAAATATAAGAAAGGGAGGCCCAGAGGAAAATACAAGAAAGGGAGGCCCAGAGGAAAATATAAGAAAGGGAGGGTCAGAAGAAAATATAAGAAATGGAGGTCCAGAGGAAAATATATGAAAGGAAGGTCCAGAAAAAAGATATAAGAAAGGAAGGTCCAGATGAAATATAAGAAAGGAAGGTCCAGAGGAAAATAAAGAAAGGGAGGCCCAGAGGAAAATATAAGAAAGGAAGGTCCAGAGGAAAATATAAGAAAGGATGGCCCAGAAAAAGATATAAGAAAGGAAGGCCCAGAGGAAAATATGAGAAAGGGAGGCCTGGAGGAAAATATAAGAAAGGAAGGCCTGGAGGAAAATATAAGAAATGTAGCTCCAGAGGAAAATATAAGAAAGGGAGGCCTGGAGGAAAATATAAGGAAGGCCCAGAGGAGAATATAAGGAAGGCCCAGAGGAAAATATAAGAAAGGAAGGCCCAGAGGAAAATATAAGAAAGAGAGGTCCAGAGGAAAATGTAAGAAAGGGAGGCCTGGAGGAAAATATAAGAAAGGGAGGCCTGGAGGAAAATATAAGGAAGGACCAGAGGAAAATATAAGAAAAGGAGGCCCGGAGGAAAATATAAGAAAAGGAGGCCCAGAGGAAAATATAAGAAAAGGAGGCCCAGAGGAAAATATAAGAAAGGAAGGCCCAGAGGAAAATATAAGAAAAGGAGGCCCAGAGGAAAATATAAGAAAGGAAGGATTAGAGGAAAATATAAGAAAGGAAGGATTAGAGGAAAATATAAGAAAGGAAGGATTAGAGGAAAATATAAGAAAGGAAGGATTAGAGGAAAATATAAGAAAAGGAGGCCCGGAGGAAAATATAAGAAAAGGAGGCCCAGAGGAAAATATAAGAAAAGGAGGCCCAGAGGAAAATATAAGAAAGGAAGGCCCAGAGGAAAATATAAGAAAAGGAGGCCCAGAGGAAATATAAGAAAGGAAGGCCCAGAGGAAAATATAAGAAAAGGAGGCCCAGAGGAAAATATAAGAAAGGAAGGCCCAGAGGAAAATATAAGAAAAGGAGGCCCAGAGGAAAATATAAGAAAAGAAGGCCCAGAGGAAAATATAAGAAAAGGAGGCCCGGAGGAAAATATAAGAAAAGGAGGCCCAGAGGAAAATATAAGAAAAGGAGGCCCAGAGGAAAATATAAGAAAAGGAGGCCCGGAGGAAAATATAAGAAAAGGAGGCCCAGAGGAAATATAAGAAAAGGAGGCCCAGAGGAAAATATAAGAAAAGGAGGCCCAGAGGAAAATATAAGAAAGGAAGGCCCAGAGGAAAATATAAGAAAAGGAGGCCCAGAGGAAAATATAAGAAAGGAAGGCCCTAGAAAAATATAAGAAAAGGAGGCCCAGAGGAAAATATAAGAAAGGAAGGCCCAGAGGAAAATATAAGAAAAGGAGGCCCAGAGGAAAATATAAGAAAAGGAGGCCCAGAGGAAAATATAAGAAAAGGAGGCCCAGAGGAAAATATAAGAAAAGGAGGCCCAGAGGAAAATATAAGAAAGGAGGCCTGGAGGAAAATATAAGAAAAGGAGGCCCAGAGGAAAATATAAGAAAGGAAGGCCCAGAGGAAAATATAAGAAAAGGAGGCCCAGAGGAAAAATATAAGAAAAGGAGGCCCAGAGGAAAATATAAGAAAAGGAGGCCCAGAGGAAATATAAGAAAGGAAGGCCCAGAGGAAAATATAAGAAAAGCAGACCCAGAGGAAAATATAAGAAAGGAAGGCCCAGAGAAAAATATAAGAAAAGGAGACCCAGAGGAAAATATAAGAAAGGAAGGATTAGAGGAAAATATAAGAAAGGAAGGATTAGAGGAAAATATAAGAAAGGAAGGATTAGAGGAAAATATAAGAAAGGAAGGATTAGAGGAAAATATAAGAAAGGGAGGCCCAGAGGAAATATAAGAAAGGAAGGCCCAGAGGAAAATATAAGAATGACCCAGAGAAAATATAAGAAAGGGAGGCCCAGAGGAAATATAAGAAAGGAAGGCCCAGAGGAAATATAAGAAAAGGAGAACCAGAGGAAAATATAAGAAAAGTAGGCCCAGAAGAAAATATAATAAAGGGAGAACCAGAGGAAAATATAAGAAAGGGAGACCAGAGAAAATATAAGAAAGGGAGGCCCTGAGGAAAATATAAGAATGATCCAGAGAAAATATAAGAAAGGGAGGCCCAGAGGAAATATAAGAAAAGGAGAACCTGAGAAAAATATAAGAAAAGTAGGCCCAGAAGAAAATATAAGAAAGGGAGAACCAGAGGAAAATATAAGAAAGGGAGGCCCAGAGGGAAATACCTCAGCAGACTGACCAAGTGGCATAGAAAAAGAAAAGCATTTAACAGAAACATCAACGATTGCACAAGATGGAGAAGAATGACAACCAACACTATCTTTCATGGCACATAATACTGCTACTCATTTATGTATATATTCTTTCCAGCATGGTCTTTTAAGCAAGAAGAAGAAATTTCTTTCAGTTTCTGAAGTTGCTGGCAAACTTTGATCTTGTTAGCCAGAACACCTCAGTACTGTAGAAAAGCATCCTGGAACAACATCATATTCATCTCCTCAATTTATTCAGCTGTTTTCCAGCAAATGTTACAGAACATCCTTAATATCTAATATTTTGGCCTTATGTGTGAATTAATTTCAGATTAGACACATCAGATGCATGTGGTACAAACAGTTCATTACACTGTTATTGATGGTACAGACAATTCATTACACTTTTATTGATGATACAAACAGTTCATTACATTATTATTGATGGTACAGACAGTTTATTATATTGATACTGATGGAACAAACTATCCACTGTGTTGATAATTCTTCTCAGAAGAAACAACCTTCTTTTTCTTCTTCTTCTTCTTTCTTCCTTCTTCTTCTAAAACCTAGACTTTATTTTTACAAGAAAAGCTTTAGTTATTCTTCTGGTCATCTTTGGAATACCTTCCCATCCTGTATAAGAAATATAAATTATACTCCTTCCTACAACTACAAACTTTTCCCAGTATCTATTTGATATCGAGTACATGCCTCACATTCACTTAGTGAATGGGTAAGAGCGAAACGTAAATGTTATATTTTATTTTATGTCTCTCAGCTTCAATATTAATTATGTTTGTTACATGAACAGCATATTTGTAGAATATCTGGAATAGAGTGAAAGATGTATGATAAATGGCAGAATGTAAGACAGGCCTACGTGCCCAGTTCTTAACCCTTTTGAAATAAGGATCAGTCAATCAATCAATCAATCTTCTTCTTCTTCTTCCCTGGAACTGTAAGCTATGTTCTTTGCAGTGAAGATGTTGAGACACAACATTATGTCAGCTTGGGAACAGGTTATGCAGCTTTTTTTTTTTCAGCCTCTGAGAGGGGCTAAAACAGTGGGGTGCGTGCAATGTTTCTTTAGCAAACTACGTTGCCATGGAGACAATGGCAATCCTGTTTCATTCAAACAAAAAAATAAGCAGACCGAGAGGAGAATAGCAGATTAACCAAGTGGTCAGGCTTGACAGAGGCTGGTGGCAGTCATAGAGAGCAAGGTGGAACAGTGGCATTACTATCCCCATAAAATACTTTATACTCTCAGAGAAATTATTAACAGGGTGGCTAAGGTATATCTTAAAACCTCTAAGCCCCTGCTGTCTTTTTGGAAGGATAAAGTCCAAGGGCTAGTGGAGAGACCATGCACAAACTCTGAGGAGGTAATGGGAAACTACTGTCGTAATTCCCAAGAATAGTCATGCAGATACACAGAAATCAATTTGAAGTGAACGATGTTAATGGATGTTCAAATAGAGTAATCCTACTTTATGAGCTGCAGGTGACGCTAGATCATCATCAAGCTACTGGTGGCAGAGCAAACAAGTTCAGACTTGCAGCATGGAATGTGAGAACATTATATCAGATGGAAAAATTAGAAAATGCAATAAAAGAAATGAAAAGAATGGAATTTAACATCCTAGGAATGAGTGAGTGAGAGGGACAGGTGCAGGCAGTATTGAGGCAGGACACTATCATACACTCAGGAAGGGATAAACATGAAAGAGGAGGAGGGATAATCTTTATTATAGGATTCTGGAATATTTCAGATTGAGTGCTTTTAATTCAACTGAAAGGAATACCTACAAATATAAACACTGTATATGCATATGCTCCAACAGCAGACGGTTATAAACAGGACATTCAAACATTTTATGACTTAGAACACACTATGAGCCACACCAAATCACATTAAGTTAATATCATGCTCAGTGATTTTAATGTGAAAGTTGGAAATGAAAAAGTAAAAGGATGTAGTAGAGGATTATGGTCAGGGAATAAGAAATGAATGAAGAGATAAATTAATAGAATGGACAAAACTGTGCAGCATGATTATTGGAAATGGATGGTTTAAACTACATCTGAGAAGACTGGCTATATGCAGCAGCCCTGACAAGAAGACTTTTAATCAAATTGACTACACTTCATTAATAAAGATTCTGAAATGCCTTATTAGCAACAAAAACTATTTCAGGAGCTGACTACAGCAATGACCATGACCTATTATGTGAAATAAATAAGAGTAAAATTAAAGAAGGATGAGAAATATCAAGCTAGACATGGACCTATTTAAAAGAAGTGAAGAATTAAAGGACAGATACAGAATTTTGCTTATGAATAGATACAATCTTATCTTATATCCTTACTGTGCCATTAAAGGTCACATGGGCTTGCAAGGAAGTTCACCAATTTTTCCTGTTTTTGGCAAGCTTTTCAACTTCATTCATGGGATTTTATGCCTATTAATTTGGCCTTTCTTAACAATGTCCTCTTTAGTTTCCTGTGGTCAGCCTCTTTTTCTTTGGCCTGTTGTGTTCCACTCTATAGCTTGTTTTGGGATTCTCTGATCGTTTCTTCTCATCACATGACCAACATATGTCCATCTCCTTTTCCTGATCACCCATGAGACTGGTTGTTGTTCACTCATCTGTCTTATCTCTTCATTATTCTTGAATTCGTTCCTCTTGATGCAGAGTATTTTCCTTAGGCATTTATTTTCAAAAGAGCCTAATTTATTGTCTATTTCTTTAATTATTTTCCAGCTTCCATGTGCATAAATGAGGGTGGATATTACATTTGAATTGAATAGTCTTAACTTGGTTTTTGTGTTTGTAACTTTTGAATGCCGTATGTTCTCAAGATTTTTGAAGATCGATGCTGTTTTTGCAATTCTAATTCTAACTTCCTTTCTGGTGTCACCATCCTGGTCTATGTAACTGCCAAGGTATGCAAATTGATTGACTTCTTCAACAGCTGTTCCTTCTACGTGTATTTTTCCATTTTGATTAATGGGAAGTTTCATTATTTTTGTTTTGTCCTTGTTAATTTAAAGTCCTATTTTGCTACACAGTGAAGACAGGATGTCTGTTTTTTCTTGTATGGAATTCACATTTTTACTGATAAGAGTTATGTCATCAGCAAAATCAAGATGTTCTAGTTGGGTCCCATGTACCCTATTAATACCTGTGTTACCTGTGCAGCATTTTTTCATAATGAAGTCTATTGCAATTCCAACAATCAAAGGAGATAGCATACATCCTTGTTTCACCTCTGTTTCAATCTGGAACCATTCACTCATCCCTTCTTCTGTTTTTACTGCACAAACCTATCCGTTGTCGAGGTCCTTAATAATCTTGACAATTTTAGATGGTATTCCATATAGACTTAAAATTCTCTGCAGTGAATCTCTGTGTATGCTATCAAATGTGTTTTTTTTTATTAAGTTCACTATTAATGATTTCTGCTTTTCAATATGTTCTTCAAGTATTACTCTTGGAGTAAAGATCTGGTCGAGACAGCTTCTCCCTTTTTAAAATTCTGCTTGTTCTTCTCTCATTGCACTATCCACTATAAAGTCTATTCAAAATGACCTTGAAAAATACTTTTGACACAACTGATACTAAGGTTATTCCTCTCCAATTGGGGACCTTTTCTTCTTTCCAAATCTTATTAAACACTCTCTGTAGTTGTCTCGGTATGTATAAAATCGGAAAAAAGTAGGAGCAGCTTTATTACTTAACAATTACAAAGTTGTGACGTTTCGGCGTGAGCCTTAATCATACAAAAACATACAGGACGAAGAAATAGAGAGAGGAGATAAAGTATAGATTCACATGAATACTGTTTAAAAAAAAAAAAAAAGATTTTTAAAAGAGTACTTAGCTGTAAATTGCAAGGTGTGGCTTGTCTGGCGGTGTGTGTCGGGAATGGATCTGGTAGGACGTGGAAATTGTTTAAATAGAGACCTGTGACATGTGGTCGGTGGGCTGTAACTGGGGATGGTGGATGGGGAACCGGGGAGGGGAGAGAGAGTGACGCACTACTGGCCTAGCTAGGAGAAATTGAAACAGGTGATTGGGGAAGAGGGGTTGCAGAGAAAATAGCGGGGTTGCAGAGTGATGCTGTGAGGAAGTTTGAAAGGTAAGAAGGGGTGGATTTAGTGGAGAGGTACTATAATGATTGAAGAAGATGATGTTATGTGTAACTAAACAGCGAGTTTAACCCATGTGGTTCCAGCATCCCATAATTTTGAATGCAGCGGTTCTCAAGTGCCAGGCGGCTTGTGTCATCTGTGTGACATTGTTTAATGGCTGTTACCAGAAAATCAGATTTGCCTCTGTGGTTGGGACCATTGAAATGATTTGGGACTGGTTTCGAAGCATGCTGGGCGATGTCGTACAGATGTTTTTGCATGCGGTCCCCTAATCAGAGGCCAGTCTCACCGATATATGTTATCCTGCATCTTTTGCAAACGATGACATATATCACATTTCGGGACTCGCATGTGAATCCCTCATGAAGAGTGAGGATAGTTTTGGGAAAGGTGATTGTTTTCGTTTCCCAAACTACAGGGCAGGTAACGCAGCGGGGGCGGTTACATTTTCTGGCCAGAGGCAAATCTGATTTTCTGGTAACAGCCATTAAACAATGTCACGCAGATGACACAAGCCACCTGGCACTTGAGAACCGCTGCATTCAAAATTATGGGACGCTGGAACCACATGGGTTAAACTCGCTGTTTAGTTACACGTAACATCATCTTCTTCAATCATTATAGTACCTCCACTAAATCCACCCCTTCTTACCTTTCAAACTTCCTCACAGCATCACTCTGCAACCCCGCTATTTTCTCTGCAACCCCTCTTCCCCAATCACCTGTTTCAATTTCTCCTAGCTAGGCCAGTAGTGCGTCACTCTCTCTCCCCTCCCCGGTTCCCCATACACCACCCCCAGTTACAACCCACCGACCACATGTCACAGGTCTCTATTTAAACAATTTCCACGTCCTACCAGATCCATTCCCGACACACACCGCCAGACAAGCCACACCTTGCAATTTACAGCTAAGTACTCTTTTAAAAAACTTTTTTTTTTTTTAAACAGTATTCATGTGAATCTATACTTTATCTCCTCTCTCTATTTCTTCGTCCTGTATGTTTTTGTATGATTAAGGCTCACGCCGAAACGTCACAACTTTGTAATCGTTAAGTAATAAAGCTGCTCCTACTTTTTTCCGATTTTATACATTCTGGTATCACAGCTTTACTGCAGTGCTTAGTGTATAGTTGTATACTTATACACCAATTATTCTGTAGTTGTCTCATGTTGTCATTATTGATAGCTTTTAACATTTCTGGTGTTATTTCATCTTCACCTGCAGCTTTGTTATTAGCCATTAAATTTACTGCTGTTTCAATTTCATGCAATGTAATGTCATCTAGGTTGACATTTAATTGTGGGGCTGGTAGGTCAGTTTCAAGGTTTATCAATTCTTTAGGGTGGGGTCAATTAAGTATCTCTTGGAAGTGTTCTGCCCATCTTTGCTTTGGGTCTTTACCTGATGTTAATAGGGTTCCAGTTTTGCTTAGGATCAGTCTTTCTTTAGATGTAATGGTACCTGTTGGCCTCTTTTGTATGTTATATAAAGTTTTGCTGTCTCCTGTTTTTGTTACTTTCTCTGCCTCATTTGCCATATTGTCTATGTATTCTTTTTTATCCCTTCTAGCTGAACTTTTTTACTTTATTGTCTATTTCTTTGTATGTTGCTTTTGCCATATCTTGGAAAAGATCTGTCTTTACATTCAACATAGCTAATTTGACTGCTCATCTTTCATGTATGTACTTCCATGAATAAAAATGATAACCAAGTTACTGAATGACATTTACAACAGTGGTTATATGCCCAATGACCTGCTTAAATGCACGTTTATAGCACTACCAAAGAAACCAGGTGCAAAAGAATGTGATGACCACCGGACTATCAGCCTCTCATGTCACATAACGAAGCTACTTCTGAGAATCATTATGAGAAGAACAAGGAAAAAGATAAAAATGGAAATAGCAGATGAACAGTTTGGATTTGTTGAAGTAAAGGGAACACATAATGTCATTTATGCTTTGCGACCACTAACAGAAAGAGTCTTAGAAGTACAGAAAGATCTCTACTTATGCCTCACTGATTACACCAAGGCATTTGACAAGGTGAAACACGATGAGATTATTAAAATGCTTGAAGACATAAACATAGATGGCAAAGACCTGAGGATTGTAAAACATCTATACTGGTAGCAGGAAGCGCAATCTTAGTTGAAAATAAAACTAGAAAATATCAACCAATAAAACAAGAATTGCAACAGGGATGTGTACTATCTCCAGACCTTTTTTTCTCAGTACAGCGAGAATATTCTAAGGATGATCATTACAGAACCAGGTATAAAAGTCAGAGGATACAGTATTAACAATCTTTGTTATGCTGACGACACAGTACTGATAGCTGAGAACCAACAACACCTGCAAAATCTCTTGGATAAAGTCGCCAAAGAAAGTGAACAGATATGCCTTACTTTGAACATCAAAAAGACAGAGACTATGGTTATATCTAAGAAACAGAATCCACCAACATGCAGTATTAAATTAAACGGAACTATTCTAAAGCAGGTGCAGAAATTCAAATACTTTGGAGCAGTAATAACTTCAGATGACAAATGCAGAACAGAAATTAATAACATAATAGGCCAAGCAAAGACTGCATTTCAGAGAATGAGAAATATATTTTGCAACACATTCTTATCATTGAATGTTAGAAATCTAATCTCTAATCTAAGTGCCCATCCAGTAATTTCTCTCTCTGTCTTTCTCTTTCTCCTTTTCCCTCAATTTTTCCAGTTGTCACAGTGTGTTCCAATTTTCCTATTCTCAGGAAATGTCCTATAAATTCACTTGTCTACCTCTGATCTTTGCTATAATTTGCTTTTGATCACCAGCCTCTCTTAAGACTTCTTCATTGGTTTTCTTGGCTGTCCATGGTACCTTCAACATCCTTCTTATAAACCACATTTCCATGGCCTCCATTTCTTGCTGTACTCTCTAAATGTTAGAAAACAAGTCCTAAAATGCTATATTGAACCTATCTTATTATATGGAAGTGAATCATAGACAATAGGCAGGTCTGCACAAAAATCATTGGAAGCACTAGAAATGTGGTTTATTAGATGAATATTGCAAATTCCCTGGACGGCAAAAATAACTAATGGAGAATGTGTGAGAAGAGCTGGAGATACAAAAATTCTTGTCAAAAAAATAAGAGAGAGATAATGTACTTTCATAGGACATGCAATGAGAAGAGGTGCATTGAAAATATTTAACAGCAGGAAAAATAGAGGGAAGAAGAGGCAGACATAAATAATACTGGACAGTGACAAGATGGTGTGAGAGGAGATCACCAACTGAGCTAATGGCCTGCATGAGGGATCTGGTACTCTGAATAATGAATATCATCATCATCATCATGTGCTGTGCTGACTGGCATTGGCTATTATGCTTTTCCAGAGTACACGATCCTTCATGCAGGCCATCAGCTCAGTTGGTGATCTCCTCTCACACCATCCCGTCAGATTGTCCAGTATCATTTCTCTTGGTCTTCCTCTTGATCTTCTTCCTTCTATTTTTCCTGTTGTTATAATATTTTCAATGCCCCCTCTTCTCATTGCATGTCCTATGAAAGTACATTGTCTCTTTCTCTTATTCTCTTATCTTTTTGACAAGATTTTTTGTCTCTCCAGCTCTTCTCATACATTCTTCATTAGTTATTTTTGCTGTCCAGGGGATTTGCAACATTCTTCTATTAAACCACATTTCTGCTGCTTCCAATGATTTTTGTACAGACCTGCCGATTGTCCATGATTCACTTCCATATAACAAGATAGGTTCAATATAACATTTTAGAACTTGTTTTCTAACATTCATTGATAAGGATGTGTTGCATAATATGTTTCTCATTCTCTGAAATGTAGTGTTTGCTTGGTCTATTCTGTTCCTAATTTCTGTTCTGCATTTCCCATCTGAAG
Source organism: Achatina immaculata (assembly GCA_009760885.1). Taxonomy (NCBI): domain Eukaryota; kingdom Metazoa; phylum Mollusca; class Gastropoda; order Stylommatophora; family Achatinidae; genus Lissachatina; species Lissachatina immaculata. The sequence goes on from CM019695.1 coordinate 34,244,198, forward strand.
TTATTACTGTTCCAAGGTATTTGAATTTCTCCACCTGCTTTAGATCAGTTCCATTTGATTTTGTTCTGCATTTTGGTGAATTCTGTTTCTTAGATATAACCATAGTCTCTGTCTTTTTTATGTTCAAAGTAAGGCCTTTCTGTTCACTTTCTTTGGTGACTTTATCCAAGAGATTTTGCAGGTCTTGTTGGTTCTTAGCTATCAGTACTGTGTCGTCAGCATACCAAAGGCTGTTAATATTGTATCCTCCAATTGTTATGCCTGGTTCTGTGATGATCATTCTTACTACCTGTAAGTTTTACATGAGTTGGTAGGGTATTCCAATGGTGGGCAGCTAAGTAAGAGAAGCTTTCTTTTAAAACATGTCAACCCTTGTTTTTGGGAGAATACAATTGCTTAAGCCTTGACTGTGTTTTAAGTTGGATTTTAACAATGGCAATAAATAGGGTGGAATATTGTGTGATAGAATTTTATGAATTAATTTGGCCTTGTTGAATAGAAATCTCTTCTTGAGGGGTAGAATAAGAAGATGTTTGGCCTCACTTGTAATATGAGCTATGTGTTTGTTAGCTATAAGCTTTACTGCTTGTTTTTGGAGTAAGTAAAGTCTTTTCATGTTTGGTATGGAGCAACATCCCAGATTGTGGAATAGTAGTCCAAGTGTGTTTGTATTTGTGATATGTAGTATATTGTCTTAGTGTCTGTGTAAAAAAAATGTTTAATTCTGAAAATGTGTAAACTTTTTGTGCGATGAGTTTGGTTAGATTGTCTACATGACGATTCTAGTTGAGGTGGTGGTTGATCGTAGAGTTTCATGCTCACTAACAATCTCTATATTTGAAGTTCCAGCATGGAGCTGTAGTGTTGTTGGTGAATTTGTCAGTTTCTGTCTTGTTGTAATGAGCATGGATTTTGTTTTGCTGGTGTTTATGAATTCTGTTGTTGCTGCTCCAGTTAATTAGACTGTTTATTTCAAATGGAACTGATGACTCAAGATTAATACAGTAACTGTCACTACTGTAAACTGTGCAGTCATCACAAGACAATTTTTTTAGATGAAGTGGAACATCATTGATGTAGATGGTAAAAAGCAGAGGACCAAGAATAGACCCATGTGGAACACCATTATCAGCCACAGATGAACTTGACTTAGAGTTTTTGAGGCAAAACTATCTGCTGTCTGTTGGAAAGAAAAGATGTAATAAATTTTGTCTGGGTGTAATTTATTAGTCTCAAGATTTCAACTAGGATTACATCATGTCAAATGCTTTTTTCAAAGTCAACAAAGACAGTTCCACATAATTTATCTTCATTTATATTAGATAACCAACATTCTGTCATTTTTGTGAGATATGTGTGGCAGAAATGTCTGGGTCTAAAACCTGATTGACAGTCTAGAATCAGATCATTTTCTTGCACATATTGTAAGGCTGTTTTTTTTAAATGTGTTATTCTAGGTGTTTTGACAAAGTTGATAGAAAGGAAATTGGCCTATAGCTTGAGGGATTGTTCTCTGAACTAGATTTGAAAAGGGGACATATTTTTTAAATTTTAAAGCAGGAGGAAAATGACAATGTGCAATGCACTGATTGTAAATGTATGTATGTTAGTGTATCTGAAATTACTGCGGCTGAGTAGCATAATATCTTGTTGCTAATTTCATCAAGTCCTGCAGTGTTGTTGTTCTTTAAAGATAAAAGATAATTATAGACTTCACTGACATGAAAGGAATACTGGGCTGTTTTAGATTTGCATATTTATTGCCTATGAATTTATTTACTTTGTTTACATCACAAGTAGGCATATGATTATAACTCTGCAAGTCTGACTGTTTTCTCTTGTTTGCAAGAATGTTAATTGCTGTCCTGACAGACTTACTGTCCAATTTGTTCTGAACTAGTTTCTCAAAGTATTTTTTTTGCTCTTGCCTAATTGAATTTTGACCTCTGTTTCAGTAGCTAGTGAATTCCTTATTTTTGTGGGTCTGATCTCTTTCCCTTATGATTTGCAGTGTCTCAAGTGTTATCCAGGGGGACTTCACTTGGTGTTTCACTCTCACCTCCTTAATGGGAACATGACTGTCAAATATATTCCAAAAGATCTTTATCCAGTATTCCAGAGCCTTATTGGGGTCAGTTAATTGGTACACATGATCTAGAGTACTGCTTGCAACTCTTTCAGAAATTATTCTAAGTCGAATTTGTTGAAACTTTTAAATTTAATGTTGATGTGTTTGTTTTGGAGAACTTTAAATTCACTTTGTGTCCATGTTCAACAGACTGGATAATGATCACTCACAATGTTTTCTGGATGAGCTAAATATATGTGATCTATTAGTGTGGATGATGTTTCATTTACTCTGGTGGGTTTAGTGACAATTTGGGATATGTTGTATGATAAAACAGTTTCATTCCATGTAGCATTTGATTGTCTGTAATTAATACTGAAGAATCCCAAAACAAGCTATCAAGTGGAACACAACAGGCTGAAGAAAAAGAGGCAGACCGTGTGAAACTCTGAAGAGGACATTATTAAGAGAGGCCAAATTAACAGGCATAAAATCCTTTGATGAGATTGAAAGACTCGCTGAAGACAGGAAAAATTGGCGAACTACTTTGCGAGCCCTATGTGACGTTTAACGGCACGGGAAGGATATAAGATATAAGAATTAATATTGAAATCTCCAAGAACAATTATATCCTTTAACTTTAATGACAAAACATAATCTATCATACTTGTAAAGTAATCGTACCACAATGCTGATGCATTTGGATTATGATACAGAAACCCAGTTAACTCTTTCCGTACGTATGGTCGAATTTTCGACATTTCCGGTGGTCCCAAGCGTGCGTATGGTCGAAAATTCGACATTGTTTGTTTCATTAAAACAAGCGGTGTAACATTTAGATTGTACATATTTCGTCCGCGATTCCGGTGACACTTTCAAAATGGAGAATGCGTGCCTAGTTACGAGCGATGCCGAACGAGAACAAGGATGCGAAGCATGGACATTTTTCAATTTTTGACGATGTAGATAGGGGTATGGACATAGCCTATGGCCACCCCGCTGCTCTTGAATGTTTTCTAAGTAGATTTAGACATATTCAGACGACTGGAGAAGTAGTTAGGAGGTTATTTCAGACATTCATTCAGCGGAAATGCTATACGGAGTCACAATACGAGATCGAGAAGTAGATCTACACATCTTAGATGGTAAGTAGGGGTAAGTAACGCGAATCTAGACCTAGTCGATGGTGAGCTGGCCACAATCAGTGTCTAAAAACATCACATTACTTCTTTTTTCCTAAAAAAACTCTGCATTTATGAAATGTTCATTCATTTAGCTATACTTTGACACATATTACGTATACGGAAGTACATGGAAATACTGTTTTCCATTCCATTTTAGAACTAGACCCCCTTACAGTCAAGACCCGCGTTTTTACTCCCGCACGCCATGACATGTCCGTGTTTTTCCTCCCGCTATTATGCTTTGGAAGTTTATTTCCAACCAAATACATTCAATATCTGATTTCTCAAGGTCTGTTCTAAGGCAGGAGTGCATGGCAGTGAAAATGTATATAACTTTTGAGAGAGAGAGAGAGAGAGAGAGAGAGAGAGAGTGGGATGGGGAGAGAATGAATGAATGAATAAGTGAACAGACTTTATTTTTGAAGAGTTAAGAATTGGGCACGCAGGCACGTCTACCATTCTACCCTTCATCATACAACTTTCATTCAGTCACAGATATTCAGCATTTGTTATTGAGCATAATATGCATGAAAAAGGAAAAAAAGAATAAGTAAATAATTAATAAATCCTTTCTTTCCATACATTCCACATTCTGCTTTATGCAGCTACATGAAATAAACTTAATTACATTCTCATATTCATTATAAACTAACATATTTTTTGAACAGCAATATAATAGATTCAACAATCAAGTCCTGCTTTAGATTAAACTACGAGTAATTTATACTTTGATAGTAAATATACCTATACTTTTCATAAATCAAATACATACCAATGTACATGTATGTATTACACATAAAGACATGTGCACATTCACTCATGTATTTACAAACACATATATATGTATACACACATAAATACCGATATACATGTATAAACATACACACATGCACATGTAATATGTACACACATATACATACCTACACCTATTCATACATGTATATAAAGTAAGCACATAGAGAGAGAGAGAGAGAGAGAGAGAGTGAGGGATGGAAGAGAATGAATGAGTGTACATTCATGTATGGTGTGCATGTGTGTATGCAGTTACAAAAAAAAGGCAGAGCAGTTTGTAGTGTATTTGATTATACTTGGTGAAGGAAGACATAATGGTCATAGATAAAGTGAAAGAGATAATTTGAAAAACAATTTTTAATGTAGTAAAATAAGGTGAAAGGGAAAAGACTTGACAAAAAATGAGAACAGCTACTGAAAAGTGCTTGCCAAAATGGCAGAGCTAATTTACCTGAGGTATTCCAGTGACAGATGGCATTTTTCACACATTGATCCCACTCAGAGCAAGGGCTTGTGGCATTCACAATTTGTTGGCAGTGACCATTCAGAGGAAAAAAACCTGGGTTGCACTCACATATGCCTGTTGAATAATTTTATGCAAGAAAAAGTGGAGAAATTAATGCTATTAAAGCAATTCCTTCTGTTAATCATTAATCTGCTATATAGCTCAATTAATTGTTCATTAATTAATATTTCAGGTGTTATTCACTAAAACAGTTATTCTTACATTATTTTTTTTAAAATGCACTCATACATTTTCTACAAGTAGGGCTCTATTACAGAGAGCATAACAACTACACAACTCCTTAGATTATCAAAGGAAATACACCACAACAACTACACAACTCCTCAGATTATCAGAGGAAATACACCAGTAAAAAGTAGAAGCAATGAAATGGTTATGAAAGACAATAATAACAACCCAATGTTTTGGGAAAATTGTTTTATTAAGGACAAACAAAAAGACAAAAATAGAAACACGCAAAGAAATCTATCTGCAATTTAATCTTTATGTGGAAACTTGGCAGAATGTGGCTACCACAGATGGAAGAAAACATATGAAGAGTTAGAGTTGCAATCAAGCTTGGAATATGGTCTGTTAGAGATTAGAGCAGTAGGAAAGAAAAAAAAGTATTGGAGTAGCAGTGTTGACCCTTGCTATTCCCCAGAACAGATGAGAGAGTCTATCAGAGAAAGTGCACATGTTTAAAAGGATATTTATTTTTATAGCAAAATAAGTTTCATTTTCTGGTAAATCTCAAGAAAACAACATTGAGATACAGGTAGTTTGTAACTCTATAACCAGATCATGAAGAAAGTGAGGAATTAACTGTTTTATATATCATATTTCAGTACATATACATTTATATATCATATTTCAGTACATATACATTTATGGACAAATAAAAATCATGGTTCTTACCTCCCTTGAACACTTGGCACTCAGAATTGGGAACACACTGTCTGAGGCCATCACAGGATTCGCTGACATTTCTCCATCTATGACATAAGCTTCCCTTTGCAAAGTATCCAAAATCACATGTACAGGTGCCATTTGTGCATGTGCTAAAATCAACACACTGCTTATTAAGAACACAGGGAAATGTAGGACTCACCAAAGGAAGACAATAACCATCCATCTCATAAAAGCCTGTATAACACACACATGACCCCGTGTGGCAAAAACTGTTAACTTGACACTGTGTGGTTTCCTTACAGCTTTCACTAACATTTTTTAGACCAAAACATTCTCCACTTTCATTATAGAAGCCTGCAACACACTGACATGTCTGTGTAATACCATCACATTTTGCATTTTCCACACACTCTTTTGGGGTGTAATCACACTGTTGAAAGACCTTGAGTACAGCATGGCACAGCCCTTCCTTAGCATAAAAACCAGTTTTGCATTGGCACTCTTTCTCAGAACAATCAGCATTCATAACGCATTCACCTTCGGTATTTGAACAGGGTTTGCTAACATTTATTTTAGGCTCACATTTGCCCTCTTTGGAAAAATACCAGGTGTCACATGTACATTTTCCTAACAGGCACTGTGCATGTTGCGTGCACTCTCCTGGAGTACCTATACAAGGGTCTGAAGCATTGATCAACTGGTGACATTGGCCTGATTTAATATAATGGCCTGGGATGCAAATACACACTCCTCCACTACACTGAGCATTGTACACACATTCTGTTTTGACAGTTCCTTCACACAGCTCACCAGGTTTTTTTACTACTTTACAGAGTCCATCCATTGGGTAGAAACCTTCCATACATTGACAGCTTTCATGCTGGCAGTCAGAGTGAGCTGTGCATTCTCCAGTTATGTTCTCACAGCTTGCACTCACATTTTTGACCTGACTACATACACCATAGTGGTCAAAGAATCCGTCATTACATTGACATTTACCATTTTTGCAGATTGCATTGTCCACACACTCTTCTGGAATGTGACTGCATGGTTCTGAGACATTTTTTCTCAGTGAACACTGACCCTGATCAAAGAAATAGTCTTCGTGGCAGGCACAGACTCCTTTAACACAGTAAGACCTGGACACACATTCTCCTGGCACTCCTTCACAAGAGCGATTGGCACTGACACGAGGTTGGCATTGGCCATGGCGGTTATAATGAGTATCAGAGCATTGGCATATGTCTGACATGCACTGTGCATGTTCTACACATTCATTGGGAAAACCCTGACAATTTTCACCAGCATCAATATTTTGTTCACACAGACCAAGTTTACTGTAGTAACCAGGGAGGCAGGAGCATGTCATGTTAGCAAGGTCACAAAATGCATAGTCTACACACTCATCACGCACTCCCAGACAAGGTTGGCTGGTGTTCATCTTGGCTTCACACAGTCCATTTCTGGCATAGAAACCTTGACCACAGGTGCAGATGGTGTTGATACAGGTAGCCATAGCAATGCATTCACCAGGAATATTATTGCAAGGTTTGCTGGCATTTATTAGGTCTTTACACTGCCCATCCTTGACATAAAAATCATCCAAACATTTGCAGACTCCATCCTGGCATGCAGCATTGTGAGTACATTCATCCTGCAAACCATCACAAGGTATCTGTAGATATAAAGAATTTTTTTTTTAATTTCTAAATTATTTTCAAGATTTTTTTTTTAGGAAACAGGACAGATTTGTGGAAGATGATCATTTCCTGACAATGTTTAGTGAGGATCTTTTGAGTGCTAACCACCAGTTAGAGTTAATATAGGTCAGATCAGATAGTGCCATACTGATAGGTGTAGGCATCATCTCTCTCCATGTTGCTTGATTCTGTGTGTCTCCAGCCAAGTCATTTGCTGTTTTTCTGCCAAACAATGTAGTCAGTCCATCCAGGTATTTCTGTCTTCTCTGCCCTCTTTGTCTTTTGGAATTTATCTTTCCAGTCATGACCAATTATTTGAGACCTTCACATCTGCTGATGTGTATGAGAAACTTTGATTGTCCTTTTCTTATGTATGGTATTAGTTTGAGATGTCCCTTTGCCTGAAGTAATACTTCTTCATTTGTCCTTCTGGCTGTCCATGGAATGCAAAACATCCTTCTTATGAACCACATTTCAGTAGCCTTTATTTTTTTGTTCTAACTGTTATTCATGATCCATGTTTCAACTGTATAAAGTAGAACCGGTTCTATATAGCAGTCTTACAACTTACTTTCTTAGTGCTAATCAGGGCCATCTTAACAGCATTGGGGGCCTCTGGGCAAAGTAATGCACTGTGCCCCCAGCATTCCTTTCTAACCTATGCAAGTAATGTTAGGAATTAAAGTACACATACATAGTAGATTTACGCATATTTTAATTTGTACTTTCAATAACATTAACTTTTGATAGAAAACATATTCTAAAGTAAAGATTAATCAACACACATTTAAAACTTATGTTATAAGAAAAGGAAATGGAAGTAGATTGGCCACACACTGAGGAATCCCAACACCTGCATAGCAAGATTGACAATGACATGGCAAACAACATCTCACAATTTTCATTACTACTTATGAAGTGCTTAAGATGTACACATTCATTTAGAGTTCATTATAATCAAGATCTTGATGATATATGTTAGCCAAATGTTCACACTTTTTAGTCGGTTCATCAGAGTTAATCCTTTTCATTTCACTAGGAAGAAAAATCAGTTTCCAATTAATGAACAAGTTTCTGCATAATTTGTTAATTCAGAAATTAAGGAATCTAAAACAGGAAGAAATATTTCTACCTTGAACTTTTCACTTTCATTAAAATGTGTCTTCTTCTGATCCATTGTATGTAGTAAGATGCACACTTCACTTTTGTTCTCACTTTTTTCACATAGCTATAGTCTAAATCTGGACATCATTTAATTTATATTCACTAAATTTAACCCAATAATTAATGTATAAGTATATAACTATACTTTACTGCAGTAAAGCTGTGATACCAAAATGTATAAACCAGGAAAAAAGTAGGAATAACTTTTTGTGTGTGTTAAGTAATAAAACTGTTCCTACTTTTTTTTCCTGGTTTATACATTTAAATTTATCACAAACTTTTTGAAGATAAATTTTGAGAGATTCCAAAAGGTTCATGACAGTGAGTTTGTTTACATCCACTGACTTTAGAGAATTAATTATCTTATTTATGTTTTCAAGAATATCATCCCAAAGAATTGCCAGATCGACAGTTTCTAGGCTCTAGACAGTTTCTAGACTCTCCATTTTCCTACTTAGCCCTTTTGCTTCTCCCCTTACGTTTATTTCTTGTTCAGATGCTATAGAATGAAGTGCATGCCGAATTTTCTCAAAACATACATACAGAGCATGAATAACATCAAAATGTGATGACCATCTTGTGTCAGACAGATGCTTTATCACAATATCTTTTCCTAAAGATGATATTCCATAGAGATGTTAAAACAGAGAAAAAGGAATACATATGCTGAATAAAGTGAAAAGATTTTATAGACTGTACAGAACTCTCTACTACTTTTAATCCCACTAAGTTTAAGCTGTGCCCAGCACAAGGGACATAAATAGCAAACTCATTTAGTTCTCAAATCTGTTCTTGCAATCCAGCATAGTAACCACATTAGATGCATTATCATATGATTGACCACGGCAGTTTGAAAGAGGAATTTCATTTTCTTTAAGAAATTCAGTGATAGTATCTAACAGCAGAGTATCTCCTATCAAAGGAAAAGTAAGACACCTCCTTACCTCCGTCAGTCTATGGGACACCCTTGGGCAAGGTGGAGTACCTGTATAGCCCCCTGATCAGGGTGATGTGAAGCCATGGGAGCAGATGGTGGATGGAATGGGAGAGCAGCTGACAGATGTTGGTTATGGTCACCATTCTATGATGGTAGGTAAATGATCTCAATGTAGGGACAATGGCTACGATCACTGACTAGTGCAGTCACTGCCCGAAAGGAAAGCAATGGTAAACTATCTTCTGGAAATATACCAAGAAACCCAAACAGCAACATGGAAAGTCAGATAGGAAAAAATCTGGTGGCTAGTTCCTCAGGCCAGATAGATCTAATTTTAACACTGGGGAAGAGTGTGAGACAGAGGTCAGTACTAGTAATTGTGATGACAGACAAAATCCTGATGGTGTTACTAAGGAAGACCCCTGCATCAAACTAACAAGAAAAATAAGAGTAGGAACATGGAATGTGAGAACTATGTATGAGGGAAAGTATCAAATAATAAGTGGCAAGATGAAAAGAATGGGGATACACATTTTGGGAATCTGTGAACATCAATGGAAAGGGTCGGACACTTCAAGAACAAGAATGATAATATCTTTATATACTCTGGTGGAGAATTAGGAGGAAAGAATGAAGTGACATTTTACTTGGACAAATCAACATCAAAAGCATTACTAGGTTACAATCCAGTAAGTGATAGAATCCTCACAATCAGACTTAAGGGCACACCTAGAAATGTAACAATCATCCAGATATATGCACCTATATCAGCAGCAGAGGAAGAGGAAGTAGAAGACTTTTATAACACACTGCAAACAACGATAGACCAAGTATGGAAAAATGATATTGTATTAATAATGAGGGATTTTAATAAAAAAAACTGGTACAGAAAGAGCAGAAGATGAAGGATATGTTGTGGGAAATTTAGCATAGGACATAGAAATGAGGCAGGTGACAACTTGCTTTTTGCATGGAAAATGAGCTAATGATCTCTAACACACTTTTTAAACAACTTCCAAGACTTTACACATGGACATCACCTGATGGGAAAAACAAGAATCAAATAGTTTACATTTTAGTGTAGAGAAGGTGGAGATCAAGTATAACATCAGAAAAAACTTTACCAGGTGCTGATTGTGACACGGACTATGAGTTATTAATAGCAGATATGAAGATAAAGATAAAAAAGACACTTATGGGATCAAGACCACTCCACTTTTATCTTACAAAAATACCAGAACAATACGGTATAGAAGTGAAGAACCATTTTGAAATCCTGATGGATGTACAGGAGGAGATGACACCAGATGAACTGGCTACACAAGCCAGAGACATCTTAATAACAACAGCTAAAGATGTGGTTCCAGTAAAGAAAACACAAAAGAATGGATGGATTACAGAAGGCACAATAGAACTGATAAAACATTGTAGAGAAATGAAGATGCAATGGAAAGTGACAAACAACAACAAAGAGGGATATAAATCTTTAACAAAAGAAGTATGAAGAAACATAAGAAAAGACAAAAAACAATACATACAAGATTGTTGTGAAAGAATAGAAGAACATCAGAAGTGTGGAATAGATAGTGAATTGTTTAAAGAAATGAAGACAATGACGAGAAATGTCACACCTATGCTAAATGTAATTTGTGATGAGATGGGGGATACCTTGACAGAGACAGAGGAAATTCTAGAAAGATTGAAGGAATATTGCAAGGAATGTATGAAACAGCCGACTGTGAAAGCAGAAATCAACAGTGTGAATTATTGTTGGAGGAGAAAGAACCTGAACCGAAAACAGAAGAAATTTTATGAGCAATAAAGAATCTGAAAAATGGTAAATCACCAGGATGTGATGAGATAACGGCTTAACTTATTAAAGCAGGAGGAATCTATCATGCACTATGTAAAAAGAAATGGCATTCAGGTATTTGGCCAAAAGAATGGAAAAGAACTATATTCATACCACTGCCAAAAAAGGGCAATCTGAAATTATGCACAAACTACAGAGCTGTTGCCCTGTAAAATTCTGTTAAAAATCATAATGGGTAGACTTCGAAAGAAAATAGAAGAAGAAGAAGTCAATATGGTCCAAGCTGGTTTCAGGTAAAGAAGAGTATCAAGAGATCATATATTCAATATAAGATTAATAATAGAGAAATGCAGAGAGTTTAATGTGAATATATATCTACCTTTTATGGACTATTCAAAAGCATTTGACTGTATAAAACACCAGACACTTTGGGAAATAATGTAAAAAATGGGATTTTCAACACATTTGATACAATTAATATCACTGCTATATCTAGACCAACAGGCAGCAGTAAGAATAAATGGTGAAACAACAACTTGGTTTGACATAAAACAAGGGGTCCATCAGGGATGCATATTGTCACCTTACTTATTTAACTTGTATACTGAAAAAATAATGAGGAATGTTAAAGAAGATATAGACAAAGAATATTACGATGCCATAAGAACTGGAGGTTATGAAATACCAGAGATTATATATGCTGATGACACAGTATTACTGTCCACAACACAAAAAGGAATGGAAAAAATAATTATGTCAGTCCATAAGAACAGTGAAGAGCAAAACCTCTATCTTAATGTGAATAAAACTAAAGTGATGACAACTGACAAAACAAACAAGGTAGCTGAAATATTTATCAATGAGGAAAAATTGGAAGAAGTGGAGAGTTTTGAATATCTTGGATCACTACTAACTAGTAATGGAGATACAATGAGAGAAATTAAAAGGTAGACATCTAATGCTCTACAGAAAGTAAAACAACTAAAGAATCTGTGGAGATGAACAGACAGAACTACAAAAATAAGATTTTAAGGGCATGCATCTTTGCCACCACAACATATGCCTGTGAGACCTGGACACTTAACAAAACAGCTGAGAAACACATAAATGCCTTTGAATGTAAATACTACAGAAGAGTTCTTCAAATATTATGGACATATATATCTCCATACTACAAGAACTTAATATTGAAGAAGGCTGGTTAGTAAAGAGGATGAAACAACTTCAATATTTTGAATACATTAAACGTCATGATAATCTAGAGAAGACCATCTTGGAAGGGTACAAAATGGGAAAAAGAAATAGAGGAAGACTAAGGCGAAGATGGCTGCAAGACATCGTTGATGTTTTGCAGATGGATGTATCAGCAGCAGGCCATCTTGCTCACAACTGAGAGGCCTACAGGATTGCCGTTAGGGAGGCAAAGTTCCGCAAGGGACATGAATGAATGAATGAACGAGTATCTAGCAGATTTTTGACTCCATAAGAAAATATTGGTAGGAGCTTAATAAAGCATTGAACAGGATCAGATCCTTTAATATCTCTCTCTCTGAACCTTAAGTGCCCAGGGCACATGGGGCTTCCGCAAGGGTTTTCCACAAATGCCTGTCCTTTGCCTTTTTTTCTACTCTTGCCCAGGTGAGCCCTCTATTGCTCAACATCCTTTCTGTTGTTCTTCTCCATGTCTCTTTTGGTCTACCCTTACTTCTATTCTCCTGTGGTGTCCATCTTAGTGCTATTTTTGGTAGTGAGTTGTCAGTCATTCAGAGCACATGTCCCAACCATCGCATCCTTTAATATACCGAGTAGTAAATGTTAGCTTATCAATATGCGAGATGTCTGGAGTGTAATCTACACTTCTTGTGTAATACTTTGATGTCTGGAGTGGAATCTACACTTATTGTATAATACTTTAATCCATTTATTTCTTTAAGAATGACATTAAGAACCTGGTGTCTATTACTTCAATAAATTCCTCACAAATATTTGCTGATAAATATGACTGATTTCTCTTTCCACAATTTCCATATAGTCTCAATTGCTCTTCCAAAAAAGGGTCAAATTTACTTAATAGCTGTAGTATACTGAAATAGTTCCCATTTTTAGTGATCCAATAATTTGATTTTCTCCACAAAATGGCAAACCTCTGGAAGCAAGAAAGTGAACCACAGAAACTACATGTGTCAATACTTTCTGCCAAAACTCCTGTTCTGAGTGATATTGTTCAAGTAATAGAGAATCTACAAGGGTCATACTGAAAGTTGTAAGCAAATATTTTGAAAAAATCAGAATTTATAGATAGAGAAAATATAAATGTATCACCTTAACCTAAATCCTTTGCTTTACTTTTCAACATAATCTCCATTTCTCTGAACACATTTTTCTTTCGCTCTGCAAGTTTGAAAATACCCTCCCGGTAGAATTCCATTCCAGCTGACCGACAGCACAGATGCACTGCTTTCTGGATGTTCTCTCCTGTGTCGTGGTGATGGCCTCGGATTTGTTCTTTCACCAAACTGAAAAGATGATAATCACTGGGTGCCAGGATATAGGCAGAGTGTGGAAGAATTTCCCAGCCTATTTTCTGAATTTCCTCAAATGTCCGGCAGCTCAGAGTTTTCTCACAGCTTTGTGATCTTCAGTCAACAAACGTGGGACCCAGTTGGTACAAACTTTTCTATAACCTAGGGTTTCATTTATTTTCTGTAGCGCAATGTGTCCTATCCCAAGATTTACAGCAATTTAAGATACTGTGACACATCTGTCTTGTTTAATGATGTTGTCAACACTTTCCACGTTTTCTTCAGTGGAGGCAGTTCGTGGGCGACCACTGTGAGGCATATCTTGGATGCATGTGTTTCCATCTTTGGAATGTTTCACCCACCTCCTATCACTGCTAGGATGCATTCACACATATCCATAAGCAAGTTTAAGTCTTTGGTGAATTTCAGTGGCAGGAATTTCCTCTTTAATGAGGAACTCAATAACAGCATGTTGATGAAACAAAACTTCAGCATCTGCCATTTTGTTTTTGTTCTGTGTGGTCATGTGACACATGATGGTGCTGTCACATTACCTCTACATGAAGTTCAAAGGATGCAGTTAAGGTGATACAATTATATTTTCTCAATCTATAAATTCTGATTAAAAAAAAATTTTGCTCATGACTTTCATTATGACCCTCGTAGATCACTAACAATGGGTGGATGTTTCTGGTTTCATTGTCTTGCACACAATAGATCACTAACAATGTGTGCATGTTTTTGGTTTCACCATCTTGCTCACAACAGATCACTAACAATGGGTACATGATGTAAGTTCTTTAAGGTTATTCAATTTGCTTCTGCACATCTACATGGGTATGGCCATTTTTCAAACAAAATGACTGCTTAAAACTGTTAAATTTACTAACATTAATATGACATGTGCCTCTGATACTTGAAGGCAGTGTTTAGTTGGCTCACCTGTGCTGGTATGACTGAGTAACATTGTCCCTGTTTGGCATAAAAGCCATCAATGCACTTGCACACAGCAGACATACACCTGGCATTGGCAACACACCCTCCATGAGTCTCCTCACATGGTTGGGACACATTTATCAACCCACTACACAAGCCTTCTTTAGGAAAGTAACCATCTGCACACTGACATGTTCCTGCTACACAGTTGGCATTTGTGACACACTCATGTGACAAACCCATACAGGATTGATTCACCCTGATGATAAAGGACAGTTATCAGGTTTTATTAACTGAAATAGTGTTACTGTTGAGAGTATGTTACGTTGCACTAAATAAGGTATATGACTTTTGATAAGAAAATACTCAGTCTAGCATCGTAGCTTTAATAAAGTGCAGATAGTCTCATTCAGCAGCTACACACTGTTGCCAACCCCTTTAACACTCTGAAAATGTTGTGTTTTTGGAACTCTCTTAGAACAGTTTCTGATGTTTATTCAAGCACCTCTGTCATTTAAAATGACCTTCATTTAATGAGTTCTTCAGTTCTGGAAGCAATAAATAAAAGCTGCATAGATGCAAGCCAGCTCATGACTTCTAGAATATGATTCTCCACCCCCACCCCCACCCCAAAATCTATTTAAATAGAAGGAAAGTGCAACTGGTGCATTGTTGAGATGCAGCTTCCGTGATTTATTTTTCAAAATTTCAGAGTGCTTTTTGCTTACTAGCACACATAATCATTTGAGATAAAAATGCTGTTCTGCTGTCTGATCTTTTGGTACCAATTCATAATCAACAGTCCCTAGAAAATTGAAAACAGAATTTGCTTCCACCTCAGAGTCACAAATTCAGCTTTCATCATCTATTATGATGTTATCTAAGAATAGATAACATAAGAATAGTTAGTGTATAAGTATATAAAACTAAATACACAAAGCCACTGCAGTCAAGCTGTAATAACAAAATATTAAAACTGATTAAGAAAAAGTAGGAAAAACTTCATTAATTAGCAGTTCTGATGTTTTGGTTCACACCTTAATCATACAAAAACATATAGGACAAAGAAATAGGGAAAGAAGATAAAATATAAATTCACATAAATGCTATACAACAAATATTACATCTTACAACCTCCCCATGCCAGTAAATGTCACATAGGGCTCGCATCATAGTTTGCTGAGCTTTCCTGTTTTCAGCAAGCTTTTCAACCTCATCAATGGATTTTATGTCTACTCTATTGGCCTCTTTTAACAATGTCCTCTTTAGAGTTTCACATGGTCAGCCTCTTTTTCTTCAGCCTGTTGTGTTCCACTTGATAGCTTGTTTTGGGATTCTCTGATTGTTTCTTCTCATCATGTGACTGACATACATCCATCTCCTTTTTCTGATCACCCATGAGACAGGTTGTTGTTCGCTCATCTGTCTTATCTTTGTGTTGTTCTTGAATTCGTTCCACTTTATACCAATCATTTTCCTTAGACATTTGTTTTCTTTTTGCTAAAGATTGGTCTTTCTTTAGATATAATAGTACCTGTTAGCTCTTTTGTATATTATATAGAGTTTTGCTCTCTCCTCCTCATTTTGCTGCTTTCTCTGCTGCTTTTGCCATACTATATATGTATTCTAGCTGAACTTTTTACTTTATTGTATAGTTCTTTGTATGTTGCTTTTGCCAAATCTTTTCCAAGATCTGTCTTTACATCCAACATGCCAGTCTGGCTGCTCATCTTTCATGTATGTACATCCAGGTGTTTTCCAATATCCATGCTTTTCTATTTGTTTTTTGTTGTCCAGCACTTGCTTTTGCTGCCGTGATTATGGCTATGCTATAAGAATTCCATATCTACAGTATATCTATCTCCTCCACCTCACTGAGTGCTGAAAAATGATTGGTAGGTTCCAGATGGAAATTATTTTATTCCTGTAGGCTGTGGGTGTTTGTCTTTCTGAACATTGATTTCTTGTGTTGACTTTTCAGTTTTAGTCTTATTTTCCCTATACACAGGTTGTGATCACTGTTGATGTCTGCACCTCTATATGCACTTACAACTATCAGATATGTTCTGAATTGCTTTCTAATATAAAAATGATCTATCTAGTTTCTGGTTCTATCATCTGGAGATATCCATGTTGTTTTATGCATCTCTTTGTGTGGAAATATTGTTCCTCCAATGACCATGCCTTCTGTTAGACATCTCTCTCTGAACCTTAAGTGCCCAGGGCACATGGGGCTTCCGCAAGGGTTTTCCACAAATGCCTGTCTTTCGCCTTTTTTTCTGCTCTTGCCCAGGTGAGCCCTCTATTGCTCAACATCCTTTCTGTTGTTCTTCTCCATGTCTCTTTTGGTCTACCCTTACTTCTGCTCCCCTGTGGTGTCCATCTTAGTGCTATTTTTGGTAGTGAGTTGTCAGTCATTCGGAGCACATGTCCCAACCATCGCCAGCGTCTTTCCTCAATAATTGTTGTCAGTGGTTTCATCTGCATTTCTGCCAATAAGATGTTATTTCTTATGGTGTTTGGCCAAAATATTTTTTTAATTCTACGTAAACATTTAGTCTGGAAAGAATTCAACTTGTTTTCTATGGTTTTGGTGATTTTCCAGCATTCACTTCCATAGAGTAGTACACTTAGAACATTACTCTTAAATATCCTGATTTTCATATTTATGCTTAGTTTATTTGATTTCCATATTTCTGTAGCATTGCAAAAGCCTGGTTTGCTCTAGTAAGTCTGCTGTTGATGTCCTCTGTGCTGTCTCCATTTTCTACTACTCTGCTGCCAAGGTATACAAATTCGTTGACCTCCTCCACTAACTTGTTATCTACTCTGAGTACATTTCTGTTGTTCACATTTTGCTTCATTAATTTTGTCTTTCCTACGTTGATCTTTAGTCCTATGTTGTTTGCATTCTGGGTTAACTTGTTTATTTTATCTTGCATATCTTTGTGACTGCTTGATAATAGACAAATGTCGTCAGCAAAGTCAAGGTCCTCCAGCACTGTGTCAAGGGTCCATTGTAATCCTCTGCGTTTGTCTGATGTTGCCTCCTTCATTAACCAGTCTACTGCCAAGATAAATAATGTTGGTGATAGTACACATCCCTGTTTCACTCCTGTTTGTACCCTAAAGCTGCTGGAGGTATGTTCTCCACAGATAACTTTGCACTGAAAACCCTCGTATAGGGCTTTGATTACATTAACTATTTTATGGGGGAGGCCATGCCATCTTAGGATTTTCCACAGTGCATCTCTGTTGACACTGTCAAAGGCTTTCTCAAAATCTATGAATAATGCATATGTTGTGCTATGCCATTCATTTGCCTGTTCTAATATTTGTCTAAGTACAAATATATGGTCTATGCATGATCTTCCTTTCCTAAATCCTGCCTGCTCTTTCCGAAGTTTTTCCTCAAGTGTTGGTACAATTCTGTTGATGATTATTCTGCAAAATACTTACTAGTGAGTGGCAGTAGGGTAATGCCTCTCCAGTTCCCGCAATCTCTGAGGTCACCTTCTTTGGTAGTTTTACTATAAGACCAGTTTTCCACTCCTCTGGGGCTTTTTCTAAATCCCAAATTTGTTGTAATATCCGGCAAAGTTGTTTTGGTGTTTCTGTTTCTTCTGCTTTCAACATCTCAGCAGTCACTTCATCTTCACCTGGTGCCCTGTCTGATTTTAGCATCTTTATCGCCTCTTTTATTTCATTTATTGTTATTGGTCCTGTATTGATGTTTAGTTCCGTTTTTGCTTCAGGTATATCTATTGTTTGTGCTGCTTGTGTTCTGTTTAGTAGGGTGTTAAAGTGTTCCCTCCATCTTTCAATTTTTTCTCTTTCTCCACTGACCAGTTGTCCATTTTGTGTTCTTACTGCACTTTCACATCTTGTATTGAAGTTACCTGTCATCTGCTTTGTGATTTTATATATGGTTTTCATGTCATTTGTATATGCTGCTTTCTCTGCTGTTTCTGCTAAGTTGTCATAATATTGACGTTTATCTTGACGGCATGATTCCTTCACTTCTTTGTCTTTTTGTCTGTTAGACATAGTTCATTTAAATTTCTCCATTCTGATTTACCATACCAATTTCTTCTTTTCCCAGTACTTTATCCAATTTTTTTTTATCTACTTTATAGTTACTGGCATAAAGCATAGCTAGATTTAACTGACGTAGTGGGCAGAAAGTGAATATGTGTGGAAAAAAAAAAACATGACATCAGAGATGAAGCAGACAAATGGTCATTTTTAACAATGGCTTCTTGGCAAACACAAAATCGTGCATTAACCATTGAAACTTATTTTAAAAGTGGAGAGTCATCTATTACTGTACAATGAAAGTTTCGTTGGCATTTTGAGTTGCATCCCCGTGATAATGTTCCCGACCGGAGGACAAAACAATTTTGATGTGGGTCAAAAAATTTAAGGAAACCACTAATTGTCTTAATAACAAGTCTACTGGTCATCCAAGAACTCAACAGACACCTGAACAAATTCAAGAAGTCCACAACACATTGCTTCATAGCCCTCAGCAATCAGCTGTTAGGAACGCTTTAGCACCTGGCATCCTCTTACTGTTAATAGTGATCTTTATGTGCAGATGCTAACTGAATACTTCATTCCAGACTTGGCCAATAGAAATAAGATACTAATATGGTTTCAACAAGATGGAGCAACTGCCCACACAGCCCATTAGTCCATGGCCCATACTGTGATAAGCATTTCTCAGTTGTCTTATTTCCAGATTTGGGGACATTCATTGGCTGGCAAGGTTACCGGATTTATCGGCCACAGACTTCTTTTTGTGGGGGTATCTCAAGAACACGGTGTATGCTAGTTACCACAGTCAGTTGCAGACCTAAAAGATCGAATCCAACACTGCATTCAAAATATCCCTTTGAACATGTTAAATGGTGTTATGCAGGAATTTTCCAGATGCCTGGATGAATGTATCGAATGTAATGGCGGTCATCTAACCAGCATAATTGTCAAAATCTAAATCTGATTGTCAGTAATAATAAAAATACCCACTTTTCCAAGTTTAATTTCACTTTTTCTTTTACCAAAAAAACATGTATAGTGCTTATTTATTTTCCATTTTTAAAATCCAGCTTTGCTTTATGCTGGACCCTATACTTACATACAACAAACAGGAATGGAAAATTTGAATAAATGGAGCACTTCACTGTGACCTGTAAGAATCTGCGTTCAGGAGTGCGCATCAAGGAGTATTGACAATGTTTAAATGGAGACTTGTAATGTGTGATAAGTAGGTAGTAAAGATGGGGTGGGGACCACAGAAAGGAGAAGGCGTGATATAGTGGTAATCTAGCTGTAAAAAGGCTGGGTGGAACACTTGAATGTGGTTGGGGTAGAGGGTTTATCATCTAATGCAGTGAGAAGGTTCTGAAATACATGTTGTAGGTGAGGAATGAGTAAAACTCAGTACAGAGAGAATATGACTGTGAAGAAAGTGAATGTTAAGTGTAGCTGAATCTCGAGCTCAAGCCATGTGGTTTCAGCATTCCTGTCATTAAATTGACATTGACATTTTACTAGAATTCAGATTTGCTTCGGTGACTGAGGCTGAATAATTAGGGACTAGCTTAGAAGCATGCTAGGATGTATACAAATGTTTCTACATGTGGTTACCTAATATGAGACTAGTTACATCAAAAGAAATTATCCTACACCTTTTGCATACAGTGATATGTATTATGTTGCAGCCATCACATGTGAGTCCCTCATGGAGGGAGGATAGTTTTGGGAAAGCAAATGTTTTAATTTCCCAAAACACAGGGTAGATGACACAGCAAAGGTGTTCACATTTTCTGTTACAAACAAATGATTCTGCTTCAGGTGGCTAGAGCTAGAATGTCCTTCAGATTTGGTTCCCATTTGTAGATTACTACAGGAAGATCAGAAAAAAAGATGTGAGCGTCAGGATCAAGCTGTAATAGCAGCATATGTTGACACAGAACTTTCTTAACCATCTGGCCATGTGGGTGAAAAGGAAGCACTAATTTTCTTCTGCTGGTTGAAGTCACAGGTTTTTTTACTGAATGCCTTTTTGTGGCTTGCTTACTGGATGCGGTTTCGGAAGGACTTTTTCTGGATAGTGGTGATTATGAACAAATTTGAATAATTTGTTTGACTGGTCCATAAAGTCTGAGCCATTCTGGCATAGGCGGCAAAGATGGAGAAGCTGAGAGTATGGAATGGAATCCTTGCATATTTCAGAGTGAGAGGAAATGTAAAGTAGATAATTTATGGCTCTTGTAGGTTTGCAGAACATAGAGATGACAAGACTGTCAGCACCAAGAGATATGCCTACAAACAAGAACCATATCTGAAGGACATTCTCATCCATAGCCACCTGAAGCCTTACTCTTAATCATGTGTAGCATTGTATGAATATGTTGCTAACCTAACCCTAACTTTGACTGTATGTTCTAGTCTAATTATAACCTCGACTGCAAGCAGCTAACTTTGACTGTATTTTATAAATCTAATCCTCACATCTGCTGCATGCAGCAAACCTACTTTCATCATCTGTTATGATGTTATCTAAGAATAGATAACAGAAGAAAAGTGACATACTTCTGCTGTATGTAGCAAATGTAAGTTTAACTGTAATACTATACAGCTAAACTAACTGTAACTTCAGCTGTATGTAGCTAACCCAACCCTAACTTTATACAGCTAATTTGACCATAATCTCAACTATATGTAACTAGCCTAGCCTTGTGATGGAGAGTTTTATCTTGGCATGGAGCAGTTTTGGTTCATAAATAGGAATGGGTTGGGGCAGAGGGGTAGGGGAAGTCTACTCTATGTTAAAATATACTATGTTTACATAGTATATTACATAGTATAATATTTTGTATTTGTGTCTACATTTTATGGCATGATTGTAAAACCTTAACAGCCCTTCTATGTCTAGAAAACTTTTTTCATCTTACCTAGTTTGTTCATGACAGAGGCCGTTTTTTGCATAGAATTTATGCAGACACTCACATGTTCCATTGATACAGTGTGCATGATCTGTGCATTCTCCTGTAGGATATGTAGAAAAAAATGTGTAATTTTTGTGAAAATTTTACATGCTGCTGACACCCATATCTTTGAAAATTTTTAAGCATAATATATCCTGGTACAGCAGGAGTTTATGACCTTGAACTTTCCATTGTTACACACATTTCCAGTACCTTTTTTCTATGATGGATTTGAAGAAAAACATACTTCAACCAGATAGAATTTTACATTTTTATGAAGATGCACCTTTTTTGTGAATATTTTTAAAATCTGCTTTAAAGAGTATCTTCTCAGTTTCCCATTGTCACTAGGGGGATGCTCATCTCTCTCTCTGGTCAATCAGGTGTTGGCCGTCATTGATTTCCACAACTATGTATCCTTTGTTCTTTCTATAAGATGTGTTTTGGACCGCGTTCTGTGCCACTCTTTTAGTCCATCAAGTATCTTGTTTCTTTGTCTCCTCTGCTCTTTTTCCCTCCAGTTTCCTGTTGTCACCAGGTGTTCGAGGCTGCCTCTACTTAAAACATGTCCTACAAATCTAGATTTTGCCATAATTTCTCTGTTTTGCCCAGCCTTTATTAGAATCTCTTCATTTGTTTCTTGCCTGACCTTGGTATTTTCGTCACTTTTCTTAGGAACCACATCTCCGCTGCTTCCAATAAATTTTGAGTGCTATTTGTTACCATCCATGCTTAGCATTCATATTATAATACGAGTTCGATGTAACAATGAATAATTCACTTTCTGGTGTTCATCGACAGAACTTTATTGCTTAGTATCTTTTATATTTTCATAAATGCTGACTTGACTTGGGCTATTCTACTCCTTATTTTGGGTTCGAATTACCTATCTTGTGTTATTATTGCACCTGAATTTGTCCACAAGCTTTAATTCTGTGCCTTTTCACTTTGATGTTACATTTTGCTGATGTTTCTTTCTTGAATATGACCATGACTTCTGTCTTCTTATTATTTAAACTTAGTCCTTTCTCCTTGGTTTTTTTCTATGATTTTGTCTGAGATTACTTGTATCTCTTCTTCAGTTTGGGCTATCAGTACTGATTCGTTTGCATATCTTAGATTGTTTAGATTGTATCCTCCAACTGCTATTCCAGGTGTGTTTTCAACATAATCCTTTCACTATAGATGGAGAAGAGGTCAAGGGATAAAACACATCCTTGTCATACTCCTACTTTTATCTTCTGATACTCTCCTGATTGTAGCTGTTTGTTTCCAGTATAGCTGATTTGTGATTTTCAGGTCTTTTACATCTAAATTTATGTCTTTTAACATCTGTATGATATCTTAGTGTTTTACTTTATCAAATGCCATAGGGTTCTTATAATATATATTGCATTACTTATGCCTCTTCCTTCACTGAATCTCCACAACTTCTGCAATTTCTGATCTTACCTTGCTCATAATTCTCCTTAAGATTAAAATTTTTATGCCAGTTAAAATTTTTATGTTCTAATATTTATCATAATATATGATATATATAACTGCCAAAAAAGGGTAACTTGAAATTATGCACAAACTACAGAAATGTTGCCCTGATTAGTCATGCGAGTAAAATTCTGTTAAAAATCATAATGGGTAGACTTCAAAAGAAAATAGAAGAAGAAGTCAATATGGTCCAAGCTGGTTTCAGGCAAGGAAGAGGATCAAGAGACCATATATTCAATATAATATTAATAATAGAGAAATGCAGAGAGTTTAATGTGAATCTATATTTAGTCTTATAGACTACTCAAAGGCATTTGATTGTGTACAACACCAGAAACTTTGGGAAATAATGTAAAAAATGAGATTTCCAACACATTTGATACAATTAACATCACTGCTGTATCTAGACTAACAAGCAGCAGTGAGAATAAATGATGAAACAGCAACTTGGTTTGACATAAAACAAGGAGTCCGTCAGGGGTGCATATTGTCACCTTACTTATTTAACTTGTATACTGAAAATATAATGAGAATATTAGAAAAGATGTAGACAAAGAATATTATGATGTCATAAGAGTTGGAGGTTATGAAATACCAGAGATTAAATATGCTGATAACACAGTACTACTTTGAATGTAAATGCTGCAAAAGAGTTCTTCAAATATCATAGACACAAAAAAGAACAAATATATCCATACTACTAGAACTTAATATTGAAGAAGGCTGGCTAGTAAAGAGGACTAAACAAAGAACAGTTAAATATTTTGGACACATTAAACGTCATGATAATCTAGAGAAGACCATTTGGGAAGGGTACATAATGGGAAAAAGAAAGAGAGAAAGACCAAGGTGAAGATGGCTGCAAGACATCGTTGATGATCTGCAAATGGGTGCTTCAGCAGCAGGCCATCTTGCTCACAACCAAGAGGCCTACAGGAGTGCTGTTTGGGAGGCAAAGTTCTGCAAGGGACATGCAAATGAATGAATATATATATATATATATGGGGTGTTTTTAAAGTCTCACTACACTTTCTATGAAAAAAAAATTGAAAAATGAAGTAAATGATGTCATCACAAAAAGTGCTCAAAAAAGACATTTAATTAGTTACAATAGTGACTGCAATGATACAACGCTGTTTTGGGTTAGCTGGAATGTACCACTGAAATATTCATTATAACAGGTGTTGGAAATGTCCCTCATGGGCTTCAAGATGTGACTCTACACATCTCTTCATATTGTATAATACCTTGTGCAACGTGTGTGTTGTTATTTCTTGAATGGTAATTCTGATTGCTTCTTTCAGATCCTCAATTGTTTGTACATTATTTCTGTAAACATTTCCTTTCAAGAAACCCCATAGATAATAATCTAATGGATTTAGTTCTGGAATATGAGCAGGCCAAATTCCACGAGATATTATGTGAAAATTTCTTCCAAAATAACATGTGTTGCTCTAGCTGTGTGTGCAGTTGCACCATTTTGCTGGAACCATGCTTCTTCAATTTCGTGCTCATTCAGCTGTTCTAAAAAAGGTTCCAGAATGTCAGTAAGGTACCGATTGGCATTTATAGTGTTGTTGAAGAAAATTGGTACAATTAAATGTTTTCTACTGACGGCACACCATTACCCAATTTTCACATTGTGTAGCAGTACTTCATGAAATGCATTGGGATTAACACTGCTCCACATACGATTATTTTGGCAATTAATATATCAAGATAGATGAAACCATGCCTCATCAGAGAAGAATGTTAAATCAAGAATTGACTCGTCATCTTCAGCTAAAAATGCTTGAAACCACATGGAGTAGTTGATTCTGGGTTGACTGTCACACTCTTTTAGTTCAGACACAACAGAAATCTTGTATGGATGAAAATTTAACTGACGTTTAAGAATTTTGTACACTGTGCTCAGTGATACGCCCATTTCTTGTGACATTTTCCTTAAGGACTTGCATGGACTTTTCAGGATTCTGTCTTGGATATCTAGACATTTTTTTCAGACACAGCAGGCCTACCAGATCATGGAGCATCTTCCACAGTATCCGAAACCTATTCAACAAATTTCTAACCGTAGTGCGATGAGGATCTTGTTTATCAGGAAATTTTGCTATAAATCTTTGAACAACCATCCGTGTATATCGACCCCCATTTCGAAACATATGTTCAACCAAAAAAATTTCATTCTTCTGTTGATAACACCATTCTGTTTTGAGTACAAAAAATTACTCCAGCAGATGGCAACCATTCTCTGCAATTTTATTCATGACTGACTGTGCAGCACATTATTTTATGAGACCATTTTCTTCATTTTTACATAGAGAGTGTAATGAGACTTTAAAAACACCCATATATATATATATATATATATATATATATACACATGCATAATCATTCATTCATTCATTTGCATGTTCCTTGCGGAACTTTTCCTCCCTAACAGCAATCCTGTAGGCCTTTCAGTTGTGAGCAAGATGGCCTGCTGCTGATGAATCCATTTGCAGACCATCAACGATGTCTTGCAGTCATCTTCGCCTTAGTCTTCCTCTCTTTCTTTTTCCCATTATGTACCTTCCCAAATGGTCTTCTCTAGATTATCATGATGTTTAATGTGTCCAAAAT
The DNA here is from genome assembly GCA_009760885.1 of Achatina immaculata. NCBI lineage: Eukaryota > Metazoa > Mollusca > Gastropoda > Stylommatophora > Achatinidae > Lissachatina > Lissachatina immaculata. The sequence continues at coordinate 34,269,830 of CM019695.1, forward strand.
ATTTAAGTTTTCTTTGTTTAATCCTCTTTAATAGCCAGACTTCTTCAAAACTAAGTTCTTGTAATATGAATATATTTGTTCTTTTTTGTGTCCATGATATCTGAAGAACTCTTTTGTAGCATTTACAATCAAAGGCATTTATGTGTTTCTCAGCTGTTTTGTTAAGTGTCCAGGCATATGTTGCGATGAGAAAGATGCATGCCCAAAAATCTTCTTTTTGTAGTTCTATCTGTTCCGCTCTACACATTCTTTAGTTGTTTTACTTTCTGAAGAGTGATAGATGTCTTCTTTTTAATTTCTTAAGATTTTTAAAGGACAATCCAATATTGCATTTGCAATTCCATCTTCCTTTCTGGTGTCACCATCCTGGTCTATATAGCTGCTGAGGTATGCAAATTGGTTTACTTCTTCAATAGCTGTTCCCTCTATGTATATTTTTCCTTCTTGATTAATGGGAAATTTCGTTATTTTTGTTTTGTCTTTGTTAATTTCAAGCCCTATTTTATTAGCCACTGAAGACAGGGTATTTTCTTTTTCTTTCATCAAATTCACACTTTTGTTGATAAGAACTATGTCATCTGCAAAATCAAGGTCCTCAGTACTCAAACTGATGACTAACAATATTAAACTGATAACTAGCAATAATCAAGCTATTGACTAGGAAAAATAATCAAACCAATGAGTTGCGGTAATAATCAAACCAATGGCTTGCAATAATAATCTGTGATAATTTCAAAAATAGTTTTGGGTTTTTTTTTTAAAACTAACTTATATGTATAGGCAAATGTTGCTTTGTATGTCTCTGTTTTCATTCACTTAGTTGAGCATTGTTCAGCAGCATTCTTCCTACTTTTGTACACAAAAAAGTTACAAGTGAAATTAAAGGCAGATGTCTAAAGCAAAAATAATTTTAAAAATGAGAATTTTTCTCACCTGACACACCTTCGCAGCGAGATTCAGCTAAGAGAAGACTGTGACACTGACCAAATCTTTCATAGTAACCTTGTGCACAGTGACATCTGCCAGATGTACATGTAGCAAAATCTACACACTCACCAGCAATACCCTCACACTGATCAGTAACATTTATCTTTTCACGACAGAGGTCATGGAGTTGTAGTAGTCAGTGTCACAAACACAGCTACTGGCCTTGCAGGAAGCATGGGCTACACATTCACCAGGAAGACCATTGCATGGAGCTTAAATGTGAAGATTGTAGGATAAGAGAATGTGCTTTATTAGATGATGACAATTATTATTATTATAGATGTAAAAAATGACAGGAAAAAAATGTGAATTTTATTGGAGCAGGGCCTCAAAGTAGTAAGATATGAAATAATGTCTGTTTTACTCATCCCAAACTCATGACTTTTTGAACTTATGAAAATGGGTATTTCTTTACTTTCTCCATATTCTCAAGCTAATTAAGGCCTGTGCCCCAATTTTATATAACAGAATGTGAGTTCCAGTCAAGTTTCTTCACATCCTGTAATATTTCTTGTAGTAAAATTCAGCTACTACATCAAACTTGTGATTTATAGAAGTACATGAAACATCACCTCATAAATTTACAGAAAATATGCTGGTTTAAGCTACTGTCTCTTCCTTTATCTGGTTCTTTTCTCATTCCAAACTGATATGATTATCTTTCTAGGTCCAAGCACACTAGCTACTGAACAAAACCCAAGAATGAAAAAAACCCAAAAACTAAGAACAAACTCTGACTTCAGGATCCTCTCAGTTCCAGTCACACACTCACTGAACTCAATACTACCTCTCCTTGTTTCCATCACTAAGAGCCCTTTATATCTTCCACTTTTTGTCATCAAGCCTCATGCTCAAGCACTGCTTGACTGAGGTTAGAAGCACTGTCAGTGGCTCCATTATATTGACCCACCAAAAATTAATATATATTATGAATTTATTTCTTATTAAGTCTTAGTAAATATGCAACAGAGCTAATGAACATTGTGTTGGTTATTTGAACTCTTGTCAATAGTTATTTCCAACTTCATTAATAATCATGGCATGAGAAGAAAAGTGGACCTCTAAATGTTGCATTTATAATAAACAGTGAGATATGGACTACAATCCTGAATTATATCACAAAGTATTGTGTTTAATATTTAGCCAGATGATTATGTTTCTTCACTCTGGCATGTAACAGTACAGTGTTAAATTTAGAATCCAGAAGCTGGTTGTTCAACCAATTACATCAGCAAGCCAATGGCATTTCCACTCCTGATATTACATTTTTAGCATCACTTTTGCTCTGTGTTTCTGGTTTAGATCTTCATTAGCAGTCAGTATCCCTCTTCAGTGATATATGGACAGCATGTAGCATTAGCTTTTGTCACTGTTTATTGCTTAAGATCTTATCTTATCTTATATCTTATATCCTTCTCGTGCCGTTAAACGTCACATAGGGCTCGCAAATTAATTCGTCAATTTTTCCTGTCTTCGGCGAGTCTTTCAACCTCATCAAAGGATTTTATGCCTGTTAATTTGGCCTCTCTTAACAAAGTCCTCTTCAGAGTTTCACGTGGTCTGCCTCTTTTTCTTTGGCCTGTTGTGTTCCACTTGATAACTTGTTTTGGGATTCTCTGATCATTTCATCACATCAGTGACCAACATATGTCCATCTCCTTTTCCTGATCACCCATGAGACTGGTTGTTGTTCAGTCATCTGTCTTATCTCTGCATTGCTTAAGATAGTCCATAACTAATCCATCTAGAATATGTAGAAGCACTATGTGATGAATATTTAGATTATTTAAAGATGTAGATTCAGCCGTTACAGGAATTTGCTGGGTTTAAGTTGCTAGATCTTGAAGATATCAGCAGATCCAATAAAAAAATAGACCTATTTTGATTCTGAAATGTGATATGGCCTAAATATTTTAACTGCCTAGTTCTTATGATTTTCAGTATTTCTCATTTCAGGTGATTTAGTACTTATATGTTCGTTTTCTTTCCTGTCCATGGATGTCACTCCATTCTTCTGCATTATTCTGTTAAAATATGTATCAGTAAATACATAAATACCAAGTCATCATGTTAGTTAACTCTTTGGGTATTTGGACACGCGTCCTGCATGGTTGTATCCCTATTACGAAATACTTATAGACGCGAGGCGCGATGATGGTTTGTAGCTCTCTAATTTTGAAAATAATCAAAGTATCTTAAAACCAGCAGTTGACTTCCTTCCGGAATTCAGTTGTCCACATTAAGCGCGTGGTTTGAGCAGAAAACAGAGCGATTCTTTGTTCATTTAAAGAGAGTTTTTCAAAGTTTATCGTCGCTAGGCCTTTGTTTATCAACAAATATGGCTTCCAGTGCTAGTTTATTTCATCCAGGGCAGCATATTTCTGCATTACAAGCTCAGAATTTAATTTAAAATTGTCTAGACTGTGGTGTAGAGAATGTAGTACTAGAAATTGTGAATTTTCGGCACACGTGGCACTGATTGAAAGGATCTTTTGTGTTCTTTTTGGTCCAGCAGCAAAATGTGTTAGAAGGGTAGCTGGTGATACTACTTCTCAGCTTTTTGCTAGTACTAGCTGTAATATCACAATAAGTAATGCTGGAGATTGTGTAATTAAAAAAATTAAATGTTGTAGAATGCTTCAAATTTTAAAAAAAACAAAAACCAAAACACAATGGCCTGTTTTCTGGTAAATATTAGTCAACGACCGCCCACTTGTTTTCATGTAAATATTACCTACCCACTTGGTGTTTTTAGTTTGCTGTGAATGCATAACTAGTGCATATTTTCATGTAAATTTTGGAAGATATGTTAAAGAACAGGTGTTTGTGTACATTTTTATTCATTATGGAATTATATAACCAACTACAGTGGATTAACTTGATGGGTAAGTGACAAAAAATTTATTTTATTACTTCATTTTCCATTCTTTCTTCTCAGTTCTTAGCTCTTTTTTTTGTTGTATACTAACAAAATGTTAAAAATTTTATTTGAAAAACAAAATGCATTTTTTCTTCTTCAAAATAAGGTAGAATACTTCATACTACAGATCAGATTATGCCTTTGCCATTATTTTAAATGTGACAACCATCCCATTCCACATTGTGAAATTTACCCCCCCCCCCCCCCCTTGGTCTTTTGAGGGAAACACCCCCAGTATACAAAGAGTTAATACACTCAGGTATATCTTTAATATAAAAATATAACTTAACTTGTACTCAGGCCAAGTCAGCATTCTAGAAAATGGGACACATCTTGTGCAACAGATCCATATCAATGGAAACAAGATTCCAAGTTCTTAAATGTTACATCGAACCAATTTTGTTTTATGAGTGTGAAGCATGGTCTATGAACAAAATAGTACAGTGAGAAATGGAAGCCATGGAAATCTGGTTTATAAGAAGGATATTGAAGGTACCATGCACAGCTAAGAAATGTGGTTTATAAGAAGGATATAGAGGGTACCATGGACAACCAAGAAAACCATTGAAGAAGTCATGCTAGAGTTAAAAGGCAAATTATAGCAAAGATCAGAAGCAGGCAGTCAAGATTTATAGGGCATATCCTGAGAAGAAAAAAATTGAAATACGCTGTGGCAACTGGAAAAATTGAGGGAAGAAGAGACAGAGAGAAGTTACTGGATGGGGTGTCAGCGTGGCTCACAGGCAGAACTTATAATCAACTCAAAAGACACAGAATTGTGGAGAGAAATGATCACCTATGCCACATGGTATGGCACTTGATCGATTGAATTTAACTTATGACATTAATTAAAACAAACAGATAATAAGTGATGTGGTTAACACAAACATGTGACATCACTTAACAGAAACAGATAAGTTCTGTTAGTTAACACAAACATGTGACATCATTTAACAGAAACAGGTAAAATGTGATGCTAGTTAACACAAACATGTGACATCATTTAATAGAAACATGTAAAATGTGATGCTAGTTAACACAAACATGTGACATCACTTAACAGAAACAGGTAAAATGTGATGAGCAGTAAATACAAATAAACAGACAAGTGGACACATAATACAAGACATCCTTAAATGCAAACAAATAAAGTATGATGCTAGTCAAAATTGGCAGATAAGATGTTATATAAGAACAATAACACAATAAAACAAGTCTAAAACAATACTACATTGTAAAGATAACGAACAGAAACATTGATGAATGCCTAAGGCAGACTTTAAAGACTGGTATGAAATAACTGAGATCTAAACATGTTGATGCAATCTTAACTGTGATCTAGATGAGTTGATGTAATCTTAACTGTGAAGTAGACAAGTTGATGTAATCTTCTATTCAACACATTCTCTTAGTTACAGTATTTTCTATAAAGCATCATACCCCTTCTTAATGATAAAGAAACCATCTGACTGTCTTATGGTTTGCATGTAGGTTTGTCAACCCATGTCATTCTAATTGACCATTCACTCTATTCTTACTGTTTATTATTGTTATCATTACAGCTTGCTGAATGAAAGAAAAACCAAAAGATCTACAGTACTGATTCAACTCTGTAGTTACATTTGCTTTAACAATGTGCTCACTGTATGTTTTTCATAGAAACAGCAAATTAAATCATTTGTGACAGAACACACCCAAAACTAATCAGCACCAAACCATAAGACTGGAAAAAAAAAATACTGTAAAATGTACATACCAGAAGCATTGATACGTTGAGAGCAGAACTCATTTTCTCTGTAGTAGTCATCATTACACTGACAGACAGAGTTCTGACATGAAGCTCCAGAAACACATTCACCTGGAAAGTTGTCACAGGGCTCCAGAACTTTCACTAGAATTTCACATTTCCCATCATGATCATAATAACCATCCATACATGTGCAAACCTGACCAATTGAGTTAATAACAGAACATTATCATAACATGCACATAAAGATCTAGTGTAACCAAATCATTTAAAAGATGCTTATTTTAAAACAGTTTTAATGCTTTATAAATACACACATATAAAAAAAAACAACAATTTCAATACCAGATGCAGTCTTACAACATAGTGTTGTATGGTTAATTTTCCCAAAATTATAGACAAAGCACTTTAGACACGTGAGACAGAAAAATAGTAGAAAAAACACATTAGAGACTGAAAAATAGTAGACAAAGTACTTTAGACATGAAAGACAGAAAAATTACAAGGCAGTAACCATGCTCGGTTACAACTGTTGTGAGATTCCATAACAGCAGGAGTTTTCTTAACAAAGTTAAGATTATTCAATTAAAATGTGATATACACCCTCTTTTATGCATGTGAAAGCTGGAAATCAACTAAAGAATTTAGACTCTTTTAAAAACAAATGCTTCAGGAAAATACTTGGTATATACTGGAATGAATTTAAGAACAACACAGAGATAAAACAAATGAGCAAATAACCTGTCTCATGAGTGATAAGAAAAAGAAGATGGACATATGTAGGTCATGTGATGAGAAGAAACATTCAGAGAATACCAACACAAGCTACGAATCAAGTGAACCACAACAGGCTGAAGAAAAAGAGCTTGACCACATGAAACTCTAAAGAGGATATTGTTAAGAGAAGCCAATTTAGTGGGCATAACATCCCTTGATGGAGTTGAAAAACTCGCCGAAAACAGGAAAACTTGGCAAACAACTATGTGATGTTTAATGTCACGGGAAGGATGTAAGATGTAAGAATAACCATGACTTGAACCATGGACTCTGGTATAATGAGTAGCAACCAGTCGTGCAAAAACACTGCACTGTCTACTCATTCAGCTCATATGAAATATTTAGAGATGTGAGATAGCTGAGTGATTAATGAAATGATAAACATATTTTACAGAAAAACTATGCAAGAAATTTTACAAGTTAAAATTTTTCAAACATTGCAAATGAAATTCAGATATTACAGAAGAGTTGTAAATGACCACAGGTTCTATGGTCATTCATTCATTCATTTGCATGTCCTTTGCAGAACTTTGCCTCCCTAACAGCATTTCTGTAGGCCTCTTGGTTGTGAGCAAGATGGCCTGCTGCTGATGCACCCATTTGCAGATCATCAACGATGTCTTGCAGCCATCTTCACCTTGGTCTTCCTCTCTTTCTTTTTCATATTATATACCCTTTCCAGATGGTATTTTCTAGATTATCATGACAATTAATGTGTCCAAAATATTTAAGTTTTCTTTGTTTAATCCTCTTTACTAGCCAGACTTCTTTAATATTAAGTTCCTGTAGTATGGATATATTTCTTTTTTTTTGTGTCTATGGTAATTGAAGAACTCTTTTGTAGTATTTACATTTAAAGGCATTTATTTGTTTCTCAGCTGCTTTGTTAAGTGTTCAGGTCTCACAGGCATATGATGCGATGGGAAAGATGCATGCTCTTAAAAATCTTATTTTTGTAGTTCTGTCTGTTCCCCTCCACAGATTCTTTAGTTGTTTTACTTTCTGAAGAACGATAGATACCTCCTTTTAATTTACCTTATTTTATCTCCATTATTAGTTAGTAGTGATCCAAGATATACTAAAATTCCATGGTAGAGATGCAGTAATAAATGTTTTCTTATTTTATATCTTATATCCTTCCCGTGCCATTAAACATCACATAAGGTTCACAAGGTAGTTCGCCAATTTTTCCTGTCTTCGGTGAGTCTTTCAACCTCATCAAGGAATTTTATGTCTGTTAATTTGACCTCTCTTAACAGTGTCTTCTTCAGAGTCTCACATGGTCTGCCTCCTTTTCTGTGGCCTGTTTTATAGTTTGTTTTGGGATTCTCTGATTGTTTCTTCTCATCACGTGACCAACATATGTCCATCTCCTTTTCCTGATCACCCATGAGACTGGTTGTTGTTCAGTCATCTGTCTTATCTCTGCATTGTTCTTGAATTCATTCCACTTGATGCTGAGTATTTTCCTTATGCATTTGTTTTCAAAAGAGTCTGATTTCTTTAGTTGTTTTCCAGCTTTAATATGCATAAATGAGGGTAGATATTACATTAGAATTGAACAGTCTCAACTTGGTTTTTGTGCCATATGTTCTCAAGATTATTGAATATCAATGTTGCTTTTGCAATTCTAATTCTAACTTCCTTTCTGGTGTCACCATCCTGGACTATGTAGCTGCCAAGGTATGCAAATTGATTGACTTCTTATATATATATCTGTCTCTTCAATGTGAATTTTTCCATTTTGATTAATGGGAATTTTCATTATTTTTGTTTTGTCCTTGTTAATTTCAAGTCCTGTTTTGCTAGCCAGTGAAGATGGGCTATCTGATTTTTCTTGCACAGAATTCACATTGTTACTGATAAGAGTTATGTCATCAGTAAAATCAATAAATGCTTTACTGTGTAATAAAACTATCAAGGTATGTTTTAATTTCTGTCTTCATCAAACATCTGTGTAACAAAGGAATAAAACAATGAACATGCAGATAGACTGAGAATTAAAGAAATTAAGATAAGATGGTAAGATCAAGGGGGAAATATAAATATGGGCTTACTCTAACCATACATTATCAGATGAGGACAGGATGATATGGCTGATATGAACAAAGCATTACATAATAAATAGATTAATTTAGTTTTTATTTTCTTGTTTCCTCTTTATGTTGTTCATACATCCATACTTTTATTGTCCTCTTGCCTTTTTTCCCCTTTTTTACCCTTAAACTTTTCCTTCCAGTATGATTTTCATTCTTGTATTGTTTGTTCCAGCACATCTTACATATATCAACTGCCTTGTTTGTTTTGTCAGTTGTCATCAATTTAGTTTTCTTTGCATTAATACAGAGGTTTTATTCTTCACTATTCTTGTCAGTGACTGACATAATCATTTTTTCCATTTATTCCTTTTTGTTGTGGGTAAAGCTGGGGCGACCATCCCCAACCAAGTGCGTCACAGGTGGCAGATGGTGAAAGTCCTCCAGATATGGAGGATCCCTGTGAATAAGGAGTTATCCAAATAAGCAGGCGCGGACCAACTGGCAGTAGACTCAGAGAGCGAGGTGGGGTAGTAGGTGGCTCTACTACTCCTATAAAGTGCTTCAGGTTCTCATTGAAGGGAATACCAGGCGGGTCAGAGGCGCCTTAAAACCTCTCGCTCCCGCTGCCTTGCGGGTAGGACAGGGAGTCCAAAGGCTACCGGAGAGTCCGTACACAAACCGACAGAAGGCAACAGGAAACCACTGTTGTAGTTCCCAAGAATAGTTATGCTTAAACAGAATAATCAATTCATCATGAACGACGTTAATGGATGTTCCTCTGGAACAGCCTTGTCCGGTAGGGCAGCTCACGAGCCACAGGTGAGGCCAGATCATCATCAAGCTACTGGTGGCAAAACTAACAACTTCAAAATAGCAACATGGAATGTTAGAACTTTATTCCAGGCTGGAAAATTAGAAAATGTAAAGATGGAAATGGAAAGGATGAAGATCAACATATTAGGAATGAATGAAGTTAGATGGACAGGCGCAGGGAGATAAACTCAGATAAATATACAATAATATATTCAGGAAGTGAGAAACATGAACGAGGAGTAGGAATTATATTTGATGAACAAACGGCAAGGACAATTGTAGGATATTTGAATATCTCGGACCGAGTCCTGCTAGCCCAACTGAAAGGACATAAATATTGTACAAGTGTACGCTCCAACATCTGAAAGCTCTGAAGAAGATGTACAGCTATTTTATAATGACATAGAGACAGCACTAAAACACACAAAGTCACATGAAGTTACCATAGTCATGGGAGATTTTAATGCCAAAGTTGGTAAAGGAAGAACGTCAGACATCATTGGTGACTATGGACTGGGGGAGAGGAATGACAGAGGTTATAAATTAATTGAATGGGCAAGAATACACAGCATGGTTGTAGGAAACACCTGGTTTAAACAACATCCCCGAAGACTGGCAACGTGGTGCAGTCCAGACAAAAAGACTTTTAACTAGATAGACTACATATTAATCAACAAACGATTCTGCAATGCATTACTGACAACAAAAACTATGCCAGGAGCTGACTGCAATAGTGACCAAGATCCACTCTGTGGAAAAGTTAGAATAAAACTAAAGAAAGCAGGCAGAAAAGTGATAAACATCAAACTGAATACAGAACTTCTTAAAAATGACCAAGAACTGCGAGAACAATACAAAGTTATTATAACAAATAGATACAATGCAATAGCAAAGATAAATAGTATAGATGAACAATGGGAAATGTTAAGAGATTCTATCCACCAAACTGTTAAGGAGATAATACCACCAAAAAAAGAAGCCCCTAAAAATAAATGGATGACAAACGACATCTTAGGACTGATGGACAAGAGGAGGAGGAGTAAAAATAAGGAGAAAAAATATAACAAGATAAATAAAGAAATAAGACGCAAATGCAGAGAAGCAAAAGAAGTGTGGTTAAATGAGCAGTGCAGACAGATAGAGGACTCTCATATTAAAGACAGCAAAAACATGCACAAACGAATTAATGAACTCACAGGCAGGAAAACAAAATATACCACAGGATGCCTGAAATCGAAAGAAGGTAAAATGTTAATGGGAAAAGAAGACATTGTGGACAGGTGGACAGAGTATATCGGTGAGCTATATGGAGGAGAAAGACCAGAATTAACACCAGATACTGAAAACTGTGATGGACCACCAATACTTGAAGATGAAATCATAGATGCCATCAAACACATGAAGAAAGGAAAAGCGACTGGGCCTGATAATATAACAATACAAGAAATAGAGGCATTAGAGGAGACAGGAATAAAAATAATAACCAAGTTACTGAATGACATTTACAACAGTGGTTATATTCCCAGTGACCTGATTAAATCCACGTTTATAGCACTACCAAAGAAACCAGGTGCAAAGGAATGTGACGACCACTGGACTATCAGCCTCTCATGTCACATAACGAAGCTACTTCTGAGAATAATTATGAGAAGAACAAGGAAAAATAAAAATGGAAATAGCAGATGAACAGTTTGGATTTGTTGAAGGAAAGGGAACACACAATGCCATTTATGCTTTACGAACACTAACAGAAAGAGCTTTAGAAGTACAGAAAGATCTCTACTTATGCTTCATTGATTACACCAAGGCATTTGACAAGGTGAAACATAATGAAATTATTAAAATGCTTCAAGACATCAGTATAGACGGCAAAGACCTGAGGATTGTAAAACATCTATACTGGCAGCAAGAAGCAGCAGTTCGAGTTGAAAATAGAATTGGAAAATATCAACCTATAAAACAAGGGGTGCGACAAGGATGTGTACTATCTCCAGACCTTTTTTCTCTGTATAGCGAGAATATTCTAAGAACAATCATCACAGAACCAGGCATAAAAATTGGAGGATACAATATTAACAACCTTAGGTATGCTGACGACACAGTACTGATAGCTGAGAACCAACAACACCTGCAAAATCTCTTGGACAAAGTCGCCAAAGAAAGTGAACAGAAATGCCTTACTTTGAACATCAAAAAGACAGAGACTATGGTTATATCTAAGAAACAGAATCCACCAGCATGCAGTATTAAATTAAACGGAACTATTCTAAAGCAGGTGCAGAAATTCAAATACCTTGGAGCAGTAATAACTTCAGATGGGAAATGCAGAACAGAAATTAGGAACAGAATAGGCCAAGCAAAGACTGCATTTCAGAGAATGAAAAACATATTGACCAACACATCCTTATCAATGAATGTTAGAAAACGAGTCCTAAAATGCTATATTGAACCTATCTTGTTATATGGAAGTGAATCATGGACAATAGGCAAGTCTGCACAAAAATCATTGGAAGCAGCAGAAATGTGGTTTATTAGAAGAATTTCTGCGAATCCCCTGGACAGCAAAAATAACTAATGAAGAATGTAGGAGAAGAGCTGGAGAGACAAAAAACCTTGTCAAAAAGATAAGAGAGAGACAATGTACTTTCATAGGACATGCAATGAGAAGAGGGGGTATTGAAAATATTATAACAACAGGAAAAATAGAAGGAAGAAGATCAAGAGGAAGACCAAGAGAAATGATACCGGACAGTCTGACGGGATGGTGTGAGAGGAGATCACCAACTGAGCTGATGGCCTGCATGAAGGATCGCGTACTCTGGAGAAGCATAATAGCCAACGCCAGTCGGCATGGCACATGATGATGATGATGATGATGTTGTGGACAGTAATACTGCATCATTAGCATATCTAATCTCTGATATTTCATAACCTCCAATTGTTATGGCATCATAATATTCTTTGTCTACATCTTCCTCATTATATTTTCAGTATACAAGTTAAATAAGTAAGGTGACAGTATGCACCCCTGATGGACCCCTTGTTTTATGTCAGACCAAGTTGTTGTTTCACCATTTACTCTTATTGCTGCCTTTTGGCCTAGATACAGATATTAATTATGCCACACGTGTTGGAAATCCAATTTTGCCAAAGGTTTCTCTTGTTGTACACAATCAAATGCTTTTGAATAGTCTATAAAAGATAAATATAGATTCACATTATTTCTCTGCATTTCTCTATTATTAATCTTATGTTGAAAAATATGACAAGGACCACATTCCAAAGTAGGAGTTTCAATTTGATGTCTATATAAATATATCAATACTACAAGAACTCAGTAATTAAGAAGGCTGGCTAGTAAAGAGGATTAAACAGAGAAAACTTAAATACTTTTGACACATTAAACGTCATGACAATTTAGAGAAGACTGTCAAGGAAGAGTCTACAATGAGAAAAAGATAGAGAGGAAGACCTAGGCGAAGATGGCTGCAAGACATCATTGATAATCTGCATATGCATGCAACAACAGCAGGGCATCTTGCTTACAACCAAGAGGACTACAGGAGAGCAGTTAGGAAGTCAAAGTGCCACAAGGGACATGCAAATAACTGACTGACTGTTTGATATCCATGCTTCTTTGAAAAAGAGAAGCAGGAAGTATACATTCATTCAATGACTCTCAATCAGTTGTTGTGCTATATATTTCATTGTATGAATTTTTTTCATTCTGTTGAAATTGTTCTTGACCATTCATATTAATTTCCATTTCAAATTTCTCATTATCTGTTATCCTGTGTCAAATATTTTGAAATATATCACTTGTTTTAGTGTTTCTCAATTGATATTTATATTTACTGATGGTTTCTGCTGTTCCCTGCTGGTTGCCATAAACTTTGTCTTTCTGATATCTATTTCTAGTTCATATTTTTGGCTTTTGTTGTTTATTGGTCACATGATTCTGTAAGTCATCTAGATTTTCTGCTACCAGCAGTGTGTCATCTGCTTATCTGAAGTTGTTAAGTGTTATTCTATTAATATTAATAGACATCTCAGCAACTTTTAAAATGTTTTCTTGTACAAGAGAAACAAGTTTAACAACCAAGAAGACAACACATATCCTTGCTGACCCCTTTATCACTGGACTTTGGATAGTTTGTGTCAGACCTTTCAACTGCTGTTTGTTCCCAACACAATTTGCTTATCACTCAGATGTCTTCTAAATGAATCTCCTTCAGGCATTCAATTTGCTCATGTCAAAAGTCTTTGCTGAGTCTGTAAAGCAGCATACATGCTGTTTTTCACTTATGTATATATAGGTTGATGGACAAAAGACAAGCCCTTGCATAGATGACAGCATTGAATAGTATCTTGGGCAGAAATAAAAATATAACATGAAAACTGTTTATTATGTTTGAGGTGGTTTTATGTGTCACCTTGTATTTCTTAGTTATTGTTTTCATACAGAATATGGCTTCCCTCACCCCATTATTTTTTAAATCCAAACTGACTTTCTTATTTATTTTTTTTCTGTCTTGAAGGACTCTGTTGTTATGTGGTAATTGTCCAACTACCACACAGGAGTGTGATGATATGTACCAGATAGGAGTGTGATGATATATGGTCCTTGTCTCACTATCACACATGAGTGTGCTGTTATATGGTCCTTGTCTCACTACCACATCAGAGTGTGCTGATATGTGATCCTTGTTCTCACTACCACACCAGAGTGTGCTGATATGTGATCCTTGTTTTCACTACCACACCAGAGTGTGCTGATATGTGATCCTTGTTCTCACTACCACACCAGAGTGTGCTGATATGTGATCCTTGTTCTCACTACCACACCAGAGTGTGCTGATATGTGATCCTTGTTCTCACTACCACACCAGAGTGTGCTGATATGTGATCCTTGTTCTCACTACCACACAGGAATGTAATGATATGTGGTTCTTGTCTCACTACCACACAGTAGTGTGATGATATATGATCCTTATCTCACTACCATACAGGACTATGCTGACAAATGAAGAGGTTTTTAGAGAAGTTTCAGAACAATGAAAAGAAGTTAAAATTATAAGAGAGAGCAGGAAAAGATGGAGAAACATGTAAATAAAACAAATGCTTTCTTAGTATAAGAATATATATATCATCATGATATGCTTTCTTAGTTCAACCAAAGTATTCATTTATCAGGAATCTTGTTGCTGATTTTGTGATCACCAAAGTAAATATTTCACTTAATCATCAATATTGAAACTCATCATCATAATTTCATTTGGTCTGGACCAGCTTAAGAAATGTTTTAATATGTATAAAACACCTTTAATGCACTACATTAATCTATCTGACTAGTTGCTAATTTACTCTTTCAGTTTCATTCAATAATTTAGTATCCAGAACACCCACAACTAAATTCCTCATCAATACACTTGAGAATCTAGCACATCAACATATATATGCAACAAGTTTACCTGTCCTGTGCAGCTAGCATTGCTGACACATTCTCCTGGTACACCCTCACAAGGTCTTGAGGCATTGATCTTGTCCAAACACAAACCATTTCTACTGAAGTATCCATCACTGCACACACAGGCTCCATTGTCACATACTGCATGCAGTACACATTCTCCAGGTGTATTGTCACATGTCTGACTCACATTTCTCTTCATCTATAGTGGTTTAAGAAAATATTGCATTGATTTTTTTGTTCTTTTTCTTTCTCTGTTTGACCCACATTTCTCTTCATCTGTAGTGGTTTAAGAAAATATTGCACTGATTTTTTTGTTCTTTTTCTTTCTCTGTTTCTAAATAATTTGAAAGAAAACACTTCAGTTTTGTAAATTAGACCCAACACAAGTTCTGTAACTGCAGAATCTGTGAAAATATTTATAAAATTAATGAAAATATTTTTTTGAAAAGCTGCTCATTAGTTTTATCAAAATGTTAGTACTCTTTGACTCATTGTTCAAGATTTGATGTAAAACTTCATTCAGCTTTATAATTCACTATTTGATTATAACAACTGTAAAGTTTATTTTAATCTCAAACATCAAAATTGGGTCACAGATAGCTTTCAACATGGCCACAGATAGGGTTAAGTTACTTTCAGTCTCATAAATCAATATTGGGTTACATAGAGGGTGAAGTTTCTTTTATTTCAATTGTTGATCATAGAAAATGTAAATCTTCTGTCTGTCTCATCATTCAACTTTTGGCCATGGAGAGTGAAGTTTGGCCACAGAGATTGTGAATTTGCCCACAGTGAGTTTAAAGTGCTCTTCAGTTTCATAACTTGATATCTGACAGTAGTTACTGTGAAATTTTCATCAAACCCATGATTACCAGTTTTCGGTAACAGCAAATTTGAAGATAGTTTTTTAATACTGACAGTGATAATGTTCAAACTACAACATTTATACAGATCATCTTAAAAGATGATAGGGAAGTTGTGTCCTGAACATGTGCTATACTTTTATGAATACATCAGAAAAAGAGCACAAAGTTGCCAGAAAATTCATTTTTTTGCAAGGAATGAAATAATCTTCCACTCTCTTTATGTTACTCATTTCAATATGTGACTATATTAAATTAGTTATTGTCTAATTTTACATGTCTGACAGTATCTCTCTCTCTCATCCCATCAGCAGACACATGGGACTGCTGGTAGCATGAGATTTCCACTTTTGTCAGTCCTGTGCTATCTTCTTGGCTGTCTCCCACATCTGTCCTTTGTTTACCAATACTCCCTGCCTCTACAGATCATTCCATGTTTCTTTTACCCTGTGACATCCACATAAAGCTGTTTATGGTAAGGATTCATCTGTCATTCTCATAATGTGGCCAATCCATTGTCACATTCTCCTTTCAGTCACTGTTAACAGTGGTATCATGTTTATCTCCCTTAACAGAAGGTCATTACTGATGATAACACAGCACTCCATTTATCTTCCATAGTGTAATTCTTCTCCAGTTCTCACACGTGCTCAGATCTCCTTTTTTTGGATAGTTTGACTATTAACTATGTCTTCCATTCCTCTGGGGTGTTTTCATTGTCCCAGATGCTTTGTAGTGTTTTGCATAGATACTTTGTGTTTCCTTGTCTTCTGCTTTTATCAGTTCTTCACTTATTCAATCTTCACCTGGCACTTTGCCAGCTTTTAATTTCTTGATGGCTGTTTTGACATCCTCTGTTGTTATAGGTCCCATGTTTATCTTCAGTTCATCTGTTGTTACAGGTCCCATGTTTATCTTCAGTTCTTCTGTTGTTACAGGTCCCATGTTTATCTTCAGTTCTTCTTTTGCTGGTGGTAAATCTGCTATAACCTGAGGTCAGGGGTTATTTAGTAGATTGCTGAAATATTCTTTCCATCTTTCTATTTTCCTTTTTTCTCCATTTATTTGTTTTCCACCTTGTGCTTTTAGTGGGCCATCTTGGTTTATGTAAAGATTGCCTCCAGTGCTTCTAGTGGTTTTAGTGGGCCATCTTGGTTTATGTAAAGATTGCCTCCAGTGCTTCTAGTGGTTTTAGTGGGCCATCTTGGTTTATATAAAGATTGCCCTCAGTGCTTCTAGTGGTTTTAGTGGGCCATCTTGGTTTATATAAAGATTGCCCTCAGTGCTTCTAGTGGTTTTAGTGGGCCATCTTGGTTTATGTAAAGATTGCCCCCCAGCCTTGTGGTTTTGTAGAGTGTTTTCATGTCATAGCTGTGTACAACTACTTCTGCAATGCATCATAAACGTTGTATCTCTCTTGTTGGCACAACACGTTTTTTTTGTGGGTCTTTCTGGACATAGGCTTTTCTTGTCTGTTCTTTTAGTGGTTTTAGTGCTTCTAGTGGTTTTAGTGGTTTCAGAAGGGTGTGATTTTGTATTTAGTAGCTTTCCTTTCAGTTTCTTCTTTGCTCAGTGGTTGCAATTTTATTCTTATTTTGTAATTTTTATTCTAGCACCTTATCTTTGTTAAGAAAAAGGCAATCATCATTCTTGGAGCATGTGATGAGAAGAGATAAATTGAAAAACATAATGAGCAAATCTGAAGACAAGAGAGGCAGAGGACAACTGATGACATGAAAGCCTGACATTGTGGCTTGGAAAGAAATCAGTAACAGACTCAGAAATATCAAGGACTGATATTTGTGGAGGTGTATGACTGCCTACGCTGCTCAGCATGGCACATGATGATGATGATGATGATGACTCTTAAGACCTCTTTTGCTGTTTCTCCTTTAACTTATTGTTAAAGTCTGCTAGAGTCAGTTCTTCATTGTTTTGTGGGGCACTAAAGTGATTTTCTAATTTTAGGGAAAACTTTCCCTTGATGTGGCTGTCCTCTAGCTGGGTTCCTTCTTTCTCCTAGTTTTGTTTTCTTTAGCTTCAGTTGGACTTTGGTCACTTTGAGGTTGTGGTCATTTCCTACCTCAACTCTTCTTCTGATAACATCTTTTAGAGATCTTCATGTGTGTGGAGTTTATGATCAATTTGATTCTCCATTTTTTCCTTAGAAGACCTCCATGTCATTTTATGAATTGGAGTGCTATGATTGGCAGGTTTGTGATTCTGTTCTGGCTTAAAGCATTCTTCCATCTATTTGGTTTTCATTCTGTTTCAGAGACTTTTTGCTTCATGATTAATGCTACTACCTTGCTCAGTTGTTTCTGGTAAGGCATACAAATAGACTTACACAGTGTCGAATGGAGCATAAAGCATGCAGGCTTGATTCATTTGCTGTGACATCATGACACAGCATAAAGATTTAAAGCTGACATTTATGTTTTGCTCAGGGAGACTGGCTCCTCTGGGTTAAATTCTGCCCCCAGCAGGCTGGCGGTGGATCTCTTTATCACTCATAGAAAACACAGGAAGAACAGACGAACTGATATAAATGGAAAAAAGACCTGGAAACATTCAAAGAGACAGAAAATTGATTCTTAAAGTTTGTAGGAAATTACAGCAGTACTAAATATCCCATTATATGAAGCAAATCATCGACCCCTATCAAGATGTATATTTGTCCCCTCAACACAGAAAGATACATGAGGAAGAGACAAGACAAGACAAGATTAATGCTACTCCTTCCTGGTGGTTATTTTTTCCTGTTGACCATAGCATGGTCCCTTCCCACCCTTGTACATTTATTGATCTTTTTTCCCTGCCCTGTCTTTTGTGCTTCTAAGACTGCCAGTAGGTCCAAGTTGTTACTTTTTTTATTTTTTCTCTTGTTATTTCTTTTGGTTTCCCTGCCTGGTTCATTGTTCTAACATTTCAGCTCACAATTTTAAGCACTGTTTTTAGTGTTACTATGTTGCCACATGATGTGTTTGGGGTTCTACTATCAGCATTTTGACTTCTTGTAGCAAGCTTTCATCAACATAATTTATGAACCCTGTTTCCTGGCTAACTTCACTCCTCTCACCAACATTTTAGATTTCTCTTGTGTCAGTTTCTGTAACTGCTGTTCTTTTTTATGTGGATGGTGTTACTGGCCTCATTAGTCATCTCTTACAACATGCATGGATGCTAGCAGAGGCTGAATGCCTCATTAGTCATCTCTTACAACATGCATGGATGCTAGCAGAGGCTGAATCCCTCATTAGTCATCTCTTACAACATGCATGGATGCTAGCAGAGGCTGAATGCCTCATTAGTCATCTCTTACAACATGCATGAATGCTAGCAGAGGCTGAATGCCTCATTAGTCATCTCTTATAACATGCATGAATGCTAGCAGAGGCTGAATGCCTCATTAGTCATCTCTTACAACATGCATGTATGCTAGCAGAGGCTGAATTCTTTACTCCTCAGACTTATGTCCAGGCCCTGCATCCCCATGGGTGATTTCTGTCAGTACCTGATATTTATTTTATATGTCACGGTCTTTGAATATATTACAAAAGTCTATGTAAAAATGATTAAAGATCATTTTTAGATTCCTTACTTTGAACATCAAAAAGACAGAGACTATGGTTATATCTAAGAAACAGAATCCACCAGCATGCAGTATTAAATTAAACGGAACTATTCTAAAGCAGGTGCAGAAATTCAAATACCTTGGAGCAGTAATAACTTCAGATGGGAAATGCAGAACAGAAATTAGGAACAGAATAGGCCAAGCAAAGACTGCATTTCAGAGAATGAGACATATTGACCAACACATCCTTATCAATGAATGTTAGAAAACGAGTCCTAAAATGCTATATTGAACCTATCTTGTTATATGGAAGTGAATCATGGACAATAGGCAAGTCTGCACAAAAATCATTGGAAGCAGCAGAAATGTGGTTTATTAGAAGAATGTTGCGAATTCCCTGGACAGCAAAAATAACTAATGAAGAATGTAGGAGAAGAGCTGGAGAGACAAAAAACCTTGTCAAAAAGATAAGAGAGAGACAATGTACTTTCATAGGACATGCAATGAGAAGAGGGGCATTGAAAATATTATAACAACAGGAAAAATAGAAGGAAGAAGATCAAGAGGAAGACCAAGAGAAATGATACTGGACAGTCTGACAGGATGGTGTGAGAGGAGATCAACAACTGAGCTGATGGCCTGCATGAAGGATCGCGTACTCTGGAGAAGCATAATAGCCAACGCCAGTCGGCACGGCACATGATGATGATGATGATTTTTAGATTAATATGAGTGTTCAGTAATTCCAAGATGTATTTTTTTTAGTAATAATTGACATAAACAATGAAGTGTGTGGCTGTATGTAGTGCCTTTGATATGTTATTGTGTGCCCTTGATATCCTATTGTATGCCTTTGAGATATTGTGTGCCCTTGATATGCTATTGTATGCCTTTGATATGTTATTGTGTGCCCTTGATATGCTATTGTATGGTTTTGATATATGATTGTGTGACCTTGATATGTTATTGTGTGGCCTTGATATGATATTGTGTGCCCTTGATATATTACTGTGTGCCATTGATATGATATTGTGTGCCCTTGAATGTTATTTTGTACGCTTGATATGCTATTGTGTACCCTTGATATTTTACTGTGAGGTTCTGATATACATATAATAGAAGTGTCTGTAAGGCATTCATACATTCACATCAAGTGTCTGTAAGGCATTCATACAATTACATCAAGTGTCTGTAAGAGAATCATACATTCACATCAAATGTCTGTAAGAGAATCATACATTCACATACATCAAGTGTCTGTAAGGCCATCATATTTTCATATTGAGTGTCTGTAAGACAACCATACATTCACATCACAAGTCTCTAAGACAATTTATGTCAAGTGTCTATAATACATGTGTCTACAGTACAGTCATACACATGAAGTATGTGGAAGATATATAATTAAGATAATCACACACATGAAGTATATGTAAGACAATCACACACATGAAATATATATAAGACAATCAAACATATGGAGTATATGTTAGAAATCTCACACATGAAGTATATGTTAGAAATCTCACACATGAAGTAAATGTTAGAAATCTCACACATGAAGTAAATGTTAGAAATCGCTGACATGTAATATATGTAAAGCAGTCACACACACATAGAATGTGTGTATAACAATGAAAACATTCCAGAACTCACATAACACAGAGAAAATTTCTAATTATAGACATCAAACTAACTTCTTCACTGTTTTATTCTACTTTGCATATTTTAACACTAAAATGAAACTACTTTGTGTTCTCTGTGATTTTTTGTATATGAAGGGTTGCCAACTTGTGCATCATCGTTTTTACTAACCTGACATACGCCATCCTTTTCAAAATAGCCACTTTTACACTGGCACATGCCCAACATGCACTCAGAGCTGGGTCCGCATTCGCCAGCAATATCCTCGCACGCATGATGAACTGGTATGTGAGACTGGCATTGTCCGTATCGGTTGTAATGATCCGTAATGCAAGTGCATATGCCCTCTATACAACTGGCCTTGCGTGTACACTGAGCTGGAACTTGGTCAGTGCAGGTATCAGTTGCGTTCTTGGTCACTCTTATAATAAGATATATATATATATATTTAAAGATGTAAGTTTGAGAATCATTTCCGTTGCTAGAGATTATTATTATTATGATACACTTATTTGTTCAAGATGATAGTGACTGAATATTTACATGCGACATTCGGACAAGCATATAGATAATAAGTTTATGAATAGTTCACTAACACCACTGTTATAACGGAATACAGAGAAAAACTTCATCTGAAGTGCTGTCTCTCTGACTTGATGCACAAGATCCAGTGTAAAAGATATTTTTAGTCTTGTTATACTATCTTCTGGATCTGCTGCTCTCTTACACTTCCAAAAAGAAGAAATGCCCCCAGGATTCACCAAAAAGGGGGTGCGGGGTGCGGGGAATAATGGATCCACAGGTGACTATACGGAAAAGACCATGCCCAGCCCTATTAATTCAAGTTGAGAACAGCGGATGGAGTATCCATGCATCTGTGGCCGGAAATTTAACACTCAACGTGGCATGAAGATACACAGAACAAAGAAGGGATGTGGTTGTTCCTTGCTGTCCAATACTCAACAGTGCACTGTGACACCAGTTTCAGATAAGAAATTAGAAGATCTCTGTCGGGATATAAACCACAGTACAGAGAATATTCAGGTTGGGTCAGGCAGCAGGGAAGCAATGCAGCCCTCCGACGAGACCAGAGACAAAATTAACTTTCTGGTGGGAAGTTAAAGTGCCAAAAGCATATGGGAAAACCTGGACATAGGACTATGCAAAGAACTGGACAAACAGCTGAGAGGGAAAAACCATGATGTGGCCATGGGTACCAAAATGTCCACCGGCTACGCATGTCTATTCATCGGTCACTTCGAACACAAGGCTCTGAGAGCCTATAGAGGCCATTTTCCAGCCTTCTATAGACGCTACATAGATGACAGCATTGGGGTCACATCAGTGCCAGAGGAAGACCTTGAAAACTTCATCAGTTTTGTTAAGTAGTTAAATCCTGTCATTTCTTTCACCTCCCATGTCTATACTACTTCTGTTAACTTTCTCGACATTGGCGTTACTATCGGCCCTACCGTTCTTACTACTTCTGTCCACTGTAAACCTACAGACTCTCACAGCTACCTCTTGTACTCTTCCTCCCACCCCAGATCATGTAAGTACTCTAATCCTTTTTCCCCAGCTTCTTAGGTTGCGACGGTTGTGCACTGAGGATGTTGATTTCTATGATTAATCCCACAAAATGCTAGCTTTCTTCCCCCAACGCGGCTCTCCAGAACATGTTCTCTCGTCATATATCGCGGCAACAAATTCTCACTCCTAAACTGTATTGAACCTCGGACAGAGTTAAACTGGTACTTACGCACCACCCTCATAGTTTGGCAATTAAGAACATACTGTTTCGCAATATCCATCTCCTCCAGACCGAGCCTGATACACTGAACTTTTTGGGAAACCCACAATGGTGGCCTACAGACGGGACAAGAACCTCAGGGACCTTTTAGTTCGAAGTCGCCTTAAAGACAGATGACACTTTTTATGGTATCAGTCGTCGCGGACGGCGTAGATGCAACTCTTGTCCGTTTGTTGTCGAGGCTAGCCAGATCTCCTTCCCTAAGTGTCCACGTTATCAGTTCAGGAGGGCTTCATCTGCACTTCACGCAATATTATTTATGCTATTATGTGCAAACGTTATGATATGAAGTATATAGGGGAGACCGGTTTACGCTTAGGAGATCGTTTTCGCCAACATCTTAACAACATTTCTAAGAATGTTTTGACACCTATGGCTAAACATTTTTGCTTTAACAACCACAAGGGAAAATAGGACATTTATGTTATTGCGATCCGCTCTTGTTCTGCTGATGCACGATCTCGGAGGGTCCTAGAACAGCGCTTATTTTCCAGGCTAGCTGTCTCCACCCAGCTGGAATTAACAATGTCTTTAGCTTCCGTTAATGTCTTTAGTTTTCCTTTTTTTCTGCGATTTATACTCTACTTTCTTGTTTCTTTCTCTTAGCTTCCCTCCCCCTCCTTAGCGCCATCTTTTCTTCTTCTCTGGCGGACTATAGGTGCTTTTGCCTCTCCGGGCCTTGTCCTATTCACTAGTTTCATATTAACCCCCTGGTTCCCTGCCTCTCCCCACAACCCCACCCCCTCTTGACACCTCTTTATCGAGCGGGTTATAGGTGTCTGTTGCCCTTCCTCTTGTTCTCTCCCCTCTGTGGTTTATATGCCTCGTCTGGTATGAGAGACACGCATTCTTATGTTACTACTCTCTGGAGGATGCCACACAGATAAGTTTTTCGTTTAGTTATAAGTTTTATCTTGCTTTATGTATATAATCCTCGAAAAGGCTCACGCCGAAATTTTGTATGTTGTAAGTTTTTCATTTATAAATTCTCATCTTACTCTCATATTTTCTATTCGTTTTTTTCTCACTTACTCACTCTTTCTGCTGCCTTGTAAAACTACGCCTTACACCTGTATCTACCTTTATTATTTTAACCAGTTTTACTGCAGTCGCCATCTCTTTTATGATAAATCTTACGTCAGGTGAACAGGGCATGGAGCAAAAGAATATTAGCACTGATGATAAATCTTATGACATGTGAAAAGGGCATGGAGCAAAAGAATATTAGCACTGATGATAAATCTTATGTCAGGTGAACAGGGCATGGAGCAAAAGAATATTAGCATTGATGATAAATCTTATGTCAGGTGAACAGGGCATGGAGCAAAAGAATATTAGCACTGATGATAAATCTTATGTCAGGTGAACAGGGCATGGAGCAAAAGAATATTAGCATTGATGATAAATCTTATGTCAGGTGAACAGGGCACGGAGCAAAAGAATATTAGCATTGATGAATTGATGATAAATCTTCTGTCAGGCTTGTGTGCTTAGCACACTTGTATATGGATCTGAAAAATCTACAGCAAATTCAAGGTAATTATAAAAAATCTATTCAATATCCATCTTATCTGTCTTCGCAAAATAATGAAAACGAAATGTCAGAAAAAATGAAAAAAATTAGAGACACAGCAACGTGATAAGCTTCCATTCAGTTGCCCTTAGGCAAGATCATCAGACCCCCTCCCCTTTGTGAAACAGAGAATCTATACGTGTAATCATCTGTGGGGTTAATCATCTCTACGTGTAATCATCATCTGTGGGGGTAATCATCTCTACGTGTAATCATCTGGGGGGTAATCATCTCTACGTGTAATCATCTGTGGGGGTAATCATCTCTACGTGTAATCATCTGTGGGGGTAATCATCTCTACGTGCAATCATCTGTGGGGGTAATCATCTCTACGTGTAATCATCTGTGGGGGTAATCATCTCTACGTGCAATCAAAGCTGCGTTCCTTTAGAAAGGCGGCATTCTTAATTTCTGTGTCCATTTGTCTTTTCTTACTTGCATTTGGCCAGCCCAAATAACCTTTGGTAAGTTAGTTGAAATTTTTCAGCCATGGATGAGCCTGTAACATAGTTTTGGTACATACTGTTTATACAGAACAGATTAATATCTACAGTATTTTAAAATCAGTTTTTTTGTTTTGTTTTTGTTAAACCAAGGAAAAATGTGCATTGCATTTAGTAAACATACAGCACTTTAACCCTAACCCTAACTTACTGAAATGTTTAAATTCATCAACCAGGTCGAAACTCAAAAGCTAACTTTTCTGGCTTTTACAAAGTCTTGCCGTTTTACCTAGATTTATTCGATCGACAGAAATGATGGTGCATTTACTCTTTCTTCAGCCATTTTTAACAAAAATGAGCTTCATATAAAGAAGCCCTTCTAGGATCTGGCCACCGATACTGATATCATTAGTGATATACGCAAAGCAATCACAGTGTCTTGATTCATTCATTCATTCCTTTGCATGTCCCTTGCGGAACTTTGCCTCCCAAACAGCACTCCTGTAGGCCTCTCGGTTGTGAGCAAGATGGCCTGCTGCTGCTGCATCCATTTCCAGATCATCAACGATGTCTTGCAGCCATCTTCGTTTCGGTCTTCCTCTTTTTCTTTTTCCCATTATGTATCCTTCCAATACGGTCTTCTCTAAATTATCATGACGTTTAATGTGGCCAAAATATTTAAGTTTTCTCTCTTTAATCCTCTTTACTAGCCAGCCTTCTTCAATATTAAGCTCTTGTAGTATAGATATATTTGTTCTTTTTTGTGTCCACGATATTTGGAGAACTCTTCTATAGCATTTACATTCAAAGGCATTTATGTGCTTCTCAGCTGTTTTGTTAAGTGTCCAGGTCTCACAGGCATATGTTGCGATGGGAAAGATGCATGCCCTTAAAAATCTTATTTTTGTGGTTCTGTCTGCTCCTCTCCACAGATTCTTTATTTGTTTTACTTTCTGAAGAGCAATAGATGTCCTCCTTTTAATTTCCCGCATTGTATCTCCATTATTAGTTAGTAGTGATCCAAGATATTCAAAACTCTCCACTTCTTCCAGTTTTTCCTCACTGATACATATTTCAGTTGCCTTGTTTGTTTTGTCAGTTGTCATCACTTTAGTTTTCTTTGCATTAAGATAGAGGTTCTGCTCTTCGCTGTTCTTGCGGACTGACATAATTAGTTTTTCCATTCCTTCTTGTGTTGTGGACAGCAATACTGTGTCATCAGCATATCTAATCTCTGGTATTTCATAACCTCCAACTGTTATGGCATCGTAATATTCTTTGTCTACATCTTCTCTAACATTCCTCATTATATTTTCAGTATACAAGTTAAATAAGTAGGGTGACAATATGCACCCCTGACGGACCCCTTGTTTTATGTCAAACCAAGTTGTTGTTTCACCATTTATTCTTACTGCTGCTTGTTGGTCTAAATACAGCAGTGATGTTAATTGTATCAAATGTGTTGGAAATCCCATTTTTTCCATTATTTCCCAAAGTTTCTGGTGTTGTACACAATCAAATGCCTTTGAGTAGTCTATAAAGGATAAATATAGATTCACATTAAACTCCCTGCATTTGTGTCTTGATACATTTCTTAAATATGACGTTTATAAATGAACTTCAGTACATCTTATGGTTCAGTTTCTGATGCTACAACTCTGCGCAGCAGCTTCAGCTCTCCATAAAGTCAGACTACGTCAATGTCAGATCTATTATTGAACAGCAGAACAATTTCTAAATCTTTACAATTCTGCAACATCGACTCTGCTGTTTGATTTAACTATACCACTGATGTCACACAGACAAGTAAAATGTGAGGTATAACTCTGTTGGTCAAATCTCACTTCTGTTGAACTGTGTCTACAACTGCATTAAAAATTCAACTTCAGATCTCTTTTCAGGATTGCTAAGAGGAGTATTGTCCTTTCGTAATAATCAAACTGTCTGATTTTCTTCCCACTGTGAATGAGTCTTTGATTCCATGTGGCATTTCAACAGCAGTGGCTGGTTTTGCTGGGCAGTAGTTCTCACACTTTTAAATCATTTTGCCGATATGTTCTGCTGGGCAGTAGTTCTCACACTGTTAAATCATTTTACCGACATTTCTTAAGTCAGTGACCTGCTTAAATTTGACGGCAAACTGTACATTGAAATGTTCATATTGTAACTGTTTGCTGAATGAGTTTACTGCACTAAGTATGTTGTACCAAACTATCACAACCAAATGAATTTGTAATCCGAAATATACTTCGCAAAAGCGAATGCATCAGCTTTTGTTTACAGGTCATGTGATCATTTCAAATTGCCACCTTCTTTTATGTACACTAAAGCGTCTTATAGATCACCCAAGTGGTACTGAATGAGCACAACTGGTTCAGTTCTTCCACAGTGTATCACAGAACCTCTTCCCTGTCAGATTTAGTCAGAAATTTCATATGAACCTTCTGCTTCTCAGTAGATGAGTGAAAAAAAAAATATATTTCCTGAAAAATGAAACAGCTTCAACGTTACATTTTGCATCATTAACGACTAGATTCAGAGTATGAGAACTACATGAGACAGAAAACCTTTGCAGGTTTATGTTCAGTATGTGCTTTTACACTCCACTGTGCTGTCCTTTGATGTTGGAACCATTATCATATCTTTGTCCAAGCATATCATCGATCTTAATGTTGAGATTTGTAAGTTCCTATATTATCTGAGTGTTTATCATCATCATCATCGTCATCATCATCGCCTTTCACTCTCTTGGGAGTGTGAAAGTGTCCGATTGGGACTCTCAGAGTGGCTGAGCCGAAGTATATATATTGATCAGGTGCCTTATATGTTCACTGTTAATCATGTAATGTTGTCGAAATGTATGAGCGGCACATTCTAACAGTTGTATTTTCTTGTTGGCATACCATGCGCATGTTAGAAGAGATAACATGGAGATTTAATGGATGTATTGAATGGCACTCTGGTATAATTGTACTTAACACTGGGTTCACTGGTATGTTTTCCCTGCACCACATATTGATAAACTGAATGAAGAACATTTAGTTACGATTTGAAGTAAAAATCAGGCATCAGAACATCAACTCTCTTAACTAAATAAAGGGCCCAATTTTACAGGAGCATAGGTCACGAATAAAGGCTCTCCAGTCGTCCCTGTTCTTGGATTTGTTTTCTACTTTCTTTCATGTGTATCCCCTGTCTCTGAGCACTTTCATGTGTATCCTTTGTCTCTGAGCACTTTCATGTGTATCCCTTGTCTCTGAGCATTTTCATGTGTATCCCTTGTCTCTGTGCACTTTCATGTGTATCCCTTGTCTCAGAGCACTGTCATAAATTCCCTTCTCCAAGCAGTTCTAGGCTTTCCTCGATTTCTGCTTCCCCGAGAATTCCATGCTGGTGTCGAGTTTCCTGGTGGCCAATCCACCTCCATTCCTTAGACATGATTTGTAGTTCACAGGCTATTGCGTTGCTCTTTCCCAGAGCTTCTCATTTGTGATATTGGGCTGCCATTCGATATTTAAAATCCTCCTCAAGCAATATCTCATGAATGTTTGTATCCTCCATTCTACTGTCTTAGTCATCACCATGTATGTCTCTGAACCATATAGTATGAGCTTAAGTTTGGTTCCTGTTTTAATGTTCTTTGATGCCCATATTTTGTTAAGTTGGATAAATACCGCTCTAGCTTTTGTTATTTTCGATTTAACACCCTTTCTGTCCCCCCCCCCGTATTTATCAATTATGCTGCCTTAATATGATATGTAAAATGCTCTACTTCTTCACTTGGCACTCCCTCGAATACTTGTGCTAATACTTCTCATTATCGTTTTCTGCCTGTTAATATGTTGTCCCAGTTTAGCTGAATTCTTACTTATGATCTGAAGATTCTCTGGCATTCCTGTTTGACTGTGTACCAGAAGTGTCAATCATCTGCAAAGTCAAGATCTTCCAGTTGGTTCCACAATGTCCATTATATTCCATTTCTTTTCCCTTATGTGGTCTTCATGATCCAGTCGACTGCTAGAAGAAATAGGAATGGTGACAGCAAACATCCCCGGTATTTTAAAACTTCATGTAAGACTTCCCCCATGTACGATCCTACAAGCTGTTCCTTCACATAAAGTCATTATTAACTTTGGTTTGCTATCTATAGTTTGCGAACGAAGAAGAAGAAGAAGCTATCTATAGTGTTCCAATAGTTTCCAAAGATTCCGCCGATAACAAAAATATCAAGCGACGTCTCATAATCAATGAAAGTAGTTAGCAGTGAAGAATTGACTGTTCTACTATGATTCACGTTGTAGCAATGTCGCTATTACAGATCTTCCTTGCCTGAAGCCTGTTTGCTCTTCTCTTAGTTTACTATCTAACAATGTTTTAATTCTGTTTAGCAAAATCCTGTTGAACATCTTGATGGGTATTGAAAGCAATGAGATGACTCTGTAGTTTTTACGTTTCGACAAATCTATTTCTTTGGGAGTTTTATAAGATGAGCATCCTTCCAGTTCTCTAAGACCTTCTCTTCTTCCAAAATCCTGCTAAATAGTAAGAATAGTATTTCTGCTATTTCTGTGCGGCTAAAAGCCTTTTTTGCTGTAATTACATTTGGAGCTGGTGTCTCATTTCTCTTCAGCTCTGAGACGGCTTGTTTGATTTGGGGTTTGCTTGGTGGTTATTTATTGATGCTGAGAATATTCTCTGCTGCTGATATTTCCTCTGTTTCTGTCGGCGCTGGCATGACAGTATACTGATTCTTGAAGGCAGATGTTAGCTAAGCCAGTTTGGTATTTAAAAGTTCTGTTTTAACACTTATGTCCTGTAGATTTCGTGACATATTGACAATTTAATTCCCTTTTTAGGTTGCAGCGTGTATTTGGTGCTGGCCGTGGGGCGTGAGAAGAAGCGGAGCGGGAAACGAGCACGGGAAAAAAGCAGTGCGGGAAACCAGCGCGGGAAGCCAGCGCGGGAAAAAGGGGATCTCGGGATGGCCTGAGTACAGTTGTGGTATAAATACCACGCAGGATTGGGAGAGATCGGGACGATGTCTTATTTTGAGAGTCTTAGTTTTGCGTTCGTTAGGGTCAGAGCCTTGTGTTTGTTCGAGTAGAATGTAGCTTAGTATAGGGACTTAGTCTGTGTTTTTAGTTGTCGTCAATAAGTAGTGGTAGTTTAGGATAGTAGATCAAGAGTGTGGTAGGATTCCGGTGCTGTCGAAGTCACTTGACGTCAGTAGACGCCGGGAATCACATTTTGTTGTCTTCATGCAGTGATGTAATGTCAAATGTATTGGATTTCTCACTACCATTGTAGCCATTTTGCACCAATAAAGCCATCTTGATATATAAAGCTGCTACTTGTGTTTGCCACTGAGTGAAAACCGTTCCTAAGAAAGTTGGTCTGTTAGCGAATAGTAAACAGACACCAACAGAAACATCACATACCACCAGACTCCAAGCAGGCATTATAAGTATCAAGCAGCAAGCAGAGTAGAACAGAGTATAAATAATTCTAGAACACTTATAAACGGCAACTAATATTATTTTACTGGTCTCTTTAAGATTCCGGTGAAGTATTCCACTCATATCTGCATCTGCTCTTCTTCTGAGATTCCTATCTTACCTTCCTTGTTTTTGATGGGCTTTTCTATCCTACATGGTCTATTTTCTAACTTCTTGGTGATTTCGTACAGGGTTCTCATATTGTTCTTTACCAAATGCCGTTTCTGCCTGTCCCGACCATTTTATCGAAATAAGCCTGTCTGTCTTATTTCATGGTTTTCCTCACCTATTTATGGCCACAGTGTGTTCTATCTGACCTGAGACCTTTTCCACTATTGTTTTAGTATCATTTATTTTTGCTTTCATTTCTGTCCTTCTATCTTCTTCAGTGTTTCTAATGGAATGCATTCCTTGTGCTGAAGTTTCTTAAATTCCGCTGTCTCTTCAAATGACTTGCTCCACATTTCTTTAGCACTGTTACACACAGTATTCACGTCTAGTGTATCTTCTTCGTGTAACTCCTGCAGAACCGGGTGTCTGTTGCTCAATTTCAGTTTGAAGTTATTTGCAATTTCTGGGTCTTCCAACTGTACCATATCGGATGTTTTAATTGCCTTCTGTTGTATGGTACTTTTTCAGTTTCATTCTAAGTTTAGCTATCAGTTGGTATTGTCTCATGCTACGTTTGCACCTCATTTCACTCTGACATTTTGCAGTGTTCAGCGAAAGCTTCTACTGAAACAAATATGGTCTATCTGGTTCTCAGTAACACAGTCCAGTGATACCCGCGTGGCTTTGTGTATGGTTTTATTGGAAACATATTTCATTCAGTGATCAGGTTTTTGAGCATGCATCCATCCGCCAGTCTTTCTCCATTTTCGTTCATTGTTCCTAATCCATCTTGTCCCATTACTTCCTCATAACCTCTATTGATCTTACATACCTTCGCATTGATGTCCTCCGTTTGAATATTATGTGTTTGTTTCCTTACTGATCTAAGATTTTCTGCAATATGTTGTAGAATTCATCCTTTACTACTTCTGAACTTTTGTTGGCGCATATGCCTGAATGATACTCAACTTAATATCCTTGTTTTATTCCTTATTATTCTTCGATATTCCTTACTGAGAAGCGGGCTGTAATTATCCTTGAGCTATCGCCCTTCCAGCTCATCACTGCTTACTGTGACTCTCTGGATTCAGTATGGAAAAAAAAGTTGGCTGCTTGTAGCATGAAGTTTCTACTTTTGTCGGTTTCTTTTTTCTATCTCCTTGGTTGTCTCCCATGTCAGACTTTTAACAGCGTTTTCTTTGCTGTATGTATCTATCTCCTTGGTTGTCTCCCATGTCAGACTTTTAACAGCGTTTTCTCTGCTGTATGTATCTATCTTTTTGGGTTGTGCCATGCCTCTTTTTCCCTGTGAAGTTTCATTTCAAAGCTGTTCGTGACAAGAATTCTCTGTCTTTCTTACAATGTGGCCAATTGTCTACAAGACTTTTACTTTATATAATTCAACTTTTCCACTGTCTGTAAAACAATTTCTTTGTGAACATTTCTATTGTCAGAAACTTTCTTGCTACAGCTTGAATGTCATTGTTTCTTCTGTATAAAAAATATAATGTCCATCCTAGGAACACTTCATGCAGAATTCAGCTTTGACACTGCTGTACTCATTATCAAAGATGAACAATCTCTGCTAGTGTCAGTTTTATCGCAGTCACTATCACACTTTTCTTTCCAAGGTACCCGTGTGGCAGTAGGCGCTTACAATGATCTGCTAGGAGCTAGTGATCTAAATCTTCCAGTTTTATGCTGTCAGCTCTCTTGCCTTCGGGGTCATATACTCGGTCTAAATAAAAAGGTATTATATAATGACTTGAATTCAATTATCTTGGATGTATGCTTACAAAAGATAGGAAGCTTTATGGAGAAAATGACGTTAGAACACAAAGAGGAAATGCTATAAATACAGGCTATCCCCACTGCTTTCTCACCCTAAAATACAACTTGAAACCAAGAGACAATTAATTACTAGCATATTTATACCAACATGTTAGCAATGCCAGGCATGGGCACTAGCCAACAAACAACAATAATAAAATATCTGTGAAATCTTCTTCTTCGTTCATTCGCTTCTACCACAAAGGCCGCCTTGTGATCCTACTGAACTTACGCCTGTGGTCCTCGATAGGTCCCGTGGTCCCCCGCGTGGTTGCCGAAAGGACCACACGAGATCTTCGAGAGGACCACCAGAGGTTCAGATTATCGCAGAGCTGGAGCCTGTATTCGTAGTGGTCTCAGAAGCCGGATTGCGTGACACCGTGGTTTTCGTTGCACCAGTTTAATCTAGAGTTGGGCTTTCTCACCGGAAAACCTCGACGTGTTTTGGATATCAGTATATCCCCGCTGGGTGAGAGGTGGTAGCTCATCCAGGCTAGAGTTGGACTTTCTCATCGGAAAACCTCGACTTGTTTTGAGATAACCGTGTATCACCGCCGGGTGAAAGGTGGTTACCCATCCAATCCAGCGGCGGACTTTCTCACCATAAAACCTCAGCGTGATTAGGATACGCATACATTTCCGCCGGGTGAGAGGTGGTTGCCTATCTAGACTGCCCTGGTCCAGTGTCTCCGACTTCAGCGTTTTGTGGTCGTGGCCGCTATCCTTCCTAGTTGTGACCAAGATGGAGCTTTTGTCCAGGAGGACGAATCCTCGCCACTAGTGACTTCCACCCCTGTGTTGAGCGGGTTTAGGCATATTATCCCAGTGTGGGCGTGTTTAGGAAGTGACCGACCTCTAGAGCAGAGGTACTGTGACATGCGTAGCCATCAAGTTTCACCCCTGGTGTAAGTCGGTTAGGCATATTTCATCAGTATGGGTGTATACGGACGTGACAGACCTCTAGAGCGGAGGTACTGTGAAATGCGTAGCCATCGAGTCTCACCCCTGATGTAAGTCCGTTTAGGCATATTTCACCAGTATGGGTGTATTTCGGACGTGGCCGGCTTCTAGAGCAGAGGCACTGTGGTATGAGTAGCTCTCTCCGCGATACTAATGGACATACCGATTAAGCTTCACTTTATCCTTTCCATCACCTTTTCACATCGGCGCCACACAGCAATCCTAATTCCTTTTCAGTATTTTCTTCTTTGGCCAGGAGGAGTTTCACTCCACGCGCAGCATACGAAGAATCTCCCCAGCAGTGTCTAAGCCGATTCAGGCAATTCACCCGATATGAGTGCATTTAGAACGTGGCCGGCCTCCAGACCAGAGGTGCTGTGATGTGACTGTTTACTTCGCTTATTCCTTTCTTTCACCTTTTCCACAATGGTGCCGTGCGGCAACTCCATTTGCACCTTTCTGAACTGGCCAAGAGGAGCCCCACTCCACTCACGGCAGCTGAAGAATCTCTCCAGCAACGGTAGATGAGCTACCAAACATGACTCTCATCTACTCTAAGCGTCTGGTTTTCAGGCGCCAGATATTCGCCTTCGCCCCTTCTCCTGTCATTTTAAACAGTTCTGCCACGAGAAGGCTAGGAGCACGCCACTGGAGTGGAGAGCGTAACCTCCACCCCACCTCCGGCAATAACAGTCCTTAGAACCATCTGTGAAATGAGATACCTTAAAAAAAACAGCAAATGTCACTGGGAAGGGTAAGCTAAGAAATGAGGACATAAGACGATTGGTAGAAAGTATATCAACCGATCTTATCTTATATCTTATATCCTTCCCGTGCCGTTAAACGTCACATAGGGCTCGCAAAGTAGTTCGCCAGTTTTTCCTGTCTTCGGTGAGTCTTTCAACCTCATCAAAGGATTTTATGCCTGTTAATTTGGCCTGTCTTAACAATATACTCTTCAGAGTTTCACGCGGTCTGCCTCTTTTTCTTCGGCCTGTTGTGTTCCACTTGATAGCTTGTATTGGGATTCTCTGATCATTTCTTCTCATCAAGTGACCAACAAATGTCCATCTCATTTTCCTGATGAGACTGGTTGTTGTTCAGTCATCTGTCTTATCTCTGCATTGTTCTTGAATTCATTCCACTTGATGCCGAGTATTTTCTTTAGGCATTTGTTTTCAAAAGAGTCCAATTTATTTTCTATTTATTTAGTTGTTTTCCAGCTTTCGCATGCATAAATAAGGGTGGATATTACATTTGAATTGAATAGTCTTAACTTGGTTTTTGTGCTTATAACTTTTGAATTCCATATGTTCTCAAGATTCTTGAAGATTGATGCTGCTTTTGCAATTCTGATCCTAACTTCCTTTCTAGTGTCACCATACTGGTCTATGTAGCTGCCAAGGTATGCAAATTGGTTGACTTATTCAATATATGTCCCTTCTATGTGTATTTTTCCATTTTGATTGAGAGGAATTTTCATTATTTTTGTTTTGTCCTTGTTAATTTCAAGTCCTGTTTTGCTAGCCAGTGAAGACAGGCTATCTGTTTTTTCTTGCATGGAATTCACATTATTACTGATAAGAGTTATGTCATTAGCAAAATCAAGGTCTTCTAGTTGGGTCCCATGTACCCAGTCAATACCTGTGTTACTTGTGCAGCATTTTTTCATTATGAAGTCTATTGTAATCCCAAAAAGTAAAGGAGACAGTATACATCCTTGTTTCACGCCTGTTTCAATCTGGAACCTTTCAGTCATCCCTTCTTCTGTCTTGACTGCACAAACAAATCCATTGTAGAAGTCCTTAATGATGTTGACAATTTTAGATGGTATTCCATATAGACTTAAAATTCTCCCTAATGAATCTCTGTGTATGCTATTAAATGCCTTTTTAAATTCTATGAAGTTCAGTATTAATGGTTTCTGCTTTTCAATATGTTCTTCAAGTATTATTCTGAAAGTAAAGATCTGGTTGAGACAGCTTCTCCCTTTTAGAAATCCTGCTTGTTCTTCTCTCATTGCAGTATCCACTATATCTTTGAGTCTATTCAAAATGACCTTGCAGAATACTTTTGACACAACTGATATTAAGGTTACTCCTCTCCAGTTGTTACAGTCACTAATGTTGCCTTTTTTGGTATTTTAAAAATGATTCCTTTCTCCCAATTAGAAGGGACCTTTTCTTCTTTCCAAATCTTGTTAAACATTCTCTGTAGTTGTCTCATGTTGTCACTATTGATAGCTTTTAGCATTTCGGGTGTTATTTCATCATCACCTGCAGCTTTGTTGTTAGCAATTAAATTCACTGCTGTTTCAATTTCATGCAATTTAATTTCATCTAGGTTGACATTTAGTTGTGGGGCTAGTAGGTCAGTTTCAAGGTTTAACAACTCTTTTGGGTGTGGTCGATTAAGTATTTCTTGGAAGTGTTCAGCCCATCTTTGCTTTTGGTCTTTATTTGATGTTAATACGGTTCCAGTTTTGCTAAGGATTGGTCTTTCTCAAACTATAACACATAGATAAACAAAAAAATTATTGGTTTGGCAACTTAATGAGAGTGACACGTATACAACCAGCCGTGAGCGCCTTCAACCAAAGAACTATTGGATACAGATCAAGGAGAAGATCCTGAAAGAGATGGGTAGATGGAATTATAGAAACTCTCACGAATTACAGCATGAACATCACCGACGCAAGTCATTATGGCCCCAAAAATGCCAATTACATCTCCTATCTACACCTTAAGATACAAGAGGAAGGATAAAGTAAAGCACAGTAATGTTGTCCGAGGCAAGATTAAACAGACCATAGATTTAAATTAGATCTATCCAACAACACGCGAGACAATAACAGCATCGAAGCATGTGTTATTTTGCTAGTACCTTGCTGGAGTAAAGCTCAAGTCACAAGTTGAGTTCGTTGCTGTTTTTCGTGACATGTATGGCTGTACTTCCTAATTAAAAAAACTGGTGGGTCTTCTACTAAGATGGATGCAGATGAAAATTTCTTTCAAACTTAGTAAGTTTCTAGAGAAACTAACAGAAGAAGAGCTCAGGGAAAACGGGATAATTTTTCAGTGTCTAGATATAGCAGCAGAAGATGGACGTAAGGAACCTTTTTTAATGTCTAAAACTGGAGATGAAAAGGTAGCAGTCAATCAGATCAGGTAGTGGTGTTTTTCCATAATGTGTGTTGGAGGCTCATTTTTTGGACCTGGGTTAGGGTTTTTGGAAGATTTTTTTCTTTTTTTTTTCAGGAGATTAGTAATGGCGAAAGAATCAAGAGCTTTATGAGATTGGTTCATAAAGTCCAAGTCATCTTGGTATATGAACCCGTAGGTGGAATAGCTGAGATCATAAGATATCGTTCATGCAGGATTCAGAATGGGAGAAGTGTAAAGTATACGAGGGGTGATTGATAAGTTCTCGGCATAAGGTACAACGGATTATTTGTGGACAACTTTTTTGGGTTATTTCTCAACATACTCCCCTTGCAAGTTTATGCACTTAATGCAACGATCCTGGAGCATACGGATCTCTTCTTTGTAAAAGTCAGCATCTTGCGCCAGTAGAAAGTGGTCTACAGCATGAATTATGTC
The DNA here is from genome assembly GCA_009760885.1 of Achatina immaculata. Taxonomy (NCBI): domain Eukaryota; kingdom Metazoa; phylum Mollusca; class Gastropoda; order Stylommatophora; family Achatinidae; genus Lissachatina; species Lissachatina immaculata. The sequence goes on from CM019695.1 coordinate 34,306,485, forward strand.
ATCATCTGAAGGACATTTGCGACCACTGAGCTCCTTTTTGAGTTTGGTAAACAGGTAATAGTCCGAAAGGACCAAATCTGGCGAATAAGGATGATGTTCAAGAAAGTGGAAGCCGCATTCATGAAAGCCAGCCATTGCCACCATTGATTTGTGAACTGGAGCATTGTCTTGCTGAAAAATGACTCCTCTCATCAATTTCTCTCGACGCTTTTCCTTAAATTTGACCCGCAGTTGCTTCACAAGAATAGCGTAATAGGCCCCGGTGACCGTTCTGCCCTTTTGAAGATAATCTACCAATAGCACACCTTCTGAATCCTAAAAGATAGAAGCCATCACTTTGCCTACAGACAGAACCACATTTGTTTTCTTTGGATATGAGAATCCATGATGTTTCCACTGCTTTGACTGTTCTTTGATTTCTGGTTGAAAATGATGAACCCAAGTCTCATCCACAGTCACAAATTGCTGAAGAAACTTTTCAGGATCTGCAGAAAAATGGCCAAGATTGTCTCTTGACATGTTGAGACACTGTCGTTTGTGATCAGCTCCAAGAAGTTTCGGGAGTCATCGGACAGAGACTTTTGTCATTTGAAGATCATTGTGAATAATGGCATGAACACGTTTCTGGGAGATGCCCAACTCAGTAGCAATGTATCGCTCAGTTTTTCGTCGATCCTCCATTATCATGTCATGTATTCTGCCGGTGGTTTCATCGGTGGTTACCGTTCTTGGTCTTCTTGGACGGGGATCATCTTCCAGACTCTCCCTTCCATGTTTGAATTGAGCTGCCCATTTCTTCACTGTGCTATAAGAAGGGGCACTCTCCCCTAGAGTCTCCACCATATCCTCATGGATCTCCTTCGATGATAAGCCCTTGATGCAGAGGTAGCGAATGACTGCTCGATGAGAAATTTTATCCATTTTCTCAATTTCTGCCACCCCTTACCACTTCAGTAACCTGTAAAAAAATTGGTTGCAGTTAATTACTTGAAACTTAGTGTTTAATCTTACATTAACCTTATCTACAAATGCACCTAATATCAAATATGTGTTTCAAGTATTTGTAACTTATGACGAGAACTTATCAATCACCCCTCGTACATGGCTGTCAGTGCTAGAGATAGAAAGGGTCGATCAGTGATTAATGGATGTGATAAGTTATTTGATTAGCTCATAAATTTGTGGATGGACAATGAGAATGTACATAAAACTTTACTCACTGGCACAAGCCATCCATGGCGTAATATCCTTCCACGCAACTGCAAATCCCTGAAACGCACATGGCATTTAGGATACACTCGCTGTTATAGTTCTGACACGACTGTGATGCATTCTTCCTGATATCGCATGTTCCATTTCTCACATAGAATTTAGAATCACACTTACATATTCCTTCAATGCAGTCTGCATGAAGTACACACTGATCAGATACCTCACATGGTTTCTCCGTTTCTATCAAGAGACGGCACGTAGAATTTGAATGGAAATAGCCAGGCATACACACACAAATTCCGCCCTCACATTGAGCATGATTTACACACACGTCCGTGGTTTCCTGACAATGGTCAGAAGGTGAAATGTGCGGAAGACAGAGACCAGCCTTAGAGAAGAAACCCTCAGTGCAGGTACACTTTCCACTCAGACAGTCGGCATTTTTTGTGCAATGATCCAGACCGTCGCAGGGAAGTTCTGAATTTATCACGCGATGGCACAAGTTATTTTTCTGGTAAAACCCATCTTGACACTGACATTTGCCACCGATACATTCAGCATTCTGTGTACACGTGCCTACACCTCCGGGACATGCCTGACTGGCGTTAACCAATGGAAGACACAGTCCAGAACTCGCGTAATAACCTGAGAATGAAATTTATGGCAGTTAGAGACAGAAATGTTTACAAACTTTTACAGTAGTGATAACTGTTGTCCTAACTGATTAGATTTGTTGCTGCATGTGTACTGATTGTGTACTGAGTGGTAGTATTAATGTGTACTGTGTGACTGTGTACTGTGTGGTAGTATGGCTGTGTACTGTCTACTTGTGACTATGTCGACTATTAGACCAAAAAATAAATAAACATATAGGAAAGGCAACTGCATAGAAATGTCACTGAAGGCAAAGATTCTTATCTAAAGACAAAAATTCTTATTTATCTGAAGACAAAGATTCTTATCTATCAGATCTATGTGCTTAGCGCTCTCTGGCGAAAGATCGGATCACGTGAAGCGTGACTCTGCCAACATTTTCAGCAATATTTTAAAGAGGAAATGACAGTTGGATTTGAAAATAAGGAATAGGAGCGGAAGTAAGCTTTCAACACAAACACTGCCGGCTGTTAAAATGGCCAATATGTAGATCCAGTATTGGTAATATCAGCCATGACAGGAACTGTCAAACAAAATGGCAAGACTCGTTGGACTGTCATGAGTTATTTTAAACTGTCTTCCAAGACCGTATACGCTATTATTATTATGATTATTGACTGATGATATACTGAGAGATTGTAGCAACTGTGTAATGAATGGTTTGAATGTCTGTGTGTACTGGGTACTAATGTGTTGTTCAAGGACCTTTGTGTCCTTGTGTGTTGCGTATTTAAATGTTTACGTGTACTATTGTAATAAGGTCTCAAATGTCTGTGTATATTGGTATACTGAGTGGTTCATATGTCTCTATGTACTGGTGTACTGAGTAGTTCATGTGTCTGTGTGTAATGGCGTAATGAGTAGTTCATGTGTCTGTGTGTAATGGCGTAATGAGTAGTTCATGTGTCTGTGTGTAATGGCGTAATGAGTAGTTCATGTGTCTGTGTGTAATGGCGTAATGAGTAGTTCATGTGTCTGTGTGTAATGGCGTAATGAGTAGTTCATGTGTCTGTGTGTAATGGCGTACTGAGTAGTTCATGTGTCTGTGTGTAATGGCGTACTGAGTGGTTCATATGTTTGTATATACTGGTGTACTGAGTGGTTAATGTGTCTATGTGTACTGGTGTAGTGAGTGGCTCAAGTGTCTGTGTATACTGAGTGACTCAAGTGTCTGTGTGAACTTGTGTACTGAGTGGCTCAAGTGTCTGTGTATACTGGTGTACTGAGTGGTTCATACGTCTGTGTGTACTGAGTGGTTCATATGTCTGAGTATAATGGTGTACTGAGTGGCTCATGCAATGTTAGTGTGCACTAATGGTGTAAACGTACAACTTGAGTAAGAAATAAACAATAAAGATTTGGATACAGTAAAATGTTACAACCAAGTATATTTAACTACCCTCGAAAATAATAATAGACAAAACGTTTTAGACATTTCGTGAAAAATACAGTAAACAAAGCAGGTTTCTCACGAGGAAAAAAAGTAAACAAAACACTTTATATGTGAGAGAACGAAAAGTAGACTAAGTACTTTAGATCTGATGGTAATAATTACTGTAGACAAACTATTTTAAATGTCAGAGCAATAAATATTGCAGACAAAGCACATCAGATGTGCGAGTAATAAATATTGTAAATAAAGCAGTCTACTTATAGGAGTAATAAATATTGTAGACAAAGCACATTAGATGTGTGAGTAATAAATATTGTAAATAAAGCAGTTTAGTTATGAGAGCAATAAATATTGTAGACAAAACACTTTAGATGTGCGAGTAATAAATATTGTAAATAAAGCACTTCATATATGCGAGTAATAAATATTGTATTGTAGATAATTATATTGCAGACATGAAGATAAAGATAAAAAAGATAGTTATGGGATCAAGACCACTCCGCTTTGACCTTACAAATATACCAGAACAATACGGTATAGAAGTGAAGAACCGTTTCGAAATCCTGATGGCTGTACAGGAAGAGATGACACCAGATGAATTGGCTACGCAGGCCAAAGATATCTTAGTAACAACAGCTAAAGACATGGTTCCAGTAAAGAAAACACAAAAGAATAGATGGATCACAGCAGGTACACTAGAACTGATAAAACAATGTAGAGAAATGAAGACGCAATGGCGAGTGACAAACAACAACAAAGATAAATATAAATCTTTAACAAAAGAAGTACGAAGAAACATAAGAAAAGACAAAAAACAATACATACAAGATTGTTGTGAAAGAATAGAAGAACATCAGCGGTGTGGAAGAGATAGTGAAATGTTTAAAGAAATGAAGACATTGACGAGAAATGTCACACCTAAGCTAAATGTAATTTGTGATGAGATGGGGAATACCCTGACAGAGACAGAGGAAATTCTGGAAAGATGGAAGGAATATTGCAAAAGAATGTATGAAACAACCGACTGTGGAAGCAGAAATCAACATTGTGAATTATTATTGGAGGAGAAAGAACCCGAGCCGACAATGGAAGAAGTTTTATGGGCAATAAAGAGTCTGAAAAATGGTAAATCACCAGGATGTGATGAGATAACCGCTGAATTTATTAAAGCAGGAGGAAAGGAGTGTGCAACAATCTATCACGCACTATGTAAAAAGATATGGCATTCAGGTATTTGGCCAAAAGAATGGAAAAGAACTGTATTCATACCACTGACAAAAAAGGGTAACCTGAAATTATGCACCAACTACAGAACTGTTGCCCTGATTAGTCATGCCAGTAAAATTCTGTTAAAAATCATAATGGGTAGACTTCGAAAGAAAATAGAAGCAGAAGTCAATATGGTCCAAGCTGGCTTCAGGCAAGGAAGAGGATCAAGAGATCATATATTCAATCTAAGATTAATAATAGAGAAATGCAGGGAGTTTAATGTGAATCTATATTTATCCTTTATAGACTACTCAAAGGCATTTGATTGTGTACAACACCAGAAACTTTGGGAAATAATGGAACAAATGGGATTTCCAACACATTTGATACAATTAACATCACTGCTGTATTTAGACCAACAAGCAGCAGTAAGAATAAATGGTAAAACAACAACTTGGTTTGACATAAAACAAGGGGTCCGTCAGGGGTGCATATTGTCACCCTACTTATTTAACTTGTATACTGAAAATATAATGAGGAATGTTAGAGAAGATGTAGACAAAGAATATTACGATGCCATAACAGTTGGAGGTTATGAAATACCAGAGATTAGATATGCTGATGACACAATATTGCTGTCCACAACACAAGAAGGAATGGAAAAACTAATTATGTCAGTCCGCAAGAACAGCGAAGAGCAGAACCTCTATCTTAATGCACAGAAAACTAAAGTGATGACAACTGACAAAACAAACAAGGCAACTGAAATATGTATCAGTGAGGAAAAACTGGAAGAAGTGGAGAGTTTTGAATATCTTGGATCACTACTAACTAATAATGGAGATACAATGCGGGAAATTAAAAGGAGGACATCTATTGCTCTTCAGAAAGTAAAACAAATAAAGAATCTGTGGAGAGGAGCAGACAGAACCACAAAAATAAGATTTTTAAGGGCATGCATCTTTCCCATCGCAACATATGCCTGTGAGACCTGGACACTTAACAAAACAGCTGAGAAGCACATAAATGCCTTTGAATGTAAATGCTATAGAAGAGTTCTCCAAATATCGTGGACACAAAAAAGAACAAATATATCTATACTACAAGAGCTTAATATTGAAGAAGGCTGGCTAGTAAAGAGGATTAAAGAGAGAAAACTTAAATATTTTGGCCACATTAAACGTCATGATAATTTAGAGAAGACCGTATTGGAAGGATACATAATGGGAAAAAGAAAAAGAGGAAGACCGAAACGAAGATGGCTGCAAGACATCGTTGATGATCTGGAAATGGATGCAGCAGCAGCAGCAGGCCATCTTGCTCACAACCGAGAGGCCTACAGGAGTGCTGTTTGGGAGGCAAAGTTCCGCAAGGGACATGCAAAGGAATGAATGAATGATTGTAGATAAAACAGTTTAGTTATAGGAGTAATAAATATTGTAGTCAAAGCACTGTAGATGCTAAAAAATGAAAACACAAAGAGAATGAGTAACCTGTGTTCGATAAATAGTCAACGATTACAGAACAGAGAAATAACCAATGATTACAGAACAGAAAAATATAATCAGAACAGTTGACTGAGTTAATCATTTCATTATGGATGTAAAGTTGGTTGAATGGATTGTATCTGTGTGTACTGATGGTGCAGTGTGTGGCTGTAGTGACTGTGTTTGCTGATGTTCTATGTGTTTATAGTAATAAAGGTAGAATTTTAATATTTTGTATGTTTGTCATTTATACATACTCATCTTATTTTCTGCAATTCGTTCCTGACCACTTTTTTTCAGTCTTTCTGTCATTTTGTAAAACTCAAGTATATAGCTCCATCTACTTCATATCTGGCTTAGTAATGTTTGTGTAACGATAATGTACGTGTTTAGTTTCGTTGTGTGATCTAGATTTATGTCCAATCCACCTCGCTGTTGGCGAGATTCTTCAGCTGCCGTGCGTGGAGTGGTGCTCCTCCCGGCCAATGAAGAAAGGCGCAAATGGGGTTGCCGCGCAGCATCACTGCGGAAAAGGTGGTAGAAAGGATAAAGCGAAGCAAACAGTCAAATCACAGCACCTCTGTCTGGAGTTCGGCCACGTCCTGAGTGCAGTCATATCAGGTGAAATGTATGAACCGTCTTGTCCCAGAGGTTAAGACACTCCTAGCGAGACTCTTCGGATGCCGCACGTGGAGTGAAGCTCCTTCCGGTCAAGAAAGAAAATGCGGAAAAGAAATAAAGGTTGTTGTGAGGTGCCGATGTGAAAAGGTGGTGGAAAGGATAAAGTGAAGTTTAATCGGTATGTCCAGTAGTATCGCTGCGAGAGCTATACATACCACGGCACCTCTGCTCTATAGGCCGGCCACGTACGAAATACACCTACACTGGTGAAATATGCCTAAACCGGCACACACCAGAGGTAGAACTTGATGGCTAGACATGTCATGCCACCTCAGCTCTAGAGGTCGGTTACGCCTGATATACACCCATACTGGTGAATTTTGCCTAAACCGGCTCACACCATGGGTGAATCTTGAAGGCTACGCATGTCACAGTACCTCTGCTCTAGAGGTCGGTCACGTCCCAAACACGCCCATACTAGGATAATATGCATAAACCGGCTCAACCCAGGGGTGGAAGTCACTAGTGGCGAGGATTCGTCCTCCTGGACAAAAGCTCCATCCTGGTCACAACTAGGAAGGGTAGCGGCCACGACCGCAAAATGCTGAAGTCGGAGACACTGGACCAGTGCAGTCTAGATAGGCAACCACCTCTCACCCGGAGAGGATGTTTGCGTATCCTAATCACGCTGAGGTTTTCCGGTGAGAAAGTCCAACTCTGGACTGGATGGGCAACCACCTCTCACCCGGCGGTGATACACGGGTATCTCAAAACACGTCGAGGTTTTCCGGTGAGAAGGTCCAACTCTGGCCTGGGTAGGCTACCGCCTCTCACCCAGCGGGGATGCACTGATATCCTAAACACGTCGAGGTTTTCCGGTGAGAAAGTCCAACTCTAGACTAAACTGGTGCAATGAAAACCACGGTGTCACGCAATCCGCTTCAGAGACCCACCAAGAATACAGGCTAAAGCCCTGCGATACTCTGAACCCCTTGTGGTCCTCTCGTGGATCTCGTGTGGTCCTTTTGGGGACCACAGGAGACCACGGGACCAAACGAGGACCACAGGTGTAAATGCAGTAGGATCACAGTGCGGTTTTGGTGGTAGAAGCGAACGAAGAAGAAGAAAATGTCCAATCCACCAACGATACACCAAATTACTGGGATTCTATGCATAATATTCCAATGATTTCAGTAGGAGAAAAAAGAATGAAATATTTTGCTGTCCCTACTGCTGGCACTGTTTACATGACGAAAGTATAAACCCAGATACTGTAACCTGAGCATTTATAAAATAAAAAAAATCATATCTTTAACTTAAATAATTACAGAAGATAAAACCTCTTACTTAACATTTCTTCGCTAATATTTACACCATCTTTTCCATTTTCGCTAATATTTACACCATCTTTTCCATTTTCGCTAATATTTACACCATCTTTTCCATTTTCGCTAATATTTACACCATCTTTTCCATTTTCGCTAATATTTACACCATCTTTTCCATTTTCGCTGTGAGTGCTTTCCGTTTTACCCTCCCCCTTTATGTGACACGAAAACGTATAATACGAAGTTTGAAATTATTTTCAGAACTCTATACTTACATGTATTAAAGAACAACGCAGAGATAAGACAGATGAGCAAACAACAACTCATCTCATGGGTGTTCAGAAAAAGAAGATGGACATAAATCAGTCATGTGCTGAGAAGAAACAACCAGAGAATCCCAAAACAAGCTATCAAGTGGAATATAAAAGGCCGAAGAAAAAGAGGTCGACCACGTGAAACTCTAAAGAGGACATTGTTAAGAAAAGCTCGCCGAAAATAGGAAATCTTGGCAAACTACCACACGAGACCTATGTGACCTTTAGAGGCACGGGACGGATGTAAGATAGATACTTACATTGCATATAGCATATAATACGTTGACTGACTGACTGATACTTACCATGAAAACATTGGCATTTCCGCTGACACACTCGGCATTAGTGAAGCAGACAACGAACAGACGGACCTCGGCATGTTGTTTCCTACAATAATGTAAAATACTGCTACTGATGTTACTGCTGAGATCTGAAAGATGAAATAAACTATCGACGAGCACCAGAGAAATCTGAGACTTAAGAGTGTTGACTGTTCGTTATTCATTGCCTGCAGTTGGGCCACTCTTCTGTTTAAATGGTTAGCGTCCTGGTTGTGAGTTTCCAGTTATGAAGATCAACCAACAATGGCGATTTCTAACGATTCGTTGTAGAGGTAATTCCAACCAAACAGAGAGAGAAGACAGATCAAGATTATCATTATTCGAGCAGATCAACCAACAATGGCGATTCCTAACGATTCGTTGTAGAGGTAATTCCGGCCAACACGCAGATCTTGGCCTTATACACGACGAAAAACAAAATAAGGTAAATAAAATATGTAAATGTAGTTAGATTAAAATTCTTGCCAGATTATGTTGTAGGTTTTTTTAGACACTACATGTTACGTAGATATTAGTCTATAGCTTGTACATAGTAATTCAGTGAGAGCAATTAAGATGACAGAAAAGAAACCTGTCACCCAAACAGAGGAGAAGGTAAACACGGGGACAGAGATCGGGCAGATGTTGCAGAGAATGTCATTGGTTCTGGATAAAAGGGAAGTAACCCACTTTATAAACCCTTTAAGAAAGGTAGTTCGCAGTTCAGGTGATACCTGAGAAGTGAGGCGGAAACGTATGCGGTAGAATATGGGCTGAACGAACAAAAACTGTCACGTTGTTAACAGTTAAAGGGTTGGTTGGGGAGTTTATCAGGAAGGAGCTGGAAAGAATCCTGGGGAGTTTGGAAAGGTTAAAAGAGAGGTATGGAGAGTGCGAGTAAAAAGAGCACGCAAAATTAGCGTTACGAAAGGCAAGACAGAGTGAATCGACATCCAAGACTTCGCCGACACCTTAGTTGAGTTGGCGGAAAGAGCCTTTGGATATGATTGGACCGTAGAAGCATTGGTAAAAGATCTTATAGTAAACTAATTTATTGACGGTGTTAGGGATGACAGAGTTAGGATGAAGCTTTTACGAGAGAAACCGTCCACATTAGAGAGAGCCTTAAAGACGGCCAGAGTAGAAGAAAGCATACGTAGGCAATCCTCCCTGAGGAAAGAAGAGAGGATGCTACAGGGAGGGGTAAATTTGGCAGAACCATAGATCAGGTCCCATAGACCGCGAGGGCTCTCTAGGCACCAGGGAGCAGATGGTCCGACACGCGCGTATGGGTTCCTAGAAGTCCAATAAACCGGGACATTTATCGGAGAAGTCATGTGTCTCCAGATACAGGGATTGGGGATTTCCCAGGAAGAACTCGACCAAAAGATATGGCAATAAACCCGATGACCACACATATGTGTGTGTATATATATATATATATATATATATATATATATATATATATATCCATCTCGTGGAAGTGAGATACGATATTTCGGACGTAAGGAAATGTGGTTTATTAGAAGAATGTTGCGAATCCCCTGGACAGCAAAAATAACTAATGAAGAATGTAGGAGAAGAGCTGGAGAGACAAAAAACCTTGTCAAAAAGATAAGAGAGAGACAATGTACTTTCATAGGACGTGCAATGAGAAGAGGGGGCATTGAAAATATTATAACAACAGGAAAAATAGAAGGAAGAAGATCAAGAGGAAGACCAAGAGAAATGATACTGGACAGTCTGACGGGATGGTGTGAGAGGAGATCACCAACTGAGCTGATGGCCTGCATGAAGGATCGTGTACTCTAGAGAAGCATAATTGCCAACGCCAGTCGGCACGGCACATGATGATGAAGGAAATCAGAGAGACCCCTAGCCAAACCAAGTACCAAAGGAATGTATTTGCCACCAGCGAACATCCCCAAGAAGGAAAATACGATACGGGAAGAACGGCAGACACAGAGAGAGAGAATAGACGTGGAATGAGGAGAGAATGAGAATCTCTTGGTTGGGATAAAGTCAAATGTTTTCGGTGAGAAGACAGAGGCCACATAGCCAGGATATGCCCTAAAAGACAGAACCCACTGAATAGGTATACTATAAGAGGAAACACCCCCGGGCCTTTCAATGGAGAAACTGCTTAAATGACGTGGTCAATTTAAGCAGTAAGGCCGAAACAGTATTGAAAACAGATAATCCCCGAAACAATATTAAAAACAGATAATCCCCGAAACAGTACTGAAAACAGATAATCCCCAAAACAATATTGAAAACAGGTAATCCCCGAAACAGTACTGAAAACAGATAATACCTGAAACAGTATTGAAAACAGATAATCCCTAAAACAGTATTGAAAACAGATAATCCCCGAAACAGTATTGAAAACAGATAATCCCGGAAAAAATATTGAAAACAGATAATCCCCAAAACAGTATTGAAAACAGATAATTCCCAAAACAATATTGAAAACAGATAATCCCCGAAACAATATTGAAAACAGATAATCCCCGAAACAATATTGAAAACAGATAATCCAATGTTTAGAAGACCAGATGAGCATACAAGCAGCAGTACAAGAATAGAGAATGCCATCCAGACGCACCAACTCGTGTATCGTTGAAACTGGAAAGGAGAGAGTGAGAGCATTATCGACACAGGAGCTGAAGTATCCCTCATAAGAAAGAAGCTAAGTGTCACCTTAGCGCCAAACACATACTTGTTTAGCGTCAAACACATACTTGTTTACCGTCAAACAACTTGTTTAGCGTCAAACACATACTTGTTTAGCGTCAAACACAAACTTGTTTAGCGTCAAACACATAATTGTTTAGCGCCAAACACATACTTGTTTAGCGTCAAACACATACTTGTTTAGCGTCAAACACATACTTGTTTAGCGTCAAACACATACTTGTTTACTCTAACGCACTGGAATTATGCGGTATAAGCGGGAAAATGTTGAAAGCTGTAGGAACAGTCAACCTTGACTTCACCCTAGGAAAAAGAACTTTTCAGCAAAATTTTGTGGTGGTAGAAGATATAAACAGGGCCATGGTAATCGAACAGGATTTTGTAGGGAAACATAAAGCCGGAATATTGTACGAAGGAGGAAAATTACAAATAGGTAGAGGCCACGCCAGTGGTTAGAGTTTGGGAAACCTTAGTACTGAAACCTCAGACTGTTAATTTGCTGCAGGCTAGAATCAAGAGTGTAGCTTATTTTGCGCATAACAAAAATGTGTACATCCAGCCGTTGGACATAGGATATTTATCTGGAGACCCCAATGACTATCTGATAGATACTGTGACCCCAATAGACAAAACTGGACATGTAATTGCGACAGTATTGAATGAGTCAAATAGACATGTGTAGTGAAAAGAGGATGTGTATTAGGACACATCAAAGTGGAGTGTTAAATAAATTCAGTTGCTGGCACGACGATAGGCTTAGGTCAGAGCAGGCTAGCAGGCGAAGGAGACAGGAAACGAGTAGAAGAACTGATGAGTCAGATTACGGTAGACGACGAGTATAGGGACACGATCAACAACTTGGTTAGAAAAAAAAACAAAGACATATTCGCCATGACTGACCTAGGATTGGGACGGACTGACACTGTGACCATGGATACAGGCACTTATGGTACCATTCGATTGAAACCCTATCCTATCCCTTTGGGTAGTAGACCGATAGTTGAGAAGGCAATAGAGGACATGTTAAGAGCGGGCATTATAAAAGTTCTAGATCAGATTGGTCCTCGCCAATATCACTGGTAACAAAGAAGGATGGATTTCACAGATTTTGCTGTGACTGTCACACATATTTTGCTGTGACTATCACACAGATTTTGCTGTGACTATCGGGCACTTAATGCAATAACTGAAATTATATCGCACCCTCTACCGCGAACTGACGATATATTAGAAATTTTAAAACATGCCAAGTATTTCACCACATTAGATGCTAGGTCTAGATTCTGGTGTATACCATTATCAGAGGATGCACAATGAAAATCAGCTTCTACCTGCACCATAGGACAATTTATCCAGCTCTGTGCGCCATTTGGCTTAAAGAACTCTCCAGAAAATTTCATGTTTTTGATGCATGAGGTGCTAAAAGACCTGCAGGTTTATGCAATTACCTGTATTGACGATATTTTAATCTATTCTAAAAATAGTTTTGCTGAGCATGTGCAACATATCCAGCACGTGTTCGACTGACTAGGACAAGATCAGGTGAAGTTAAAGATGAACAAGTGCAGATTTGCGGCCCGTGAAGATTAAATACTTAGGTCATGTTATCAACACTCCTGACCCATAGAGAGTGTCTGCTATACAAAACCTGGTACCTCCGACGAATACAAGGCAAGTCAGGGGATCTATAGGTATGGCTTCTTACTATAGAAGGTCCATTCCTCATTTTTCAGATATAGCTGAACCCCTAATAAGTTTGACCAGGAAGAGAGTTAGGTTCCAGTGGTCCTCTACGTGCGAAATTGCATTTCGACGTTTGCAGGACATCATCATCATCATCATGTGCCGTGCCGACTGGCGTTGGCTATTATGCTTCTCCAGAATACGCGATCCTTCATACAGGCCATCAGCTCAGTTGGTGATCTCCTCTCACACCATCCCGTCACTGTCCAGTATCATTTCTCTTGGTCTTCCTCTTGATCTTCTTCCTTCTATTTTTCCTGTTGTTATAATATTTTCAATGCCCCCTCTTCTCATTGCAGGACAGTCTAACAAGAATTCCATTGTTGGTACATCCTGATTTAGAACAACCACTTGTACTATATACGGATGCATCAGATGACTGCGTCGGTGCCGTTTTGGTAAATGAAGTAGATGACGACACATCAGTAGAGGCAAAGAATGTGAATGCCCAGTACATTTGCTGTCGCACAGGCTGTCGAGAACCCAATAGAAATGGTCTACCCTAGAGAAGGAGTGCTATGCCATTGCGTACGCCCTTCAAAAATTGGGATTTTACTTACACCAAATATACCTTACCATTAAAACGAACCATCAGCCATTGGAGATCCTAATTTGTAAGAGTAACATCAGTAACCGAAAATTACAGAAGTGGGCTTTGAATATCTCGGCTTATGATTGTGAGGTTAAGTATATAAAAGGGAAACATAATACCATAGCGGACGTATTATCACGTCAGACAACAGACGTATATAACCAGGAAGAAGAGAGAGTGGAAAATGCTTAGATTAGGCTTTGGAGGTGGGAGCCATAAATGCCAGTAGGCTTAGGCCTGCTATGTTTTTAGGTTATGATGACGTTTACCACCCACTGAGAGCACGGACGAATGCCGGGTAGACGGAGCATTGCAGCAAGCTCATATACACCAAGAGCAACGAAAAGATCGACAAATCATAAAAATTATTTCCAACATGCAAAAACAAAAACAAAACAAACATCGAATTCCCAAACAGTTATTGAAAATAGACGGGATTCTCCACTATATATCCACCCAGACGATCAACCTAGTTTGAGCTTGTATGTTCCCTATCAATTACGGTGCTTAGTTCTTTTTCAATACCACAATAATAACGAACATCTAGGTAGGGATAAAACTCACGACGCAATAGCTCTGAAATACTTTTGGCCACACTTATTTAGAGACTGCTGTAATTATATCACAAAATGCTCTATTTGTCGTCGGGGAAGTCGAAAAATCATCCCGGTACCACCTGTGGAAGTTGATATACCCCTCTACCCCATGGCCAAGATTAGCATAGATTTTTCGGACCATATCAAGTGACATCAAGAGGGAGCAGATACCTATTGCATTTTGTTGATTGCTTTACCCGTTGGTCTGAATTTTTTTCCAACGTCAAGTTAAAACAGCGACACCGTAATCCATCACTTATTGAATGACGTCATTCCGAGATTTTTCAGTCCCACAGACAACGGACCAGCTTTTATATCAGATGCCTTTCAAAATACATCACGACGACTTTCAGTTACACACATTATATCGGCTTGTTATCACCCACCGTCAAACGGTATCAACGAAAGACAACATGATACCTTACATACTATACTCTCAAAACAGATCATGCAGGGCAGTCAGGATTGGGAAGTGTATATTAAAAAACTGTTGCGACACTTCGAATGAACGAAAACGAGAGCACCGAAATTTCCCCCTTCAAATTTCTATACGGCAGAGAACCGGTCTTACCGCTTGACATAAGATTGAAGATGCAGGAAAAATATTTGGACACAGAGGGACATGAACTATTGCTCTGAGAACAACACAAGGTCTTCTTACATGTCCATAGACGTTTAAAGAAATTTTTAAAAAAAAAAACTCCGGACCCGTCAAACCGGAAAGACACATAAAGAATCCAACCTTAGATTAGGGGACCATGTCCACCTGAAGAATCATAGATTAGGGGACCATGTCTACCTGAAGAATCATAGATTAGGGGACCATGTCTACCTGAAGAATCATAGATTAGGGGACCATGTCTACCTGAAGAATCATAGATTAGGGGACCATGTCCACCTGAAGAATCATAGATTAGGGGACCATGTCTACCTGAAGAATCATAGATTAGGGGACCATGTCTACCTGAAGAATCATAGATTAGGGGACCATGTCTACCTGAAGAATCATAGATTAGAGGACCATGTCTACCTGAAGAATCATAGATTAGAGGACCATGTCTACCTGAAGAATCATAGATTAGGGGACCATGTCTACCTGAAGAATCATAGATTAGGGGACCATGTCTACCTGAAGAATCATAGATTAGGGGACCATGTCCACCTGAAGAATCATAGATTAGGGGACCATGTCTACCTGAAGAATCATAGATTAGGGGACCATGTCTACCTGAAGAATCATAGATTAGGGGACCATGTCCACCTGAAGAATCATAGATTAGGGGACCATGTCTACCTGAAGAATCATAGATTAGGGGACCATGTCTACCTGAAGAATCATAGATTAGGGGACCATGTCTACCTGAAGAATCATAGATTAGGGGACCATGTCTACCTGAAGAATCATAGATTAGAGGACCATGTCTACCTGAAGAATCAGAGACAATCTTCCAAGTTGGATGGAAATTGAGTGGGAGGATATAAGGTAATCGAACGATTAGGCCCAGCTATTTATAGAGTAAAGAATCAAATGAACAACCACTGATTAGTTATACATCGTTTCCACTTGCAGGAGGTAGAATCTGTCCCCGGTAGAAGATCAGCATACGAAACGTACAACGAGATTTGAGGTCGGACCAGATACCGTGGACAGTTGTTACAGTCATACACACACTGGGTCAGATTCCAGTCTTGATTCGCGTCATATAATAGTCTATCTTATGATGGTAATGTTAGTTCGGTCCACAGATGGACATATGTTGGTCACGTGATGAGAAGAAACGATCAATCCCAAAACAAGCTATCAAGTGGAACACAACAGGCCAAAGAAAAAGAGGCAGACCACGTGAAACTCTAAAGAGGACATTGTTAAGAGAAGCCAAATTAACAGGCATAAAATCCCTTGATGAGGTTGAAAAGCTCGCCGAAAACAGGAAAAATTGGAGAACTACCTTATGAGCCCTGTGTGACGTTCAACGGCACGGGAAGGATATAAGATATAAGATTACTCTAGTGGATTCTACTTTAAACTCTTAAATGGAGGGTATGAGACAGCATGAGATTAGCAGATTCCATACACTGGTTGATGTTTTTTTTTAATAATAATCATATAATGACACAAGTGGATTCTGGATTATATTCATTGAGTATTTGAGTATTTTTTTTTGGTCAAGTATTATCCGTAGTGGATTTTACGTTAAACTCCTAAATGGAGGGTATGAGACAGCATGAGATTAGCAGATCCTATATATTGGCTGATGTTTTTTTTTAATAATAATATAATCGCATCAGTGCATTCTGAATCATGGTCTTTACATTGTTGTCAATATTTATAGATGCTACTCGTATTCTTTTTGTTAATGGGTTATGGTTGTTTCTATTATTATTGACATTATGAATCCAAAGATTTAAGCCTCGGAACTATAATTATGTTCATAGCAGAAATATCTCTCCAGTTAGAAATTCTAAAATTTATGACAATCGTCGCCCAAACAAAATAAGTAAAAGATGAAGGTACGTGATGATTCCGATTCTGTGTTATATAATGATGTACTTTGCCGACTCTCAGATATGTCTTGTACTTTGCCGACTCCCAGATATACCTTTTACTTTGCCGACTTCCAGATATGCCTTGCACTTTGCCGACTCTCAGATATACCTTGTACTTTGCCGACTTCCAGATATATCTTGTACTTTGCCGACTTCCAGATATACCTTGTACTTTGCCGACTCCCAGATATACCTTGTACTTTGCCGACTCTCAGATATACCTTTTACTTTGCCGACTTCCAGATATACCTTGTACTTTGCCGACTTCCAGATATACCTTGTACTTTGCCGACTTCCAGATATACCTTGGACAGTGAGATGGATGTTGGAGGATTAGGATTATGACTTATTACTTTTTACCCCTGAAATCAGGGGGGGGGGGGGCGTGGCGCTCGATAAATAGTCAAGCACGGACGATAGTATTAGAAAATCACTGCACTGCCACGGGTTATCAGCACCAGCACGTACCTAACCAATATATGATCCGACGGGCGGCCGTGGTTGAGAAGAGCAGTACTATGGTATTGACCCCACACATTCAATTTTGAGGATTCATAATGGTATATGCATGTATTGGGGGATATTAGTAGAAACATTGTTTATTGTTATGAGATTGTATTTCAATTGTGTCACAAGACCCGACTGTAGACTTTATTAGTCGTCGATCATTTTTAGTAGTCGACACAGAAGAGGGACCGTAATGAAAACTGAGGGAATCCATATGGCGGGAGGAGAACTTTGTAAGATTTTAAAATTGTTTTAAAATCTTGCGATGGAAGGGGGTTTTGTGACATTATGGACCACAGAAATATACAGAAGTTACACAGGGTAAGCCAGCTGAACGGGATTCCCAAGTGTGCACCAATCAACCCAATAAACATAATATGAAAAGGAAATGATAGTGACGACAGAGACTTAGAGAGTACACTTGGGGATATAAAAATGAAGAAAGAACCCGTACAGACTGACAGTTAGAAGAAAGAGACGGACAGTTAGAAGAAAAAGACGGACAGTTAGAAGAAAAAGACGGACAGTTAGAAGAAAGAGACGGACAGTTAGAAGAAAGAGACGGACAGTTAGAAGAAAGACACGGGAAGTTAGAAGAAAAAGACGGACAGTTAGAAGAAAGAGACGGACAGTTAGAAGAAAAAGACGGACAGTTAGAAGAAAGAGACGGACAGTTAGAAGAAAAAGACGGACAGTTAGAAGAAAGAGACGGACAGTTAGAAGAAAGACACGGGAAGTTAGAAGTAAGAGACGGACAGTTAGAAGAAAGAGACGGACAGTTAGAAGAAAAAGACGGACAGTTAGAAGAAAGAGACGGACAGTTAGAAGAAAGAGACGGGCAGTTAGAAGAAAAAGACGGACAGTTAGAAGTAAGAGACGGACAGTTAGAAGAAAGACACGGGAAGTTAGAAGTAAGAGACGGACAGTTAGAAGAAAGAGACGGGCAGTTAGAAGTAAGAGACGGACAGTTAGAAGAAAAAGACGGACAGTTAGAAGAAAGAGACGGACAGTTAGAAGAAAGACACGGGAAGTTAGAAGTAAGAGACGGACAGTTAGAAGAAAAAGACGGACAGTTAGAAGTAAGAGACGGACAGTTAGAAGAAAGACACGGGAAGTTAGAAGTAAGAGACGGACAGTTAGAAGAAAGACACGGGAAGTTAGAAGTAAGAGACGGACAGTTAGAAGAAAGAGACGGACAGTTAGAAGAAAGAGACGGACAGTTAGAAGAAAAAGACGGACAGTTAGAAGAAAGAGACGGACAGTTAGAAGAAAGACACGGGAAGTTAGAAGTAAGAGACGGACAGTTAGAAGAAAGAGACGGACAGTTAGAAGAAAAAGACGGACAGTTAGAAGAAAGAGACGGACAGTTAGAAGAAAGAGACGGGCAGTTAGAAGAAAAAGACGGACAGTTAGAAGTAAGAGACGGACAGTTAGAAGAAAGACACGGGAAGTTAGAAGTAAGAGACGGACAGTTAGAAGAAAGAGACGGGCAGTTAGAAGTAAGAGACGGACAGTTAGAAGAAAAAGACGGACAGTTAGAAGAAAGAGACGGACAGTTAGAAGAAAGACACGGGAAGTTAGAAGTAAGAGACGGACAGTTAGAAGAAAAAGACGGACAGTTAGAAGTAAGAGACGGACAGTTAGAAGAAAGACACGGGAAGTTAGAAGTAAGAGACGGACAGTTAGAAGAAAGACACGGGAAGTTAGAAGTAAGAGACGGACAGTTAGAAGAAAGAGACGGACAGTTAGAAGAAAGAGACGGACAGTTAGAAGAAAAAGACGGACAGTTAGAAGAAAGAGACAGACAGTTAGAAGAAAGACACGGGAAGTTAGAAGTAAGAGACGGACAGTTAGAAGAAAGACACGGGCAGTTAGAAGTAAGAGACGGACAGTTAGAAGAAAAAGACGCTACCGAGAGGCCGATAACGAACAGGCGGACCTCGGCATGTTGTTTCCTATAATGTAAAATACTGCTACTAATGTTACTGCTGAGATATGAAAGATGTTGAAATAAATTATCGATGAGCAGCAGAGAAATCTGAGACTTGAGAGTGTTGACTGTTCGTTATTCATTGCCTGCAGTTGGGTCACTCTTCTGTTTAAATGGTTAGCGTCCTGGTTGTGAGTTTGCAGTTATGACTAAGACCCCACCACCACCATCTCTCCCCCTCCACCTTCCGTTACATATAGCATATAATACGTTGACTGACTGACTGACTGATACTTACCATGAGAACACTGGCATTTTCCGCCGATACACCCAGCATTAGTGACGCAGAAGTCCTGACCCGAGCAGCTCTCAGACACTGGAATACGAGCTACACACAAATCTTCTTTCATCACGTGACTTGGTAGACACTCACAAATCCCGGAAACACACTCCGCATTTTTAATGCACGAATTTTCCACTGGACAAGAGCTGAAGAGAAAAGTGTTAATTTTTATGTGTGTTTTGTTCACCACAAGGGAGTTATAACCTTTAATTAATGAATAAAAACTTAGTGGAATTATACAATGAAAAGATCATTTCCTTTTGGTTCCCCACCCCCACCCCTCCTTTTTTCTATATAGGGCAAAAGTGGCTCGAATACATGCAGGTTTCACAGTCCCGTCGACTAACCTTCCTTTTTATTTTTCTTAATAAGACCAGAAGGGATTCAAGAGCATATACACTGGCTGCCTCAGCTGGGAAGGTCAGACAATGGATGGAGCAGACGTTATAAATGCTGTAAATAGAACTGATCGATCAATAGATTTCAGTGAGAATTCTGAATTTTAGCATCCGGGTTTAAATGAATGAGCTAAGGTTGCAATATGATGCGTCAAAACTTGAACATGATGGCTACATTTATTGTGAGCAAGCACGCGATGCCCGGAAGTGTGTACGGCTTTGGGGGCCGAGCGTCCTTGCTCACATGATCCGAACATATGAAGACTTATATATATATAGTCGAGGCATGCGGGATGGTTGGAGAGAGAAAAGCTTGAGGAAATGGGAGGTGGGGGGCTAGTTTCGTTTCTTTGGTGTTTATGATTATCGTAAATACTTAGTCCCAGCCGACCTCTAATGTTTGATAATGTATTGTGAAATGATAAAGTGCTGTGGATTATGTCATTCTCGTCTTATGTGGAGATTCTCTTATTCCTGACGATATTTGTTATATATTTTGGATGGGCACACATCAAGGTCCATCACGTGTTCATTTGCATGGATAATACTATGTCACTGGTATCGTGATATACCTAACCGGGCAGCAGGCAGCTGCACAATCAATGATGTTCATTAGCACATGGTAGTTCACGGAGATGGAAGGAGGCACTATAGCGGCAGATATGTGTGACAATTCAGTGCGTTAGCACAAAGGGAGATATGTTGTGATATTCAGTGCATGAGCACAATGGAGATTATGTGTAGTAGGAGGAGAGGGATAGTGGCCGCACTTGTTGTAAAGGCAGAAGTGCAGTGGCACCTGTTGAAACGGGAATGTGCGAGTTTCATAAGAGCAGCAGTAGCTGCAATGTTAATAAGAGCTATGGCACAATTTATATGAATGTATGTACATGCTTATGCGGGCCAAGAGAGCCCAGGCCAATTGGGTCAATTTGATTTCAATTGATATTTAAATAGTAATACATTATATTGATGTCATGCTTTTTACATTCATGATGATACATGTTGATGCTCTGTGTATGCAATGTCTGTGTGACGTTAATATGGTGTATGTAGTGCGGATAATAAATATATTGATTTATTTAATTGCTTGACTTGGTGATGTGTATTGCCTGTCATGTATTTGGTATGAATGGATATAATATGCTGCATAACTGATATACAGTATCCGTGGACGGAAATCCTGGGTTGCCGCGGATAGATATAGATCTGAGCCTGGCCATCCAGTACGACAGTACATTATGCCATGGATTTGTGGGTTTCAGCTGCTTGTGGGCATACCCTTCCCTAATTTCATCGATAATTGTAGATTTAGCACCCGCTAGCTTTACATTATACTGTTAAAAAAAAAAAAAAAAAAGAAACGCAACACTACTGTAGTCGTAATTGACACCAAATTTCAAACTTGTATCAACATTTTATTTTACGGAATTTATGTTTCAATTTTGGTATGAAGAAACTTTAAGATGTTAACAATGAAATTATGCTCATTAACTTTAGTTTGGACTTTTATTCTTTGCGACTGAGGCCCTCGTTTCAGTAAGGTGTATGGCCTCCTCTGACCTGTATCAGAGAACGACATCTCCTTGACATGGATATGATTAGCCGTTGGATCTGTTGTTGTAGGATGGCTGCCCACTCTTCCCGCAGTGCAAGAGACAACTGTTAGAGATTGATTGGCGCCAAAACTCGCTGGCGTAATTGTCTGTTGAGTGCATCCCATAAGTGTTCTATAGGGTTCATGTCTGCTGACATGGATGGCCACGGAATGGTCTGGACGTTGCTGTCAGCGAGGAACTGGGTGGTGAGTTGTGCCATATGAGGTCGAGCGTTATCCTGCTGAAAAATCGACCCTGGTGCAGCCAGAAGTGAAAGGACGTGAGGTCGAAGAATTTCAGCGACGTATCGTTGGGCATTCAGGCGCCCTTTAATTTGCACCAGGTTACTTCTTCCCATGAAGTTGATTGTGCCCCACAACAGTATACCTCACCACAATGTGGAGGAGCCTCATCCACGCAGTTCTGGGCGTAGAGCTCATGGACTCTGCAGTAAACTCTTTTCCGTCTATCATGTCGCTAAAGCTGAAATAATGATTCATCACTAAACTAAACCCTTCTCCAGTCATTCGCAACCGTCTATTGATTATGTTGGTTCGTCCACTGCAGTCGGTTCTAGCGGTGCCGGTCCGTAAGAACAGGACCTCTATAGGATCTTCTAGCCTAAAGACCAGCGTCGTGCAGCCGGTTCCTGATCGTTTGATCTGAAATTCGACGAGCTGCTGTCATTGACTGAACTGTTGAGGATGTAAGTGCAAATCGGTTCCTGAGATAATGCAGCCGTATGAAGCGGTCTTCGGCAAGAGTTGTGACTATGGGTCTTCCACTGTGAGGTCGGTCTGCAACTGAGCCAGTTTCATGAAATCATCTCGAAAGGTGACTAATGGTGCTTCTAACCACATTAAATTGTCTGGCAACTACATTTTATGACTCTCCATTCTGTAAACGTCAAATGATGATGAGTCGTCGTTCTGTAGTTAGATGAGTCATACTCGCGCATTTTTTCAAATCAATGGATTCAAGGAGCGTCAATCTTTTATAGGCATTCAATAACATGGTCAGTGAGTTTTGTGTTTAGTAAGTTTCAAGGGATTTTCGTGAACAAGTCATGAGTTAGTGTAAAAAATGCTGTTTTGACTAGTGTCGTTTTCTGTGCTCATGAATCATCTACTGAATACAGTTCAGGTCAGCACGTGAAGTTGATGTCGAAGTAAACGTTTCAGGCAATTTGCCCTTTTCTGATCAGCAAACTTCAGTTCAAATCGCAACATCGTATTTATTGCGTTTTTTAGTTCTAAGGACTGTTATAGCCGGAGGTGGGGTGGGGGATACGCTTTCCACTCCAATGAAATGTCTTCAAGGCGTGCGTCTCAAATAGCCTCTGACAGTCAAGTTCAGCTCCTGGCCTTCTCGTGGCAGAACTGTTCAAACTGACAGGAGAAGGGGCGAAGGCGAATATCTGGCACCTAAAAACTAGAAGCTTCGGGTAGATGAAAGTCTTGTTTGGTAGCTCATCCACCACTGCTGGCGAGATTCTTCAGCTGCCGTGCGTGGAGTGGGGCTCCTCCCGGCCAGTGAAGAAAGGTGCGAATAGATTTGCCGCGAGGTACTACTGTGGAAAATGTGAAAGAAAGGATTAAGCGAAATAAACAGTCAAATCACGGCACCTCTGGTCTGGAGGTCGGCCACGTCCTATGTGCACTCATATCGGGCGAAATGCCTGAACCGGCTTAACCCAGAGGTTAAGACACTGCTGGCGAGGTTCTTAGGATGCCGCGCGTGGGTGGAATGAAACTCCTCTCGGCCAATGAAGAAAATGCGAACAAGAAAATAAGGTTGCTGTCTGGCGCCGATTTGAAAAGGTGATGGTAAGGATAAAGTGAAGCTTAGTCGGTATGTCTAGTGGTCTCGCGGTGAGAGCTACTCATACCACGGCACCTCTGCTCCAGAGGCCGGCCACGTCTGATATACACCCATACTGATGAAATATGCCTAAACCAGCTTAGACCAGGGGTGAAATCTGATGACTACTCATGCCACAGCACCTCCGCTCTAGAGGTCGGTCACGTCCTAAACACGTCCATACTGGGATAATATGCATAAACCGGCTCAACCCAGAGGTGAAACTTACTAGTGGCGAGGATTCGTCCTCCTGGACAAAAGCTCCGTCCTGGTCACAACTAGAAAGGGTGGCGGCCTCGACCACAAAATGCTGAAGTCGGAAACACTGGACCAGTGCAGTTTAGATAGGCAACCACCTCTCACCCGGCGGGGATGTATGCGTATCCTAATCACACTGAGGTTTTCCGGTGAGAAAGTCAAGCACTGGACTAGACGGGCAACCACCTCTCACCCGGGGGGGGGGGGGGGGGGGGAATACACGATTATCTCAAAATACGTCGAGGTTTTCCGGTAAGAAAGTCCAACTCTAGCCTGGATGAGCAACCACCTCTCACCCATCGGGGATTACTGATACCCAAAACACGTCAAGATTTTCCGGTAAGAAAGTCCAACTCTAGATTAAACTAGTGCAACGAAAACCACGGTATTACGCATTCCCGCTTCTGAGACCCACAGCCCTGCAGTACTCTGAACCTCTTGTAGTCCTCTCGTGAATCTCATGTGATCCTTTCGGGGACCACAGGGGGACCACAACATTTATCGAGGACCACAGGAGTAAATTCATTAATATCACGGGGGGGGGGGTGTCTTAGTGGTAGAAGGGAACGAAGAAGAAGAAGAAGAAGAAGCTGCTATTTTAAACAGTATAGTTACTGTATGCTGACACAAACCTCAGGATAACTAATAAATTAGTCTATTAAAAAGCAGATACAACTGTATTCATTTACAAAGCACATTTTTGTAACCCTTGTTCCTTATTCATACAGGGACTTTTTCTCCTAATTCTTCGTCTTGTCCTCAACAAGAGCACACAATGACTTCCTCTTCAAGCATTGACAAGTCATTATAGTTATTTGTCTGCACAAGTGAAAACTTGCAGGGAAGCTAAGAAAAATATGTAATTATATAACAGCATTAGCAGGTGAATAAAATATGTAATTATGTAACAGCAATAGCAGGTGTGGATACTGCAATGAGAGAAGAACAAGCAGGATTTCGAAAAGACAGAAGCTGTCTCGACCAGATCTTTACTCTCAGAATAATACTTGAAGAACATATTGAAAAGCAGAAACCATTAATACTGAACTTCATAGATTTTAAAAAGGCATTTGATAGCATACACAGAGATTCATTATGGAGAATTTTATGTCTATATGGAATACCATCTAAAATTGTCAACATTATTAAGGACTTCTACAATGGATATGTTTGTGCAGTCAAGACAGAAGAAGGGATGAGTGAATGGTTCCAGATTGAAACAGGCGCGAAACAAGGATGTATACTGTCTCCTTTACTTTTTGGGATTACAATAGACTTCATAATGAAAAAATGCTGCACAGGTAACACAGGCATTGACTGGGTATATGGGACCCAACTAGAAGATCTTGATTTAGCTGATGACATAACTCTTATCAGTAATAATATGAATTCCACGCAAGAAAAACAGATAGCCTGTCTTCACTGGTTAGCAAAATAGGACTTGAAATTAAGAAGGACAAAACAAAAATAATGAAAATTCCTCTCAATCAAAATGGAAAAATACACAGAAGGGACAGATATTGAAGAAGTCAATCAATTTGCATATTTTGGCAGCTACATAGACCAGGATGGTGACACTAGAAAGGAAGTTAGGATCAGAATTGCAAAAGCAGCATCAATCTTCAAGAATATTGAGAACATATGGAATTCAAAAGTTATAAGCACAAAAACTAAATTAAGACTATTCAATTCAAATGTAATATCCACCCGTATTTATGCATGCGAAAGCTGGAAATCAACTAAAGAAATAGAAAAGAAATTAGACTCTTTTGAAAACAAATGCCTAAGGAAAATACTCGGCATCAAGTGGAATGAATTCAAGAACAATGCAGAGATAAGACAGATGACTGAACAACAACCAGTCTCATGTGTGATCAGGAAAAGGAGATGGACATATGTTGGTCACTTGATGAGAAGAAATGATCAGAGAATCCCAAAACAAGCTATCAAGTGGAACACAACAGGCCGAAGAAAAGGAGGCAGACCGCGTGAAACTCTGAAGAGAATATTATTAAGAGAGGCCAAATTAACAGGCATAAAATCCTTTGATGAGGTTGAAAGACTCGCCGAAGATAGGAAAAATTGGCGAACTACTTTGCGAGCCCTATGTGACGTTTAACGGCACGAGAAGGATATAAGATATAAGATAAGAATAGCAGGTGAGTAAAATATATACACTGGTCTCTGATGGCGAAGGTCGGAGGTTCGAATGTGGCCGGAAGTGCTCCAGTCACCGAGTTTTAGAAATGAGAGCTTGATTTCTTTTGGAGTTGGGGAAGGAAAGGTGGCCAGGCGTGATGCTGACCATATCACCCTCTAGTGTGCTGGCAGGTCAAGGAAAATATGGGCACTAACACCATATCCTCTATGTGTCTCTAAGACATGACAGGGTTACCTTTACTTTTTTTCCTAATAAAAATGTGAGAAAATATGTAATTATATAAAAGCAGTCCGTCCTTCGGTCTATCCGACCTTATATCCGTCCCGTCCATCCGTCTATCCATTCGTCTGTCTGCATCATGGCCTTGTAAGTAATGATTATTGTTATTATTCTTAATATTAATGAATATCATTATGAAAAAATACTGTAAACAAAATAGTAACTTCGAGTAGCGACAGACAAATGTAAGTAGGAAGGGAAGAAAGGTATAAAACTTCCATGACACGGGAACAAGAAGTGGACAAAAGTAAACAGTGGGAAGAGTGAATAGAAAAAGACGAGACTCAGTGACGCTGAGATACGGGTAATACAAAGGAAGGACGCCAGAAAGTAGGATGGTCCAGTGATAACAAAGCAGTGACTGGACGTTGACACAAGTAAACAAAATAGAAAAGACGAATAGAAAGGGCAGAGACAATGAAAAGCGAGGACAAAATAAAACCTCCGACATGAAAGAGCAAGATAATGACTTAGGTAAATAACAATTGTATAGACGAAACTGACACAGACTGACACACGTTAGTACGCGATTGCATATGGTTTTTAAATAAAGGAGTGACCAACTCAATCAGCTGACCAATTAAATATTTAGAGGCGTGGCCTATTGGACAACTGACTTACGAGAGATAGGTCACGGGGCAGTTTGAATGAGGACAATCAGAACGCTCATGGGAACCAGTTGACATCTGAAGGGTGGAGCCAAAATACTTACTGGTTAATCCATCAACCTGGACTTGAAGATAAAAAGGCGAGCGGAGAAACAGGAGAAAACGAAGAAGCACGGAAGTACAGGAGAGACAGGAGGGAGACCAAGAAATACGGAAGTAGAGGAGAGGAGACAGAGGAGGGAGTCCGAAGACGGAAGAACAGACAATCTAGAACGAAGAAGTCCTGGAGAGAGGAGACTGAGGAGGGGGCCCAAAGACGGAAGAACAGACAATCAGGAAAGAAGGAAGAAGAAGTAGAGGAGAGAGGAGACAGAGGACTTAGCCCCTAGACGGAAGAACAGACAATCTAGGAGGAAAAAGTACGGAAGTAGAGGAGAGGACACAGAGGAAGGAGCCCGAAGACGGAAGAACAGACCATCCAGGAGGAAGAAATACGAAAGTAGAGGAGAGGAGACAGAGGAGAGAACCAAGAAGTACGGAAGTAGAAGCGGGAGAAGACAGAGGAAGGAGATGGTCAGAACACCGTGGGCCCGGCAAGCAGAGACTGACCAGAATTCAAGAAGGATGGTCAGTGCACGTGGACAGTCAAGAGTGAAGAAAGAAGGTCCGACCAGAAAGCCGAGAAGCCATCAGATGAGAGATAAGAAGAAAAGTCTAGAGAAGAGGCAAGTAGACTTTGCTCGTTAGTACACTGCGATTGAGAGACGGCAGAGGAAGACCCTCAGAAGAAATCAGAAGACAGACAAGAGAAGAAAGAGGACGAGACGATATAAAATCAGAAGTAGTGGTAGACAGAAGATGATATTCAAGTGATTAAGAAGAATTGACAGTTTTGAAACTTTGAGTACAGTGATTTTAGACGAGAAACTAGTTGACCACGTGTTGCAGATGTGATATAATACTGAGATAGGAAATGTTCTCATATCAAGTGTATAATATTGTAAGTTTGAGAAACTGAGAAATGTTGTATGTAGAATATGATAGACTTTGATACTGTGAACAAATGATTAAGTGATTCAATCCAAGTGATATTATTAACAATACATCTTGAACTTATTTGTCAGAATTAAATACTGGAGTGAACGTTTCATGGGATTTGATCTAGCGAATGTGGTAAAGTTTTGTGAAACCTGGGATGTGTTAATCAAAGAGCATCTTTACGCTTCAATTCTATAATATGGAACTATTCAGAAATAGATGGTTCACATTCTTCAATGTTATATATCCACCCGTCTATCAGTCCGTTTTTCTGTCCGTTCGTTGTATGATGAAGGGCAGAATGGTAGACGGACCTGCGTGCCCAATTCTTAACTCAAAGAAAATAAAGTCTGTTGGTTCGTTCGTTCCGTCCGTCCATCCATCTATCCGTGCGTCCATCCGTCTATCCGTCGGTCCGTTCGTTTATCTGTCTGTCCGTCTATCCTTTCGTCTATCCGTACGTCTATCCTTCCGTTCTGAACTATGTGTAATAAGTGAGAAGGGAATGGAGCTTACTAGAGGGGGATTATAATTCTTGAAGAGGAGAATGTTAGGTGTAGCTGAATAGCGAGTTTAATCCGTGTGGTTCCAGCGCCCCATAATCCTGAATGTAGCGGTTGTCAAGCGCTATGCGGCTTGTGTCATCTGTGTGACATTGTTTGATGGCTGTTACCAGAAAATCAGATTTACATCCGTGGTTGGAGTCACTGAAATGATTTAGGGCTGGTTTCGAAGCATGTTGGGTGATATCGTACAGATGTTTCTGCATGCGGTCCCCTAATCTGAGCCCAATCTCACCAATATACCTTATTCTGCAATTTTTGCAAACGATGAAACATATCACATTATGAGACTCGCATGTGAATCCCTCATGAGGAGTGAGGATAGTTTTGGGAACGGTGATCGTTTTCGTTTCCCAGACTACCAGGCAGGTAACACAGCGGAGGCGGTTACATTTTCTGGTACCAACATATGTAAGGCTCTGCTTCAAGTGGCTGTGGACGAGGATGTCCTTAAGGTTAGGCTCACGTTTGTATGCCAACAGGGGTTGATACGAGAAAATGTCGTGAGTGTTGGGGTCGAGTTGAATTATTGGCAGATGACGATAAAGAATTTTCTTAACCATCTGACCATGCGGGTGAAAAGGCAGTACTAACTTAACTCTGTCAGATGGAGTAACAGGCTTTTTTTTAATGCTTCTTTGGGGTTCACTAGTTGGATACGGTTGAAGGCTTCACGAAGGACATTTTCTGGTTAGTGGCGATGACGGAAAAATTCTAATAACTTGTTGGACTGATCTATAAAGTCCAAATTATCCTGACATATGCGGCGAAGACGGAAGAGTTGAGAGTATGGGATGGAATTATTACAGGCTTCAGGATGGAAGGAGGTGTGCAGTAAATGGCTATGGCTGTCGGTGGACGTGTAAAATACAGAGGTGACAAACCTTTTTGTGCCAACAGAAATTTTAATGTCTAAGAAGTTGACAAACGTGTCAGAATTTCATGAGTGAATTTTATGTTGTTATTATTAAGTGAACTGGAGAATTCAATATTTTTTTAATGGCTTCCTGTGGCATACCGGTGACTCCAATGCCATCATCGATGTACCTTTTATAGAATTCTGGAAGTCTGCCAGTGTAGGTTTCCCATAATTTGACTTCCAGAAAGCCCATAAATAGACATCCATAACTGGGACCCATAAATAGACATGCATAACTGGGACCAATTTTCGTTCCCATGGCAACACCACCGATTTGCTCAAAGTATTCGCCGTTGAATTCGGAAGCATGTAGGCTTAATACTAACTGTGTAAGTCTGATTATGGTGTCAGTGTTAGTGGTGGGGTGAGGGTCTTTGTCGAGAAAATAGCGGAGTGCTAAGAGTTCATCCTCATGGGGGAAAGAAGTATATATGGAGCAGACAGCAAGGAAAAAGATGTGATAGGTGTGGTGTTGAGAGAGTGTGATCGTATCAAAAGTTGTTAAGGCGAGGTTTGTATCTTTCAAAAAAAGAGGGTAGTTTATGTACTACAGGCTGGAAAATGCTGTCTAAAAAGTCAGACATGTGCTCAGTGGGGCATGAGCATGCTGATACAATCCAGGATAACCGGATTTGTGTATTTTAAGAAGATAGAAGGTGGAGTTGCCTAAACAGATGTCCTTGATGTGAAGAGAAACATCTTGAGGTGGGAGGACACCTTCTGTAATCAGGTCTTTAATGGCTGGTTCCACTTTATCATTATTTGAACGGGTAGCATTGTTTTACATGGGGAATAGAATTCCGTGTTGCTGGGTTGGGACATTCCTTCCGCTATATATATATATATATATATATATATATATATATATAATATATATATATATATATATATATCTGGGTTGGGACATTCCTTCCGCAATATATATATATATATCTGGGTTGGGACATTCCTTCCGCAATATATATATATATATATATATATATATATATATATATTATATATATATGGGTTGGGACATTCCTTCCGCAATATATATATATATATATATATATATATATATATAATATATATCTGGGTTGGGACATTCCTTCCGCTATATATATATATATATATATATATATATGGGTTGGGACATTCCTTCCGCAATATATATATATATATATATATATATATATATTGATTCCAAACTATGAGATTCGATGTTTTATCTGCTGGTTTTATTACAATGTCAGCTCGACGTCGGAATCTGGACAATGCCTTGCATCCTCCCTTGTTTAGGTTGAAATGTCGAAGTGTTGGTGGTCGGAGGTTCTTGATTTCACGCCACGTCGTATTAATGTACAGATCTAAAGTTTGGGAAGCCCCGGGGGAAGGTGTCCAGCGATATTTATTGTGGTCGTAACGGGCGAATGGGTTTTGTGTGAGTTGGTTAGATTCTCTGTTAGCAAAGTAATATTTAAGTCGTAGTCGACGGTGGAACTGTTTAACATCGCGGAATAAAAAATAGCGATCACACTTAGGACGGGCAGGAATAAATTTACGGTCTTTGCCGAGGACTTGTTTCTCATCATCAGAAAGAGGCAAGTCGGGGGGGGGGGGGGGGGAATACATTAGAGGTTAAAGGAGGAGGAAAGGGGGGAGCATCTACTGGTGTTGGTGTGAGAAACTGAAGGTGTTGTGTAATCTGACAAGGTTGAACAGAAGGTGTTAAAGAAGTCTGATGGTCAAGTGAGATAGAGACGTGTTGGTCAGATGTGGCAGAAGAGGGGCCGATTGGAAGGTGGATCACCTCTAGAAGCGGAAGAGACCGGCTGTGATGGGGCAGAGGTCGGAGCCGGTTAAGTTTATGTTCTTTGCCAGAGACATAGAACTGGTAAAGCTGGCGATTTGTGACGTGTATAATGTGTTTGATAAGAAGAAGAACACGGTTGTCTGATGTGTAGGATTGAAGGCGGCGTTCAAGGCTATCTTTTACCCGATCGAGGTTAGAAAAAATACTTCTATGGTTCTGAATGATACAGCGCATTCTTAGATGCGAGCAATTTTTCTCGATCTTATCCAGAAGTCTTTGTTCAAGCACATGGAGTGTGCCGGCCCCAGGGTGAAAAGATGACGATAAACCTTTAGGAATTATTTTGTGGCGGATCAGCAGTTCAGAAAGTGAGATTAATTATTCGTGTGTTCCTAGTAAGAAATGTATAAACTAAGGAAAAAGTACAATAATTAGTCCTGTGCTCTTAGTGAGAAAATTATCTAACAAGGAAAAAAGTACACTAATTATTCATATGCTCTTAGTAAGAAATGTATAAACTAGGGAACTACTACACTACTTTTTCGTGTGCTCCTAGTAAGAAATGTATAAACTAAGTAGAAAATACACTAATTATTCGTGTGCTCTTAGTAAGAAAATGTATAAACGAGGAAAAGTACATTAATTATTCGTGTGCTCCTAGTACGAAATATATAAACGAGTAAAAAAGTACACTAATTATTTGTGTGCCTCTAGTAAGAAATGTATAAACGAGGAAATAAAGTACACTAATTATGTAGCATGGCCGTGTAAGTAATGAATATTGTTGTTGTTATTATTATTATTAATGAATATTATTATGAATATATACTGTAAAGAAAATAGTAACATAGAATAGTGACAGAGGAAAGGAAGAGAAAGTATAAAACTTCCATGACACGGGAACAAGAGTCGGACAAAAGTAAACAGTGGAAACAGCGATTAGAAAAAGACGAAACTCAATAACGCTGAGATTTAGGAAATACAAAGGAAGGACGCTAGAAAGTAGGATGGTCCCGTGATAACAAACAGTGACTGAAATTGGACACGAGTAAACAAAATAGAAAAGACGAATAGAAAAGGCAGACACAATGAAAAGCGAGGACACATTAAAACCTCCGACATGAAAGAGCAAGACAATGTCTTAGTTAAATGACAATTGTATAGACGGAGTTGACACTTAGACACTATTAGCTTTTATGACGCTATTGCACATGGTTTCTAAATAAAGGAGTGACCTATTAAATATTTATAGGCATGGCCTATTGGACAACTGACTTACGAGAGATAAGTACCGGGGCAGTCTGAATGACGGACAATCATGGGAACATAGGCTCATGGGAACCAGTGGGCAACTGAAGGGTGGAGCCAAAATACTTATTGGTTAATCCATCAAGCTGGACTTGAAGATAAAAATGTGAGCGGAGAGACAGAAGACAGGAGGAAGAACCAAGAGGAACCAAGAAGGAAGAAGAAGTAGAGGAGAGGAGACAGAGGACGGAGCCCCGAAGACGGAGGAACAAGGACGGTCCGTGAACTGTGACCGGTCAAAACAAGAGAAGAAGAGAAGGACAGACTATCAGAGAAGAACATCAGAAGAAGAACACACACAAGAGAAGACACGAGAAAGAAAGAAGACGTAGGTAACGACAGTTGGAACAGATAAACAATTAGAGAAATAGATACTCAGGAAAAGCAGTCTTGCAGAAGTAGTTCTAGGATAGACTGAAGATGCGTTTCAAGTGAATCAAAGGATTATGAAGAACTGACACTTTTGAAACTTCGAGTACAGTGATTTTAGACAAGAAACTAGTTGACAACGTGTTTCACACCTGATATAATATGGAGTTAGGATATGTTCTTGTATCAAGTGTAGAGTGTTCTGAAGTTGAGAACATTGAGAAATGATCTATGTAGAATCTGATAGAGTTTGATACTATAAACAAATGATTAACTGATTTACTGATTGACCACGTGTTGCAGATCTGATATAATACTGAGATAGGAAATTTTCTCGTATCAAGTATAGAATAATGTGAAATTAAGAATGTAGAGAAATGCTGAACGTAGAATATGACAGCTTGATATGGTGAAAAAATGATTAAGTGTTTCAAATCAAGTGATGTTATCAATTTTACACAATGATTTATGTGTCAAAATAAATGAATCCAGTGAACGTTTCATAGAACTTGCTCTGATTACTGACGTGGAAATGTTTGTGAACCTAATATAAACAACAGAAATCTAGATGTGTGTGAAGATAAAGTCGGTATTATTAAAGAAAATTTTCTTTAGTCAGAAATATATAATACACAGTCGAAAATATTCTATATGGTCCAAGATGGTTTCAGGCAAGAAGAAGATCAAGATATCATATATTCAGTATAAAATTAATAATAGACAAATGCAGAGAGTTTAATGTGAATCTATATTTATCATTTATATACTACTCAAAGGCATTTTATTGTGTACAACACCAGAAACTTTGGGAAATAATGGAAAAAATGGGATTTTCAACACACTGATACAATTAACATCACTGCTGTATCTAGACCAAGAAGCAGCAATAAGAATAAATAGTGAAACAACAATTTGGTTTGATTGATTGATTGATTGATTGATTGATTGATTGATTGATTGATCTTTATTTCAAAAGGGTTAAGAATTTGGCACGCAGGCCCGTCTGACATTCTGCCCTTTATCATACATCTTTCACTCTATTCCAGACATTCTACAAATATGCTGTTCATATAACAAATATAACTAACATTGAAGCTGAGAGACATAAAATAAAATATAACATTTACGTTTCGCTCTTAAAACATTCACTCAGTACAGAAGTAACTACATACATTATAAATGACTATCTACTAAACAAAATTTTGGGACTATTCAGAAAACAATTAATTGTATTCGGTGTCTGTAAGAGCAGTTTAAGATAACTGACGTAAAAAATTGACGCAAAACAAGGGGTCTGTCGGCGATGCATATTGTCGCCTTACTTATTTAACTTGTATACTGAACATATAATGATGAATGTTACAGAAGATGTAGACAGAGAATATTTCGATGCCATAACAATTGGAGGTTATGAAATACCAGAGATTAGATATGCTGATGACACAGTATTACTGTCCACAACACAAAAAGGAATGGAAAAATTAATTATATCAGTCTGTAAGAACAGCGAAGACCAAAACCTCTATCTTAATGCGAAGAAAACTAAATTGATCACACCTGACAAAAGAAACAAGGCAGCTGAAATATGTATCAATGAGGAAAAATTAGAAGAAGTGGAGAGTTTTGAATATCTTGGATCACTACTAACTAATAATGGAGATACAATGAGGGAAATTAAAAGGAGGACATCTACCGCTCTTCAGAAAGTAAAACAACTAATGAATCTGTGGATAGGAACAGACAGAACCACAAAAATAATATTTTTAATGGCATGCATCTTTCCCATCGCAACACACGCCTGTGAGACCTGGACACTTAACAAAGCAGCTGAGAAATACATAAATGCTTTTGAATGTAAATGCTACAGAAGAGTTCTTCAACTATCATGGACACAAAAAAGAACAAATATATCCACACTATGAGAACTTAATATTGAAGAAGGCTGGCTAGTAAATACGATTAAACAGAGAAAACTTAAATATTTTGGACTCATTAAACGACATGATAATCTAGAGAAGAAGGGTACATGATGGGAAAGAGAAAGAGGAAGACCAAGGCGAGGATAGATGCAAGACACCTTTGATGATCTGTAAATGGATGCATCAGCAGCAGGCCATCTTGCTCACAACCGAGAGGCCTACAGGAGTGCTGTTAGGGATGCAAAGTTCCTTAAGGGATATGCAAATGAATGAATGGATGAATACGCAGTACACCCTACTTTTACCACATTTCCAGGTTTTTTTTCCTTGTGGTTTACCCGATATAGCGTAATTTTACCACATTTAAGATTTTTCTTGTAGTGTACGCGGAACATTGTAGTTTTACCGCATTTCCATTTACGTTTTTTCTTGTGGTATACATGGTACAGCTTAGTTTTACCACATTTAAGTATTTTCTTGTGGTATACAGGGTATAACGTAATTTTACCACATTTAAGCTTTTCCTTGTGGTATACGCGGTATAGTGTACTTTCACCACATTTCCAGGTACGTTTTTTCTTGTGGTATATGCAGTATAGCCTAATGTTTCCAAATTTCCAGTAAGTTTTTTTCGTGTGGTATATGCGTGGTATAGCGTACTTTTACCACATTTCCATGTATGTTTTTTCTTGTGGTATACACGGTACAGCCTATTTTTACCACATTTGCAGATAAGTCTTTTTTTCTTGTGGTATACACGGTAAATGGTAAGTTAATAATACATTCAGGCAGAGACGACGGGAAACATCAAGAGGTGGTAGGTATAATTATGTCTTATGTAGCAGCAAAGAGCCTTGTAGAATGAGAACCAGTGAACAGTCGTATAATAAGAGCACGATAGTACGACACAGAAGAATGACAATAATACAGTGTTATGCACCCAAGAACGATGCAGATGATGAGGTGAAAGACGATTTCTATCACCAGTTACAACAAATCATTAACAAAGTCCCTAAACACGACATCCTAATTGCTATGGAGAACTTCAACGCTAAAGTAGGGAAAGATAACACTGACGTCGAAAAAGTAACGAGGAAAGAAAGAATTGACATTGTAAATCAGAACGGAGAAAGATTAATTGAAATATGTCTAACAGAGGACATTGTCATTGGAAGCACAATATTTACAAACAAACAGATACACAAAATAATGTGGATATCTCCAAATGATAGAAATAGAAACCAGATAGATTCTTTTTATATTAGAAAGCAATACAGAACGTCTCTGATATATGTAAGGGCATATAGGGGTACATATGTCAGCAATTATTGACAACAATTATTGAGGAAAGACACTGGCGATGGTTGGGACATATGCCCCGAATGACTGACAACTCACTACCAAAAATAGCACTAAGATGGACACCACAGGGGAGCAGAAGTAAGGGTAGACCAAAAGAGACATGGAGAAGAACAACAGAAAGGATGTTGAGCAATAGAGGGCTCACCTGGGCAAGAGCAGAAAAAAAGGCAAAGGACAGGCATTTGTGGAAAACCCTTGCGGAAGTCCCATGTGCCCTGGGCACTTAAGGTTCAGAGAGAGATATCAGCAATGAAAACAATCTGTGTATAGGGAAAATAAAACAAAAACTAAAAAGCCAGCACGAGAAATCAATACACAGAAAGATAAACAGTCACAGACTACAAGAAGAGAATACTAACAGTAATTATTTCAATCAGGAACTTGCCAATCGTTCCACAACACTCAGTGAAGTAGAGGAGATAGATATAGATGAAGTATAGAATTCTTACAGCACAGCCATAATCACACTGGACTGAAAAAACCAAATAGAAAAGCATGGATATCAGAAAACACATGGAAGTGCATACATGAAAGACGAGCAGCCAAGTTAGACATGTTGAATGTAAAAACAGATCTTGGATAAGATTTGGCGAAAGTAACATACAAAGAAATAGACAAAAAATTAAAAGGTCCGGCTAGAAGGGATAAAGGAGAATATATGGACAAAATGGCGAAAGAGGCAGAGAAAGCAGCAAAAACAGGAGACAGCAAAACTTTATATAACATACAAAAGAGGCTGACAGGTACTATTAAATCGAAAGAAATAACAATGTTTAGCAAAACTGGAACCTTATTAACATCAAGTAAAGACCAAAAGCAAAGATGGGCCGAACACTCCCAAGAAATATTTAATCAACCACACCCAAAGGATGTGATAAACCTTTAAACCGATTTAACAACCCACAACTAAATGTCAACCTAGATGAAATTACATTGCATGAAATTGAAACAGCAGTGGTTCTAAGGACTGTTATAGCCGGAGGTGGGGTGGGGGATACGCTCTCCACTCCAGTGGCGTGCGTCTCAAATAGCCTCTGACAGTCAAGTTCAGCTCCTGGCCTTCTCGTGGCAGAACTGTTCAAACTGACAGGAGAAGGGGCGAAGGCGAATATCTGGCGCCTAAAAACTAGAAGCTTCGGGTAGATGAGAGTCTTGTTTGGTAGCTCATCCACCACTGGTGGCGAGATTCTTCAGCTGCCGTGTGTGGAGTGGGGCTCCTCCCGGCCAGTGAAGAAAGGTGCGAATGGATTTGCCGCGAGGTACTACTGTGGAAAATGTGAAAGAAAGGATTAAGCGAAGTAAACAGTAATCAAATCACGGCACCTCTGGTCTGGAGGCCGGCCACGTCCTTTGTGCACTCATATCAGGCGAAATGCCTGAACCGGATGCCGCGCGTGGAGTGAAACTCCTCCCGACCAATGAAGAAAATGCGAAAAAGAAATTAGGGTTGGCGTGCAGCGCCGATGTGAAAAGCTGATGGAAAGGATAAAGTGAACCTTAGTCTGTATGTTCAGTGGTCTTGCGGCGAAAGCTATTCATACCACGGCACCTCTGCTCAAGAGGCTGGCCACATCCGATATACACCCATACCGGTGAAATATGCCTAGACCGGCTTAAACCAGGAGTGAAACTCGATGGCTACGCATGTCACGGTACCTCCGCTCTAGAGGTCGGTCACGTCCTATACACGCCTATACTGGGATAATATGCTTAAACCGGCTCAACCCAGGGGTGAAACTTGCTAGTGGCGAGGATTCGTCCTCCTGGACAAAAGATCCGTCCTGGTCACAACTAGGAAGGGTAGCTGCCACGATCACAAAATGCTGAAGTCGGAGACACTGGACCAGGGCAGTCTAGACAGGCAACCACCTCTCACCCGGCGGGGATGTATGAGTATCCTAATCACGCTGAGGTTTTCCGGTGAGAAAGTAAAACGCTGGATTGGATGGGCAACCACCTCTCACCCGGCGGGGATGCACATGTATCCCAAAACACGTCGAGGTTTTTCGGCGAGAAAGTCCAGCACTAGGTTGGATGGGCAACCACCTCTCACCTAGTGGGGATATATTGCTATCCAAAATACGTCGAGGTTTTCCGGTGAGAAAGTCCAGTTCTAGATTAAACTGGTGCAAAGAAAACCACGGTGTCACGCAGTACCGCTTCTGAGACCCACTAAGAATACAGCCTCAAGCCATGCAGTACTCTGAACCTCTTGTGGTCCTCTCATGGATCTCGTGTGGTCCTTTCGGGGACCACGGGACCTACCGAGGACCACAGGAGTAAATTCAGGAGGATCATGTTGTGGTCTTGGTGGTAGAACCGAACGAAGAAGCAGAAGAAGAAGAAGAAGAAAAAGCAGTGAATTTAATGGCTAACAACAAATCTGCAGGTGAAGTTGAAATAACGCCCGAAATGCTAAAAGCTATCAATAGTGACAATATGAGACAACAACGGAGAATTTTTAATAAGATTTGGAAAGAAGATAAGGTTCATTCTAAATGAAAAAAAGGAAACATTGTTAAAATACCAAAAAAAGGGCAACTTTAGTGACTGTAACAATTCGAGAGGAGTAACCTTAATATCAGTTTTGCCAAAAGTATTTTGCAAGGTCATTTTGAATAGACTTAAAGATATAGTGGATACAGCAATGAGAGAAGAACAAGCAGGATTTTGAAACGGGAGAAACTGTCTCGACCAGATCTTTACTCTAAGATTAATACTTTAGAGCATATTGAAAAGCAGAAACCATTAATACTGAACTTATAGACTTTAAAAAGGCACTTGATAACATACACACAGATTCATTATGGAGAATTTTAAGTCTATATGGAATACCATCTAAAATTGTCAATATCATTAAGAACTTCTACAATGGATATATTTGTGCAGTCAAAACAGAAGAAGAGATGAGTGAATGGTTCCAGATTGAAACAGGCGTGAAACAAGGATGTATACTGTCTCCTTTGCTTTTTGTAATTACAATAGACTTCATAATGAATAAATGCTGCACAGGTAACACAGGTACATGTGACCCAACTAGAACATCTTGAATTTGCTGATGACATAACTCTTATCAGTAACAATGTGAACTCCATGCAAGAAAAAAACAGATAGACTGTCTTCACTGGTTAGCAAAACAGGACTTGAAATTAACAAGAACAAAACAAAAATAATGAAACTTCCCATTAATCAAAATGGAAAAATAGATGTTGAAGAAGTCAACCAATATGCATACCTTGGCAGTAACTTAGACCAGGATGGTAAAACCAGAATGGAAATTAGAATTCAAATTGCAAAAGCAGCATCGATCTTCAAGAATCTTGAGAACATATGGAATTCAAAAAACCAAATTAAGACTATTCAATTCAAATGTAATATCCACCCTCATTTATGCATGCGAAAGCTGAAAAACAACTAAAGAAAAAGACAAGATATTAGACTCTTTTGAAAACAAATCATCATCATCATCGGGTGCCGTGCCGACTGGCGTTGGCTATTATGCTTCTCCAGAGTACGCGATCCTTCATGCAGGCCATCAGCTCAGTTGGTGATCTCCTCTCACACCATCCCGTCAGACTGTCCAGTATCATTTCTCTTGGTCTTCCTCTTGATCTTCTTCCTTCTATTTTTCCTGTTGTTATAATATTTTCAATGCCCCCTCTTCTCATTGCATGTCCTATGAAAGTACATTGTCTCTCTCTTATCTTTTTGACAAGGTTTTTTGTCTCTCCAGCTCTTCTCCTACATTCTTCATTAGTTATTTTTGCTGTCCAGGTGATTCGCAACATTCTTCTAATAAACCACATTTCTGCTGCTTCCAATGATTTTTGTGCAGACTTGCCTATTGTCCATGATTCATTTCCATATAACAAGATAGGTTCAATATAGCATTTTAGGGATCGTATTCTAACATTCATTGATAAAGATGTGTTAGCTAATATGTTTCTCATTCTCTGAAATGCAGTCTTTGCTTGGCCTATTCTGTTTCTAATTTCTGTTCTGCATTTCCCATCTCAAGTTATTACTGCTCCAAGGTATTTGAATTTCTGCACCTGCTTTAGAATAGTTCCGTTTAATTTTATACCGCATGCTGGTGGATTCTGTTTCTTAGATATAACCATAGTCTCTGTCTTTTTGATGTTCAAAGTAAGGCCTTTCTGTTCACTTTCTTTGGTCACTTTATCCAAGAGATTTTGCAGGTCTTGTTGGTTCTCAGCTATCAGTACTGTGTCGTCAGCATACCGAAGGTTGTTAATATTGTATCCTCCAATTTTTATGCCTGGTTCTGTGATGATTGGTTTCAGAATATTCTCGCTATACAGAGAAAAAATGTCTGGAGATAGTACACATCCTTGTCGCGCCCCTTGTTTTATAGGTTGATATTTTCCAGTTCTATTTTCAACTCGAACTGCTGCTTCTTGCTGCCAGTATAGATGTTTTGAAAACAAATGCCTAAGGAAAATACTCGGCATCAAGTGGAACGAATTCAAGAACAATGCAGAGATAAGACAGATGACTGAACAACAGCCAGTCTCATGGGTGATCAGGAAAAGGAGATGGACATATGTTGGTCACATGATGAGAATAAACGCTCAGAGAATCCCAAAACAAGCTATCAAGTGGAACACTACAACCGAAGAAAAAGAGGTAGACCACGTGAAACTCTAAAGAGGACATTATTAAAAGAGACCAAATTAGTAGGCATAAAATCCATTGATGAGGTTGAAAAGCTCGCCGAAGATAGGAAAAATTGGCGAACTACCTTGCGAGCCCTATGTGACGTTTAACGGAACGGGAAGGATATAAGATACGCGTTATAGGGTAATGTTACTACATTTTCAGGTAGAGGTTTTTTTTTTCTTGTGGTATACGCGGTATTGCGGTCTTTTACCACATTTCCGGGTAAATTTTTTCTTTTACTGTATCCTACTTCAAAGAGAAAAGGGTCCGATCACAGAATAGCAAATCAAAACGAACTACATTTTTAATTCAAGGTTGTCCCGTTCATGTTCGAACACCACGTGAGGGTTTTCCATACCCCATATCCCTCAGTTATGCTGGCTTTATCGGATGTATGGAACGTTGCTTCATCGGAGAATGTTACACATTTCAGAAATTCATTGCCACCGTCAATGCGAGATAAGATTTCACTAGCAAACACCCTTCTTCTGGGTCTGTCACTAGGCTGGAGTTTTTAGACTAACTGTGCACGTGTTCTTGGGTGAACTCAACTAAAAGTTGGTTCGTGGTATGGTTGAGTACTGCATAACAGACAAAATAATCCGTCTGATTTCAGTGAAAGTGTCTTGAGACAAAGAGAAACACTCAAGTCAGTGTTGCACCCCAACAGAGAACGAACGTCTTGATTTAACTACCGCGTGTATCCACCTTGGGTCGTTATCACTGCTTAACATCATTGACACATCCAGTCACTGACACGTTGGATCCATTGTTGGGCACATTTTTCCATTCTTCTTGCAACCCTTGGGCTAAACTCATCGGAGAACAGAATCCATCTCCATTGATGATGGGGTTTTGCCACGTGCTGTCTGATCCAAGCCAAGCTGGCTTGTCTATGATGAATTGTCAGTACTGGTATAAATAAAGGTGGGTGAAGTATATGCGTCTCTCGGCCTGTTCCGCACTGTCCTGCCTGACACACTTCTTAAACCTAGAATGTTGCTAGCAGTCTATGTTGCCCGAAGAAACTTGTTACGAAGGTGCATGAGGCGGATGTATTGGTTTTGTGCAGGGAAGGTAAACTGTGGTCAGCCGTTTCTATGACCATCAGCAGTGAATCTATTTTCTTTGAAACGGGCCTGAATGCTTGATATATTGTTTCTGTGAAGATTGTACTGTTGGGATATAGTCGATCCAGCACCTAATATCCTTTTACTCGCTGTTGGTGGTTCGCTTTGACATTGTGAAAAGAAAAAAAAAGATATTTCTGTTGGAATTTTAGTGCTATCTCTTTCAACGATTACGGTTTCAGATGGCTGTGATTAGAGCTACACATTATCTTCTTTTTATCTATGCTTAGTTTCCTACCCTCCCTC
The DNA here is from genome assembly GCA_009760885.1 of Achatina immaculata. Lineage (NCBI taxonomy): Eukaryota > Metazoa > Mollusca > Gastropoda > Stylommatophora > Achatinidae > Lissachatina > Lissachatina immaculata. The sequence goes on from CM019695.1 coordinate 34,348,463, forward strand.
CCCAGTTGTGCCTATTTCTCTTGAGGTGTGATTATCTCCCCATGAATATTGCGATCCAACTGTACAGGTAAGCGAACAACACTCGCACATACACACACGCTCATATACACACACTCACACAAACTCACACACGCGCGCGCTCAGAGCTGAACGCCAAATTTGAGTTCACTCAAGATCACGTGCACAGTGACCTATACAACCCTGCACACTTACTTTTTTTTCCGATGAGTATGTGATGTCAGAGGATACATTAAAGAACTTAATTTTTTTTCAGTGGCATGAAATTTCATGAAGTATATCTGATTTGGTTAATGAAGGAGGTAACATTCAGATAAAAGCAGAGGATTACAGTGGACACTTGACACAGTGCTGGAGGACCTTGACTTTGCGGACGACATTTGTCTACTATCAAGCAGTCACAAAGAAATGCAAGACAAACAAGGTAACTCAGAATGCAAACAACATAGGACTAAAGATCAACGTAGGAAAGACAAAGTTAATGAAGCAAAATGTGAACAACAGAAATGTACTCAGAGTAGATAGCAAATTAGTGGAGGAGGTCAATGAATTTGTATACCTTGGCAGTAGAGTAGTAGAAAATGGAGACAGCACAGAGGACATCAACAGAAGACTTACTAGAGCAAACCAGGCTTTTGCAATGCTGCAGACTATATGTAAATCTAAAAAACTAAGCATAAATATGAAAATCAGGATATTTAAGAGTAATGTTCTAAGTGTACTACTCTACGGAAGTGAATGCTGGAAAATCACCAAAACAATAGAAAACAAGTTGAATTCTTTCCAGACTAAATGTTTACGAAGAATTAGAAAAATATTTTGGCCAAACACCATAAGAAATAACATCTTATTGGCAGAAATGCAAATGAAGCCACTGACAGCAATTATTGAGGAAAGACGCTGGCGATGGTTGAGACATGTGCTCCGAATGACTGACAACTCACTACCAAAAACAGCACTAAGATGGACACCACAGGGGAGCAGAAGTAAGGGTAGACTAAAAGAGACATGGAGAAGAACAACAGAAAGGATGTTGAGCAATAGAGGGCTCACCTGGGCAAGAGCAGGAAAAAAGGCAAAGGACAGGCATTTGTGGAAAACCCTTGCGGAAGTCCCATGTGCCTTGAGCACTTAAGGCTCAGAGAGAGATATCTGATTCATAAAGCTAAGCGAACAAATTAAATGCAGATGATAATAAGAAGCTCCAAGGGTTATCCCTTGATTTTGATCAAATCAGACAGAAGGAATAAGCTAAGCGAGTTTAAAGAGTAAACATATAATACAGGGTGTTATATATGTATATATATATATATATATATATGTATGTATGTATGTTTGTAGGTATGTATGTATGTATGCACGTATGCATATACATATGTATGGATGGATGAATGGATGGATGGATATTACATTGTTTACACTGTTGTTGTTGTGGGTGGTCAGTAGTTATATGGTTATACTGTCATTTTGTGGCAAACTTTCTTTCTAGGAGAAGGGCAAAAAGCTGTCTATATTTTTCATCCATTTTTTGGTGTGTTTTTATGTTATGTTGTTTTTGTATGTGATCCTTGAAAAAGGCATTTGCCGAAATATTGGACTGTTGTACTTTCGTCATTTGTATGTGCTCGTCTTACTTTCTGCCATTCTTGTTTCTGCCCATTTTCCTCACTCTTTCCATCTTTTCTGTAAAACTGAACCATACACCCATTTATTTTCATTATGGTTATACTGCAGTACTGTTGGCCCACACTGTGGTATTCTTGTTGGAGTTTATATTCTTAAGTTTATTTTTCTCTCTAGTTTCTCTGCCCTATCGAGACATCTGTAGCTCCTGAGATTATCTTTTAATTTAGATGCCTCACATTCCATTATTCTCCTCCTGGACTACAGATCGTCATCTCATACGACATTCCAGTCCAAGATCATTTCGTGTCTTATGTGGACGTCAGTCTAGCATGTCCATCCTTCAACCACTGCCACTCTTATTCTCTTCCCAGTGATACGGTCAACTCCACAGATTATAAACGAGCATGCAAATATCTTTAATACATGATCATCCAAAACACAAAACATTAAATTGAAATATTTCTCTCCAGTCTTACAAGGGCTCTATATAATCGTTAACACTCCTATCATCCATCATAGTTTGTAATGTCTTATCTTCTTGCTCATATATCTTCCTGTGTTGAGGGATTAATGGACCTCTTGATAGGACTCGGTGATTTGCGATATAATGGGATATTTAAAGCTTTTGTTATTTCCTCTTTCCATCTTTTGCGTAGTCGGCCTCTTCTTCCTCCTCCTCATCGTCATCATCATCATCATCACCATCATCATAGATCTATCTTAACTTACGGGACTTACTTATTCGGTTTGATCCTGGGCTCACATGCGTTCAGACTTTTATAATAGCTGTCTTCACAGACACATTTTCCAGCAGTTGGATTGTCGCAAAATGAGTTATTCGTACACCTGAAAGGTCAAGTAAGAGATATACAATGCTTACATGTAGGCTGACATATAGCATACACCTGCAGAATAACATTAGTAAGAGATATACAACGCTTACATGTAGGCTGACATATAGCATACACCTGCAGAATAACATTAGTAAGAGATATACAACGCTTACATGTAGGCTGACATATAGCATACACCTGCAGAATAACATTAGTAAGAGATATACAACGCTTACATGTAGGCTGACATATAGCATACACCTGTAGAATAACATTAGTAAGAGATATACAACGCTTACATGTAGGCTGACATATAGCATACACCTGTAGAATAACATTAGTAAGAGATATACAACGCTTACATGTAGGCTGACATATAGCATACACCTGTAGAATAACATTAGTAAGAGATATACAACGCTTACATGTAGGCTGACATATAGCATACACCTGTAGAATAACATTAGTAAGAGATATACAAAGCTTACATGTAGGCTGACATATAGCATACACCTGTAGAATAACATTAGTAAGAGATATACAAAGCTTACATGTAGGCTGACATATAGCATACACCTGCAGAATAACATTAGTAAGAGATATACAACGCTTACATGTAGGCTGACATATAGCATACACCTGCAGAATAACATTAGTAAGAGATATACAACGCTTACATGTAGGCTGACATATAGCATACACCTGCAGAATAACATTAGTAAGAGATATACAACGCTTACATGTAGACTGACATATAGCATACACCTGTAGAATAACATTAGTAAGAGATATACAACACTTACATGTAGGCTGACATATAGCATACACCTGCAGAATAACATTAGTAAGAGATATACAACGCTTACATGTAGGCTGACATATAGCATACACCTGTAGAATAACATTAGTAAGAGATATACAACGCTTACATGTAGGCTGACATATAGCATACACCTGCAGAATAACATTAGTAAGAGATATACAACGCTTACATGTAGGCTGACATATAGCATACACCTGCAGAATAACATTAGTAAGAGATATACAATGCTTACATGTAGGCTGACATATAGCATACACCTGCAGAATAACATTAGTAAGAGATATACAACGCTTACATGTAGGCTGACATATAGCATACACCTGCAGAATAACATTAGTAAGAGATATACAATGCTTACATGTAGGCTGACATATAGCATACACCTGCAGAATAACATTAGTAAGAGATATACAACGCTTACATGTAGGCTGACATATAGCATACACCTGCAGAATAACATTAGTAAGAGATATACAACACTTACATGTAGACTAACATATAATATACACCTGCAGAATAACATTAAGTAGAATATACTCACCTACAGACTGATGAACAAGGAAAGTTACACACATCTTTACAGTAACGTGCAAAAAGATGAGCACATTTGCAGAAAGATATGAAAGTAAAATATTACACCAGTAAAATAACATACCTGGAAGTCTGACGTTAGAGCGAAATAACATAAGCACGTATAGTGACATACAAGAAACGTAGCATAACCTGATCTATGAGTACAGTAGTACACACGGATAAAGTGATTTAAGAGATAGCACACATGTATAATGTGATGTTGGGGGGGGGGGGGGACACTTCAAGCGTGATGTAGAAAGTAAATCACATGTTTGTTGTTCTATCTCCATACAATGACATGTAATAAAAAAACATACACTTGTAGGATGACAGAAGAAGACAAATAACTTACACTTGTAGGATTAGACAAAAACAATAACATACACTTGTAAGACGACACAAAAAATAATAACATGTACTTGTAAGACGACACAAAAAATAATAACATACACTTGTAGGATGACAGAAGAAGACAAATAGCATACACTTATAGAATGACACAAAAATAATAACACACACTTGTAAGACGACATAAAAAATAGTAACATACACTTGTAGATAGGATTACTCAAAAAATAATTACATACACTTGCAAATTGAACCACAAAAAATTGCATACACTTCTAGGATGAGAGAAAAGAAATAATTACATACTTGTATGATGACAGAAGAGAAATAATTACATACACTTGTAGGATGACAGAAGAGAAATAATTACATACACTTGTAGGATGACAGAAGAGAAATAATTACATACACTTGTAGGATGACAGAAGAGAAATAATTACATACACTTGTAGGATGACAGAAGAGAAATAATTACATACACTTGTAGGATGACAGAAGAGAAATAATTACATACACTTGTAGGATGACAGAAGAGAAATAATTACATACACTTGTAGGATGACAGAAGAGAAATAATTACATACACTTGTAGGATGACAGAAGAGAAATAATTACATACACTTGTAGGATGACAGAAGAGAAATAATTACATACACTTGTAGGATGACAGAAGAGAAATAATTACATACACTTGTAGGATGACAAAAGAAAAATAGTAACATACACCTGTAGGATGAAAGACTAATAATTACATACACTTATAGAGTAACAGAAAAGAAATAATTACATACTCTTGTAGGATGACAGAAGAGAAATAATAACACATACTTGTAGGATGACAGAAGAGAAATAATAACACATACTTGTAGGATGACAGAAGAGAAATAATAACACATACTTGTAGGATGACAGAAGAGAAATATAACACATACTTGTAGGATGACAGAAGAGAAATAATAACACATACTGTAGGATGACAGATGAGAAATAATAACACATACTTGTAGGATGACAGAAGAGAAATAATAACACATACTTGTAGGATGACAGAAAAGAAATAATAACACATACTTGTAGGATGACAGAAGAGAAATAATAACACATACTTGTAGGATGACAGAAGAGAAATAATAACATACACTTGTAGGATGACAGAAGAGAAATAATTACATACACTTGTAGGATGACAGAAGAGAAATAATTACATACACTTGTAGGATGACAGAAGAGAAATAATTACATACACTTGTAGGATGACAGAAGAGAAATAATTACATACACTTGTAGGATGACAGAAGAGAAATAATTACATACACTTGTAGGATGACAGAAGAGAAATAATTACATACACTTGTAGGATGACAGAAGAGAAATAATTACAGACACATGTAGGATGGCAAAAGAAAAATAGTAACATACACCTGTAGGATGAAAGACTAATAATTACATACACTTATAGAGTAACAGAAGAGAAATAATTACATACTCTTGTAGGATGACAGAAGAGAAATAATAACACATACTTGTAGGATGACAGAAGAGAAATAATAACACATACTTGTAGGATGACAGAAGAGAAATAATAACACATACTTGTAGGATGACAGAAGAGAAATAATAACACATACTTGTAGGATGACAGAAGAGAAATAATAACACATACTTGTAGGATGACAGATGAGAAATAATAACACATACTTGTAGGATGACAGAAGAGAAATAATAACACATACTTGTAGGATGACAGAAAAGAAATAATAACACATACTTGTAGGATGACAGAAGAGAAATAATAACACATACTTGTAAGATGACAGAAGAGAAATAATAACACATACTTGTAGGATGACAGAAAAGAAATAATAACACATACTTGTAGGATGACAGAAGAGAAATAATTAGAGACACTTGTAGGATGACAGAAGAGAAATAACAACACATACTTGTAGGATGACAGAAGAGAAATAATTAGAGACACTTGTAGGATGACAGAAAAGAAATAATAATACATACTTGTAGGATGACAGAAAAGAAATAATTAGAGACACTTGTAGGATGACAGAAAAGAAATAATTAGAGACACTTGTAGGATGACAGAAAAGAAATAATAATACATACTTGTAGGATGACAGAAAAGAAATAATTAGAGACACTTGTAGGATGACAGAAAAGAAATAATTAGAGACACTTGTAGGATGACAGAAAAGAAATAATTAGAGACACTTGTAGGATGACAGAAAAGAAATAATAATACATACTTGTAGGATGACAGAAAAGAAATAATAATACATACTTGTAGGATGACAGAAAAGAAATAATAACACATACTTGTAGGATGACAGAAAAAAAATAATAACACATACTTGTAGGATGACAGAAAAGAAATAATAATGCATACTTGTAGGATGACAGAAAAGAAATAATTAGACACACTTGTAGGATGACAGAAGAGAAATAATTAGAGACACTTGTAGGATGACAGAAAAGAAATAATAACACATACTTGTAGGATGACAGAAAAGAAATAATTAGAGACACTTGTAGGATGACAGAAGAGAAATAATAATATACATGTGTAGGATGGCAGAAAAGAAATAATAACATACACTTCTAGGATGAAATAAAATAATTACATACACTTGGAGGGTGACAGAAGAGAAATAATTACATATACTTGTAGGATGAAAGAAATGAAATAATTACATACACTTGTAGTGTGACAGAAGAGGAATAATTACATACACTTGTAGTGTGACAGAAGAGGAATAATTACATACACTTGTAGTGTGACAGAAGAGAAATAATTACATATACTTGTAGTGTGACAGAAGAGGAATAATTACATACACTTGTAGTGTGACAGAAGAGGAATAATTACATACACTTGTAGTGTGACAGAAGAGAAATAATTACATATACTTGTAGGATGAAAGAAATGAAATAATTACATACACTTGTAGTGTGACAGAAGAGGAATAATTACATACACTTGTAGGATGACAGAAAATAAATAATAATATACACTTGTAAAATTACAGAAGAGAAATAATAACATAAACCTGTAAGATGACAGAAGAGAACGAACAAACGAACATACTTTATTTTAAAATGGTTAAGAATTGGGCACGCAGGCCAATCTAACATTTTGCTCTTCATCATACAGCTTTAACTCAGTCACAATCATTCAGCGTTTATTAATGAGCATTAATAATCACTAAGACACAACTGAATCATTACATAAATAAATAATAAACTTATTTTTGTACATGCACTCCACACTCTGATTTATGTAACAGCATGAAATAAATTTGCATATTACATTCATTCAAAACTAAAATTTATAGAAAAGCTGTTAAAAATTACAAAAATCAAACCATGCTTTAAACTACTTTAGACTATGCTTAGGGAGGCATATAGTTCATATCAGACAGATGTTAACAAAGTTTGAAGTTATAAGAACGAATATTACTTGTAAGTTTTGGTAGGCCATTCCAAAAGTGGGCAGCTGAGTAAGAGAAGCTTTTTTTTAAAATATGTCAAGCCTTGGTTTGGGGAGAATACAATTGCTTTAGCGTTGATTATGTTTTGGATTGGATTTGAACAACTACCACAGATAGGGTGGTGGCATTGTGCGATAGCATTTTATGAATTAACTTGGCCTTGTTGAAATAATGACATGGATGACAGAAAAGAAATAATAACATACACTTGTTGGGTGACAGAAAACATTGCGGTTGTGTAACGTGTAAGAAAATACACTTGTATGTATTCGTGTTGCTACGGTGTAATGGTTGGAAGTTTAGAGTGTAGACATATGCAAAATCTCATAATCGACCAAATGAAACACGGTGAAATCAATGTTGTCTATACTCATTTCTTTCTTTCTCCCGTACCTGTCTTCTGCAAGGCACGTTTGACCGGGTGTCTTGTAGGGAGAACAGCCTCTAGGACTAGAAGGATCAGCAAAGTGTCCAACGTTACACACACATACTCCGCCAGTCGGTGTCTGGCAATCAGAACTGATGACACACTGGCCTTGACCTGTACACATTTGACCTACAGTTCTGCGGGGGCTGCACTGTCCCTGGTCTAGACACCAAGAAAACAAATGGTCAGTTCAAAGAGGAAGCAGAGATAGAGGGTGGATGAGAGATGGAATACATGGATATATATATATATATATATATATATATATATATATATATATACAGACAAAAAAGAAAGAGGCGGACATGGAGAAGAGCATACAGAGGGATAGATCGCCCACATAAATACACATAGATATGTTTACATAGAAACAAAGAAGCAAAGAATTTGAGCATGGAGATAAACAGCATAAGCTAAGGCAAGTATATATATATATATATATATATATATATATGGACTGGGGGAGAGGAATGACAGAAAATAAATAATAATATACACTTGTAAAATTACAGAAGAGAAATAATAACATAAACCTGTAAGATGACAGAAGAGAACGAACAAACGAACATACTTTATTTTAAAATGGTTAAGAATTGGGCACGCAGGCCAATCTAACATTTTGCTCTTCATCATACAGCTTTAACTCAGTCACAATCATTCAGCGTTTATTAATGAGCATTAATAATCACTAAGACACAACTGAATCATTACATAAATAAATAATAAACTTATTTTTGTACATGCACTCCACACTCTGATTTATGTAACAGCATGAAATAAATTTGCATACTTACATTCATTCAAAACTAAAATTTATAGAAAAGCTGTTAAAAATTACAAAAATCAAACCATGCTTTAAACTACTTTAGACTATGCTTAGGGAGGCATATAGTTCATATCAGACAGATGTTAACAAAGTTTGAAGTTATAAGAACGAATATTACTTGTAAGTTTTGGTAGGCCATTCCAAAAGTGGGCAGCTGAGTAAGAGAAGCTTTTTTTTTTAAATATGTCAAGCCTTGGTTTGGGGAGAATGCAATTGCTTTAGCGTTGATTATGTTTTGGATTGGATTTGAACAACTACCACAGATAGGGTGGGGCATTGTGCGATAGCATTTTATGAATTAACTTGGCCTTGTTGAAATAATGACATGGATGACAGAAAAGAAATAATAACATACACTTGTTGGGTGACAGAAAACATTGCGGTTGTGTAACGTGTAAGAAAATACACTTGTATGTATTCGTGTTGCTACGGTGTAATGGTTGGAAGTTTAGAGTGTAGACATAATCATAATCGACCAAATGAAACACGGTGAAATCAATCCATACATGTTGTCTATACTCATTTCTTTCTTTCTCCCGTACCTGTCTTCTGCAAGGCACGTTTGACCGGGTGTCTTGTAGGGAGAACAGCCTCTAGGACTAGAAGGATCAGCAAAGTGTCCAACGTTACACACACATACTCCGCCAGTCGGTGTCTGGCAATCAGAACTGATGACACACTGGCCTTGACCTGTACACATTTGACCTACAGTTCTGCGGGGGCTGCACTGTCCCTGGTCTAGACACCAAGAAAACAAATGGTCAGTTCAAAGAGGAAGCAGAGATAGAGGGTGGATGAGAGATGGAATACATGGCAATATATATATATATATATATATATATAATATATATATATATATATATACAGACAAAAAAGAAAGAGGCGGACATGGAGAAGAGCATACAGAGGGATAGATCGCCCACATAAATACACATAGATATGTTTACATAGAAACAAAGAGGCAAAGAATTTGAGCATGGAGATAAACAGTATAAGCTAAGGCAAGTATATATATATATATATATATATATATATGGACTGGGGGAGAGGAATGACAGAAGTTATAAATTAATTGAATGGGCAAGAATACACAGCATGGTTGTAGGAAACACCTGGTTGAAACAACATCCTCGAAGACTGGCAACGTGGTGCAGTCCAGACAAAAAGACTTTTAACTAGATAGACTACATATTAATCAACAAACGATTCCACAATGCATTACTGACAACAAAAACCATGCCAGGAGCTGACTGCAATAGTGACCATGATCCACTCTGTGGAAAAATTAGAATAAAACTAAAGAAAGCAGGCAGAAAAGTGATAAACATCAAACTGAATACAGAACTTCTTAAAAATGACCAAGAACTGCGAGAACAATACAAAGTTATTATAACAAATAGATACAATGCAATAGCTAAGATAAATAGTATAGATGAACAATGGGAAATGTTAAGAGATTCTATCCACCAAACTGTTAAGGAGATAATACCACCAAAAAAGAAGCCCCTAAAAATAAATGGATGACAGACGACATCTTAGGACTGATGGACAAGAGGAGGAGGAGTAAAAATAAGGAGAAAAAATATAACAAGATAAATAAAGAAATAAGACGCAAATGCAGAGAAGCAAAAGAAGTGTGGTTAAATGAGCAGTGCAGACAGACAGAGGACTCTCATATTAAAGACAGCAAAAACATGCACAAACGAATTAATGAACTCACAGGCAGGAAAACAAAATATACCACAGGATGCCTGAAATCGAAAGAAGGTAAAATGTTAATGGGAAAAGAAGACATTGTGGATAGGTGGCAGAGTATATCGGTGAGCTATATGGAGGAGAAAGACCAGAATTAACACCAGATACTGAAAACTGTGATGGACCACCAATACTTGAAGATGAAATCATAGATGCCATCAAACACATGAAGAAAGGAAAAGCGACTGGGCCTGATAATATAACAATAGAAGAAATAGAGGCACTAGAGGAGACAGGAATAAAAATAATAACCAAGTTACTGAATGACATTTACAACAGTGGTTATATTCCCAGTGACCTGATTAAATCCACGTTTATAGCACTACAAAAGAAACCAGGTGCAAAGGAATGTGACGACCACCGGACTAACAGCCTCTCATGTCACATAACGAAGCTACTTCTGAGAATAATTATGAGAAGAACAAGGAAAAAGATAAAAATGGAAATAGCAGATGAACAGTTTGGATTTGTTAAAGGAAAGGGAACACACAATGCCATTTATGCTTTACGAACACTAACAGAAAGAACTTTAGAAGTACAGAAAGATCTCTACTTATGCTTCATTGATTACACCAAGGCATTTGACAAGGTGAAACATAATGAAATTATTAAAATGCTTCAAGACATCAATATAGACGGCAAAGACCTGAAGATTGTAAAACATCTATACTGGCAGCAAGAAGCAGCAGTTCGAGTTGAAAATAGAATTGGAAAATATCAACCTATAAAACAAGGGGTGCGACAAGGATGTGTACTATCTCCAGACCTTTTTTCTCTGTATAGCGAGAATATTCTAAGAACAATCATCACAGAACCAGGCATAAAAATTGGAGGATACAATATTAACAACCTTCGGTATGCTGACGACACAGTACTGATAGCTGAGAACCAACAAGACCTGCAAAATCTCTTGGACACAGTGTCCACAAACATGAACAAGATATGAGTGTCAACAAATATTGACATATCTGTATCAAGAAATACTGATAAAATATCAGTCGTAAAAAAACTAACAAGAAATCAATTGACATGGCATTACTATCACCAAACACTGACAAGATATCAGTGTCAGAAATTACTAATAGGCTATCACAATCAACAAACATGGACAATATATTTTACCAGCAAACATTAGCAAGATATCATATTCTGTAAACAGTTATATGATATCATATTAGCAAACATTAACAAGATATCAGACTCAGTAAACAGTGACAAGATGTCATTGCCAGAAAAAAATGAATAGGGTACCAATGTCTGCAAATACAGAAAAGATATCAATGATGTCAATGTTTGCAAGTATGGAGATGTTAATGTCTGCAAATATGGAGGCTATATCAAGTGTGCAAATATGGGGAAGATGTCAATGTCTGCAAATATGGGGAAGGTAACACTGCTAGAAATATGGTTTTCAGTACCCCCTTATGTGTCTTCTCGTACCCCTAGGGTTTCATGCATTCCGGTTGAATAACACTAATTAGAATGTTCTAGTCTTCCAACAGCTTTACTAGAGTAAACACACACAATATCTAGAATGTTCTAGTCTTCCGACAGCTTTACTAGAGTAAACACACACAATATCTAAAATGTTCTGGTCTTTTCACTGCTTTGCTAGAGTAAACACACACAATATATAGAATGTTCTGGTCTTCTCACCGCTTTACTAGAATAAACACACACAATATCTAGAATGTTCTGGTCTTCTTAAAGGAGTATCTTAGGATAACATATTACTCATGTGTTAGGATAACATATTACTCGGCACCAGATGACGAAGTATGAGAACCGTTTATCTCTCTTTCATCAGATATACTAGAGTCTCTTCGGCACATAAGACGGTAAACAGAGTGGAATATTTGCCATAGATAGTAAGAACTATAAAAGAAGTTATTGGAACTCTACTGTGCTTGATATGATATCATTCATGTTGTTGTCTGCCTGATTGAATTTATTTATCTGCTACTTATTAATCGATAGGCAAGATTTGTCACTTCGGTGTTCCCATAGCAACACAACAACAGTTTCCAGGTTTGCCTCTAGTACAACAATAACACCAGAGTCACAAGATCAAGAACTGACTTCCATTCGTTCAACTAGACTGTTTCCAGACTCACAACTAGAACAACAATAACACCAGAGTCACAAGATCAAGAACTGACTTCCATTCCTTCAACTAGACTGTTTCCAGGCTCACAACTAGAACAACAATAACACCAGAGTCACAAGATCAAGAACTGACTTCCATTCCTTCAACTAGACAGACAGAAGAACTTCCCCAACTCTAGAACTCCAGCTAAATTTAATGTTGACAAGGTGTATTAATGGGGGAAATGAGTTTTGAACTGATGAGTGACGTGACGAAGCCAAATGGCTTGAAAACTGCTGTCACACGGCAGAGACCTGAAAAATATACAACTTCCCAGGCACGAAGTTAATATCATGATGAAGTGAATCTAACTACCGAGGAGTACGAAAAATCATGAGTGTTTCAAAAGACTACTAAAACATTACAGCATTTCCAAGCTATCGTGCACAACAATACATCTTCCAAAAATGAAGCATTAGATCATATGTTCAGTTCTAACTGGACAGTACTACAAAACTATGCACATTCTAAACTAGCCAAAAAGTTTGCCCTAAAAAAGACAAATGTTACTGCAACAAAACTAAGACATGCCTAAAACTCACTGCCAACTTCTATTCTAAAACGACTTCCTGATCTAATCTCATCTCTTCCTAATCTCATAATAATCCTGCATTGTTAGCTCTATCTCTTTTATATGACATGGATTTCCCCAGCCCCCATCTAGAAACTTCGGTCTCTAGAAGTTTCAACTTTTTTTAAGACGACGAAAACAGGCCGTGACCCGGTGGTACTGCAAACTGGGTCCACCCGTAACGAGATGTGGACCCTGTTCCCGGCATTCAATGTGCAGGGCAGGCCTCGAACATCTCACATTGTTCAAAAATAACGACGCTTTTGTTTTAACCAAAGGGCCAAGAAGACACTTTGATCTCAGCCACTTTGATCTTTGCCAAAAGGCCGAGAAGTCTTAGCCAAAAGGCCTCTGTGAGAAACTGTTTACTTGACTTTCAACTACTGAAAAAATCTTATTTTCTAACAAATAATATTTATACCCAAATTCCCAGTTTGTTGTGACTGTTTTTAACATTACTCCTAGCCAACAGTGACTTTTTCACGAGAATCTTTCTCACTTGCCAGACACAATATGACCTGTAGCGTCCTAGTCTGACAATTGTTGATGTTTTTCCAAGCATGAGTCATGGAAAGTGCGACTCCAAGGGGAGATAATTTATAACGGACACAAATATATTATAATTATGTCCCTTCGACTAAACAGTCTATCATTTTAATTACACTTAAGAATTCTGTCAACATTCTCACCGCTATACTAGAATAAACATACACAATATCTAGATTGTTCTGGTCTTCTCGCCGCTTTACTAGAGTAAACACACAATATCTAGAATGTCCACGTCTTCTCACCGTTTTGCTAGAGTAAATATACACAATATCTAAAATGTTCGAGTCTTCTCACCCTTATACTAGAGTAAACACACACAATATCTAAAATGTTCGGGTCTTCTCACCCTTATACTAGAGTAAACACACACAATATCTAAAATGTTCGGGTCTTCTCACTCCTATACTAGAGTAAACACACACAATATCTAAAATGTTCGGGTCTTCTCACCCTTATACTAGAGTAAACACACACAATATCTAAAATGTTCGGGTCTTCTCACCCTTATACTAGAGTAAACACACACAATATCTAAAATGTTCGGGTCTTCTCACCGCTGTGCTAGAATAAAAACACACAATATCTAGAATGTTGGGGTTTGTTCACACCTATACTAGAGTAAAAACAGCTACAAAATATTACTCACGTGAAAGTAGCCTGGGGAACACTTGCACAAGACGTCGCAGGTAGCATGGTCAACACATGAGCCATTGAACGGACACGTCTTTCCGGGGGCTAGAAGAGGTTCGCAAAGACCTAATTGGGGTGGGGGGGGGGGGTTAGAGCATCTATACAATCCATGAAATGATCAAATAAAAAAAACTCAATATGGAAGAAGAAAAAAACAAATATTAGCACAGTCGTTTACACCTTACGTGAACTTTTATCAAAGCATTAATTGAGTATTTACAGGAATGACCTATGACAGGACACGTTGCCTATATGAATGACCTAAGCCATTTATTTAACTGGATTGGTTATGCAGATTAGTGACTTATGACATGATTTTTTTTTATACGTGAATGACTTATTACAGTACTAGATGTGTACATGAATGACTTATTACAAGGTTATCCGTGTGCATTGATGACTTATTACAAGACCAGCTGTGTACGTGAATGACTTATTACAAGATAAGCAGTGTACATGAATGACTTATTACAAAACTAGCTATGTACATGAATGACTTATTACAAGACAAGCTATGTACATGAATTACCTAAGCCATTTATTTAGCTGTGTACAGGATTGATTTAAGGCCAGGGAAAAAGCACATCTCTCTATCAATGGCTTCACTGAAATACCACTTTCATTTCTAAAAGTAACAAAAGAAATCAGTACTATCTTGTGATGTGTGGCAAAACCAGTAACAGATCAACACTGACCATTGAGCTCGAAGTAGCCCTGATTACATTTGCACTTGAAGTTGGCGGACCTGAGACACTGCGAGTTAGATACGCATTCTTCAGTCTTTCGACAAGGCTTGCCAACATGTACAGCGACACGGCACACTCCTCTGCTCAGAAAAAAAAGCATATATGTGTACAAGCACACACACACAGCTAATATGTGGTTCTAGTATAAGAAGACGTGAATCAACTTTACTCAAACTAGCATATGCCATAGAAATACATGTAGACACATATGTACACTTGTACAATTAATGGTTTTCTTAAAATTTAAAAGTTTTATATCGTAGGTTAATATCTGTCACACAGAAAACACAACATACAAGCAGACCTACACAACACATACACATAGAAAACACATGCACGGACAAGCTACATGCAGACAACACTTGTACACACACAACACCACTTACACATGCACTCAACTCCACTTACACACGCACATAACACCACTCACACACGTACACAACGCCATTCACACACATACACAATACCGCTTACAAAGTACACAACATTATTTACCCACACAACACACTTACGCACACACAAAACTCTGCTCCTCTAAAAACAGTGTGTGTTAACTACGTGGAGTTATTTAAATTAATGAAAAATATGACATGGGGCTGTGGTTTTGTTTCTGTTACATTACACTTTACATCACAAAGGAACAGAAGTAAGGGTAGACCAAAAGAGACATGGAGAAGAACAACAAGGAAGATGTTGAGCAACAGATTGCTCACCGGGGCACGAGCGGGAAAAGAGACAGAGGACAAGCATTTGTGGAAATCCCTTTGCGGAAGCCCCATGTGCCCTAGGCACTTAAGGTTCAAGGAGAGGGAGAGAGAGAGAGGGGGGGAGGGAGAGAGGGAGAGAGAGAGAGAGATATTACGCTTTAAAATGGTTCCGCCTTTAAAATAATCAAATCTTATTCATTTTGAAAAATAAATGTGACATTAACCCCCCTCCCCCCAATTAGTTCTTATTGTCATGATACTGCTTGTCCTATACTTTATAGCAATAACAGTGTAGATAAATTTTTTTGCCATGCGTGTGGTGAAGTGACTTTCTCAGCTGAGATACGTGCATTTACTCCCATAACCAAGACAGCATACCATCATTACTTTGGTTGTAAGCTACGAGATCAAGACAGATTACTCGGTATAATTCTCTGCGGGGATTCAATCTTCCGCTCTTCTATGTGTAGAATGTAAACTTGTTGCTAATATGCCTGTAAATCTCCACTATTGTCCACTGGAATAATGTTCTTTCTGTTTACAACGACAAGTGTTGACTTTATCAGTTGCTGTTAATATTTTATCTTATTTAATCTACGACTATTCTACGTTGTTGTGAGTCTGTTTTGTTACTCACTTCACAGACTTACTTGCTCCCAGGTTCATTCTCTCTCAGTGGAAATAGAATATTAAGTAATAATAGTAATACAGAAGCGGCAACTTTACAGTTGAAATGACTTTAATGATGCACGGGGTGACGATGAGTCGATGAGCGATATGACGAGAACGACAAAAGCATCAACAAAATCCATGGACACAAGACTGGACATTTCCATGATATGTATTCCGGCATTACTGTCGTCGTCATCATCATCATCATCATGTGCCGTGCCGACTGGCTTTGGCTATTATGTTTCTCCAGAGTACACGATCCTTCATGCAGGCCATTAGTTCAGTTGGTGATCTCCTCTCACACCATCCCGTCAGACTGTCCAGTATCATTTCTCTTGGTCTTCCTCTTGATCTTCTTCCTTCTATTTTTCCTGTTGTTATAATATTTTCAATGCCCGCTCTTCTCATTGCATGTCCTATGAAAGTACATTGTCTCTCTTTTATCTTTTTGACAAGGATTTTTGTCTCTCCAGCTCTTCTCATACATTCTTCATTAGTTATTTTTGCTGTCCAGGTGATTCGCAACATTCTTCTAATAAACCACATTTCTGTTGCTTCCAATGATTTTTGTGCAGACTTGCCTATTGTCCATGATTCACTTCCATATAACAAGATAGGTTCAATATAGCATTTTAGGACTCGTTTTCTAACATTCATTGATAAAGATGTGTTAGCTAATATGCTTTTCATTCTCTGAAATGCAGTCTTTGCTTGGCCTATTCTGTTTCTAATTTCTGATCTGCATTTCCCATCTGAAGTTATTACTGGTCCAAGGTATTTGAATTTCTGCACCTGCTTTAGAATAGTTCCGTTTAATTTTATACTGCATGCTGGTGGATTCTGTTTCTTAGATATAACCATAGTCTCTGTCTTTTTGATGTTCAAAGTAAGGCCTTTCTGCTCACTTTCTTTGGTCACTTTATCCAAGAGATTTTGCAGGTCTTGTTGGTTCTCAGCTATCAGTACTGTGTCGTCAGCATACCGAAGGTTGTTAATATTGTATCCTTCAATTTTTATGCCTGGTTCTGTGATGATTGTTCTTAGAATATTCTCGCTATACAGAGAAAAAATGTCTGGAGATAGTACACATCCTTGTCGCACCCCTTGTTTTATAGGTTGATATTTTCCAGTTCTATTTTCAACTCGAACTGCTGCTTCTTGCTGCCAGTATAGATGTTTTACAATCCTCAGGTCTTTGCCGTCTATACTGATTTCTTGAAGCATTTTAATAATTTCATTATGTTTCACCTTGTCAAATGCCTTGGTGTAATCAATGAAGCATAAGTAGAGATCTTTCTGTACTTCTAAAGCTTTTTCTGTTAGTGTTCGTAAAGCATAAATGGCATTGTGTGTTCGCTTTCCTTCAACAAATCCAAACTGTTCATCTATTTCCATTTTTATCTTTTTCCTTGTTCTTACATAATTATTCTCAGAAGTAGCTTCGTTATGTGATATGAGAAGCTGATAGTCCGGTGGTAGTCACATTCCTTTGCACCTGGTTTCTTTTGTAGTGCTATAAACGTGGATTTAATCAGGTCATTGGGGAATTCTAAGGACTGCTATTGTCGGAGGTGGGGGTGGAGAATTCGATCTCCACTCCAGCGGCGCGCGTCTCATACAGCTTCTGGCAGTCAAGTCCAGCTCCTGGCCTTCCCGTGGCAGAACTGTTTAAACTGACAGGAGAAGGGGCGAGGGCGAATATCTGGCGCCTGAAAACCAGATACTTAGGGTAGGTGAGTGGCACGTTTGGTAGCTCATCTACCGCTGTTGGCGATATTCTTCAGCTGCCACGCGTGGAGCGGTGCTCCTCCCGGCCAATGAAGACAGGTGCAAATGGGGTTGCGGTGATACACGGGTATCTCAAAACACGTCGAGATTTTCCGGTGAGAAGGTCCAACTCTGGCCTGGGTGGGCTACCACCTCTCACCCAGCGGGGATGCACTGATATCCTAAACACGTCGAGGTCTTCCGGTGAGAAAGTCCAACCCTAGACTAAACTGGTGCAACGAAAACCACGGTGTCACGCAATCCGCTTCAGAGACCCACCAAGAATACAGGCTAAAGCATGCGATACTCTGAACCCCTTGTGGTCCTCTCGGGGATCTCATGTGGTCCTTTCTGTTAGATTACACTTTACATCACAAAGGAACAGAAGTAAGGGTAGATCAAAAGAGACATGGAGAAGAACAAAAAGGAGGATGTTGAGCAATAGATTGCTCACCTGGGCACGAGCGGGACCTTTTGGGGACCACACAGGAGACCACGGGACCTAACGAGGACCACGGGCGTAAATTCAGTAGGATTACAGTGCGGTCTTGGTGGTAGAAGCGAACGAAGAAGAAGAAGAAGGTCACTGGGAATATAACCACTGTTGTAAATGTCATTCAGTAACTTGGTTATTATTTTTATTCCTGTCTCCTCTATTTCTTCTATTGTTATATTATCAGGCCTAGTCGCTTTTCCTTTCTTCATGTATTTGATGGCATCTATGATTTCATCTTCAAGTATTGGTGGTCCCTCACAGTTTTCAGTATCTGGTGTTAATTCTGGTCTTTCTCCTCCATATAGCTCACCGATATACTATGTCCACCTGTCCACAATGTCTTCTTGTCCCATTAACATTTTACCTTCTTTCTATTTCAGGCATCCTGTGGTATATTTTGTTTTCCTGCCTGTGAGTTCATTAATTCGTTTGTGCATGTTTTTGCTGTCTTTAATATGAGAGTCCTCTATCTGTCTGCACTGCTCATTTAACCACACTTCTTTTGCTTCTCTGCATTTGCGTCTTATTTCTTTATTTATCTTGCTATATTTTTTCTCGTTATTTTTACTCCTCCTCCTCTTGTCCATCAGTCCTAAGATGTCGTCTGTCATCCATTTATTTTTAGGGGCTTCTTTTTTTGGTGGTATTATCTACTTAACAGTTTGGTGGATAGAATCTCTTAACATTTCCCATACTGTCGTCATCAGAACAACCTAATATACTCTATTCTACATCTTATTTCACTAAACAACATTTCTAACAGACTAATCTACGTCTATCTCAGACGATACACAAAACACAACTGTCTCTCTGTCATATGATTTCTCTCTCACTTTACCTTTTTCCTGTCGTACCTTAACCGTGACCCTCGTGCAACCCGGGACAAAGCAGATGGAATCTACTCACAAACAGCTGATTACTTTAGAAGATAACTAATTTTATACAAATGTTCCAATTCTCAGATGAGTTATCTATCGTGCATCCTAACATTCAATATACTTCTATAACAGCATATTACCATTACTTTGGTTGTAAGCTATGAGATCAAGACAAGACCCGGCACCTCACATATCCTGTAACACATGAGTCGTTCATCTCTGTGATTGGTTGGGTAATAAAGTACTGTCAATGCTTTTCACTTTTCCTGTGATAATGACAAAAGCCTACTGAACGTTTTATTGATTGTTATCTTTGCATAGTGCCTCTTATTTTGCATGGAATGTCGAAAAAGAAGTGGATCTTGAACTATCCAAATAGTCCATAATCTACACGACCAGTAGCACAAGAAGATGACCTGCCTGTTCCTAACACACCAGATCATTACATCCTTAAGTCCAATTCAGAAAGTAATCGAGAAACATCACCTGGATCTTCACAAGATTTGGAAATCACTCGTAAGCCATTCAGAATTTCCCAGACTGAACTGAGTGATCTAATTCGAGATCTTATATCTTAAATATCTTATATCCTTCCCGTGCCGGTAAACGTCACATAGGGCTCGCAAGGTAGTTCGTCAGTTTTTGCTGTCTTCGGCGAGTCTTTCAACCTCATCAAGGGATATTATGCCTAATATTATTTGACCTCTTTAACAGTGTTCTCTTCAGAGTTTCCCGCTGTCTGCCTCTTTTTCTGTGGCCTGTTGCGTTCCATTTTATAGCTTGTTTTGGGATTCTCTGACTGTTTCTTCTCTTCACGTGACCAACGTATGTCCATCTCCTTTTCCTGATCACCCATGAGACTGGTTGTTGTTCAGTCATCTGTCTTATCTCTGCATTGTTCTTGAATTCGTTCCACTTGATGCCGAGTATTTTCCTTAGGCATTTGTTTTCAAAAGAGTCTAATTTCTTGTCTATTTTTTTAGTTGTTTTCCAGCTTTCGCATGCATAAATAAGGGTGGATATTACATTTCAACTGAAAAGTCTTAACTTGGTTTTTGTGCTTATAACTTTTGAATTTCATATGTTCTCAGGATTCTTGAATATCGATGCTGCTTTTGCAACTCTAATTCTAACTTCCTTTCTAGTGTCACCATCCTGATCTATGTAGCTGCCAAGGTATGCAAATTGATTGACTTCTTCAATATTTGTCCCTTCTATGTGAATTTTTCCATTTTGATTAAAGGGAAGTTTCATTATTTTTGTTTTGTCCTTGTTAATTACAAGTCCTATTTTGCTAGCCAGTGAAGACAGGCTGTTTTTTATTGCACGGAATTCACATTGTTACTGATAAGAGATATGTCATTAGCAAATTCAAGATGTTCTAGTTGGGTCTCATGTACCCAGACAATGCCTATGTTACCTGTGCAGCATTTTTTTCATTATGAAGTCTATTGTAATTACAAAAAGCAAAGGAGACAGTATACATCCTTGTTTCACAGCTGTTTCAATCTGGAACCATTCACTCATCACTTCTTCTGTTTTGACTGCACAAAAATATCCATTATAGAAGTTCTTAATGATATTGACAATTTTAGATGGTATTCCATATAGACTTAAAATTCTCCATAATGAATCTGTGTATGCTATCAAATGCCTTTTTAAAGTCTATAAGTTCAGTATTAATGGTTTCTGCTTTTCAATATGTTCTTCAAGTATTATTCTTAGAGTAAAGATCTGGTTGAGACAGCTTCTCTCTTTTCGAAATCCTGCTTGTTCTTCTCTCATTGATGTATCCACTATATCTTTAAGTCTATTCAAAATGACCTTGCAAAATACTCTAGACATATAATTCGAGATCTAGACTTATAAAAAGAAAAACAGAAATTATTGCATCGAAGACTTCAGTAGTGGAATCTACTGGAGGAAATTTTACAAGTGTCAGTGTATAGACACCAGGAGAAAGACTTTACCTTATTTATCTTTATAGAGGATTACAACCTTGTTGCCTGATATGATGTGAATGGCCTGATGATGTCTTTGAAAATGGAACATAATCCACCAGACTGGAGACTCTTCGTAGTCTCAACCAAGTGAAGCTTGAAAACTGATTTGCTACACAACGGAAATTTACTACCATCTGTTCCTGTAGGTCTGTAAGTCATGCTGTGCACACGAAGGAGACTTGAAAATATGAAAATACTTCTCCAACCTTCTAAATATGAAGATTATCAGTGACAAATTTGTGGAGACGTGAAGGTTATTACAATTTTGCTTGGAATCCAATTAGCGTACATTAAATGTTGTTTTTTTTCTGTGCGATAGGATAGTCGAGAAAGGTCTTCACAATGTATAAGAAAAGTTTGGCTTGAAAGGAGAATACTGGAGTCTGGAAACAAGAATGTGCAGCAAACTGCTTGAGTTGACCGTAACAAAATCATTTTGCTCCCTTTGCAAAATAAACTGGAATTAATGAAGAACTTTATTATACAAAAAATGAATCAGACAGGAGAGCGTTCAAGGACCTGAAAACGAAATTTCGGCACTTGACTGATGCTCAAGGTAAAAATCTTTGATTCAGTTCTTTAAGGAAATCAGCTTGAGGAGCCTTCATATCTAATGTTCACAACTTCCTTGGAAATTAAAGATCTTAAAACGATGTTGTGGCTGTTAATGAACATCTGACAACATACCAGCTAGAGATAATAAATGTTTTCTGATGTTATATTCTTTTTTTTCTCACTCCATTTTCAGTGGAGAATGACACATTTTATAAATGAACCAAAAAGTTGGGTTTTTTTCGCAGTGTTATCAACATATACCGAAAATTCTTCTCATGATCATTAGTTATGTTCTATAACAAAATTTTACTATGGAGTGACTGGGAATGCTAGTATTTCTACACTAATTAACTTATACAAACATTAAGCTTTTTCTTAACTTGAAATCAGACTAAACATTCAAAATTCATTGATATGTTTTGATATCGCAACTACAGAATTATTGAATATCACCAGGATATTAACACTTGCTATAACAAATTTGAGATCTAGAAAAAGCTCCAGAGGAGTGGAAAACTGGCCTTATAGTAAAACTACCAAAGAAGGATGACCTCAGAGATTGCAGAAACTGGAGAGGCATTACCCTACTGCCACTCACCAGTAAAGTATTTTGCAGAATAATCATCAACAGAATTGTACCAGCACTTGAGGGAAAACTTAGGAATGAGCAGGCAGGATTTAGGACAGGAAGATCATGCATAGATCACATATTTGTAATTAGACAAATATTAGAACAGGCAAATGAATGGCATAGCACAACATATGCATTTTTTATAGATTTCGAGAAAGCCTTCGACAGTGTAAACAGAGATGCACTGTGGAAAATTCTAAGATGGCATTGCTTTCCACATAAGATAGTGAATGTAATCAAAGCTCTATACGAGGGTTTTCTGTGCAAAGTGATCTGTGAAAAACATAACTCCAGCAACTTTATGGTACGAACATAAGTGAACCAGGGATGTGTACTATCGCCAACATTGTTTATCTTGGCAGTAGACTAGTTAATGAAGGAGGCAACATTTGACAAATGCAGAGGATTACAATGGACACTTGACACAGTGCTGGAGGACGTTGACTTTGCGGAAGATATTTGTCTACTATCAAGCAGTCACAAAGATATGCAAGATAAAATAAACAAGTTAACTCAGAATGCAAACAACATATGATTAAAGATCAACATAGGAAAGACAAAGTTAATGAAGCAAAATGTGAACAGTAGAAATGTACTCAGAGCAGATAGCAAGTTAGTGGAGGAGGTCAATGAATTTGTATATCTTGGCAGTAGAGTAGTAAAAAATGGAGACAGCACAGAGGACATCAATAGCAGACTTACTAGAGCAAACCAGGCTTTTGCAGTGCTGCAGACTATATGGAAATAAAAAAAAAACTAAGCGTGAATACGAAAATCAGGATATTTAAGTGTAATGTTCTAAGTGTACCACTCTATGGAAGTGAATGCTGAAAAAACACCAAAACAATAGAAAACAAGTTGAATTCTTTCCAGACTAAATGTTTACGAAGAATTAGAAAAATATTTTGGCCAAACATCATAAGAAATAACATCTTGTTGGTAGAAATGCAGATGAAGCCATTGACAGCAATTATTGAGGAAAGACACTGGCGATGGTTGGGACATGTGCTCCGAATGACTGACACCTCACTACCAAAAATAGCACTAAGATGGACACCACAGGGGAACAGAAGAAAGGGTAGACCAAAAGAGACATGGAGAAGAACAACAGAGAGGATGTTGAGCAATAGAGGGCTCACCTGGGCAAGGGCTGAAAAAAGGCAAAGGACAGGCATTTGTGGAAAACCCTTGCGGAACCCCCATGTGCCATGGGAACGTAAGGTTCAGAGAGAGAGAGAGAGAGAGAGAAGAGAGAGAGAGAGAGAGAGAGAGTTTACTCACATTTACAGGCATACACCATTAGATCTATAGCATAAGAAAATGCAAGCACATTAACCATCTTCAGCTTTAGAATTTGTTATTCCAATAGTGTATGTTATCTGAAGTTTTTATAATAACTTCAGATGGGAAAGCAGAACAGAAATTAGGAACAGAATAGGCCAAGCAAAGACTGCATTTCAGAGAATGAGAAAAATATTATCCAACCCATCCTTATCAATGAAACGAGTTCTAAAATGCTATATTGAACCTATCTTGTTATATGGAGGTGAATCATGGACAATAGGCAGGTCTGCACAAAACGTATTGGAAGTAGCAGAAATGTGGTTTATTAGAAGAATGTTGCGAATCCCCTGGACAGCAAAAATAACTAATGAAGAATGTATGAGAAGAGCTGGAGAGACAAAAATTATTGTAAAAAAATAAGAGAGGGACAACGTACGTTCATAGGACATGCAATGAGAAGAGGGGGCATTGAAAATATTATACCAACAGGAAAAATAGTGATAAGAAGAGCCAGTTGAAGACCAAGAGAAATGATACTGGACAGTCTGACGGGATGGTGTGAGAGGAGATCACCAACTGAGCTGATGGCCTTCATGAAGGATCGTATACTTTAGAGAAACATAATAGCCAAAGCCAGTCGGCATGGCACCTGATGATGATGATGATGATGATGATATCACATTTAACATTAACCGACCTAAAGCTTTAGAATGTAACAAAAACAGATGAAAAGGAACTACAACATTCTGATAAGAGAACTTTAAGAACTGTTGGCCATATGATTCTGGAGATTCAGAAATAAAATGAGAAGTTCATTGTTTATACGATACACGAATCACTTCTAGTGTGAAAAATAACCGATTACGACACCCTGCTTACGTAGCAAGAATGGACTAGCGTATCAGACCAAAGTAACATACAGTATATACACAAAGTGGTGGAAACATCAAAACCAGCAAAAGTGAAGAAGCAACGTAAGAGAAGGCTTAATAGGCCGTGATAAGCAATGGAGAAAGAAAGTCAGGAACAAAGATTAATGAGGACATTTTGTATCTACAGTAATGAGCTTCAAGTGCTTGGAAATAAACCGAGTGAATGAATGAATTTTATTTTAAAAGGGTGAAGAGTTTTGTGCCAGGCCCGTCTTACATTCCACTTTTTATCACCCCATCTTTCATTCCTCCCACACACTCGATTTAGTAAAGTATACAAATTACATGAGTTTATATATATATATATATATATATATATATATATATATATATATATATATACACACACACACACACACACACACACACACACACGAGGTGTGACTGATAAGTTCTCGGCATAAGGTACAACGGATCATTTGTGGGCAAATTTTTTTGGTTATTTCTCAACATAGTCTCATTGCAGGTTTATGCACTTAGTCCAGCGATCATGGAGCATACGGATCCCTTCTTTGCAAAAGTCAGCATCTTGTGCTAGTAGAAAGTGGTCTACAGCATGAATGACGGCGTCATCTGAAGCAAATTTGCGACCACTGAGATCCTTGTTTAGTTTGGAAAAAACGCAATAGTCCGAATGGGCCAAATCTGGGGGAAAAGGAGGATGTTCAAGAAGCTGGAAGCCACATTCATGAATGGCAGCCATTGCCACCGCCGACTTGTGAACTGGAGCATTGTCTTGATGAAAGATGACTCCTTTCGTCAATTTCCATCGACGGTTTTCCTTCAATTTGACCAGCAGTTGCTTCACAAGATTAGCGTAATAGGCCCCGGTGACTGTTCTGGCCTTTTGAAGATAGTATACCAATAGCACAACTTCTGAATCCCAAAAGATGGAAGCCACCACTTTGCCTGCAGGCAGAACCACCTTTGCTTCTTTTGGAGGTAGGGATCCATGATTTTTCCACTGCTTTGGCTGTTCTTTGGTTTCTGGTTGAAAATGATTAACCCAAGTCTCATCCATAGTCACAAATTGCTGAAGAAACTTTTCAGGATCTGCAGAAAAATGGCCAAGATTGTCTCTTGACATGTTGAGACGCTGTCGCTTGTGATCAGCTCCAAGAAGTTTCGGGAGTCATCGGACAGAGACTTTTGTCATTTGAAGATCATTGTGAATAATGGCATGAACACGTTCCTGGGAGATGCCCAGCTCAGTAGCAATATACCGCTCAGTTAGTCGTCGATCCTCCATTATCATGTCATGGATTCTGCCAGTGGTTTCATCGGTGGTTATCGTTCTTGGTCTTCCTGGACAGGGATCATCTTTCAGACTCTCCCTTCCATGTTTGAATTGAGCTGCCCATTTCTTCACTGTGCTATAATAAGAGGCACTCTCCCTTAGAGTCTCTACCATATCCTCATGGATCTCCTTCGATGATAAGCCCTTGATCCAGAGGTAGCGAATGACTGCTCGATAAGAAATTATCCATTTTCTCAATTTCTGCCACCCTTTACCATTTCAGTAGCCTGTAAAAAAATTGGTTGCAGTTAATTTCTTGAAATTTGGTGTTTAACGTACATTAACCTGATCTAAAAATGCACTGAATATCAACTGTGCGTTTCAAGTATTTGTATTTTATGCCGAGAACTTATCAGTCACCCATCTTATATATATATATAAGAATGCAAGTTGAAACTATATGAAATATAAGTATACAAATTATATGAAAAAATAAGAATACAAAAAGAAAATATTACATTCACAAATATAGGATAATGAACTACATGAAAGGTAACTAATCGAACAAGATAGGGTGTCGAACTTTCTGCGCAATCAAGTTTGTTAGATTATGTACGTGAGAATTCCAAATTAAATGTTGATCAGTGATGAGGCCTAGAGTTTTATGTTCATGAACGTTTTGTGAACTGCCTTTCGAAGCCCAGAGTAGTGTACGGATTTTGGACAGGAAACATGTGATGCGGGGGTGGAAAGCCTATATAAAAGAAAGAGCCTGCAGGAAAGGACACACTGAGCATAGCCAGCGGCAAATGGCGGGGCACGTTCGATCTCGCCCGTGTTAGTGTTTGATATGGAAATACCTAGGCCAAGCCGCGCAAAATATTGTATATATATATATGGATGATTCATGATGATTAGTGTTCTCTTGAATAGCACGGGGGTTGCCATCATGGTGTTAATTTCACGTGAACTTCAGGAAGCTGAGCGGAGAGCAGAAAACCAGAAGATATGGCAGGGAGCTAATTTCGTCTCGTCTGGTTAGCCCTGCCGACCTCACAAGGTTTGATTCAAATGCACTGTAGATTATATGATGTATCGTGAATTCATACTGTGCTATTGGATTATCGTTACTGTCATCGTACGTGAAGATTGTGCTGATTCTGTTGAGTCTTGTCATGTGAGATGGGCACACATCAAGTCCATCATGTTTCATTTGCATGGATAATACTATGTCAAGTTAGTCAAGGTATCAGGAGATACTAACCCAGCAGCAGGCAGCTGCATCATCAATGATTTGCATAGCATATGGGGATTCCTGGAGATGGGAGGAGAGATAGGGTGAGAATTCAGTGTGTTAGCACAAATGGACCTTGTGGGAGAATTGGGTGCGTTAACACATGTGAACTTCATGAAGCTGTGGAGGAGTATTAGTGCGTTGGCACACGTTTAAATATGTTATTCAGTGCATGGGCGCAAAAGGTGAATACGTTATTCGGGCACTGGCACAAAAAAGTGGAAATATGTATTCAGTGGATTTCGCATAAGTGGACATATGTTATTCAGTGCATTGGCACAGGGAAGTTTATATGAGACAAGGGATGGGGATTTCATGGCAGGAGCTGCTGAAATGTGTTACCAGTGCATCGGCACACTATTGAGATATATGTATACGTGCTTATTAGGGCCACAGGAGCCCAGGCCAATCTGGTCCACTGATTTAGTTGCTACTTAGTTAGAGATAATACACTGCATTTATGTCATGTCTTGTTATTATCATGATGATACATTTTGATGTCCTGCGGTGTAATGTCTGTGGTGGCGTTACCATGATATACGTAGAGAGTTTTAATACATTGATAAAAGTTTATTTGCTGACTTTGTGATGTGTATTTCATGTTGATGTGTTGTATGAATGTGTGTAAGATTCAGAATTAACTTTCTTGCAGTATCCTTGGAGGGGAGAATCTGAGTTGGCGATTATGGGGGTCGTGAGATCTTGGCTATCCAGTATGGTTGTACATGCCACGGGAATGCCTGATACAAGCTGGGTTGATCTAATTCTTCCCAATCTATCCAGAAAATATAGATTTAGCGCCAGCTAAGTTTACATTTTCTTATGTCTGAGAGAGAGAGAGAGAGAGAGAGAGAGAGAGAGAGAATGAGAGATTGATTGATCTTTATTTCAAAAGGGTTAAGAATTGGGCACGCAGGCCCGTCTGACATTCTGCCCTTTATCATACATCTTTCACTCTACTCCAGACATTCTACAAATATACTGTTCATATAACAAACATAACTAACATTGAAGCTGAGAGACATAAAATAAAATATAACATTTACGTTTCCCTCTTAAACATTCACTCAGTACAGAAGTAACTACATACATACTCTCTGAGAGAGAGAGAGAGAGAGAGAGAGAGAGAGAGAGAGAGAGAGAGAGAGAGAGAATAGAATCTTTATATTGTTTTCAAAGAAGTTCGCTACTCACCTGTTGTTATAGAAACCGTTATTACAGCGACATATTCCGTTCACACATTCAGCATTCGCTTTACACTGACCAAGTCCTGAACATGGTTCATCAGGGGGGATAACTAACAATAGAAATTTGTTCAGATTAGTTTCAAGAAGCGTTCCTCAGTGTGTGTGTAAATGACAGTTTCCATATATGTGTAAATTAAAGTTTCCACACATATGTGTAAAATACAATTTTCATATGTGTGTGTGTAAATGACAGTTTCCATATATGTGTAAATTAAAGTTTCCACACATATGTGTAAAATACAATTTTCATACGTGTGTGTGTAAATGACAGTTTCCATATATGTGTAAATTAAAGTTTCCACACATATGTGTAAAATACAATTTTCATATGTGTGTGTAAATGACAGTTTCCATATATGTGTAAAGTCCATTGACGATGCTGGTTCGCCAACTGCAGTCGGTTCTGGCGATGCCGGTCCGTAAGAACAAGACCTCTGTAGGGTCTTCTAGCCCAAAGACCAGCGTCGAGCAGCCTGTTCCTGACCATTTGATCTGAAGTTCGATGAGCTGCTGTCAGTGACTGGACTGTTGAAGGCGCAGATACAAATCGATTCCTGAGGTGACGCAGCCGTATGAAGCGGTCTTCAGCAGAAGTTGTGACTATGGGTCTTCCACTGCATGGCCGGTCTGCAACTGAGCCAGTTTCATGAAATCATCTCCAAAGACGACTAATGGTGCTTCTAACCACATTAAATAGCCTGGCCACTATATTTTATGACTGCTCATTCAGTAAACGCCCAATGATGATGAGTCGTCGTTCTGTAGTGAGATGAACCATACTTGCGCATTAAATTTTCAAAATGAGCTGGTTCGAGGAGCGTCAATCTTTTATAGACATTCAATAACATGGTCAGTGGGTTTTGTATTCAGTAAGTTTCATGGAATTTTCGTGAACCTGCCATGAGTTATTGTCAAAAATGCTGTTTTGACTAGTGTCGCTTTTCTGTGCGCATGAATCATCTGCTGAGTACAAATCAGGTCAGCACTTGAAGTTGATGTTAAGTGAACGTTTCATGCAATTTGACCTTTTCTGATTATCAAACGTCAGTTTAAATCGCAACATCGTATTTGTTGCGTTTCTTTTTTTTAACAGTATATATAGATCTGTACTGCTAAAATGGTTATTTATGAATACATTATTATTTAGTATATACATATAAAAAATATATACAATATACATACATAATAAAACATATATAAAATGTAGTGCTAAAATATATGTTCACGACCACGGGAAACTCTAAAGAGGACATTATTAAGAAGGGCCAGTTCAGTGGGCATAACACCCCTTGATGAGTTTGAAAAACTCGCCGAAGACAGGTAATCTTGGCGAACTACCTTTCGGGCCCTATGTGACTTTTAGCGGCACGGGAAGAATGTAAGTAACTACTGCTATTACATCTGTACTGCTAAAATGTATGCATTAGTGGTAAAAACATACAAATAACTAGACAAGAAAGTAAA
This sequence comes from Achatina immaculata, assembly GCA_009760885.1. NCBI lineage: Eukaryota > Metazoa > Mollusca > Gastropoda > Stylommatophora > Achatinidae > Lissachatina > Lissachatina immaculata. Next base: position 34,379,061 of record CM019695.1, read on the forward strand.
AAGTTCAGCTAGAAGGGATAAAAGAGAATACATAGACAATATGGCGAAAGAGGCAGAAAAAGCAGCAAAAATAAGAGACAGAAAAACTTTATATAACATTCATAAGAGGCTAACAGGTACTATCACATCTAAAGAAAGACAAATCCTTAGCAAAACTGGAACCCTATTAACATCAAATAAAGACCAAAAGCAAAGATGGGCTGAACACTTCCAAGAAATACTTAATCGACCACACCCAAAAGAATTGTTAAACCCTGAAACTGACTTACCAGCCCCACAACTAAATGTCAACCTAGATGAAATTAAATTGCACGAAATTGAAACAGCAGTGAATTTAATGGCTAACACCAAAGCTGCAGGTGATGATGAAATAACACCCGAAATGCTAAAAGATATCAATAGTGACAACATGAGACAACTACAGAGAATGTTTAACAAGATTTGGAAAGAAGAAAAGGTCCCTTCTAATTGGAAAAATAAGAATCATTGTTAAAATACCAAAACAAAATGCAACCTTAGTGACTGTAACACTTGGAGAGGAGTAACCTTAATATCAGTTGTGTCAAAAGTATTTTGCAAAGTCATTTTGAATAGACTTAAAGATATAGTGGATACTGCAATGAGAGAAGAACAAGCAGGATTTCGAAAAGAGAGAAGCTGTCTCAACCAGATCTTTACTCTAAGAATAATACTTGAAGAACATATTGAAAAGCAGAAACCATTAATACTGAACTTCATGGACTTTAAAAAGGCATTTGATAGCATACACAGAGATTCATTATGGAGAATTTTAAGTCTATATGGAATACCATCTAAAAATGTCACCATCATTAAGGACAGAAGAATGGATGAGTGAATGGTTCCAGATTGAAACAGGCGTGAAACAAGGATGTATACTGTCTCCTTTACTTTTTGTAATTACAATAGACTTCATAATGAAAAAATGCTGCACAGGTAACACAGGTATTGACTGGGTACATGGGTCCCAACTAGAAGATCTTGATTTTATTGATGATATAACTCTTATCAGTAACAATGTGAATTCCATGCAATAAAAAACAGATAGCCTGTCTTCACTTGCTAGCAAAATAGGACTTGAAACTAACAAGGACAAAACAAAAATAATTAAAACTCCCATTAATCAAAATGGAAAAATACACATAGAAGGGACAGACATTGAAGAAGTCAATCAATTTGCATACCTTGGCAGCTGCATAGACCAGGATGGTGACACTAGAAAGGAAGTTAGAATCAGAATTGCAAAAGCAGCATTGATCTTCAAGAATCTTGAGAACATATGGAATTCAAAAGTTATAAGCACAAAAACCAAGTTAAGACTATTCAATTCAAATGTAATATCCACCCTCATTCATGCATGCGAAAGCTGGAAAACAACTAAAGAAACAGACAAGAAATTAGACTCTTTTGAAAACAAACGCCTAAGGAACGAATTCAAGAACAATGCAGAGATAAGACAGATGACTGAACAACAACCAGTCTCATGGGTGATCAGGAAAAGGAGATGGACATATGTTGGTCACTTGATGAGAAGAAATGATCAGAGAATCCCAAAACAAGCTATCAAGTGGAACACAACAGGCCAAAGAAAAAGAGGCAGACCGCGTGAAACTCTGAAGAGGACATTGTTAAGAGAGGCCAAATTAACAGGCATAAAATTCCTTGATGAGGTTGAAAGACTCGCCGAAGACAGGAAAAATTGGCGAACTATTTTGCGATCCCTATGTGACGTTTAACGGCACGAGAAGGATATAAGATATAAGTGGTAAAAAACACTTAAATATGTGCTATGTTAAAATACTTGGACCTAGTGTATAAAAATACATAGAGGTCTACTGTGCAAAAAATATCGCAGAATTTAAGCCATATGTATTAAACTATTTGTAAAACTACTATGTCAAGTCACACACAAAAAAAAAAAACAGTGGTGACGGCAGACATGCATAACAAATTAAAATAACGGCACTCCTAGATATTTTAATTACTAGGGTACTTATAGAAGCTGGACAAACTAATATACATGCATAAATGCCGGACACACTAGGGTACATGAAGAAGGTGGACACACTAAGGTACATGCAGAAGTGTTGGACAAGCTACGGTGCATGCAAAAGTTGGACAAACTAATGTACGTGCAGAAGTGTTGGACAAGCCAGGAGATATGCAGAAGTGTTGGACAAACTAATGTACGTGCAGAAGTGTTGGACAAGCTAGGGGATATGCAGAAGTGTTGGACAAACTAATGTACGTGCAGAAGTGTTGGACAAGCTAGGGGATATGCAGAAGTGTTGGACAAACTAATATACGTGCAGAGGTGTTGGATAAGCTAGGGGATATGCAGAAGTGACGGACAAGCTAGGGGATATGCAGAAGTGTTGGACAAACTAAAATACGTGCAGAAGTGTTGGACAAGGATATCCGAAAAATGTAATCAGGGTAATAGAAAGATAAAAATAATACGGTAAGAAAGCAGAAGAAATGACTGGAGAAATACACAGCATTGGTGTGAAGTCAGGAATATTCCTCGGTAGAGAGTAGAAGAAACACTGGGAATGTCATCATACAGAGAATAGAAAAGACCTTTGGAATGTCATCATACAGAGAATAGAAAAGACCTTTGGAATGTCATCATAAAGAGAAGAGAAGAGGTCTTGGGATATAATCACACAGAGAACAGAAGATACCCTTGAAATGTAATCGTACAGAGAATAGAAAAGACCTTTGGAATGTCATCACATAGAGAAAAGAAGAGACCTCTTAAATGTCATCATACAGAGAATGGAAGAGACCATTGGAATTTCATCATACAGAGAAGAGAAAAGGTCTTGGGAATATCATCACACAGAGAAAAGGTCTTGGAAATATCATCATACAGAGAAAAGGTCTTGGAAATATCATCATACAGAGAAGATAAGAGGTCTTGGAAATAACATCATATAGAGAATAGAAGAAGTCTGTCTAATGTCATCATACAGCGAATAGAAGAGATCTTAGGAATATTATCATACGGAGAACAGAAGAGTTTTGCTAATGTCATCATACAAAGAATAGAAGAGATCTTTAGAATGTTATCAGACAGAGAATAGAAGAAACCTGTGGCATGCCATCATACAGAGAATAGAAAAAACGTTGAGAATGCTATAAAAAAGAGAATAGAAGTGACCTTGGGAATATGATCATGCACAGAATAGAAGAGGTCTTGCTAATATCATCATATATAGAATAGGTCTTGCTAATATCACCATATAGAGAATAGAATAGGTCTTGCTAATATCATCATATAGAGAATAGGTCTTGCTAATATCATCATATAGAGACGAGGTCTTGCTAATATCATCATATAGAGAATAGAAGAGATCTTGCTAATATCATCATATAAAAAATAGAAAAGGTCTTGCTAAATCATCATATAGAGAATAGAAGAGGTCTTGCTAATATCATCATATAAAGAATAGAAAAGGTTTTGCTAAATCATCATATAGAGAATAGAAGAGGTCTTGCAAATTTCATCACACAGAGATTGATATGAAACGTCATGGGAAAATTATTCCGTAAGAGATATGAAACATCCTGGGAATATTACTCTGAGAGAGATATGAAACGTCCTAGGAATATTACTCTGCGAGAGATATGAAACATCCTGGGAATATTACTCTGAGAGAGATATGAAATGTCCAAGGAATATTACTCTGAGAGAGATATGAAACATCCTAGGAATATTACTCTGAGAGAGATATGAAACATCCTGGGGATATTACTCTGAGAGAAATATGAAACGTCCTAGGAATATTACTCTGAGAGAGATATGAAACAATCTGGGAATATTACTCTTTGAGAGATATGAAACGTCCTAGGAATATTACTCTGAGAGCGATATGAAACATCCTAGGAATATTACTCTGAGAGAGATATGAAACATCCTGGGAATATTACTCTGTGAGAGATATAAAACTTCCTGGGTATGCAGGAAACTCTCTACTGTAGAGTGCGGAACAACAACAAAACTCCTTCAGATCATCAGAGGAAGTATTCTGGTGGGACCTCAACTCTTTTGCTGTTATTTGCTTTATCTTTTTCCCTGTCTACAATGGCTACTAATTTCTACAGCAGTCTGTTGTGGCTCCAGGTGTAGCGTCCTTGACCTAATGATACTCTGCATGCTGTGAGCACATGTTCCAATGTTTGCCTTTCGTTGCAGATAGGGCACTTTGAGTCTTCTGATACATCCCATTTCTATAGGTTGGAGCCTGTAGGCAGAAGCTCATAAGTAGCTCTGATGATGAAGTTGAGTCTCAAGGGTGCCATTTTCCAGATGTCATTCCATGTTAGTGATCTCTGCAGGACTTCCTCCCATGTTAGTGATCTCTGCAGGACTTCCTCCCATGTTAGTGATCTCTGCAGGACTTCCTCCTATGTTGTCCATTGACCTTGCTGTGCCTGATGGACTGCCTTCTGGACCGGCTTGTCATCTTCTGAATTCCTTACTTCGCTGATGATCATATCCCTTCTTTCCTTACAGGAGGCCTTTGACCACCGTTTGATTTCACCGTGGCCAAATCTCCTTCTATTGGTCTGGGTGTATCCTATTACTTCTTTCAGCTCCTGTGTTTCCCTGGCTGCGGTAACTTCCTCATTTACTTTCCACTTTCGTCCAGTTTTAAGTGTTGACTGCACTTCTCGTACCACCGGATCTGTAGATTCTTGTAGCATCATTGTCTTTCTTACCTTGTATATTACTCTGCGAGGGATATGAAACGTCTTAGGAATATTACTCTGTGAGAGCTATGATACGTCCTAGGAATATTACTCTGTGAGAGCTATGAAACGTCCTAGGAATATTACTCTCTGACAAATATGAAACGTCCTTGAACAATTACTTTCAGAGAGATATGAAACGTACCGGGAAAATTACTAAGGAGAGATATGAAACACCCCTGGAGTATTACTCTCTGAGAGATATGAAACATTCTTGGAGTATTACTCTCTGAGAGATATGAAATAATCTGGGAATATTACTCTCAGAGAGATATAAAAAATCCTTAGAGTATTACTCTCTGAGAGATATAAAGCGTCCTTGGAATATTATTCTCTGAGAGATATGAAACGTCTTGTGAACATTACTGAAAGATATCAAAAGTCCTGGGAATATTAATCCCTGATAGATATGAAACGTCCTGGGAATATTACTCTCTGAGAGATATGAAACATCTTTGGAGTATTACTCTCTGCATGATATGAAACGTCCTGAGAATATTATTTTCTCTGAAAGAGATGAAACGTTCACGGAATATTGTTCTCTGAGAGATACGAAACGTCCTGGGAAATTTACTCTCTGAGAGATATGAAAGGTCCTTGAAATATTACTCTCATAGAGATATGAAACGTCCCTGGAATATTACTCTCAGAGAGATATGAAATATCCTTGGGGTATTACTCTTTGCGTAAACACAGCAGGCCGAGGAGGAGGGGGCAGACCACGTGAAACTCTGAAGAGGACATTATTAAGAGAGGCCAAGTTAACAGGCATAAAGTCCTTTGATGAGGTTGAAAGACTCGCCGAAGACAGGAAAAATTGGCGAACGACTTTGCGAGCCCTATGTGACGTTTAACGGCACGGGAAGGATATAAGATATAAGATAAGATTACTCTTTGCGAGATGTGAAACGTTCTGTGAATATTACTCCCGGAAAGATGTAAAACATCCTGGGAATATTACTCTCTAACGGATATTAAATGTCCTGGTAATGTTACTCTCTGAATGATATGAAACGTCCTGGGAATATTATTCTCTGAGAGATATGAAACGTCATTGGAATATTACTCTCTTAGAGAAGTGAAACTTCCTGGAATATTACTTTCAGAGAGATATGAAACGTCCTGGGAATATTACTCTCGGAGAAATGTGACACGTTCTGGTAATATTAATCTCTGAGAGGTATGAAACCTCCAGTGAATATTAATCTGTGAGATATATGAAACGTTATGGGAATATTACTCTCAGAGAGATATGAAACATCTCTGGAATATTACTCTCGAAAGGACATGAAACATCATGGGAATATTACTCTCTGAGAGATTTGTAACATCCTGGGAATATTACTTTCCCAGAGACATGAAACATTCTGGGAATATTACTCTTGTAGAGATATCAAAATGTCAATCTAGATGAAATTGAATTGCATGAAATTGAAACAGCAGTGAATTTAATGGCTAACAACAAAGCTGCAGGTGAAGATGAAATAACAGCCGAGATGCTAAAAGCTATCAATAGTGACAACATGAGACAACTACAGAGAATGTTTAACAAGATTTGGAAAGAAGAAAAGGTCCCTTCTAATTGGAAGAAGGGAATCATTGTGAAAATACCAAAAAGGGCAACCTTAGTGACTGTAACAACTGGAGAGGTGTAACCTTAATATCAGTTGTGTCAAAAGTATTTTGCAAGGTCATTTTGAATAGACTCAAAGATATAGTGGATACTGCAATGAGAGAAGAACAAGCAGGATTTCGAAAAGGGAGAAGCTGTCTCGACCAGATCTTTACCCTCAGAATAATACTTGAAGAACATATTGAAAAGCAGAAACCATTAATACTGAATTTCATAGATTTTAAGAAGGCATTTGATAGCATACACAGAGATTCATTATGGAGAATTTTATGTCTATATGGAATACCATCTAAAATTGTCAACATCATTAAGGACTTATACAATGGATATGGTTGTGCAGTCAAGACAGAAGAAGGGATGAGTGAATGGTTCCAGATTGAAACAGGCGTGAAACAAGGATGTATACTGTCTCCTTTACTTTTTGGGATTACAATAGACTTCATAATGAAAAAATGCTGCACAGGTAACACAGGTATTGACTGGGTACATGGGACCCAACTAGAAGATCTTGATTCTGCTGATGACATAACTCTTATCAGTAATAATGTGAATTCCATGCAAGAAAAAACAGATAGCCTATCTTCACTGGCTAGCAAAATAGGACTTGAAATTAACAAGGACAAAACAAAAATAATGAAAATTCCCATCAATCAAAATGGAAAAATACACATAGAAGGGACAGATATTGAAGAAGTCAATCAATTTGCATACCTTGGCAGCTACATAGACCAGGATGGTGACACTAGAAAGGAAGTTAGGATCAGAATTGCAAAAGCAGCATCAATCTTCAAGAATCTTGAGAACATATGGAATTCAAAAGTTATAAGCACAAAAACCAAGTTAAGACTATTCAATTCAAATGTAATATCCACCCTCATTTATGCATGCGAAAGCTGGAAAACAACTAAAGAAATAGAAAAGAAATTAGACTCTTTTGAAAACAAATGCCTAAGGAAAATACTCGGCATCAAGTGGAATGAATTCAAGAACAATGCAGAGATAAGACAGATGACTGAACAACAACCAGTCTCACGGGTGATCAGGAAAAGGAGATGGACATATGTTGGCCACTTGATGAGAAGAAATGAGCAGAGAATCCCAAAACAAGCTATCAAGTGGAACACAACAGGCCGAAGAAAAAGGGGCAGACCGCGTGAAACTCTGAAGAGAACATTATTAAGAGAGGCCAAGTTAACAGGCATAAAATCCTTTGATGAGGTTGAAAGACTCGCCGAAGATAGGAAAAATTGGCGAACTACTTTGCGAGCCCTATGTGACGTCTAACGGCACGGGAAGGATATAAGATATAAGATATAAGAGATATCAAACATCCTGGAATATTGCTCTCCGAGAGATATTAGACGTCCTGTGAATATTACTCATAAATGCCTTTGAATGTAAATGCTACAGAACAGTTCTTCAAATATCATGGACACAAAAAAGAACAAATATATCCATACTACAAGTACTTAATATTGAAGAAGGCTGAATAGTAAAGAGGATTAAAGGGAGAAAACGTAAATATTTTGGACACATTAAACGTCATGATAATCTAGAGAAAACCGTCTTGGAATGATACATAACAGGAAAAAGAAAGAGAAGAAGACCAAGGCGAAGATGGCTGCAAGACATCATTGATGATCTGCAAATGGATGCATCAGCAGCAGGCCATCTTATTCACAACAGAGAGGCCTACAGGAATGCTGTTGGGGAAGCAAAGTTCAGCAAGGGACATGCAAATGAATGAATGAGAGATATGAAACATCCTGGTAATATTACTGTCTGAGAGATATTAAACGTCCTGTGAATATTAATCCTTGAGAGATATGAAACGTCCTGGGAATATTACTACTCCATGAGAGATATAGACGTCCTGGGAATATTACTACTCCATGAAAGATACAGACGTCCTGGGAATATTACTACTCCATTGAGATATAGACGTCCTGGGAATGTTACTACTCCATGAGAGATATAGACATCCTGGGAATATTACTCTCAGAAAGATATGAAACATCCCTGGAATATTATTCTCCGAGAGATATGAAACATCCCTGGAATATTATTCTCTGAGAGATATGAAACATCCCTGGAATATTATTCTCTGAGAGATATGAAACATCCCTGGAATATTATTCTCTGAGAGATATGAAACGTCCTGGGAATATTACTATCTGAGAGATATAAAACATCCCTGGAATAAAGTATGTGTAAATGTGATAGAAAACATTTTTTTAAAAATCTAGATCGGTTATCTAAACCGGTAGACTGAGCTGCTGTCTTAGAATATTTCTTTCTTTCATGAGTCTCAGATTTTACATGTTCTTTCTAACGAAGTGGTTTTTTTCTGCTGTTTACTTTAAAGTTTCAAAAGTTTTGATTAAGATTTAAATATTGAACTAAATTAAAGATAAGAAAATCAGGAAAGAAAAATGATAGAAAGTATAGCAGCAAAAACGTATTGCTATATACATACAGGAAAGAGACCAGAACAACACAACTCCCTACATCATCAGAAAAGTACCCTCCCACCTACTCCTGCTCCCCACTACCTGTTACGGCCCTATTGACACTCTAAAGGGAGGGCGGGGGTGACCTGGATCATGAGTTCATTTTTCAAATGCTGTTCCATACGCGCGCGCATATATGCAAGTATATATGAGTACATACAATATTCAAATACTTGGGCACTTTGGCAACAACATGTAGAAACTATACCTGTGAAACCGAATACAGAGTACGCCACAGAACAGTCTTCACGTAAATGATAAACACCTTGTTTAATGAAGATGGCTGCAAGACAATGTTGATAACCTCCAGATGAATACGTCAGCAGCAGGCCGTCTTGCTTACAACCGAGAGGCCTACAGGAGAGCTGTTAGGTAGGAAAAGTTTCGAAAGGGACATGCAAATGACTTACTGAGGTATGTGAAGTGTTAGTGCCTTCACATTTCTAGGCCACTACAGCACCTGAGGTAGGGATGCAAGCACCTGTTCTGGCTCTTTGTTTTACTAGTACCCATTCTTTACAGCATAACTGAATTTATATGTGGGTGAAAATACATAAAAGCAGATTAGAAAAAAATGGCTACAGTCATATGAAAAGAGGAATGAGACTGAGAGAAAGGTGAAAAATCTGCCAGGCAAGAGGTCATCAATATATTAACAAACAACCACTTTGCTAGTCAAATTGACAAAGTGATGAAGTAGCCGTCAGAACTTTAACAGTTTAACCGTAAATGCAGACACGAAAACATAAAAATATTCGCATAGTAAAACTCAAGAGAAATTAACCCAACATGTTAGAAATAACAGTAGGTATCAAAACTAAGCATAAATATGAAAATCAGGATATTTAAGAGTAATGTTCTAAGTGTACTACTCTACGGAAGTGAATGCTGGAAAATCACCAAAACCATAGGAAACAAGTTGAATTCTTTCCAGACTAAATGTTTACGAAGAATTAGAAAAATATTTTGGCCAAACACCATAAGAAATAACATCTTGTTGGCAGAAATGCAGATGAAGCCACTGACAACAATTATTGAGGAAAGACACTGGCGATGGTTGGGACATGTGCTCCGAATGACTGGCAACTCACTACCAAAAATAGCACTAAGATGGACACCGCAGTGGAACAGAAGTAAGGGTAGACCAAAAGAGACATGGAGAAGAACAACAGAAAGGATGTTGAGAAATAGAGGGCTCATCTGGGAAAGAGCAGAAAAAAAGGCGAAGGACAGGCATTTGTGGAAAACTCTTGCGGAAGCCCCATGTGCCCTGGGCTCTTAAGGTTCAGAGAGAGATCAAAACATTCACAAATTAATCTTCAAGGCCAACTGACATAGTGATGAGGTAGCCATAAAAGTATTCACAAACTGATTTTCAAGGGAAGCTGTCACATTTTGGAATTAGGCATCAAAACATTCATAAACTAACCTTCAAGACAAGCTGATATATTGGCGAAATAACCATCAGAACATTCACAAACTCCTGTCGACTGAATGGCACATTCTGCAAAGTCCACGCATTGCCCCAGATCAGAACAAGGTCGTTTCGGCCAGATGGCTGAAAAAGGTCATAATGAGAGAAGAGATTAATTATTCCTAGTTTAATTCCACTGAAACTTAAGGCTTATTCAGTTATATTTCTGTTTCAGGAGTATATTTTTTATTCTGTTTCAGAGTAATTTCTGACCAGTTCTCTATCATCAGAATACATCTGGAACTTTTGTCACTAATATGGATCCGGTAACGTTTTTTGTGCACATATGAATACATATAGCATGGAAAGTTGTGCGCACACAAATACATATAGCATGGAAAGGTGTGCGCATACATATACATATAGCATATAGTTCTGCACACGTACAAATACATATAGCATAGAAATGTGCGCACGTACAAACATATAGCATAGAAATGTGCGCACGTACAAATACATATAGCATAGAAATGTGCCCACGCACAAATAAATATAGCATGGAAAGGTGTGCACATACAAATACATATAGCATAGAAATGTGCGCACGTACAAATACATATTGCATGGAAAAGAAAGTTCTTGGGCAAGAAATTCACACTTATGGTATGACTTCTTTCATGTCAACAAAGTATCCGTCAGCACATCTCGAGGTTTCGACATGGCTACACTAACATAATACTATTAGTCTCCAGCAGTCACCGTCAATATATATATATATATGCAACATAAAAAATAAATGCAGTCTCTTCTGACTGATTTCATCATGACTGAAATTCATTTCTCACACATAACAAAGAAAAAAAGTAATTAGAAACAGATATAATTTTCTTTCGCAGCAATCAACAGCACAAACTGTAACATTATTTCATATATAATAAAGAAATAATTACGTTCACAATTATTACTGCCACAACAATTGCATCTTAACAACACAAACACATTCACACTCATAGCTGATAACATGGTCATCCAAAATAAATCAGATTTGCTTTATAGTGTGCAATCCATCGCACCTAACAAAAAAAAAATAAATGGCATAACAGTATTCCATCGAAAGCAGATACAAAATTACGTTATCAATACGATTCCATGGCAGCTACAAAATTGCTTGAGAATAAGAGATTAATTATTCCTAGTTTAATTCCACTGAAACTTAAGGCTTATTCAGTTATATTTCTGTTTCAGGAGTATATTTTTTATTCTGTTTCAGAGTAATTTCTGACCAGTTCTCTATCATCAGAATACATCTGGAACTTTTGTCACTAATATGGATCCAGTAACGTTTTTTGTGCACATATGAATACATATAGCATGGAAAGTTGTGCGCACACAAATACATATAGCATGGAAAGGTGTGCGCATACATATACATATAGCATATAGTTCTGCACACGTACAAATACATATAGCATAGAAATGTGCGCACGTACAAACATATAGCATAGAAATGTGCGCACGTACAAATACATATAGCATAGAAATGTGCCCACGCACAAATAAATATAGCATGGAAAGGTGTGCACATACAAATACATATAGCATAGAAATGTGCGCACGTACAAATACATATTGCATGGAAAAGAAAGTTCTTGGGCAAGAAATTCACACTTATGGTATGACTTCTTTCATGTCAACAAAGTATCCGTCAGCACATCTCGAGGTTTCGACATGGCTACACTAACATAATACTATTAGTCTCCAGCAGTCACCGTCAATATATATATATATATGCAACATAAAAAATAAATGCAGTCTCTTCTGACTGATTTCATCATGACTGAAATTCATTTCTCACACATAACAAAGAAAAAAAGTAATTAGAAACAGATATAATTTTCTTTCGCAGCAATCAACAGCACAAACTGTAACATTATTTCATATATAATAAAGAAATAATTACGTTCACAATTATTACTGCCACAACAATTGCATCTTAACAACACAAACACATTCACACTCATAGCTGATAACATGGTCATCCAAAATAAATCAGATTTGCTTTATAGTGTGCAATCCATCGCACCTAACAAAAAAAAAATAAATGGCATAACAGTATTCCATCGAAAGCAGATACAAAATTACGTTATCAATACGATTCCATGGCAGCTACAAAATTGCTTGAGAATAAGAAAATAATTATTTACCTAATTCAGAACACTAATATGACATTAATATGACACTAACATGACACCAATATGACACTAATATGACACAAGGAAAATCTCACACCCATGCTTACACAGTACCGCAGAACTTCATTGACAAGTATAACTTACAGTTAATACATAACAAAACTGTTAATATGTAACAAAAAACGTACATCACATGAAGAGACGCAGGTGCAGATCCTAGCTCGATCAGTCTATTTTACCACAGAATAAATATCAAGAAAACTTCACAATTTATATATACAACGAAAACAGGTTTCCTGACAGCCAGCCATTTTCCTCAGACAGAACTGCTACAATGAACAAATCTCACGGCTCTACACCAGAGCAACAGGTAAGCCTTAAGCTACAGCAAGGCCTTACGCACCCTCACTGTACAGCACAACACCCCAAACCTAGTTAACCCAAACCATTACAGCAATACACAAAACTCTTATAACACCCCAAACGTTTACAACAACACCCCAGATTCTTTTAACAACACACCAAACTCTTACAACAACACTCCAAATTCTTTCAACAACACACCAAACTCTTACAACAACACTCCAAATTCTTTCAACAACACACCAAGCTCTTACAACAACACTCCAAATTCTTTCAACAACACACCAAACTCTTACAACAACACACCAAACTCTTACAACAACACTCCAAATTCTTTCAACAACACCCCCAAATTCTTTCAACAACACACCAGACTCTTACAACAACACACCAAACTCTTACAACAACACTCCAAATTCTTTCAACAACACACCAAACTCTTACAACAACACTCCAAATTCTTTCAACAACACACCAAACTCTTAAAACAACACTCCAAACTCTTACAACACACCAAACTCTTACAACAACATTCCATCCTTCATTATAATAGTCCAGCCCTAGTTCTACTTATACATGAATAAAATCTGCATTGAGATTCTTCAAAATGAAGAAAATCTTTTCTATGAACATTGTAACGAAGAACATCTATCCTATGAACTTTGTAATGGTTCCTTATTTATGTTTCGTAATTTTACATCAACCATCATAAAACTTCGATACAATCCAGAATCATAAAAGTCATTAATTTCTGTAGTATGAATTATCAGCATAACATAATCTACAATATCTACACGTTGTTTGGTGAATCATACTTAACCTATAATATCATACACAACCCAGAAACAACTGCATAATAACATAAATCATACATAATTCACATACCAACTAAACAGGTGCCCCCACTTGCATAATATCCAGACTTGCAGTCGCACGTGCCACCCATAGTGGAAGAGCATTCCGAATTGACCACGCACTGACCAGTCCCAAAACAGGCTGCACCAGCCTTACGTCCTGACGTTAACAGAAATAGATTTTCTTGATATCATAAATATCGACTGCTTATAAAGCAAACAAAATTCAGTACTATTTGACAAAACTAGTCTAACTGCATACTTTGAATTATTCAGTACTGTGAAACAAATAAAACATCTAAAGTCTGATCTATAGAAATAGAAATAGACAACTTTCTGCTCACAAGTCTGAGAGTGCCTTGATGCTGTATTTTCATTTGGACGAAATTTCCATTTTCGTGTTTCTCACTTTTTGTTCAGTTAATAGCAGGCGCAATCTTTGTTTTCATTTCTCATCTCTTGTCTACTTATTATTTAAGGTGTTTTAGAACATTTTAGTTGATCGTATTTCCTTCTTATCTTTCTTTTCCACTACACAAAATTGTCAAAGCATATGAAATACTTCCTTCTCAACATCACATATTTCCGTGATTGCGCATCATAAAAATGCTACATAATGTACAACATAAAACATCCAGCATTGTATATAAAATATCGAGCAGTATATAAATAAATACAATCTCCCACAGCAGGTCTGTATCACAATAACACCTACAGAAATACCAAATTCATTGAATGAGATGTACAGAATACTGGATTCAGATTTGTATTTGGCTGAATAATGGGCAATTAAAATATTCGTGCTCTAGTTCAAATGGCCAAACTTTGAACAGTTAAACAACATTTCTTGTTTAGAATCGCATAACACTGATGCTAACTTACGAGGGACGTTCAAAAAGTTCATATTCGGACATATTAGCAAATATGATATGAAATTATAACACTGTTTTTCATCTTAATCTCCTGCACCATCAGTGCACTTGATCAATCTAAGCTCCAGTGCAATATTAGCATTATAACAGAAATCACAATCTTGGTCCAGTTACCATGCGCGTCACAGCTGCTATGACCTCAAAATTGCATTGAACTTTTCTGCCACGTATGTGATTTTTCAGACAAGAAAACAAGTAGAAGTCGTTGGTTCGGGTGGGGGGGGGGGGATGCTGATGCCATTAAAATCCTGCATCATGGATTGCGCTCATTACACCACAAGAAGTGTCCTGCATCATGAATTGCGCTCATTACAATACACGAGAATGTATAAAATAGGAAAAAAGTAGGAGCAGCTTTATTACTTAACGATTAGAAAGTTGTGACGTTTCGGCGTGAGCCTTAATCATACACAAACATACAGGAAGAAGAAATAGAGAGAGGAGATAAAGTATAGATTCACATGAATACTATTTTTAAAAAAAAATTTTTAAAAGAGTACTTAGCTGTAAATTGCAAGATGTGGCTTGTCCGGCGGTGTGTGTCAGGAATGAATCTAGTGGGACGTGGAGACTGTTTAAATAGAGACCTGTGACATGTGGTCAGTGGGTTGTAACTGGGGGTGGTGGATGGGGAACCGGGGAGGGGAGAGAGAGTGACGCAATACCTACCTAGCTAGGAGAAATTGAAACAGATGATTGGGGAAGAGGGGTTGCAGAGAAGATGGGTTACAGAGTGATGCTGTGAGGAAGTTTGAAAAGTAAGAAGGGGTGGATTTAGTGGAGAGGTACTATAATGATTGAAGAAGATGATGTTACGTGTAACTAAACAGCGAGTTTAACCCATGTGGTTCCAGCATCCCATAATTTTGAATGCAGCGGTTCTCAAGTGCCAGGCGGCTTGTGTCATCTGCGTGACATTGTTTAATGGCTGTTACCAGAAAATCAGATTTGCCTCTGTGGTTGGGGCCATTGAAATGATTTGGGACTGGTTTCGAAGCATGCTGGGCGATGTCGTACAGATGTTTTTGCATGCGGTCCCCTAATCTGAGGCCAGTCTCACCGACATTTCTGTAGTATGAATTATCAGCATAACATAATCTACAATATCTACACGTTGTTTGGTGAATCATACTTAACCTATAATATCATACACAACCCAGAAACAACTGCATAATAACATAAATCATACATAATTCACATACCAACTAAACAGGTGCCCCCACTTGCATAATATCCAGACTTGCAGTCGCACGTGCCACCCATAGTGGAAGAGCATTCCGAATTGACCACGCACTGACCAGTCCCAAAACAGGCTGCACCAGCCTTACGTCCTGACGTTAACAGAAATAGATTTTCTTGATATCATAAATATCGACTGCTTATAAAGCAAACAAAATTCAGTACTATTTGACAAAACTAGTCTAACTGCATACTTTGAATTATTCAGTACTGTGAAACAAGTAAAACATCTAAAGTCTGATCTATAGAAATAGAAATAGACAACTGTCTGCTCACAAGTCTGAGAGTGCCTTGATGCTGTATTTTCATTTGGACGAAATTTCCATTTTCGTGTTTCTCACTTTTTGTTCAGTTAATAGCAGGGCGCAATCTTTGTTTTCATTTCTCATCTCTTCTCTACTTATTATTTAAGGTGTTTTAGAACATTTTAGTTGATCGTATTTCCTTCTTATCTTTCTTTTCCACTACACAAAATTGTCAAAGCATATGAAATACTTCCTTCTCAACATCACATATTTCCGTGATTGCGCATCATAAAAATGCTACATAATGTACAACATAAAACATCCAGCATTGTATATAAAATATCGAGCAGTATATAAATAAATACAATCTCCCACAGCAGGTCTGTATCACAATAACACCTACAGAAATACCAAATTCATTGAATGAGATGTACAGAATACTGGATTCAGATTTGTATTTGGCTGAATAATGGGCAATTAAAATATTCGTGCTCTAGTTCAAATGGCCAAACTTTGAACAGTTAAACAACATTTCTTGTTTAGAATCGCATAACACTGATGCTAACTTACGAGGGACGTTCAAAAAGTTCATATTCGGACATATTAGCAAATATGATATGAAATTATACCACTGTTTTTCATCTTAATCTCCTGCATCATCAGTGCACTTGATCAATCTAAGCTCCAGTGCAATATTAGCATTATAACAGAAATCACAATCTTGGTCCAGTTACCATGCGCGTCACAGCTGCTATGACCTCAAAATTGCATTGAACTTTTCTGCCACGTATGTGATTTTTCAGACAAGAAAACAAGTAGAAGTCGTTGGTTCGGGTGGGGGGGGGGGGATGCTGATGCCATTAAAATCCTGCATCATAGATTGCGCTCATTACACCACAAGAAGTGTCCTGCATCATGAATTGCGCTCATTACAATACACGAGAATATATAAAATAGGAAAAAAGTAGGAGCAGCTTTATTACTTAACGATTACAAAGTTGTGACGTTTCGGCGTGAGCCTTAATCATACACAAACATACAGGAGATAGCTAGGTCGGTATTGCGTCACTCTCTCTCCCCTCCCCGTTTCCCCATCCACCACCTCCAGTTACAACCCACTGACCACATGTCACAGGTCTCTATTTAAACAGTCTCCACGTCCCACTAGATCCATTCCTGACACACACCGCCGGACAAGCCACACCTTGCAATTTACAGCTAAGTACTCTTTTAAAAAAAAATTTTTTTAATAGTATTCATGTGAATCTATACTTTATCTTCCCTCTCTGTTTCTTCGTCCTGTATGTTTTTGTATGGTTAAGGCTCATGCCGAAACGTCACAACTTTCTAATCGTTAAGTAATAAAGCTGCTCCTACTTTTTTACTGTTTTATACATTCTGGTATCGCAGCTTTACTGCAGTACTTCGTGTATAGTTGTATACTTATACACTAATTATTGTGTTACAATACACGAGGTGCATTGTCCTGAAGGAGCAGGACATCTTTTGCCAGTTAGCTAAACCTCTTAACTTTGATGGCTTCACGAAGTTCACGGATTATTTCTGATTAATAATCACTAGTTATAGTCGCACCTTCACCAATATGGTCAGCTAGGTTGGTTCCTTCTGAATCCCCCAAAAAATGAGGCCATGACCTTGCCAGCAGATGGTGGAGCACGAAACTTCTTTGGTAGTGGTGATGAGACATGCTTCCATACTCTGCTTTGTGTTTTGGTCTTGGGATCAACGTGACTGATCTAGGTTTCATCCGCTGTCACTATCCGAGACCAAAGGTTGACTGGATCCTGACGAACCAGATTCAGATTGATATTGCAACAGTCCACGTAGGCTGCTATGTGGTAGTTAACATTCGTGGTACCCATCGTGCACTGATTTTCTGTAGCTTTAGATTGTCCGTTAATCATCATTCATTCAGTCATTTGCATGTCCCTTGCAGAACTTTGCCTCCCTAACAGCACTCTTGTAGGCCTCTCTGTTGTAAGCGAGATGCCCTGCTGCTGGTGCATCCATTTGCAGATCATCAGCGATGTCATACAGCCATCTTTGCCTTGGTCTTCCTCTCTTTTTTTCCCATTATGTACCCTTCCAAGACGTCCTTCTCTAGATTATCATGACATTTAATGTGTCCAAAATATTTTAGTTTTCTTTGTTTAATCCTCTTTATTAGCCAGCCTTCTTCAATATTAATTTCTTGTAGTATGGGTATATTTGTTCTTTTTTTGTCCATGATATTTGAAGAATTCTTCTGTAGCATTTACATTCAAAGGTATTTATATGTTTCTCAGCTGTTTTGTTAAGTGTCCAGGTCTCACAGGCATACATTGCGATGGGAAAGATGCATCCCCTTAAAAATCTTATTTTTGTAGTTGTGTCTGTTCCTCACCACAGATTCTTTATTTGTCCGTTTAATATGCCCATAAATTCAGCTATTGTTCTATTAGTCTTTCGTGTGTCCAACATTATGTTGCTGTTCACTCGATCAGTGTTGTTCTTGCTCGTCAATGTTGAGGACCCCCCACGACGGTGCACATCTTGACATGACTCCCTTCCATAATTTAATAACTTCTGAGTGTGCTGGGTCTTTGCCCTGAAGAGTTTCCATCATGTCACCATGAACTTGCTTCAAAGCCAAGTATTTTATGACAGCACGAAACTTGCTTTTTTTCCAAGTTTCTTACTTTTTCTTACGGTGCTTTGGAAATACTGGCAAAAAATAATTTTTAAAAAATTAAGTCACAAGTCTGGTTTTCGGTAGTTAAACTTAAAATTGATTAAATTAATGACATGCAAAACAAAAATTGTCAAAATTCTTTAAGTGCAACTATACGCTCCTCGTATACACTTAGGTCAGTTATTAAAATATTTAAATATGTGTCCTATGAATTATGTATATAACCTGTACGTGACTATAAGTTGCCATGCCTGTATTCTGAACGAGATGTTCTTTCTAATTCCTACTCTATGAATGTTTTTCTGCCAATTCTCAGACAGTTTTGCACTTGTAGTCTCACAACAGTTTCATATTTCGTAACAATCATAATTTCCAGGAAATGAGTATTGTAAAAAAATGAAAACATACAATTTATACACAGTTCTTTCATAATGATGTAAAATTCTGACCACAACAGAAGACTTACGCTCATGGCATTTGCCCTTTTCGTTGTAAAAGTCGCTATCACAAATACAGAGACCGCTAACATTGGCTGTACAGTGCGCCTGTGGTACACACTGATTGGGTCCAGTACATGGTTCCCCAGCTTGGACTTCTGCACACAGTTTTTTAAGGGCATTAATACTTGATATTAAACGTGCACAAAAGTTTTTATTTTGATCAAAGAAGAAAGGACTATCTACAAATTAATTAATTCTTGCTCTATATACAAAATGAGAAGACAAAAAAGACAATACGAAACTACGTGAAAGGCAACATGTTTCATATTAGACAACATGATAAGCCACAAATGACAGCATAAGTCATAAATGACGGCATAAATCATAAATGACAGCATGATAAGACTTGAATGTAAGCATGGAAGACTGAATCTCAGCATAATAAGACGTGATTATTAACTTGATAAGATTTGAATGTTAGCATGATAAGACTTTGTTGTTAGCTTGATAAGATTTAGTTGTTAGCATGATAAGATTTGATTGTTAGCTTGATAAGATTTGAATGTTAGCATGATAAAACTTGATTGTTAACTTGATAAGATATGAAACATTTTAAAACGTCCTATAACAGATATTTTTAACCAACAAAATCTGGGTGAGATCTGAAATACTGCCTATTTAAAACAATATTGTCTTGAAATTTTAATTAGTTAACAAATTTTGAGCTATTTCAAGCATTTGTCATTCTTGATCAAATTTTAAGATTAAGATGTTGGAACCGCGTTAGCGCAGTGCATTAGTCACTCGATCGCTGGCCAGGCGACCAGGCTTCGATATCCACTTACAGTAATGGCGATCAAGCGGTGGCTCCCAAAAATAAAATACGTAAAAACGTACAAAAAAAAATGATCCCTTATCGATGGAGTTCGTGCTGATGAAGACACTAGTGGGCAGTTTCTGATCAGTTTCATATAACAGAATTCCTTAATTCTGGAATCCTGTTCTTGCATTTCATTTTATAGGAGAGTTAAATAGGGATTTATTTGGCAGATTGACGCAGTGGTTAGACCCTTAGTTTTTTTTTTAAAGTACAGGTCAACTATAGTTCAGGTTTGACACGTTGAAGGCCATTTCTTGTCATGTCCAGGCACGGGATTTTTTACAGTTAACTAAAGTTATTTATGACGTGTTTGTTTAATTCGTTATTTTTAGTTACAGAAAAGCTTAAAACAGGATTGTTGTTTTTAGTTTATTGACCAAGGTCATAAATTTTTGCACGGACTGAGATTTTAGGCAGAATTTTTTAATCATGATTTGTATCTTCCACGAGATAGAATCTTCGGGGAGGTTTAGGACTAGGAATTGTAGCTCATATTTAAGGACCAAACTCTTACGTAGGAGGATAATAGGGATTAGAATGATTAGTAGTTTGAGATTGATTATGATTGCAAATTCATTATGTAGAGTTGACTGAGAAGGATGTTTCAGTTAGAATGCTAGGATGTGATCTGTTAGTGTTTTTTTCCTCATGGATCCAATGTGTAAATTTTTGATGCAGCTACGAGTTGTTAGAAATAGTTTGTAACTGAAAAAAATGTGAATTAGTTCTATTGAGATTTTTTAGGACTTTAAGTCCGGTATTTTTGGTGATATGAAGTTGTATGTAAAGATCCATGGAATTTTCAGTGAGTTAGTAAGTTGGCTCTTATTCCATCATGTTGAATGCCTGTTTTTCCTAGTTGCTCACTCCCTCCCTATATGGCGAACTAGTTCTCGTCGGGAGAGGAGTTGGATTATTCATCTGTTTACTCAGTTTATTGTTACATCCTCACTTATTCACCACTCATTTTTCCCATAACAAATATGTGTAATTCCTATTATCAATTTGAGTGTTAGTGGTTCTCAAACTGTTGAGAGTGTTCGTTCTCAGTTACACATTAAAATTCCTCAGATGTAATCAATAGATAGGGGAAGAAAAATTAGTCCTGTTTATCACTTGGGTGGCGGCTTTACACAATTGCGAAGTAGTTTAACTAGTGCCGTGTCTTGGCACATACCATACTATATTATTTTATTCTATGCTGGCTACGAAACACTGCACTTAAGTTTGAGCGTGCGCGATGAGTCTCTTCACAACTCACGCTTTTTTTTAAGTTAAAAAGTGAATATGCCAGGAGGCAGATTTTCAAAGGTGTTTTTCTTTGACATTGAAATTTTTCCGTTCGTTATTTTTTTCTAACTGCTCATTAAAAAAATGTTTTGTCATCGAATAATTCTTATCATGTTTCACAGATTAAAAGGGATAATCTTTTCTTTTAGGTGTACAGTACATCACTACAAGAGTATTTATGTTGTTATTTCTTGCATTTGATAAGATAACCATATTCATCTTGAAAAAAAATCTGATTCTACCTCTTTTGTTCTTGAAACTATTTCAATTTTTAATTTTCTGTTATTGTTCTTCTGCAGTAAATGAATATGCTGAAATTATAAATGCACTTTAACATTTAGTTTGATGCAACTATTTGTTTCTGTTCTGCTGTAAGTTAGTTATGTCATTAACAATTTTATAATTTTTTATGTATTCTGTAAATTTTTAACAACAGTTTCTTAAAAGTTTCTGTCAAATTCAAGATCTTTTTATTGCTAATTTTCATAAGTTTTTTTTCACTCGTTTTTTTTGTAATCTGCTTTCAATTTCTACTATCATCGTTTTCATCTGCATATCTCAGATGATTTTCATGACTGTACACACTGTTTCAAACTGTTATTGTTTGTCATGTTTTTACAAAAACAATGAGAGGATGTCAGGTTCAAGGCCACGGCCTTGTTTTAATCTACATTTTGTCTACTCACATGTGCCTGCGACATTGTCCACTTTTATTGTAAGTTTTAAAATATGTTCATCACGTCTTTAATAATATATCTAACAAACGTTTTCCATAAACATTTCTAATAGAGATCGATACATTTTTACTAACTAACAAACACACAAAGTCAGTCATTTGCATATCCTTTGTTGAACTTTGCCTCCCTAACAGCACTCCTGTAGGCCTCTCGGTTGTAAGTATGATGCCGCGCTGCTGGTGATGCGTCCATTCGCAGATCATCAATGATGTCTTGCAGTCATCTTCGCCTTGGTCTTCCTCTCTTTCTTGTTTTTTTCCCATTATGTACACTTCCAAAACTGTCTTCTCTAAATTTTGCAGACACACACACATACACAATTATTCTCAAACAAATAATACATACAAACCCTCGGTATCAGAAGACCTACCGTAGCTAGGAGGTTTGGGTGTTACAAGACTGCCCTGACATGTAGCTGGAGTAGATAGAAGAAGACAACAAAATATTTATTATTAACAGCAGTAAACTTATATAAAATGGTATAAAGAAGCGTGATGAAAACTGAGGTGGAAGTATACTAATGGGATATAGGTAGATAGAAAGAAAGAAGAGGGGAAAGGGAGCAAAATCACCTCTGATAGATAATGAGATCAGAATATAACAAAGGAAAACAAAGAGAAAATATCCAATATTTCGGTTATTGGCTTTATCAGTGACAATAGAAATGACAAAACAACAGAGACCTCGAAACCTGTAGGTTTAGGATTAGTGTTTGGGTTAAGATTAAGGTTAGGGTTTGGGTTAAGGTTAGGGTTAGCGTTTGGATTAAGATTAAGATTAAGGTTAGGGTTAGCGTTTGGATTAAGATTACGGTTAGGGTTAGGGTTTGGGTGAAGATTAAGGTTAGGGTTAGGGTTTGGGTTAAGATTAAGGTTAGGGTTAGCGTTTGGGTTAGGGTTAGGGTTTGGGTTAAGATTAAGGTTAGGCTATTATTTGGGTTAAAGCTTGGATTAGTGTTAGGATTAAAAGTTAGGGCTAGTGTTTAGTTAAGATTAGGGTTAGTGTTTGGGTTAAGGTTGATGTTTGGGCTAAGATTAAGGTTACTGTTTGGGTTAAGATTTAGTGTTGGTGAGTGGGTTAAGGTTAATGTTAAGGTTAGGTTTGGTTAAGGTTAAGGTTAGGACTATTGTTTGTGTTAAAGTTAAGGTTTGGATCACTATTTGGGTTAAGGTTAAAGTTAATGCTTAGGTTAAGGTTAGGGGTAGTGTTTAGGTTGAGGTTAATGTTTGGAGTTTAGGTTTACTATTTGGCTTAAAGTTAGGGTTAACTGAAAAGATAATAGCCCTCAAAAAGGTACAAGGCATACACAAAAAGGACTACCTAACAACACTTCAGATGAAGACACTGACCCAGGAGCTGATTGACAGCAAATACAACCCAGCTGAATGGACACATGTGTACACAGATAGGTCTGCATAAAAAGCAGTAAAAAATGGAGGTGGGGGCATCTACATAAGATTCACAGATGGGAGACAAACTAAAAAGGCCTTCGCGACGGGAAAGATTCCTCCAACTACAGGGCAGAAACAACAGCGATTCTTGAAGCCCTCAGAACACCTAAAACAGAAAACTGGCAGCCACCACACAAAATAGCCTTCTTCACAGACTGCAGGGCACTTCTAGAATCACTAAAAACAACAAAGAACCCACAGGCAAACATACAGGAAATCACAACAGAACTGAAGCACCTTAAACTATCAACAACCATGGCCCTACAATGGGTACCATCCTACTGTGGAATAGCTGGCTGTGAAAAAGCTGACAGCCTATCCAAAGCTGGCAGCAATCATGATCAAACAAATTATTCAGTAAACTACCAAGAAACGAAAATAATAATCCTTAAAAAGTGCAGATCTGAATGGAAAAAGCAACTGAAATGCAACAATGAACCACATCCAATACACCAGCTACAAAGACATCAGCAAACCATCCTCTTCCACTTAAGGACAGGCCATTACAGACTACTGAGCCATCTGCATCTACTAAAAATGTCTCACACATATGAGTGTCCATGTGGCAGTGGATCAGACTCCAGAACATCCTACAAGAGTGCCCAAACCATGTAGACCTGAGGCGTGAGACATGGCCAGAGGACACAAGTTTGGGGCAAAAGCTTTGAGGCTCCTATCAAGATCTGGAGATGACTGCGGGCTTTGCCATGTCGACAGGGATCAGGATTTAATGTGACCAACAACCTCGAACGCAGAAGAAGAAGAAGACGGGTTAATGTTTTGGTCATGTTAGTTTTTGAATTAATGTTAGTTTTTTGGGGTTAAGATCAGAGTTAAGGTCAGTGTTTGGATTGAGATTAGGGTTAGTGTTTGAAGGTAATGGTAGTGTTATTGTTTTGCTTAAGGTTATGGTTAATGTTTGAAGGTAATGGTAGTGTTATTGTTTTACTTAAGGTTATGGTTAATGTTTGAAGGTAATGCTAGTTTTGGTTTAGGTTAGGTTTAATGTTTGAAGATAATGGTAGTTTTGGTTTAGGTTAGCGTTAATGTTTGAAGACAATGATAGGGTTATTATTTAGGTTAAGGTTAGAGTTAATGTTCGATGGTAATGGTAGTTTTGGTTACGGTTATGGTTAATGTTCGAAGGTAATGGTAGTTTTGGTTAAGGTTATGGTTAATGTTTGAAGGTAATGGTAGTTTTGGTTAAGGTTAGGGTTAATGTTTGAAGGCAATGGTAGTTTTGGTTACAGTTATGGTTAATGTTCGAAGGTAATGGTAGTTTTGGTTAAAGTTATGGTTAATGTTTGAAGGTAATGGTAGTTTTGGTTAAAGTTATGGTTAATGTTTAAAGGTAATGGTAGTTTTGGTTAAGGTTAAAGTTAATGTGTGAAGATACTGATAGGGTTATTGTTTTGCTTAAGGTTATGGTTAATGTTTGAAGATAATGGTAGTTTTAGTTAAGGTTATGGTTAATGTTTGAAGACAATGGTAGGGTTATTGTTTTTCTTAAAGTTAGGGTTAACGTTTGGGATAGGATTAGAAATATGGTTAGCGTTTGGTTTATTTCTCAGGTTAGTATTTGAGTTATGATTATAACTACGTTTATTGTTTGGGTTAAGATTATAATTGTACTTAGTGATTGGGTTAATGTTAAATTAGTAAGCGGGTTAAGATTAGGATTAGTATTTGATTTACGTTTAAGATTAGCATTTGGGCTAAAACCAGTGTTAAATAATGTGTAGTCATATAAATATATAAAACAGCACCCTTTGTATGTTTTTATGTGTGACTTTTTGAAAATATTCCTTCCTGTCTCTCTTGGGTGACTTGTTGAAAATCATGCTTCCTGTCTATTTTGCGTGACTTATAGATAGAAAATCATGCTTCTTGCCTCTCTTGTGTGATTTGTAGATAGAAAATCACGCTTCCTGTTTCTCCTGCGTGACTTGTAGATAGAAAATCATGCTTCCTGTCTATTTTGCGTGACTTATAGATAGAAAATCATGCTTCTTGCCTCTCTTGTGTGATTTGTAGATAGAATATCAAGCATCCTATCTGTCTATATTGTGTGACGTATACAGGGTGTTTGTAAAGTCTCACTACACTTTCTATATAAAAAGTAATAAAACGACGTCATAAACATGTGCTGCACAGTCAATCGTGAAGAAAAATGCAGTGAATGGTTGCCATCTGATGGAGTAATTTTTTGCACTCAAAACAGAATGATGTTATCAACAGAAGAAAGAATTTTTTGTTGTTGTTGACCAAATGTTTCAAAATGGCGGTCGATATACACGGACGGTTGTTCAAAGATTTATAGCAACATTTCCTGATAAACAACCTCCTAATCGCACTGCGGTGAGAAATTTGTTGAATAGGTTTCGGATACGGAAACTGTGGAAGATGCTCCGCGATCTGGTAGGCCTTCTATGTCTTAAAAAAATGTCTAGATATCCAAGACAGAATCCTGAAAAGTCCATGCAAGTCCTTAAAGAAAATGTCGCAAGAAGTGAACGTATCACTGAGAACAGTGCACAAAATTCTTAAACGTCGGTTAAATTTTAATCCATACAAGATTTCTGTTGTGTCTGAACTGAAAGAGTGTGACGATCAATCAAGAGTCAACTACTCCACGTGATTTTAAGCATTTTTAGCTAAAGAAGACGAGTCAGTTCTCGATTTAACGTTCCTCTCTGATGATACATAGTGTCATCTATCTGGATACGTTAATAGCCAAAATAATCATATTTGGAGCAGTGTTAATTCCAAATCATTTCATGAAGCGCCGCTCCACGATGCGAAAATTTGGGGTATGGTGTGCCGTCAGTAGAAAACGTTTAATTGGACCAATTGTTTTCAACAACACTATAAATGCCAATCGGTACCGTACTGACATTCTGGAACCTTTTTATATAACAGCTGAATGAAATTGAAGAAGCGTGATTCCAGCAAGATGGTGCAACTGCACACACAGCTAGAGCAACACATGGTTTTTTGGAAGAAATTTTCGCAAATCGCACAATATCTCATGGAATTTGGCCTGCTCGTTCTCCAGATCTAAATCCATTCGATTATTATCTATGGGGTTTCTTGAAAGGAAATGTTTACAAAAATAATGTACAAACAATTGGGGACCTGAAAGAAGCAATCAGAATTACCATTCAAGAAATAACAACAGACACGTTGCACAAGTTATTTGACAATATGAAGATACGTGGTGGACATTTCCAACACCTGTTATAATGAATATTCAAAGGTATATTACAGCTAACCCAAAACAGCGTTGTATCATTGTATGTATTTATGTATGTATGTATGTATATATGTAATGTTTTTATTATTAGTGTTATTATTAGTTACACTATTGTAACTAATTAAATGACTTTTTAGCACATTTTGTGATGGCGTCATTTACTTCATTTTTCAGTTTTTTTTCATAGAAACTGTAGTGAGCCTTTAAAAACACGCGTAGATAGAAAATAACTCTTCCTGTCTCTTTTGTATGACTTTTACGAGGATCATACCAAAAGTCGTGAACAAACGTTTTTTTTTTTTGTTGAAAATCATAATTTATAGATAGAGAAAATATATATCATCTTAATCTGCATCATTTTTATCACTTTTCAGCATAATCTCCATTTCTGTGAACACATTTTCCCATCTTAATCTGCACGTTTGAAAATACCTTCCCCCCCCCCCCGCCCCCACCCCGGTAGAATTCCGCTCCAGCTGACCGTGGGCACAGACGCACTGCTATCTGGATGTTCTCTCCTGTAGGACCCAGCGGGCACAAACTTTTCTATAGCCTAGGGTTTCAATAATTTCCTGTACTGCATTGTGTACTATTTCAAGATTTACAGCGATTTCAGAAACTGTGACACGTCTGTCTTTTTTAATTATACCGTCAACCCTTACCACGTTGCGTTTAGTGGAGGCAGCTCGAGGGCGGCCGCTGCGAGACATATCTTGGATGCTCGTGTTTCCATCTTTGAAATGTTTCACCCACCTCCTAACACTGCTAGCACCCATACAAACATCTTCATAAGCAAGTTGAAGTCTTTGGTGAATTTCAGCAGCGGGGATTTCCTCTTTAAAGAGGAATTCAATAACAGCACGCTGACGAAACGAAACTTCAGCACCTGCCATTTTGTTTATGCTCCGTGTGGTCACGTGACATATGATAGTGGCGTCATGTGACCTCTACATGAAGTGCAAAAAATGCAGATAAGATGATACATTTATATTTTCTCTATCTATAAACTGTAATTTTTCAATAATTTTGCTCACGACTTTCGGTATGAAAATGTATAAACTAGGAAGAAAATAGGAACAGCTTTATTATTTAACGACTGTAAACATTCACGCTTCCTGTCTCTCTTGTGTGATTTATGGATAGAACATCATGCGTCCTGTCTCTCTTGTGTAACTTATAGACAGAAAATCATGCGTCTTGCCTTTCTTTGTAACTTATAAATAGAAAATCATGCTGCTTGCCTTTCTTTGTAACTTATATATAGAAAATCATGCTTTTTGCCTTTCTTTGTAACTTATAGATAGAAAATCATGCTTTTTGCCTTTTTATAACTTATAGATAGAAAATCATGCTTTTTGCCTTTTTTGTAACTTATAGATAGAAAATCATGCTTTTTGCCTTTTTTTGTAACTTGTAGATAGAAAATCATGCTTTTTGCCTTTCTTTGTAACTTATAGATAGAAAATCATGCTTTGTGCCTTTCTTTGTAACTTATAGATAGAAAATCATGCTTTGTGCCTTTCTTTGTAACTTATAGATAGAAAATCATGCTTTTTGCCTTTCTTTGTAACTTACAGATAGAAAATAACGCTCCCTGTCTCTCTTGTATATATATATATATATATATCCAAAAGTGAGTCGTAAAGTGATCGTAGTCGTTTTTTAGACGCTTGTCTATTCCTTTGGCCGTATTGAACTTCTTCCCACCTAGCATCTCACTGAGAGATCTAAACATATTATAATCACATGATGCGAGGTCAGATGAATATGTAGAATGCGGAAGACACAACGAATGAAAATATTCGTAACTTGTTGAGCTGTTGCATGTGCTTAGTGAGACCATTGGTTACCATGCTGTAAAAATACACCTGAACTTAGCAAGCAGATTACCATACGCATCGCTGTTGATAATGATTTCTCTGGCATGTAATATTCCAGAACCGGGCCGTTACAGGTTCATGAGAGCGTGATATCACTTTTCCAGCCAAATGAGTTGTATGGAATTTTTTTTTAATGTTGCCAAGGAGGAATGTTACCACACTGTGTTAGCTCGCTTTGTTTCTGAGTGAAAGTAATGTACGTAGCACACACACACACGCACGCACACTCTTTCTCTCTCTCTCTCTCTGTTTCTCGCTCTCTCTCTCTCTCTCTCTCTCCATTACACACACACACACACACCAAAACCACCTCCTTCAACTTCAGAATCAAAATAGTTTCACAAACATCTTCATGACGTTCTTCGAGATTGGAAATGGGATGTTCCGGTATCTACCTTGCAGAAAATATCTGGTACTTGAGCACTTCATGAATGATGTGGTGTGACAGGCCATGACTAATTCTCCAGCCACCTCATGAACTGATAATCCCCGGTTTTCCCGTATTATTCGTTCCACTGTAGCGTTAGCCTTATGCCTATTCACAGTGCAAGGCTTACCTGAACCAGTTGCATCGGCCATATTTGACAATCCATTTTAAAACTTCCTGTGCCATTTTGCTAAATGTGTAAATTAATGATTAACAACAATATACGTTTTTTATTATTTGAAGAAGAATTGTTTAGTTGTGTTTCTTTTCATTTGTGTAATACGTCGAAGTGTAGTTGTATAATCACCTTTCAATTATGCCATCACAAATCAGAGCAATACAAAGTTATAAATTACAGACATATATTTAGCCAAATATCTTATTATTCCTACAGTGATACTCACAGTGGTATGGGGAGGTGATACTCACAGTGATGGGGAAGATGATACTCCTAATAGTAGGGGAGGTGATACTCGCAGTGATGGGGAAGATGATACTCCTAATAGTAGGGGAGGTGATACTCACAGTGATGGGGAAGATGATACTCCTAATAGTAGGGGAGGTGATACTCGCAGTGATGGGGAAGATGATACTCCTAATAGTAGGGGAGGTGATACTCTCAGCGGTGGAGAAGATGATACTCCTAATAGTAGGGGAGGTGATGCTCGCAGTGGTGGAGGAGATGATACTCCTAATAGTAGGGGAGGTGATACTCGCAGTGATGAGGAAGATGATACTCCTAATAGTAGGGGAGGTGATACTCGCAGTGGTGGAGGAGATGATACTCCTAATAGTAGGGGAGGTGATACTCGCAGTGGTAGGGAGGAGGTGATACTCGCAGTGGTAGGGGGAGGTGATACTCTCAGCGGTGGAGAAGATGATACTCCTAATAGTAGGGGAGGTGATGCTCGCAGTGGTGGAGGAGATGATACTCCTAATAGTAGGGGAGGTGATACTCACAGCGGTAGGGGGAGGTGATACTCGCAGTGGTGGGGGAGATGATACTCCTAATAGTAGGGGAGGTGATACTCACAGTGGTAGGGGGAGGTGATACTCCTAATAGTAGGGGAGGTGATACTCACAGTGGTAGTGAGAGGTGATACTCGCAGTCGTAGGGAGAAGGTGATACTCGCAGTCGTAGGGGGAGGTGATACTCACAGTCGTAGGGAGGATGTGATACTCACAGTCGTAGGGAGGAGATGATACTCACAGTCGTAGGGAGGAGGTGATACTAACAGTCGTAGGGAGGAGGTGATACTAACAGTCGTACGGAGGATGTGATACTCACAGTCGTAGGGAGGAGGTGATACTCACAGTCGTAGGGAGGAGGTGATACTCATAGTCGTAGGGAGGAGGTGATACTCACAGTCGTAGGGAGGAGGTGATACTAACAGTCGTAGGGAGGAGGTGATACTAACAGTCGTAGGGAGGAGGTGATACTAACAGTCGTAGGGAGGAGGTGATACTAACAGTCGTAGGGGGAGGTGATACTCGCAGTGGTGGGCTAGATGATAGATCGAGGTGTATAAAACCTTGACCGGAGCGTCATCGTCAACGTGACTGGTAGTTTTTTTTCCGAGGGGATGTATAAATAGATATTGAAAATATCGGCTTAGATTCAGTGTAGATAGAGGTAATGGCCAGACGGGTTTTTGTTTAATTGTGCCTATGGGTGTGCTGTAAATTCATGTGTATTAATGTGATCGTTGGCTATATTATGCCCGTGACACCTCATGTAGTGTAGAGTATGTAGTTGTGCAGTAAGCTGTGATTTAAGTTTTCCGTATTTACATATCAATATGGACATGATTGTCAGTGTGATTTATAAGTATATTGGATGGGCAACATGTTTGATTTGTTGTTATGCTTTTATGTAGACCGATCTTGTGCTGCAACAACGCGGTTATATAGAGGTATGTCATGGCAGAGGTAGCTGCGTGGAATAAGTGCAAATGAACATTAGATTCGTAGTGTAGGCCACATGTAGGCCAAGAGAGCCCGGGACCACAGGTCCATCAGGTTTTCAATAATGCAAAATGAGAAGTCAATATCATATCATACAATGCCTCATCACCATCATCATCATGTGCCGTGCCGACTGGCGTTGTCTATTATGCTTCTCCAGAGTACGCGATCCTTCATGCAGGCCATCAGTTCAGTTGGTGATCTCCTCTCACACCATCCCGTCAGACTGTCCAGTATCATTTCTCTTGGTCTTCCTCTTGATCTTCTTCCTTCTATTTTTCCTGTTGTTATAATATTTTCAATGCCCCCTCTTCTCATTGCATGTCCTATGAAAGTACATTGTCTCTCTCTTATCTTTTTGACAAGGTTTTTTTGTCTCTCCAGCTCTTCTCATACATTCTTCATTAGTTATTTTTGCTGTCCAGGGGATTCGCAACATTCTTCTAATAAACCACATTTCTGCTGCTTCCAATGATTTTTGTGCAGACTTGCATATTGTCCATGATTCACTTCCATATAACAAGATAGGTTCAATATAGCATTTTAGGACTCGTTTTCTAACATTCATTGATAAGGATGTGTTGGTTAATATGTTTCTCATTCTCTGAAATGCAGTCTTTGCTTGGCCTATTCTGTTCCTAATTTCTGTTCTGCATTTCCCATCTGAAGTTATTACTGGTCCAAGGTATTTGAATTTCTGCACCTGCATTAGAACAGTTCCGTTTAATTTAATACTGCATGCTGGTGGATTCTGTTTCTTAGATATAACCATAGTCTCTGTCTTTTTGATGTTCAAAGTAAGGCCTTTCTGTTCACTTTCTTTGGCCACTTTATCCAAGAGATTTTGCAGGTCTTGTTGGTTCTCAGCTATCAGGACTGTGTCGTCAGCATACCGAAGGTTGTTAATATTGTATCCTCCAATTTTTATGCCTGGTTCTGTGATGATCGTTCTTAGAATATTCTCGCTATACAGAGAAAAAAGGTCTGGAGATAGTACACATCCTTGTCGCACCCCTTGTTTTATAGGTTGATATTTTCCAGTTCTATTTTCAATTCGAACTGCTGCTTCTTGCTGCCAGTATAGATGTTTTACAATCCTCAGGTCTTTGCCGTCTATATTGATGTCTTCAAGCATTTTAATAATTTCATTATGTTTCACCTTGTCAAATGCCTTGGTGTAGTCAATGAAGCATAAGTAGAGATCTTTCTGTACTTCTAAAGCTCTTTCTGTTAGTGTTCGTAAAGCATAAATGGCATTGTGTGTTCCCTTTCCTTCAACAAATCCAAACTGTTCATCTGCTATTTCCATTTTTATCTTTTTCCTTGTTCTTCTCATAATTATTCTCAGAAGTAGCTTCGTTATGTGACATGAGAGGCTGATAGTCCGGTGGTCGTCACATTCCTTTGCACCTGGTTTCTTTTGTAGTGCTATAAACGTGGATTTAATCAGGTCACTGGGAATATAACCACTGTTGTAAATGTCATTCAGTAACTTGGTTATTATTTTTATTCCTGTCTCCTCTAGTGCCTCTATTTCTTCTATTGTTATATTATCAGGCCCAGTCGCTTTTCCTTTCTTCATGTGTTTGATGGCATCTATGATTTCATCTTCATGTATTGTAGGTCCCTCACAGTTTTCAGTATCTGGTATTAATTCTGGTCTTTCTCCTCCATATAGCTCACCGATATACTCTGTCCACAATGTCTTCTTTTCCCATTAACATTTTACCTTCTTTCGATTTCAGGCATCCTGTGGTATATTTTGTTTTCCTGCCTGTGAGTTCATTAATTCGTTTGTGCATGTTTTTGCTGTCTTTAATATGAGAGTCCTCTATCTGTCTGCACTGCTCATTTAACCACACTTCTTTTGCTTCTCTGCATTTGCGTCTTATTTCTTTATTTATCTTGTTATATTTTTTCTCGTTATTTTTACTCCTCCTCCTCTTGTCCATCAGTCCTAAGATGTCGTCTGTCATCCATTTATTTTTAGGGGCTTCTTTTTTTGGTGGTATTATCTCCTTAACAGTTTGGTGGATAGAATCTCTTAACAATGCCTAATTACCATTATAATGACTCTTGTTATTATTTTTAGTCTGTCTTGATGTCATGTTGATGTCAGTGTCAGTTGTATGTGTTGTGGCGTATCGTGAGATTAAAACGATGTGTCCTTAATTTCAGACTTGGTGATTTGTACTGCATGTTAATATATTGTGTATTGATTAAAATGCTACGGATGTATGCATAATTATCATACAATATATCAAGGAGGAGAGAACCTGGGTTGGTGGTCATGATGGTGGAGCTAGTTTGGCCTCGAGTAAGATAGTACATTGCCAAGGATTGTTGGTATGTAACCATCCTGAGAAAATATATTCCTCTCACTAGTTATAAAATGTAAACTTGCACCAACAAGTTTTACATATACCTTATGGTCCTTTGAGTGTACAGGGGACAGATTATGTAAAGTTTATTTTCTTACTGCACCATTTTTGTAATACCGATATAAAATAACTAGAGAGACAACGTCAGTTACGTAACAAAGAATATACACTTTCATATAGATTGTCACATACACAGTCAAAATACAATAACATCAAAGACACTGTCATGTTTATAGTCACTGACTCGAAAATACACACGGTAATACGTTTCTGAACACAACTAACAAAAACAAAATTGTCCTTAGACTTACTAAGGAATGAAGACTGTGGAATACATTCATTGGGATTCAAGGGATCAATCCAGTACTCTTCTTCTGTTTTCAAACGAAAGCCGTTGGCGCATGCGCAAAATCCCTTGATGCAATCAGCGTTAGGGTCCGTACAGTTATCTTTTGTCAAGCATCTCTCTCCTAAAATGAACAAGCAATTTTTTTTTCATGGACATATTTTGTTTTTTTTTCATTGAAATATTTTGTAATTTTTTTTTCATTTAAATATTTTGTAATTTTTGTTTTGTTTAGTTCAAATGAAAACTGGAAGAAAGAGAGACGATTTACCATTTATATGAGGAGAGTAGTGAAATATCACACACACAAAGTGTGAAAATAGTCATGTCTCCCTCTCCCACTCTCTCACACACACATACATATACATGTATATATATGTTATATATATATGCTTTATATATGTTATATATATATATATGTTACATATATGTATATATGTAATATACATATAATCTGAAGTTGGTGAACATACAATATGAAAGTAGCCATCTATCACATACACTGTCCAAAAGTAATCATCTTTTACACAATATAATCTGAAATCAGTTGTCACACATACACACGCGCGCATATATGATGAAAGTAATGAACCATACACATACAATCTAATGTATGTTGACCTCATAACATAAACCTAGCACTATGAAATTGAAACATAAATCTAAAACATTTTAAACTGAAACATTTACCAATAACGTTTCCAGTTGGAAAAGAACACTTCTGAAAATCTTGCACGTATCTGAAGTGCACTTGACACATGCACATGTCACGCTGACATACTGCCATCACCGAGAGACATTTCTCACCTCCAGCACACGACTCACCAACGTGAGCACCTGACAACATCAACATAAAATACAGCATTTAAGCTAACGACATTATCATAAAGATGTATCACATATCATCATCTCTCAAAAATGGTTCTCTCTATATATAGAAAACGTGTGGGTTATTCGGCATTATAAACTTTACACATCTAATCACAGTTCAGATCGAAATATCACGTACCAGTGTAGGTAGAGAAATGAGAAACATTTTGTTGATCTGGAGACAGTGATGTTATTTGACTAGTTGTTAGCCAGTGTCAGGTGATTCGTAGCTTTGTCATTTTCTTTTTTCAATTAACAATGTTCATAATGAAAATGAACGCCTGATCTACATGTCATCGATCGATATGTAGACAAGTACTAAGTAGGTAGTTAGATAGTCTGTTCGATATTGCTACTGTCATAAAAAAATGACATTGGGTTTCAAGACCTGAGAAATGGAGGAACATTAAAATATAGACAATGTTATCACTTTTTATATTAAAATATAGACATTGTTATCATTTCTTGTATTAAAATATAGATATTGTTATCACTTCTTATATTAAAATATAGACATTGTTATCACTTCTTATATGAAGATATAGACATTGTTATCACTTCCTATATTAAAATATAGACAATGTTATATCTTCTTACATTAAAATATAGACACTGTTATCACTTCTTACATTAAAATACAAACATTGCTATCACTTATTACATTAAAATATAGACATTGTTATCATTTTTTACAATAAAATATGGGCATTGTTATCTCTTTTTTATATTAAAATATAGACATTATTATCACTAACACATGAATGCAGCGTATGCATTTTTCCTGTTGTTATAATATTTTCAATGCCCCCTCTTCTCATTGCATGTCCTATGAAAGTACATTGTCTCTCTCTTATCTTTTTGACAAGGTTTTTTGTCTCTCCAGCTCTTCTCATACAATCTTCATTAGTTATTTTTGCTGTCCAGGGGATTCACAACATTCTTCTAATAAACCACATTTCTGCTGCTTCCAATGATTTTTGTGCAGACTTGCATATTGTCCATGATTCACTTCCATATAACAAGATAGGTTCAATATAGCATTTTAGGACTCGTTTTCTAACATTCATTGATAAGGATGTGTTGGTTAATATGTTTCTCATTCTCTGAAATGCAGTCTTTGCTTGGCCTATTCTGTTCCTAATTTCTGTTCTGCATTTCCCATCTGAAGTTATTACTGCTCCAAGGTATTTGAATTTCTGCACCTGTTTTAGAACAGTTCCGTTTAATTTAATACTGCATGCTGGTGGATTCTGTTTCTTAGATATAACCATAGTGTCTGTCTTTTTTACAATTATATACTGAAACTGATTTTATTATGGCCAAGACAAAAATGCCTTCTATGATGCAAACATTGAATCCAAAGAGGAAACCTTCATCTATGATCTGGCAACTTTTAATCCCCGCCTGATAAGCAGACGACAAACAAGCCGCCATTTTGTTGACCTAGTTAGAGGTGCATTGTTACATAATCAGCATGGAGCAAAAAGCTGACATTAAATTCTGTTTAAAACTCGGAAAAAGTGGCATTAAGACACTTGAATTAATGCTACAAGTTAATTGTTTATCTCATGCACAGATATTCAGGTGGTTTTCACGATTCAAAAGTGGTGTGGAAACGATTACAAATGCAACTAGACATGGACGCCCAATTTCTGTTCCTAATGAGAAACTCATTGGAAAAGTCAGAGAACGGACACAAGAAAATCGTTGTTTGACTGTGAGGATGATGGCAGATGAATATGGTGTTAACCGAGAGACCATTCGTAAAATTGTAGTGAAAGATTTGGACAAGAAGAAAGGTACTTGCCGGTTTGTACCATATGCGTTGTCTGATGACCAAAAAAAAAAAAACACTCAGCGTGTTGAGTAAACAAAAGATATCACCAAAACGTGTCACAGAAATAAAGATTACTTAAATCTGATTGTTGCAGAGGATGAAACATGGATTTTCCGCTATGATCCCGCAACTAAACGCCAAAGTGCTCAGTGGAAGTCATCATCATCACCAAAAGGTAAAAAATTTGTCTTCAAAAGTCGAAAGTGAAGACAATGTTGGTATGCTTCTACGACAGCAAAGGAGTCATTCACAAAGAATTTATTCCAGAGGGACAGACTGTAGCTGCCAAAGTTTATTTAAGTATTTTGAAGGGCCTATTGAAAAGGATTCTTCGAGTCCGACCCGAGTATTCAACACCTGGCAGTTTTTTCCTTCTTCGTGATAATGCACCGCCTCACCAGGCAGTAGTTGTACAGGAATCTTTGGCCCCAAAACAAGTATATGTTCTCAACCATCCACCATATTCCCCAGATTTGTCTCCCTGCGATTATTTTCTATTCCCAAAATTAAAGTTACCATTGAAAGGACGCTTTTTTGACGATACTGATGACAACCACAGGGCCGTAACACCGAGTTTATGGGCATACCAACAGAAGAACTGCAGAGGTCTTTCAAGTGTTTGTTAGATCGTGCCTTCCGCTGTATCAATGCATAAGGGGCTTATTTTGAATAAAACACAGGTTATATCTTCAACTGTTGTTTATTTTATTTTTTATATAATGAGTCTCATTACTTAATTGTCGGACCTTGTATAATTCACAATCTTGTATAATATGACTCATGACATCAAATATAATATAAATGACAGCACGACGTATAATATAAATAACAGCGTATGACATACAATATAATACGGCATTACAACACCACACATAAACAACACGATGACAACATATTATATAAATAACACAGTAACCTCATAATATAAATAACACCGCACGACGTACAGTATAACATCTAATAACTTACAATATAAACCACGATACCACATATAAATAATACGGGGACAAGATATAAATAACACGGACACCACATTTAATATAAATAACATAGTGACCAAATGTAATATAAATCACTGCACCATATGCAATATATATCGCGGAACCATTTATTATATAGAGCACAACACCACATACAATATAAATAACACGACAGAATATGTATTTTAATACGGTGTTACATATATAAAGCACCTCACCACATATATAATATAAACTACAACACCACATATAATATAGATAACACGGTAACACATATAACATGAATAACATTGTATGACGTATAGTTTAAAAAGCATTATATATATATATATATATATATATATATATATATTATAAATCACGACACCAGATATAATATAATCACAACAGCAGATATAATATAAATTATGACACAACATATAATATAATCACAACACCATAGATAACATGGCGATCTTCCACTTCCAGTATTTCCAGATTGTTATGTTATAGCCTAAAACAAGCATACCGTACATTACATAATTAAATAGTCACCGAGAATAAACATGTAATCACAAATAAGCATGTAATCACAAATAAACATTTAATCACAAACATAAAAGACATTAAACAGAGTAATTCACAGAAATATGAATGCCATCATCGCATATAAACCTCGAGCACGACATGCTGCCCTGCGTCAAGGGCATGCTCAGCACATGTTGATATCAACGTATAGGCATATTAACACCGATAATTATAATACACTATCTGATTACCTGGCGTTACCGAGTATTTATTTATCCCAGTCAACAAAGTTATATTCCTTTCCACAACCTTCTAGACGGTTCTACAACGTTCTGTTCATTTCCACAACCTTCTAGACGGTTCTACAACGTTCTGTTCATTTCCACAACCTTCTAGACGGTTCTATAACGTTCTGTTCATTTCCACAACCTTCTAGACGGTTCTACAACGTTCTATTCATTTCCACAACCTTTTAGACGGTTCTACAACGTTCTGTTCATTTCCACAACCTTTTAGACGGTTCTACAACGTTCTGTTCATTTCCACAACCTTCTAGACGGTTCTACAACGTTCTGTTCATTTCCACAAACTTTTAGACGGTTCTACAACGTTCTATTCACTTCCACAAACTTTTAGACGGTTCTACAACGTTCTGTTCATTTCCACAACCTTTTAGACGGTTCTACAACGTTCTATTCATTTCCAAAGTCTTCTAGAAGGTTCTACAGAGTCTAGACGTTTCTACAGAGTCCTTTTCTTTTATTCGACTAAACTTGGGCTTAATTGTCATCAGGACTGTCACCAATTAGATAAGCGACCCCGAACACTGTGGATTCGACATTAATCTCCGTCAGTATTGACATTTTATTTTTCACCACTTCTCACCTCCCACCCCCCCCCCCTCCCCTGTCCATGCTGATGGAGGAAGAACTTGCGGGTGCTACTATTCATCTCAGCAACCCCGAAAACTATGGATTCGACAGCAATATCGTTAGTTTTAGATTATCTGTATATATGACCCCCTCCCACCCTCTCCCCTAGGCCCCCTATGCCGATGGGGGCTAACTTGGACTTAAACGGCATCGGTAAAATCCCTGTTCATTTCAGGGACCCCGAAAACTATGGATTCGACACTAATGTCGGTCGTTTTCGATTATTTGTACATGTGACCCCCATCCCACCCCCACCCCTAGGCCCTGCCATGCACATGGGGGCTGACCTTTGACTTAAACGGCATCGGGTGTGTCATTATTCATCTCAGTGACCCAAAAACTATGGATTCGACACTAATATCGGTCGTTTTCGATGATTTGTAAATGTCACCCCCATCCCACCACTACCACTAGGAACCCCCCGCCCCCCAATGTGGTTAGTGGCTGATCAACAATTGTATAGGCGCTCTCTGTTATGAAATAAATACTCTGACAATTTCTAAATGGGCGCTGAGGTGAACAACAGTAGGGTGTCTTTCGTGAATCAGAAATCTGCTCCGCATATCACGTTTCTCGTTATCAGTGCCAAAGGTTCGACACCTCAGCAGATATAACGTAATCGATTTGTGTGAGCTAACCTGTGTCCGTCTGGGCCGACGATCCAAAGCAGGCATAAATATCACGGTAGATACTTCCGGTCCTTCAGTGGGGTATTGTTTGCATCGATCGGTTTCGGGTGCATTGTCAAGAGTGTAAGTCATATGTGTGCCAAGTTTGGTTGAAATTGCTCCAGGCGTTCTAACGAGATGCTCTAACGTACATACTCACACACGCGTTCATTTATATGTATACAGATAAGTTTTCGCTTGTGAAACAAAAAGATTGCATACATACATATGTATGTCAGTTAGAATCTGTTTGGTGCTAGGATTAATGTAGTCACTACAATTCATCTGACAAGTTTGTGATCGATTTATCTTATATTTTATGCTTTATATCAATATAGAACATAGTTAATATTGTATTGCTTTACGTTTATTTATTTCAGTATAATTGTATTTTTAGACTGAAGTTTATATATATATATATATATATATATATTATCGCAACTGTGTGTGTGTGTGTTTAGTGTGGGACCATGTGTCCCAAGGTAGTAAATGACAAATGTTACAGGTGAATGTTTATCAAAACGAAGCTTCTGCCAAACCTTATAAACGGAACAGAGCAGAGATCCCAGCCAATTTTAACACGAGCGAGCGCACACACACCGCATAAATAAAAAAAGGTCCAGCATTGGTAAACTTTCTCTCAAAATGAAATAAACTAGAACCTAATATTGCTTACGTTAAATATAATACTATGATGAATGTGGCAGAGAGATAATCTTACTAAGTATTGTTCAAATTCTCTCCCACCCCTTGGAATTGACCTCGCTTAATGCCTGGCTACAGTTGAACTAACCTTGATCTTTCTAGATTGTATCTGGTTAGACTGGCCGACTTTATTAGTCACCGCTCGCCTTGCTAAATAATCCGACTTAATAAAGTAATTGTTCTAATAATAAATGTTAACGTTTGGTCTGATATCAAAAGACACTTCTGACTGCCGTCCGAACACTTTCTTACTCCTGGCAATATTACATCATAATTTCGATGCGAAATGCTTATCCTGATCTCTACAGGAAATGCCCACCTTGAACTCTGCAAGAAATGTCGACCATGGCCTATACACCAAATGCAACCATGACTTCTGTGTACAAATTAAAAAGAGAAGGTGGCATATTCGTTTATCTCTATATACGAAGTGTGATTGATAAGTTCGCGGCCTAAGGTACAAATGATTATTTGTGGAGAACTTTTGTTGGCTTATTTATCAACATAATTAATTCTTCTCTTCTTCTCACTTCAGTTCCCATCCCATAATTCATCTCAACCCACGTTTCGTTAGTCCCTTAACCCTTTACTACTGTATTTATCCTCTTGACTTCATATCTTCTTCAATTTATTTGTACTAAATGCGCCTTTTAACCTCAGTAGCTTGCAAATTAAATGTACATCAAAATATAACTCAAATTAAACAACAACATACAAACACTACATCTACTCATGTGAGTCAATGGGTCAATGAGATCATAGCTCTTTTCACACATCTTGGTCACAGCAGCCACATGCTACCTACAAATGTGTTTCATACTGTTCCCCTAAAGAACACATTCTGTCAGCTAACAGCTCACTCATTATATACACTGAACCCTTTGCCCAGCATCAGACCCGTGACTGGAGAATCTGAGATTTCTTGAGCCTTGTATACTATGCTCCCCGGAAGTTTCCATTTCTAGAATAAGAGCCGATTGGTCATCGCACACCAGCAGCCTTAGCCTAGAATAATAGTCCTTGAACTGTCTGCCTAATAAAAATACCATTCAACAGTATATCTGCAAGATATGTCTGTCTTAACTTCTACACAATATGCCTTCCATGACATCGGCAAGTAATTTCTTCCAATAATTCTATACGAAATGCCCATCATAAAATTTTCATAAAACTCCCAGCATGAGTTCTACACGAAATGCCCATCATTAAATCTACACAAAACTCCCAACGTGAGTTGTACATGAAATGCCCATCATTAAATCTACACGAATCTCCCACCATGAGTTCTACACGAAATGCCCATCATAACTTCTAAAGATGGTTTAAGTATAACTCTAGGGTTAGGTTTAGGGCATAGGAACTTTGCTTCCCTTACAGCACTCTTGTAGGCCTCTCGGTTGTAGCACAGACTGCTGCATTCTAGCAATTATTGTATTTGGTAAACTAACCTTTCACAATCATCTGTTTTCCTACAGTTTATTCTCATATCGCATTAATTTCCTACACTACTGTAAACATTCTCTTATTTACTGTGTTATACTCATTTCCTAATTTCATGTAGTCTATTCTCATCATTTCGTAATTTAATGCATTCTAGTCTAGTCTTTTCCTGATTTCATGTAATAAAGACAGATAGTGGTGTATAGTGTAGTTTTACAACGCGGCAGAAGGAGTGAGTAAGTGAGAGAAAACGAATAGAAAATAAGAGAGTAAGGTGAGAGTGTATAAATGAAAAACATACAACATCCAATATTTCGATGTGAGCCTTTTTCGAGGATTACGTACACAAAACAAAACAAAACATATAACTAAACGAAAATCTTATCAGTATGGCATCCTCTAGAGAGTACAAACACAAGAATGAGTGGACCTCAGACCAGTTCTTTTCCAGGCTGGCTGTCTCCACCCAGCTGGAATTAACAATGTCTTCAGCTTCCTTTAACTTCTTTAGTTTTCCATTTATTTTTTTCTGCGATTTATTCTCTACTTTCTTGTTTCTTTCTCCTAGCTTCCCTCTACATCCTTACCACCACCTTCTCTTCTTTTCTGATGACCTACAGGTGTTTTTGTCCCTCCAGGTCTTGTCCGATTCACCAGTTTCGTATTATCTCTCTGGTTCCCTGCTCTCTCCCCACAACCCCCTCACCCCTTGACATCTGTTTCTCTAGCGGGTTACAGGTGTCTAGTGCCCCTCCCCTTTTTCTCTCCCCATAATCTGTTTTTTCTCCGTCTCTTCTTTCCGATTGGCTTCATCTGCTTTCTTCTGTGGTTTATATGCCTCGTCTGGTCTGAGGGACACTCATTCGTGTGTTCCTACTCTCTGGAGGATGCCACACAGATAAGATTTTCGTTTAGTTATATGTTTTGGCATAAAATCCTTTGATGAGGTTGAAAGACTCTCCGAAGACAGGAAAAATTGGCGAACTACTTTGCGAGCCCTATGTGACGTTTAACGGCACGGGAATGAGA
Source organism: Achatina immaculata (assembly GCA_009760885.1). Taxonomy (NCBI): domain Eukaryota; kingdom Metazoa; phylum Mollusca; class Gastropoda; order Stylommatophora; family Achatinidae; genus Lissachatina; species Lissachatina immaculata. The sequence continues at coordinate 34,421,926 of CM019695.1, forward strand.
TAAGATAAGATATGTTTTGTCTTCTTTTGTGTATGTAATCCTCGAAAAAGGCTCACGCCGAAATATTGGATGTTGTATGTTTTTCATTTATACATTATCACCTTACTCTTATATTTTCTATTCGTTTTTTTTTCACACTTACTCAAACCTTCTGCCGCCTTGTAAAACTACCTCATACACCTCTATCTACCTTCATTATTTGAACCAGCTTTACTGCAGCCATCTGATTTGATGTATTGTACTTTTCGTTAATTTAGTTCACAAAACTCTTATCATTCGTTTATATACTGCTCCCATCTCTTGCTCTCCCACTTCTCCTATAATGTACTCTGCTTTGACCATTCGATAGCATCATTAATGTCACAAAAAGCAAGATAAAGGAAAGATATGTACCTCTCTCACAGACTCCACTCCTCCTGTTGTAAATATAGCCTCTGTTACACAGACACAAGTAGCCGTTACAACCATCAGGTCTGCACGAGGATTCTGGAGGGCATTCTTTGTCTGTACTGCAAGAGTCTTTGATGTTCACGGTGGCTGTAAAAGGTAGTCATGATTACAAATACACACAAAAATGATATTAAATGGAAACAGAAACAGATACAAGCAAATCCTAACTTTGATCTTCATCAATAAAGTTCGATGAGCATTTCTATAAGTGTGAGGTCTTTATTGACAAAAAAGAATAAATGAACAAGACTAACATCTATATATGTATATATAAATATATGAGTATGTGTATGTTCCAGCATAACTCTGGAAAGTCTGGAGCAATTTCATCCAATCCTGGTACACATGTGAATTACAATCTGGAGAACGTACTGTGGGGTATGACACCTCTAGCTCCGTAGGGGTGGGATGGAAAGGGGGTGATATTCTATCCACTAAATTAAAGGAGGAAAAAATAATCTAAAGGAGATCATCGTGAAATAGGTCGGTGCCAGTCTAAGAGCAGCATTTTTAGCCTCCCTTAGTTCTTTTTTATTTTGTTCTATACTAACAAACTACTAATAATTTTATTAGAAAAACAATATACAACTATACATGCGGTCCCGCGTGTTGAATTGAGAACAACGTTTCCTATTTAAAATAATATATAATATGTCATACTGCAAATCAGACTTTGCCTTTTCTGTCCTTTTAAATATGACAACCATCCCATTCCACGTTATGAAACTTACCTCCTTAGTCATTTGAGATACCCCCCCCCCCCAGTCCACGTTCAGTATAATGCCTTCAAACAAACGAGAAGCGATTGACCAAGGTGCAACCAAAGGTTAAAAAAATAAAACAAACAGCGTAGACGAGAAAGTCTCGAGGAGACGAATAGACTTCCTGCTGCGCGAGAGAGCTGCTACATCTATAGCATCAGAGACAGTACAGCAGCGTGAGGCCCGAACACAGGATAAGAAAATAGAACTACTACATCTAGAGCTTCAGAGACTGTACAACAACGCGAGGCCCGACTACAGGATAAGAGAAATAGAACTACTATATCTAGAGCTTCAGAGACTGTACAACAACGCGAGGCATGACTACAGGATAAGAGAAATAGAACTACTATATCTAGAGCTTCAGAGACTGTACAACAACGCGAGGCATGACTACATGATAAGAGAAATAGGACTACTATATCTAGAGCTTCAGAGACTGTACAACAACGCGAGGCATGACTACAGGATAAGAGAAATAGAACTACTATATCTAGAGCTTCAGAGACTGTACAACAACACAAGCCACGGCCACAGAATAAGAGAAATAGAACTACTACATCTAGAGCTTCAGAGACTGTACAACTACGCGAAGCCCGACTACATGATAAGAGAGATAGAGCTGCTACATCTAGAGCTTCAGAGACAGTACAACAGCATGAGGTCCGACTACAGGAAATGAGACATAGAACCAGACGATCACGGATTGCGCAACATTTTTGCTTAGAGATACCTCTATATTACACACGGAATGCATCCAGGAAAGTTTTCTGTGGAAGAAACGTTGGCCAGCTCGTCCCTGGACATGTTGCAGTCGCGAGTGAAGCCTTGGGTCGAGTGTACACAGTTCACTCCAGTAACGCCGAATGCTATTTCCTTAGGATGCTTCTTCACTCACTTCGAGGACCAAGATCTTTCCGGAGCTAAGAACATAAACGACGAAGTATGCCAGACATTTTGAGAGAGCTGTCAGAAGTTGGGTTTACTGGAAGGAGACCAGCACTAGGATGACACACTGCGAGAAGTCGAATTGATCTCCCTCCCAGAGCAGATCAGAAACCTGCTTGCTATAATATTGACTACATGCAGTCCATCGAATCCAAACACTCTATGAGAAAAATATAAGAATGCCCTATGTGAGGATATACTCGACAAAGTTCGGAGGGAAATCCGACATTAGAAATTACGTTTGGTCCAGACATCTTCAACAAGGCTTTGATTATTACTGAGGACAAACATGTGGCCATTATCAATAAAACATTACTGCAGCTCGGCCTACCTGCAACAATGCGAGAAGGACAAGACGTACGTCACGCAGATTACATACGAGAAAAAAAAACAACTACAACGTCGAAGAGCTGAGTGCATATGTCTCGGACAAGAAGCCACTTCTAAATCAAGATCAGAAAAAAGCATATCAAATTATGATGGATCAGGTAGCGAAACAACAAGGTGCTATCATTTTTCTTGATGCTTCTGTGGGCACAGGGAAAACATTTTTAACAAATTTAATTCTGGCTGAAATCAGGGCCCAGGGAAAAGTTGCTCTTGCCATCGCCTCATCAGGAACTGCGGCGACTTTAATGGAAGGAGGGAGGACAGCCAGCACTTAAGTTAATGGAAGGAGGGAGGACTGCCCGCATTTAAGTTAATGGAAGGAGGGAGGACAGCCCGCATTTAAGTTAATGGAAGGAGAGAGGACAGCCCGCACTTAAGTTAATGGAAGGAGGGAGGACAGCCCGCACTTAAGTTGTCACTTGACATCGCCAGGCAGGAAAATCCTACCTGCAACATGAATAAGGCAGGTGGTCGGGCGCAGGTGCTCAAGACATGTAAATTAATCGTATTGGATGAATGCACTATGACTCATAAGAAAGCTTTCGAAGCCCTTGACGTCGCTCTGAGAGATCTGAAAGGAAACGACAACCTGATGGGAGGAGCTCTGGTACTCCTCTGTGGAGACTTTCGTCAAACTCTACCCGTTATCCCAAAGTCAAATCCCGCTGATGAGATCCACGCATGTTTAAAACATTCATTATATGGAGACACGTGCGAAAGATAACTTTAAAGCAAAACATGAGAGTACATCTGGGGGATGATAGTTCTCAAATTTTCTCAAACAAACTGGAGATCAGAGAAGGTAGATTCGCATTAGAGTCTTCTGACAAGATCAAATTGCCATCCGAATTTTGTAGTCTGGTGTCATCCATCGTAGAGCTAATAGATGCCATCTATCCGGCTGTTTTTAAAAACTATCACATTTTGAACTGGTTGTGAGAGAGGGTCATTCTTGCTGCTGAAAGTGAAGATGTCCACTATATAAACATTCACACACGTGCCATGTTACCGGGCGTAGTCACTGAATGCAAGTCTGTTGATACCGTAGTAGATGCCGATGAAGTCGTCAGTTTCCCTCCAGAGTTCTTAAACTCATTTGATCCGGCTGGATTGCCATCACATAGTCTTTTACTTAAAGTGGGATCTCCAATTATTTTACTACGGGACCTCGACCCGCCAAAACTTTGCAGCTGCACAAGGTTGTGTGTAAAGAAGATTCTGGGCAATGTATTTCAAGCGACTATCTTAACAAGAAAGCTAGAGGATGAAGAAGTTGTTATCCCACGGATACCACTCATTCCCACTGATCTCCCTTTTAACTTGAAGAGATTGCAACTTCCAGTGCAACTTGCCTTCTCGATTACGATCAACAAGTCACAGGGGCAGTCTGTTAAGAACTGAGTAGTAGATTTGACATCGCCACGGGCGAATTTATGATGCTTGCTGAACCCAAGAATTTATTTATTCTTGCTCCTGGATGTGAAACTATAAATGTTTATAATTAAGTTTTGAGTTAAATTAATATTATAGTGAATTTATAAAAGACTTTACTCTATAATTTCTATACTGTACTTATAATTTTAAAGACCTGAAGATAAAATTACTTCAGTTTTACACTATAGATAGAATTCATTCCTTTTCCTGTCTAATAGACGATTGGGGTAAAAAAAATTCCCAAGCAACGCCGGGTAATCGTCGTAGAACAAAAATGAAAAAAAAGAGGGTAAAAAAGAATTCGGGATAGAACATTCTTCTTTCCTCGCAATTCTCTGTCAAATTTTATGTAAGCATCTGTTAATTACTTTCCTGTACTTTGAAAACAAAGTGCTTCTATATGCATTTCATGTTCTTCATTTTATGGATTGCAGCTTTTAATGTCCTATCAACATATACCAGCATTTACACTTGTGATGTAATTTACATACGCGTATAGAAAACAGAAATTGTACATTTATGGCTGTATCAGGATATCCTAAAAACTTTTTTAACCATGAAATTACCTGGAGCCATGACAATGTATAAGTATCAAGATAAAATACTCACCAAAAGTTAAAGGCTCATCCCTTTATTTTCCTCACATTTTTATATCGACCAACATGTTTATACGATAAAGGATAATTTCTTTGAAAATTCTTTCAGTGCCTTTCATACAGTCTTCTATACATATGAGGTATGAAAAGTACGCACTGATTATCATGGTGGATGTAAAAGTCTCGTGCAATAACGTTATGTTAAGCATAAATTCACTCCTTACGCAAGCATAACAATCGAGATAATTCGTGATCCAAGTACATTATGAACTCTTAATGAACAAATGTCACTTTTTCATTCGTTTTAAAACTGCCGATGAAAAGACACTTGTGCCAGTCACAAAAACATTCCCCCAGAGAAGGAGTCTTAGCACCCTAGAACACCTTCGCACTTTTGTGTGGGTTGAGAATGGCGAATCCGCTCGTAAGGTTGCAAGAGGCTTTTGGAGAGATTTAGAGCCAGAGGAGGAGTAAAGGAAATAACGAAATATGGGCAACCCACAAAACACACTCTTATATGCTAATGAAATATGGTCAGCCTAACAACACATTCTAATATTTTCTCTTGTTAGGAAGAGCGATCAAGGGCAAGAAAGAGGAGAAAGAAGAAAAACTTAATGTATGTGAAAAGAAAAAGTCTTCCTTTACGTCCCCATCAATTTATCATGAAAGAAATGAGCCAAGAGGATACTTGGGCCTTCTCCCGGATTAGTTTTGTGGTTGATGAAGAAAGACAATTAAATTTATTCAGTACAAATAATTCCCAGTGTCAAGTTTTCACTTTTTTATGTTTATGTTTATATTTCTAATTCTCACCGAAATCACACTTTTCATTTCTCTGTACATATGTTGTACATACTCGTATATTGTGCAAATTTCTTTGTACATATATATCACATATGTATTATTTAGAATAATAAATGACTGACCTGCTGTTCTGAGTTGCAGAAAAATTGATGCCGTAACAAGGAGTAAGCTCTGAAAGCACACGATTAGAAGAAAAAAAGGACGCATTAATCAAGTCTACTTTATTTATCAATATTGCAAAACATTTTGAAATGCGAAATTAGAACCGATAACCATGGACTAGACAGAACTAACACCAAGACCATGTCATAAAGTCTCAGTGTAGATATCTGGGACTTCAGACTCTCAACTTCTTTTTGAGCAAGACGCGCCACGACGCTGTCCATAACGCTAACATTCTGCAGTTGACACGACTTGTGCTGGACCTCAAGTCTTTCCAGTTCAGTAGTCAGTATTTATACTAAATTACACGTCTTAAAGTCATCTGATGAGGGGGCGTGCTCCGACAACAGTTACCTAAATGTTAGAAAGGAACATCTACGCGTTCTGGAACATGGAATGTCAGAACACAACACCATAGTGGAAAATTGGCAAATATAATTTTAGAAGCTGACAGTACGAATTTAAATATATTAGTAGCAGCTGAAGCTAGATTGAAGGACGCATGGTATATTAAGGAAGAGAACCACATATTTATCTAATAACACACAATAATTAGTGTACAAGCATATAACTATACACAACCCATTGCAGTAAAGATATGGTACCAAAATGTATAAACTAGGGAACAATTAGCAACAGCTTTATTACTTAACGAGTACACAGGTGTGACATTTCGGAGTGTGCCTTGATCATAAAAAAAACATAGAGGACGAAGAAATAGAGAGAGGAGATAAAGTAACTATTCACATGAATGCTATTCAAAAAAAAAAAAAATGAAATAAAATGAATAGAGCACTTAGCTGTAACTTGTAAGAAGCTGTGGCTTGACTAACGCTTTGTTCAGAAATGGGTATGGTGGAGTGTAGAGAATATTTAAACTGAGATTTGTGATGTGTGATAGGTGGATTGTATGTGAGGATGGTAGGTGGGGAAACCGTGGAGGGGAGAGAGAGACTGATACAATGGTAACTTAGCCGGGAGAAGGTGAAACAAGTGATTATAGTTTGGGTAGAGGGGTTGTAATGTGATGCTGTGATGAAGCTGTGAACTATGTGTAACAAGTCAAAAGGGATTGGATCTTAGTAGGGAGGGATTATGATTGTGGAAGAGGAGAATGTTAAGTGTAGCTGAATAAAACATGTGGTTACATCTTCCCATATTCCAGAATGTATTTGTTCTCAAGCGCTAGGGGGCTTCTGTCATCTGCCTGACTTTGTTTGATGACTTACGAGAAAATCAGATTTGCCTCTGTGGTTGAAATCATTTAAATGGTTCGGGACTGATTTCGAAGCATGCTGGGTGATATTGTACAGATATTTCTGTATGCCGTCCCCTAATCTTAGGCCAGTTTGCCAATATAAATTATCCCACATGTTTTGCATTCAATGACATATATCAATCACATTGCAGGGCTGGCAATGGAGAGTGAGGATAGTTTTGGGAAAGGTGATCGTTTCGTTATCCAGACTACAGGGCAGGTAACACAACGAGGGCGGTTACATTAACTTACAACCGTGAATATGATTACCCTGGAAAAGTTGTAGGCAAGTCGGATTACGCTTTAGAAAATGAAATTTAGTGAGAAAAAAAAGTTAACCAAATCACAAACATCAGCAGGAAAAACATCTCCTTAGTTATAACAGGACAACACAATATCCACTATTTATTGCCAGAAGACACTCTAATAAGATACAACACAATATCGGATGTATATTGCCACAAGATTTGTTATAAGATAGAAGACAAATATCGACTGTATATTGCCACAAGACTTGTTATAAGATAGAAGACAAATATCGAATGTATATTGCCACAAGATTTGTTATAAGATAGAAGACAAATATCGACTGTATATGCCACAAGACTTGTTATAAGATACAAGACAAATATCGAATGTATATTGCACAAGACTCATATAGGGTATACAACTGCATAGACATGTTTCCATGTAAAATATGATATAGTCCACATATGCCGTTACCAATACATGTATTACGTATATTAGACGCTTCAGTTAATTATATGTCCTCAATGGGAGTGGAACCAAGACCCAGCTGTGCGGTAGAACACGAGCCATTTACAACCTACACAGTACTGGTATTATAGCAACCAGAACACTACAGGACATCTTGATGTTGAATACAGAACACTTAAGTGCATGTCCTGAGTGTAATGAAGCAGTTATCTCAGGCCAGCATACGAGCTAGGTCATATTCAGTCCCCGTTTATCTGACCACATTGAGTCTATTGATTTTTACGAAATTATAAACGTACACGTGAAGATTGGTGGAAAGCAAACGTACACTTCCTTTCCTTCTATTAATTAGTGGGAGATCATTAGATATTTCCTTAACATTATTGGAAACAACATGTGAGTTTCAATATTCTCTATGTATCGACAAATTAATTAGGAAAATTCCACCAAACAAAAGGAAACTAGAATTACTTACTGCTAATATGACACTACAGCAAAACTTTTATCAAACTGTCAACTACTTCGTAACAGTTGGGAGTGATGTGATCACAGCAAGTAAATGACAGACCAACTAGCACAGAGAACCCGAGCCGAACATTCGTGACAAAATAAAAATTCATGGCAAATTATGTTTGTCCGAAAACTGAAATAGTTGTTTTCACATATTACGTGGTGTAATGGAAGAATCAAAAGTCCTCAACGTTTTTCACAATCATTTGCCCTCAATAGAAATGAGTCCTTTAAATAGGAATATTAATTGGGAGAGAACAAGACTAATACATGAGAAATATACGTAGTATTCATTAGTTTCACATATACTTCCTGAGTTATTGAATGAAGAATTGAAACAATGAATTTGAAAGTAGTGATAAGAAACAGATAACAAAAGTGTGTGTAAATCAAGCGGGATTCGGTGTTTAATGGCTGTTAAAAAGCAAAAATGTACAGGCGAACAGAGGTGTCAAAGCATCACAACAGCATGGAGAGATGAAATCTCAGATTTGTCTTAAAAAGCCAACCGACAAAAAAGATAATCATAAACTGTAGTTTAGTGTTAAACTCTTATGATACTTCATACAGTTTATTGGACAACAAATTCAATAATACATAGACAGACTATAACCAATGATAACAGAAAGATATAATCAAAAATGCTAAAGTTATAAATAACTTGGACATTTAATTGATAATATTGGCATATAATACCATAATTGCATAGCTTTATAATTACAAAATCTGAATTAGTGAGCGTTGAAGATCTGATTTCCTCCAATTCTGAAATAATAAATATCTACGTTCTCTAGTTTATGAATTTTTAAAATGGTCATTATCCAAAAATTTTCACCGAAGGTTTGTATGTCCATTTACTGTACTTTTTAAAAATCGTGTTCATTATCATTTCTATTGTAATAGTTATCTTTATAAATGTAAGAGGTAATTATCTTGTCTTTATCATCCGTTCGATTGAAATAATTCTTTTACCAGGACTGTATAAGTTAAAATACTTACCAGAAGTACCTTGTACATGGTTGTAAAATCTGACAACTGTACTCAAAGATATTTGAACCTCAGCACTGTAGGAATAAAAGGATTTTTTAAAATCCGTAGTGGCTAGAAATGCAGGTACACAGAAATAAATAATAACCGAGACAGTGTCGAAATCAATGAAAGCATATGTGTAACAGTCGTCACTGAAATAATGTTGTTAGCATACGTGTAACAGTCGTCACTGAAATAATGTTGTTAGCATACGTGTAACAGTCGTCACTGAAATAATGTTGTTAGCATACGTGTAACAGTCGTCACTGAAATAATGTTGTTAGCATACGTGTAACAGTCGTAACTGAAATAATGTTGTTAGCATACGTGTAACTGTCGTCACTGAAAGACATTATTCATGTTCAATCGGGAGAAAAAAAAATATGAGTAAATTTGAGCCACTGAACATAACAACCTTATTCATTAATTTATTTGCATGTCCCTTGCAGAACTTTGCCTCTCTAACAGCACTACTGTAGGCCTCTCGGTTGAAAACAAGATGCCTGCTGCTTCATGCATCAGTAGTGTTATAACAAAAAAATAAAACACAAGGACTAGAGAACGACTGTCTCCGAGTAAATCAAGCGCATTTGACTTCTTCATTGACATGAAAATCTAAGCCATTTGATGGCAATGCAAGTCATCTGAGAACATTACGAACCATATTATGGCGATATCGGACACTGAGCGACAGTGCCAGAATACACAATCAAATATTTAAAGATGTTACCAAAGACCGAAGCGAAAACAAAACATCATTATTTATAATTCATTCATATGAATGAAGGATAGTTCATAAATTTTCATATAAAAATCATGCACTATTCTACTATAGCAGATTACCTAAACTAAATCTCTCTTCTAGTGATGCTCATTTCACAAGAAAAATTTGATGATAAGTGAACAGTCTTTTGATGCTACAAAAGTAAATTTAAATAATAAAACAACTTATGAGGATACGCAAGTGTTTTCTTCAAATGTCACATTTGTTAAATAAAGCAAATCGCATGTTTGTGATCTCCTGAATAATCACAAAGTCACGTGTTATGCTAAAACTAGAAGAAAAACTTGTCTGGCCTGTTTGGTTAAATGCCAGCTCTAAATATTGCGACGTTGAAAATAGAGATTATGTTAATTTTTGGCTTGTTTTCATCTTTTCTTTATTTCAAGCTCGTGAAAAAGAAAGAGAACGAGATATTTCCCGACAGTTGTTGAGCAAGGTCGTGGTCACACACCCAAAAGATAGCGTAAAAAATAAACTGAGTCGTGTTTCTCTCCCTCTCTCTCTCTCTCTCTTGACAACTTGGACGGCGCACATTTGTCTCTGTCATCTTGTCATCGAGTTCATGAAATTCACCTTTGTTAACGTAAATTTAAATCAGCCCAAGTAAGTACATACGTTTGGATATTTATGCGGCAACGTCAGCATTGATAATACGTGACTTTGTTGTGTATATTTCATGTATGTGTATGATGTAGGAAGATAAAGATGAATATGACAAAATAAATAAAGAACTAAGATATAAACGCAGTAAAGCTAAAGAAGAGTGGCTAAATAAGAAATATAATATAAATAGAGACACACCATCTTGGAAACACAAGAGATATGTACAAACAAACAAAGGAGTTAACAAAAAAAAGGGCATACCACAAGACTGGTTCAAAGGAGGGGCATACAATAATGGACACAGATTAAATAATGACACGATGGTGCGAATACATTAGAGAATTCTATGACGACAATAGAGGCGAAATAGATATACGAAATAATAATGAAGGGCCTCCCATATTAAAAGAAGAAGTGGAAGAAGCCATCAAACACATGAAGAACAAGAAAGCACTAGGACCAGATAAAATCACCAAGGAAGAATTGGGAGCATTAGGAGAGCTTGGCATAGAAATAATTACCAGATTGCTGAATGACATCTATAACAGTAATTATGTTCCATCAGACCTTTTGCAATCAATTTTCACTGCCCTACCAAAGAAACAAGATGCAGGTGAATGTGAAGACCATCGAACCATTAGCCTGTTATCAAAATCATGTTTCGTGTTGTCATGAGAAGAGTCAGGGGCAAAATAAAACCAGAAATCGCTGAAGAACAGTGTGGCTTGGTTGATGGAAAAGGCACAATTAATGCCATATATACATATTGATAACATAGATGGAAAGATCAATAGAAGTAAAGACGGACCATATTTATGCTTCATAGACTACAGTAAAGCATTCCATAAAGTGAGACACACAGAAGATAAAAGAATGCTGGAAGACATCAACATAGATGGGAAAGATCTGAAACTCATCAAAAATATATACTAGCAGCAATCAGCAGCAATGAAGGTTGAGAACCAAATAGGAGCATTCCAAGACATAAAATTGGGAGTGAGACAAGGATGTGTTCTATCTCCTAACCCTTGTACAGCAAAAACATAATGAGAAATATAGACACAGTTCTGATCGCTAAAAGTGGAGGGGAGCTACAGGCTCTTCTGGACATTGTGGTTCGTGAAAGTAAAAGTAAAGGTCTCAGTCAGAATAAAAAGAAGACTGCAGTGATGGTCACCTCAAAGAAAAGAATACCATCAAAATGTAGCAATACCATCGATGGGACATTCATTCATTCATTTGCATGTCCCTTGCGGAACTTTGCCTCCGAAACAGCACTCCTGTAGGCCTCTCGGTTCTGAGCAAGATGGCCTGCTGCTGTTGCATCCATTTCCAGATCGTCAACGACGTCTTGCAGCCATCTTCGTCTTGGTCTTCCTCTTTTTCTTTTTCCCATTATGTATCCTTTTTCTTTTTCCCACTATGTATCCTTCCAATACGGTCTTCTCTAAATTATCATGACGTTTAATGTGTCCAAAATATTTCAGTTTTCTCTCTTTAATCCTCTTCACTAGCCAGCCTTCTTCAATATTAAGCTCTTGTAGTATAGATATAGATCGATGGGACAGAACTGAAAAAAAAATTGATAGATTCAAGTATTTAGAAATAATTACAACAGCTGATGAGAAATATCTCAACGAAATAAAAAGCAGGTGTGCTCAGGACAAGTCAGCATTCCAGAAAATATCTTGCGCAACAGATCATTTTAAATGGAAACAAGATTTCGAGTACTTAAATGTTACATCGACACAATTTTGTTATATGGATGTGTAGATGTCCATGAATAAGAGAAATGGAGGCCATGGAAAAGTGGTTCAGAAGAGGATGTTGAAGGTACCATGGACAGCTAAGAAAACCAGTGAAGAAGTCTTAAGAGAGGCTGGAGTTAAAATGCAAATTACAGCAAAGATCAGAGGCAGACAAGCGAGATTTGTAGGATATTTTCTGAGTAGAGGAAAATTGGAACACATTGTGGCAAGTGGAAAAATTGAGAGAAGAAGAGACAGAGGAAGAGAGAGAGAGAGAGAGAGAGAGAGTTACTGGGTGGGCTATCAGTGTGGCTAGGAATAAAGATACCGGCTTCTCATAATCAAGTCTAAAGACAGGGAACTGTGGAGAGAAATTTTCGCCTATGCCACACGGCACGGCATTTAATTAATTTTATGATACATAATGATACGTGTGATGTACAGTAATGTGTTTGATGTATGGTGGTAATATGTATAAATTAATTTAATACAATACCGTTAAGGGGGCTCGGCGTGGGATTTTTATGCTGCACACATGATTATATAATTCTACACTACTTCTGCGTTTGAGGATGATGGTCACATCGGATCCTGATTCCTGTCTACATGGCAAAAGCCGATAGTCCTCTCCAGATCCTGATAGGAGCCCCAAAGCTTTTGCCTAAACTTGTGTCCTCTGACCATGTCTCTCAAGTCCGCAAGGTCTTAGGCACTTTATGAAGGATATGTGCACTCCACTGTCACATTGATACTAGTCTGAATGAGATATTTTGAGTCGATGTAGGTGGTTCAGAAGCCTGCAGTGGACTATACGAAAGAGGATGGTTTGCTGATGTGTTTGTAGTTGATGTATTGCATCTGGTTTGTGTTGGATTTCAGCTGTTGTGATGTTCTCTCGGGTTCTCTGTGCTAGTTGGTCTACCAGACTTGCTCCCAACTGTTACGAAGTAGTTGACAGTTTGATAAAAGTTTTGCTGTAGTGTCATATTAGCAGTAAGTAATTCTTGTTTCCTTTTGTTTGGTGGAATTTTCCTAATTAATTTGTCGATACATAGAGAATATTGAAACTCACATGTTGTTTCCAATAATGTTAAGAAGATATCTAATGATCTCCCACTAATTAATAGAAGGAAAGGAAGTGTACGTTTGCTTTCCACCAATCTTCGCGTGTACGTTTATAATTTCGTAAAAATCAATGGACTCAATGTAGTCAGATAAACGGGGACTGAATATGACCTAGCTCGTATGCTGGTCTGAGATAACTGCTTCATTACACTCAGGACATGCAAATAAGTGTTCTGTATTCAACATCATGATGTCCTGTCGTGTTCTGGTTGCTATAATACCAGTACTGTGTAGGTTGTAAATGCTCGTGTTCTACGGCACTTCAAAAGAGAACATACTTATCTGAGGCATGTAATATACCTAATACATGGATTGGTAATTAAATAGGGGTTAGAGTAAGGGATAGGGGTTAAGGTTAGTGGTTAGGGTTAG